>CAOLHI010001080.1:0-653048 GCA_948474755.1 Ctenosaura bakeri
AGGTTGCTTTTACAAGCAATACTGCTTCCCTTTAATGTTCCTTCTCCTGGAGAGAGGCCGGTCAGGCCATAAGGCACAGGGTAGTGGAAATTAGCTCAGGCTGCTGATTTGGGCTGTGTGCCAAAGCTCCCCTCCCCCGAATATTAGTCTTTGTTGTGCTTTCTTTAACCACTGTGGGGGAACTTGAGGAGATTTTTGCTTCAGGAGTGCCTCAAAAAGCTCGCTCGCCTTGAATCCTGTCCGCCTGGACTATGGGGAGTGCGTGTGCCCGCTTTCTGCAGTGCCTCAGGTAGCCAGATGTCCCTGGAGGGCCTAGTCAACCTCATGAGTTCCGCCACAAGGGCCCAACAGAGATACAAAAGTGAAGGTGTGTGGAGTGCCTTGAGGCAGCAGCCGGGGGGCGGCAGTATGGGGCCCGCGTGGCTGTCCATGGAGGGGGGAAAGATAGGGAACGGCTCCTTGTGTTTGGATCGTCATAGAATCATAGAAATGTAGAATTGGAAGAGACCCCAGGGGCCATCCAGCCCAACCCCCTGCCCTGCAGGAACACCCTCAAAGCACTCCCGACAGACGGCCATCCGGCCTCTGCTTAAACACCTCCAAAGAAGGAGACTCAGCCACACTCCATAGAGGCAGCCGATTCCACTGCCGGACAGCCCTGAGGGTCAGGAAGTTCTTCCTGAGGCTCAGGCAGAATCTCCTTTCCTGCAGCTTGAATCCATTGCTCCTTGTCCTGGTCTCTGGAGCAGCAGAAAACAAGCCCTCTCCTTCCTCCACATGGCATCCCTTCAAATATTTAAACATGGCTCTCATGTCCCCTCTGAACCTTCTCTTCTGCAGACTAAACATACCCAGCTCTCTAAGTCTATCCTCATAGGGCTTCATGGCTTCCAGGCCTCTCACCATTTTGGTCGCCCTCCTCTGGACTTGCTCCAGCTTGTCAATATCCCTCTTGAATTGGGATGCCCAGAACTGGACACAGTATCCAAGATGAGGTCTAACCAAAGCAGAGTAGAGTGGTACCAGTACCTCCCTCGATCTAGACACCAGACTCCTATTGATGCAGCCGAGAATTGCATTGGCTTTCTTGGCTGCCGCATCACACTGCTGACTCATGTTCAGCTTGTGGTCTATGATGGCGTGAAATAAAAATATAGATTCTGTGAGGGGAGATCTGTTAAGTCAAGTTAGAACACGATGGGCCATGCAATCAAATACTCTTTTAAAAACTCATGGTAAATCCAGCCTGAGAGGGCGTTATTGTTTATTCTAGTCCTGGGAAGTGTGCCATTCTGCTTGGAATGCAGACATTGACATTGATAAAAGTTACATTTTGAAACTGAAACAATGGGAGTCTGTAGAAGCTGGCTGAAAATAGAATTGCACGTGTCAGAAACCGTCTGTGCCTGGTCATCTTGAAACATTGCAGTTAAGAGAGTCAGCTTAAATCGGATTGTTGGGAGGGGGTGCAGCTGGCCATGAACTTTAGTTAAATACAGCTTAATTACGCTTCATTAGAATTTTAACTTACACACTCCCAAGGTGGGATCTGGTATTATAATTTGCGACCACCTATACGGGCATGTGCAGTGCTTGAATGCTGACATAATAATGTATTCATGACATAGTTCCTACACGTATGTATTTGGGTTAGTCAATTAACTGGCATTTTTTTTGCTTCTGTAGCCATGTTCAGCGGGGTATCTGCCTGCCATGTCTTTGGGGTGGTTTGTCTTGGGTGCCTGAGCACAGCTACTCCCTGCTTGCGCAAATGAAATGAAAAGAACCCTTTTGTTATGATCCAGGCCCTGCAGTGGTTCTCAACCTGGGGGTCGGGACCCCTTTGGGGGTCGAACGACCATTTCACAGGGGTTGCGGCTCCTCAATCCTGCCCCCCTTTTATAAGAAGGTGGCCTCACAGCCAATGGGAGCAGTGCTTCTGAGACCCCTGCGCTGGGAGGAGGGGAGAGGAGCCATGCTGGGCGTTTCCCCAACTTTCCCTGCCTGTTGGGAAAGCACTGGAGGAGCCTGAGGTGGAGCCGGAGGTGCGGAGAGCAGGAGGAGAGAGCTGGAGCTGGAGCGTTAAGGCGGAGGTGAGGAGAGGAGACCTGCAAACCCCAGGATTCCATGGGATGGTGAAAGTGGAATCATAGCGCTATAACAGTCTAGTGCAGAAATAGCCAGGATGACTTTCTCCTATCGCTTTTGTTGTGCGTGGACCCTTGGCGCTTGCCACATGCACGTGTTGTGTTCTTCGCCCTGACTGTCTTGCATTCCTCACTTTTTGTATGTTCAGCGTCCGCACTCCCTTTAAAGGGAGGCAGGAAGGGAGGGAGGGAAACAAAACGCGTCTGCTCATGCCGCCGCCCTCTTTCCTCTCTCCCCGTCCTTTCCTCCCTGCGCCTCGTGTAAAATGTGGGCTGTTTCGGCCTTGCCTTTGGGAGTGACTGGCTTTTTGAACTGTGGAAATCCAACATTCAGAACTAGAATTACTGCCTTCATTCTGGCATTGATGGACGCTTCCTGTGCTTAAAAAAGGGGGAGGGTTACCAGTTTTTAGGCATTAGAAGTCTATCCAGAGCAGTGATTTAGGGCAGTGTTTCCAATCTATTTGATGTTGGAAATAACTAACTAACTAACTAAATAATAAATAAATACATAATAACGAAAATGATTTTATGGTTGGGGGTCACCACAACATGAGGAACTGTATTAAGGAGTCGCGGCATCAGGAAGGTTGAGAACCACTGATCCAGGCGTTATTGACTGATCGTTAATTGGGAGTTTGCTACTACAGTCAGAAGTCTCCAAACAGCATGGCCAGCCACCCAGGATAACTGATGGGGAGGCTGGGAATCGCAGTCTTAAAAAAAGTTTTTTTTTTCAAACTCTCTCTCTCTCTTGTGAAGTGTGATTGTGGCGGTTTGCTTAGCCTACATCTGTTTAGATTGCTGTTGACTGAGCATCTGCCACAAGGAGCTTATAAACCCCAAACTATTCACAACAGTAGGAAAAGGAGAGAGAGAGAAAAAAAGAAAAATAAGTGGTTTAATGCTAGTACTGCAACCACAAGGTTGTGAGTTCGATCCTGCCGGGCTCCAAGGTTGACTCAGCCTTCCATCCTTCCGCAGGTCGGTAAAATGAGTACCCAGCTTGTTGGGGGCAATTAGCTAAAAAATACATTGTAAACCGCTTAGATAACCCTCAGTTGATAAGCGGTATAGAAATAAATGCTATTGCTATTGCTATGTGTAACTAAAGGTAAGACTATGCTAAACTCAACCACACTAATACTAAGGCAGAATACTAAAGGGCATTACTAAAATGCTAATCTCTTAGCATAAACACAACTACACTAACTAGAACTACACTAACTACACTAACTAGAAAAAGTTTTTTTTAACGAAGAAGGTTGGAGGAGCTAAGAGAGGCTGCAGCACTTTCCTTTTTGCTTGAGCCTTAGAGGAAGGATGAAGTTTGCTCCCATGCTCTCCTCTCCCTGCTGCTCAGTTGAATGAAAAAGCTGCTTTCAAGCTTTGAGCTCAGTTTGCAGCAACTGAAGTACAGTAAGCTGAAGACAGAGGGAAGAAGCGAGAGGAGGAGAGGAGAAATGGGACGTTTTGAAAGAAGCTGGAAAAGGGGGATGACTGGGGATCACTTGCACTGCAGAACAGACAGTGAGAGGGCATAGGAACTTGGTAGAATCGTTGGAATTGGAGAAGAGTTGGAAAAGACCACAAAGTGTGTCTAGTTGAAACCCCTTCTGCCGTGCACGAAGACACAACCAAAGCACTCCGTTTGTCAGATAGCCCTCTAGCCTCTCTTTAAAAAATCTCCAAAGAAGGACAAAACTCCTCTACACGCCATTGAGGCAGCAGAGTCTTCCACTGTCAAACAGCTCTTACCTTTAGGAGGTTCATCCTAATGTTTAGGTGGAATCCCTTGTCCTGAATTTCAAAGCCATTGTTTCCAACCATGTCCTAGTCTCTGGAGCAGCAGAAAACAGGCTTGCTGCATCCTACAGACAACAAAACTATCTAAACATAGCTATTGTGCCCCCTCTTAACCTCTCCTCTAGGCTAAACATACCCTCTTCCTAATCTGCTCTTCGTAGGGCATCACAGTTTCCAGGCCTTTGACCATTTTATTCAGCCTCCTCTGGATGTATCCAAGACCATTTTCAGCAACGTCCTGTGAACACAAAAAGCTATCTTTCTGTTGTTGGGAGTCCATCTAGGCCAGTGTTGTTCACTCTGACTGGCAGGAGCAGCTGAGGTATCAGGCAAGATTCTTTCCTAGCCCCATCAGGAATTGCTGAGAATTTAACCCGAGACCTGCACAGATGAAACACCTTTATATTAAGTAAAACCCATGGGGGTCCATCTTGCCCCATGTGACCCACTCCGACTGGATGCAGTAGCACCAATTTCCCTCCTGCTGGTCTTGTTTTGAAAAACCAGTCAGGCTTGGCCCCTGCTTGGCTTGCAAACTGAGATAGAACTGGGAAAATATGTACAAAGGAAGCTGTCTTTACACAAAGGCAGGCAGCCTGTCCATCTAGTCTGGTATTGTCAAATTTGACCAGTGGCAATATGGCTTTTCAGGGTTTCAGGCAAGATTCTTTCCTAACCCTAACCAGAGATTCTGCCAGGCACTGAATGTGGGACCTTCTGAACAGGAAATACAGGGAGTGGCCCTTCTGCCGAGTCAGGCTCTTGGCTAGCTGTCCAGCCTACCATTGCTAGCCCTGACTAGCAGCAGTGGCTCTCCAAGTTTCAGGGAGGATTCTTTTCCTGGCCCTGTCAGGAGATCCCCGGTACTCCCATCCATGTACTAAACAGATGGGACGATTGTGCCAAAGTGGAAGATTGAGGAAAAGCCACAGGAGGGATCAAGATGATTCAGTGCTACTGTTCACTATCCAAGATGATGCTCCCACCAGGTGCCTTTTTGGCCCTGTTGTGCTATAGTGATGCCTTGGCTACTGTAGTGGGGGTACCTCTTGAGGGGCAGGGACAAAATGTATACATTGTCCAGAATTCTGACTGTATGATATGTTCCTTCACTCCCGAAATTTCTAGCACTGCAGTAACTGCAAACCTCATTTCAGTGTTAGAAACAGAGATTAGACATCCAAAGAAAAGGGCCATGCAGAGAATGTGAACATGGCAAGTATAAGAGTTTTAGGTAGGTGTGAACAACTTTTGCAATGCTAGATCTTCACTGGGTGTAAATAGCGTTCTCCAATGACTGACTCACTGCAATGCTAGAAATTTAGGGACTGAAGGAAATTTTCATTTGGTAGGGAAGAATTTGGAGAGGCAATTCTGTTCTGTTTCCTCCATAGCAACACCTTTGGGGTCTTGGCTGTGAAGTCAAGCTCTGCTCTGCTCTGCTCTGCTACATTCAGGATTTTCTTTTCTTGCTTTACAGGCAGCCAAGAAAGAAGAACCTACAGAAGCTTTTCAGCCAGAACTTGCTAGGCCCTTGGGGAGTAATAAGGCAGCTGTGCACAGAACCCCCCGTTTACTTGTGCAGCAGCCTGAAGAGGTGTGGAGGTAGGTTCCCCCAGTTTTTTTTTCAAGAATCTGAGGTCCTTATGAGTAGTGCTTATGTCTGGCTAAGTACAGGCTCTTGGGAATGTAATCTGGAAATATCTGTAGAATTAAGGCTGGGCAAGCCCTATGCAGAGTATCAATGATTAGGGTGAGGTGAGTCTATACCTTCACTTCTGAAGCATTTTCAGCCTCTGATTTACTTTCAGATCGCACAGGCCATGATGCCACTGCCACAGCACATTCAAATCAAGGGTGCAAAGAACACTTGACTTGCCAGCTAAGAGAGTGCAGGCGAGTGGTAGGGCCATTATCTGTATGGTTCAGGCCCAGGTTATTCAAAGGACTCTACTGTCCTGTATGAACCTGCCTATGTTTTGAAATCTTCTGAGAGGCCCTGCGCTCTGTCCATTCACCCTCTCAGGGAACTAGTGGGAACATGAGAGAAGGCTTTCTTAATGGCTGCTCCCAGACCCTGGAAATCCCTTCCCAGAGAGGTTAGACTGATACCTTCTTTCTCCAAGCTGAAAGGTAAAGACCTTTTTATTCCAGGAGGCCTCTAAGAGTTGATTTTTTGGAGAGACAGGCCTTGGATAAATTGCTGGATTTTCATTTGTCTTTTTTGTTGTTTTTTCAGTTTAACTAGTTTCAGATTTTATGATGGTTTCCTTTTTAACCTGGGTATGCTATGAATTTTTAACTATGTTAACTAGGAAAAAGGTGGGGTATAATGATTATGATGATAATACTTGAACTATTTTCAATAAATCACTTCCTTTGTTGAAGGAATTCTAGATAGGGTTATAAATGAGGTTATTCAATTTGATCCTTGTGGTGAGTCAAACTGAAATGTGGTATCTGGTATCCACTTTTCTATGCGTTATTGCCGGTTGTTCTTATGGGGGAAAATAGACATCCATGAATAGCCCAAGGTTGATGACAAACTGCAACATCTACCTGGATTCCAGCCAGTTTATAGTTTGGAAACATCTGTTTTGGATTATAGCTCCTGGAAACTTCCAGCTGCCAGGTCTAGTGACTCAAGGATTCTGGGAGTTGTAGTCCAAAATGCAATGTCCCCAAGCCACATGTCAGACCTGAGATACCTAATCAGAGGGACAGCAGCTGGAGTGTTGCTAATGGAGGCTCAGGCCCCAGATATTTTACTTCCAAAAGGACCGTTTGTACAGAGTTTGAGAAAGAGGGCCAGATACACACACAAAGCTCAGCCAAGCCAAGCTGCCCTCCTGTGTTGCTTACCCATATGGCAGATCTGTGGAATCCCATGAATCATACGCTGTGCAGCATGCATAACGGTACATTAACATTCCATGCTTGTGCAGGATTTGAATCCCTCCCCTTGATGAGATGAAGAAAGCAGGACTCAGTCAAAAGTTTTCTTATAAATTTATTACATAATAATAATATTAATAATAATAATAATATAATATAAGAAACATAGATCTCTGTGTGTGTGTGTGTGGGGCATATCACAACGTCAGGGAGAGGGAGGTGTGTGATCCACTCCTCTCTTATTTTGCAGAAGGAGAGATCTCCTTGGGAAATCCATATAAAATAAGGGGTGAAAGTCAAACTGACCCTGTCAATTAAAAAACAATTGAACAAACCAAAGGGCACCAGTGAGTGTGTGTGTGACAGACAGGGGATGAGACCGGGAGCTGCTTCTTGGTATGTGTATACCTCTTCTGTATATTCTGTATGTGTGTTGTGTGTGTGTGTGTGTTTGTTTGTTTAGGAGAGTGGGGGGAAATTAAACCATACTTTGTTTCCCTTCCTGAGTGAGCAGCAGCTAGTACAGCAGCTCACTGTGGAGAGGAATTAATTTCTTGCTTTGAAAGTCTAGATATACAAACCAAAGTTTCTGACTACAGAAAATTAATGGATTTAGTCAAGACCAAATGGAAATGAAACCCAACAACCTTAAAAATAAAATTTCCAAAGGGAAAGAAACTTGTCCTTAATTTGTACAGAAGGTAACAGAAAGGTACTATGAGAAGCCATGAGAAATCACAGTAGGTCCGTGTGCAGCTGGTCCTTCCCCAGCTGCTTACCTGGGGTTAGTTCTAGGAATGACCCTCATGCTCAGATGTTGTAGTCAGGTTCCTTTTCCTGCCTTCTCCAGAATGGCTTTTTGAAATGAAAGGTTTGACTTTCTCTGGAGAGAGTTGGGACAGAATTGCCCTTGTGGGTAGAATAAAGTCGGGAAGGAGCTATCTACAAATGAAAACCAATACCCTTTGCTCCAGCTGGGAGCAAAACGCTGAGGAACATCAACCGACTGAACGGTCAAAAAAGCCAGCAGCCTTCTTGAGGTGAAAGTAGACACGGACACTTGCAGAGCCAGCTGTGGTGGCAACAGAGGGACCTGATGCAAAGCAGCCATCTTGGAGCACAGCGTGAGCGGAAGGGAACAACGCAAAAAGCCTTTTTTGGAACCGGGAAAGCAAAAACAAGAGCCAATGGGCAGAGCCCTCGGTGTGGGCTACTGAAGTGGCATGTGACTCATGCAAGAGTCCGTAATGCTGTGGAGCAAAGAAGCGTTCTGTTTAGAAATCAAGACAAAGCCTGTTAGTCAGTGGGCAGACTGGACATGGCAGGAGAGACAGCTTTCCCCACTCTCCCATCTTATCCCTTTGGGGCCAAAATGGGAGAGTTCAAGCTGCCTCAGACTGATACATGCTCAGTCGCTTTTCTGTTCCTGATGCTGAGCCAAAGTAGAAGGCTCTGCCTCAGCCATTTTTTCTTCTGCAGACAGGCAAGAATTTCCTTTAGAAATTAAAGCATGTCTCACAGATCTCTTAAGGAGAGCCCGGGAAGTCAGTTTCCCTTCCAGGGGAGCTGCTGCCTCTCTGTTTTCCCTGCCCATTTCTTTGAGGGTGTGTTTGATGAACTTTTTAAAGATGTCCCATCAAGTAAGAAATCCTTGCCTCCTTTCCCATTCTTTCTAGCTCCTGCTGGGAGGGTGTTGCTTCCAAGATGACTCACTTGAGTAAAAAAAGGAAGAAAAGGGGCTTTTTGATTGGTCTGGTCCCCAGTAGTATGCTGAGTACTCGGCAGTAGCATATCAGATGTTTACTATTGTAAAATAACAAACAACTGAGTTATTTTGACCCTTGAGAGTCAAACTCTTGTTTGCATTAATAGGGAGAAAAGAATACTTGAGCTTAATTTACTAGAACGTCTGTTAATTATGTAGCACTGGTGGAATTTAATCAGCACAAAATTTGTGAGCATGTTTCCATAAAGAGAAGAAAATGCTCATTTTAACCTTGTAAATAAGGTGGGATGAGGAGTATGTGAAGAGCTGAGTGAATCATTTTAGATGATCTTGAGACAATGGTGTCAGTGTTGAAATTGTGATGCTAATCGGGTTGAGTGCTAAACTGCACAATCCTAAGCATGTTTCCTAAAGTGGTAGTCCAACTCTGTTTAGTAGGGCTCACTCCAGTGTAAGAAGGCATGGCATTGGAATGGAGGAGAAGACCAAGGCCATTTCCGCACTACACTCTTATAGCGCAAACCCCAGGATTCCATAGGAGGTTGAAAGTGGAATAATTGCGCTATAAGAGTGTAGTGCGGAAATGGCCCAAAACTGACCAAAGGACTGATTTTATGGATGCCTCTAAAGAGAAGCTGTGACATTCTCCAGACTGGCAAAGGATCTGACAAATGTACAAATGACAAATGATTTGAGTTGGTTCAGTGGGGGATAGCGGGATTCAGCCAAGGATTTCTCTTGAGACCTAAAAGTCTCATCCAGCTGTGAATTCGGTGGCTCTGTCCTCAGATTGCACTGTATTTATTTCTTTATGATATGATTCACTAACATTGTGTCATCACATACTCAAGATGCTTTACATTTTATAATAATGTTTTACAATTTCTTACACTGAAATGGGGGGCAACTACAGAAAATAGTCTAGTTTCAGAGATTGAGGGAGAGTTACAACTATGGGTGTAAATCCTCAACTATTTCCTCCTTGCATGTGAGGATGGATAATGATGTTTTCTCCCAGCTGCGAGGAAAAACCTATATTTCTCCACAGTATTCTTCCTCTATTAAAATGTCTCATAGTGTTGTGGAGGAGTCATCCTGTCAGAAAAATGTGGTTTTGAACAAAAAAAACAAAAACAACAACAAAAAAAACCCCCCT
This sequence comes from Ctenosaura bakeri, assembly GCA_948474755.1. NCBI lineage: Eukaryota > Metazoa > Chordata > Lepidosauria > Squamata > Iguanidae > Ctenosaura > Ctenosaura bakeri. The sequence goes on from CAOLHI010001080.1 coordinate 9,731, forward strand.
AACAACTATTTTTTGTGGAGAAAACAAGTTTTCTGTACAGGAAACTGTTTTCCACATAGGAAACCTATTTTCTCCCCCAAAACAGACAGATACTTAATGGAACTTTATGTATGCTTAGCTAAACAACAGAGGTGCTAAGATACCCTGTTAGTGAACAGGGACACTGGCTTAACGCACATGGGGACCAGCGTGCATCCGGGTGGGTGGGATGCACGAGGCACTTTGCCAGCTCTTCTACATGGTAATGTAACAGCGCAGCCCTCTACGGGATACAGACATCCGAAAACTGACCGATTCTAATTCCCACATATGTTATTCCACTTTTGAAAACATAACTCTCATACAGGATTCCAGCCAGTTTCTTTTATTTTTGGCATAGAAAACCCATTTTCCCCTACAGAATAAGTCTTGTGCAACACTTTGGGACATCAAATAACAGGAGAAAATTGTGCAAAATCCTTACTGGCCTATTATTCTTCCTGGTAAGGGTTCCTGACTGTTAGGAAGCTCATTTATCAACCTAAGAATGAGTAACTATGAATATTTTTTCTATCCGTAATCCAACTTCAAGTTGATTTGGTTGAGAGTTGCATTCCTTTTCAGTGCTATGCCTGACCAGGACTTAGCCGTGGTGTCCCTGTGACTGGCGTGTTGACGCCTCAGAGGCAGGTCCAGGGTGTCACCCAGTGTTTGCAAACACAGTTACGGCTGCAGCTGCTTGATGGGGTAAAGCTGAGCGGCCCTCCCCGTGCGAGGGGGAGGCTTAGCCGGCCTTCTTGAAGAGGAGCAGCAGAAACAAGGGTTCAATGCTGCTCTTTGGCCCTCCTTCCCTTGGAGAAAACAAGAGCACCAGGGCAGCAGAGGGCTTTCTTGAGGAAGGAAGAAGGCAGCCAGCTTTCCCAGTCCTGAAGTGAACTTCCTGCAGATAAGTTACAGTCTGCAGTCTTCGAGCCTCCATCGGGAGGAGGCGGCAGCAGCGGGGTACAGGCAAGGTCTCTGCATATTGTCCCAGAAACAGCTGCAGAAGGGACAGAGAGACAGAGCCCACGACAGACAGTGTGGGCCCTAAAAAGAGCCTGCCCTCAGGCTAATAGCCAACCAACAAGACTCCAAGCACTCTTATTAACAGTAAAGAGCCCGGGGGCCAGCGGGGGGTGGATGGTTGTGGGAGAGTACACTGCGGCAGAGGGAGCATACTAGCATGTGGAGTGGGCTGCAAATAAGAGCATTCTTTTGTTCCTAAGAGTCATGCCAGCCTAGGTTACTAGGGATAAAACTAAAACCAAGCCCTCCCTCCCCTGTGTTGGTTATGGGGTGTGACGTTGGGGTGAGTACACCATTGGTCTCTACCAACCATGCTGCTGTTATTTTTGTTTCCGGTTTCGGCAGTCTCAAAGGGGAGATTGGCTGTAAATTGGAATGGATCAGTGCCCTTTTGTGGACTTCCTCTTGCCTACATGATTGCTTGGAAACTCCTGAAGGAAAGGCAAAGTGCTTTTATTTCTGGAAGCTTCAGGAGGAGTGCAAAGTATGGTTTTAATCTTCTAGCATTAGGCTTATTTTATGGGTTAGTGCATTTCATGCACTTTAATTTGGAACCCATCTTGGATTCCTTAAATTTGGAGACTAGAGAGCAGGGGGAGAGAGGGAAAGAGACAGAGAAAGGGATATGACTGTGGGGACAGAGACTACAATACTTGGTGGCTGAGGCTGGAGAACTGGTACTGGCGGATTCTACACTGGGATGATTTTAGGTGTGGGAGGATGCTCTTGAGGTTGAGGTCAGCACCCTGATATGTGGTAGGGTGGACATTTGGCCTTACAATATGTCTGCCTGCTGTCTGAAGATAGGAATTGCAAGGGAGTAAGCCATAGCGAGCAGGGTTGGACTAACATGCAAGTACACATACAGAGAATTGTGCAGGAAATGTATGAATATTCAGTGTTAAGTCATGAGACAGGATCTACAAATGTGGTGTTTATGTTCTCTGTGAAGATGATGGTACAGGGCAGCACACCTTAAACTGCTGCGCTGGTTGGAGGAGACAGAATTTGTGGACCAATATATCCGGAGGACACCAGGGTGTGAAAGACTGTTACGGCATTTAGAGCATCTATTGTATAGGCTTTGTAACTAGGCTATAGTGTAGGAATAAACTGAACGATTGCAATACATATTACTTTCACTGTCTTCAAACATGCTATTTAAAAAGTCAACTGTGTAGATTGAGCACAGATGCAAACAAATACATGTAACTATGGATTTTTTAAAAAATAAAGTTACTTACTTTTTCTTTTGCTATGTGCCAGTGGCACATTGGGATTCACTGATGTAGAAAAAAAGTTTTGAAAATTTAGAATTTTAATACCAGTGATTCTGCCTGCCACCCTGCTCCTGTGAAAATGTTAATTGATTAAACAACTAGTGTGTATGGGGAAGGCCCAAAATGCCCCCTTCACATTGCCTGTTCAGGTGGATCATAGGGCTTTCCTCGTCCACCCAATTATCAGAAGTGGCTGGGTGGCTTCTGAGTACCAGAATGCCAAGTGGCCAGGCCCCTCTGGCTCACAGAGGTTCCTCTGCTTTCAACAGGGCAATGGCACAGAAGTGCGAGCACATATAAAGTACCCGTTGCACTTCTTCCTGGGGTTCAGGCACAAATAGCCTCATGGCCCCTTTGAGGTTAGAAATTAGCAACCCTCCTTGAAATATCTCCACTGTGCAACTCTTTTGTCTTACTGGAGTGTTTACAGTGGGTCTGATTTTGGAAGATAGAGCGACCAGCCCCTCAGTCCCTTCTTCAGTTCTGCCTACTGAGAGGAAACTTGGCAAAGTGGCCCCACCATCACCCAGCAGGAGCAATTCAAAAGCGAGAATATTTTTGGGAGGGGGTGGGAATATACTGTTCATTTCTGCACATCCTTATGCTGACTACCTGCCATTTCCATCCCATCCCCCACTGGAATAAGCTTGGAAAAATTAAGAGATGTGTGAGGGTTAGTGAGGATTTCCCTCTTCCACCCCTCTAGCACCAGAAGAATTAATGCCTTCTCTAACGAAATGCACTTTGGGGCATCCCAGCCCACTGTAGAGGCAGAACATTTCCAAGTGTTCTCACACAGACTGGAGAGTTTGGTTGGCAGGTGGGCTTCTGGGTCTTGAATGCAGTGGCAGAGCCCAGCATCCACAAACAAAGCCAGAAGCCAGCCTCTGAGCTGCAGAGGTGGCCTTGGGCCATCTACCTTCCTTGGTACCTGCCTCTTCTCCTTTACTATCTTCCTGGGTCCCTTTGAGGGTTGGAAGTGTGCTGTTGGAAGTTCTGGCAGAGAAAGCGGTGATGATCTTTCCCTTCCAAACCCCCAGCAGACCAGGCCAAGACTGGTCATGTCTCATGGGTGCTTTCCTTCCCAAGTGACCACTGCCTGGCACCTCCCTGCACCCCTGTCTGTATCGTAAGGAACAGACCAGGAGTGTAAAAGAAGCAAAGCTCACCTGAGCTGGCAAAGTGGCTTGGGCCCAGGAGCTGCGATCCCTCCTGTTAACTGCACCGTTCCTTAGCTGAGGCTTTTCGACGGGGGGATTAGCAGCAGCACAAGAGTTTATCTACTGCAGTCCCAAGATGGCTTTCAGGTCGGTGTTTCAACCCAGCCCCACCAGCTGGAACTGCCCTTTGAGGGATGCCACCTGGGCCCAATTCAGAGCAGGTTGCCTGCCACTATACTTCCTTCCCCTGCCTCCTCCAGGATCTGGGTCCTGGAAAGGGAGTTAGATTTCCTCTGCCTTCTTCCAGCTTTCCCCGTGGAGTGTTCCCCTGCTTCTGACTTGTCTCCTTTTTGCAACTTGGGCATTCCTGGCACTTGGAAAGGCTACAGTAGATGCAATGGAGCCGCCGTCTCCTCCTCTCTGGCTTCCGCCCCACCCTTTCCCCCTCTGTCCTACCCCACCCCCCAGGAATGGAGGCAAGAGATGGGGCTAAGGCAAGGCAAGGGCACTGCGTGAGGTGGAGGCAGCTCCCTCTGGCCAGGGTCTGTCCTGCAGCTCTGCCCAGCAAGAATGGAAGACTGGGTGTGTCCCCAAAACCAAGTGCAATGTTGTCTTTTGGTTTCCCCTCCCCCACCCCACCCCTGAAATCTGCAAAATTCAGAGCATCTGAAAGGAGTTTTAAAAAGACTAATTTTTTGTTTCTCTCACATTCATTCATTCAGTCACTAAAAACTCCCACAAGCTTTGCAGGAAGGGGTAGTGAGCCCCCCTCCCCCTCTAGCAAGATATAGCTTTAGTAAACCATAACAAAACAATGTGGCTATAGATATAGATATATAGATATTTGTTCTTTTTTTCCTTCTCAAATATATAGCTGATTAAAAAGATGCAAAAATGAGTGACTAAGACAGAGTGGGCGGGATCCTGCGTTGGCATCCTTCTCACTTGGACCACCAAGTCTACAGAAATGCACAGAGATTTATAGAGACTCCTTCAATGCGTCCCACAACCCCAGAGAAAATGTGACCTCCCCCCTCCCCCATGAATGTTGGCAAAGCAGAAGCTGCTGGATTCTCCACTTGCCTCCCTTTTATGCCCCCAAACATGCTTCTATCCATGCGACTTCAGCCCCCTCTCACCAGGGCAAAGGAACACAGTCCTCCAAAAGGCAGGTCCTTCTCTTTGTGTGTTGTGTGATTCTCTCTCTCTCTCTGTGTCTCTCTCGCACCCTCACCCCAGTCATTATCAGTCTTCTGGTCTTCCTGTCAATGAGATGACTCTCCTGGGGCAGGACTTGGAGAAACTGGTGTGGTATGCGTATGTGTGTGTGCATGCGTTGGGGTGGGGAGGCAGGCCCTCTGACTTGCCTACAAACCAATTTGTTCTTTTCTGCTTCAATACCAAGACTGCTCTTTGCCAGTGTGGCAACCAGTGCATGTTCTATAGTATTGCACCATCTCTCCTCAGCACCTCGGAAGGTGCTTCCTAGCAAATGTACCCGTATGGCCCTTCTGAGTCTCAAAGGGATTCCCAGTCAGCAGCCTGCTGGAACATGAAGCAGCTTCACCCTCTCCCCAGCTACCTGCAAAACGTGCACGCAGGCCCACGCCTTTGGCCAACTGGCAGCAGGCTCAGCCCCTATCTAAGGATGCATATTTTACCTTCTGAGAGACAGACCCAAATGCAAGCAAGCTGGCACCCTAGAGCTACAAAGTACAAACTCTGTTGTTTGTTATTGGCTGTGCAAGGACATAACCAATCATGTGCCCCTTCCAAGCCCCTCTGGAGCTCCACTTCCTTTGGCCCTGGCCGCGGCCCCAGCCCCCCTAAACTGAGTGGTCTCCAGGATTCCTCCTCTTCAGATCCACCTGCCTGTTATCTGAGCCTACACCAGTGCGCTCCATATGCCTACGGCACCACATTATTCCCCAATAACGAAGCAACCTCTCCCCTCCCCCAGAACCACATGTCCCGCAGTGACTCTCCTGGGGAAGGGCACGCAGAAACACCAGTTCCCCCTCCCCTGCTCTGGACAAAACAAAGGAGGGGGGCGAGGGGGTGCATTTTCATGCAGCATTCCTGTTCCTCAAGGGGTCTGTGTGTGTGTGTGTGTGTGTGTGCGTGAGAGAGGAGGGGGGAGAGAGTAGGTACTTGCCAGCTCCCCGCCCTTCAGTGCAGTGGTCAGAGCAGAATAGAAAGAGAATCCCAGGGTTCCTGTTTACTCGTCTAGTAGAAATGTCCCGTCTGGCCCCCGCATGGAGGAGGCCAGCACCAGCTGGGACGGTCAGCTGTCTACCAGCTGTTTGAGTGCCCGCTCAATGTTCATGCGGTGCCCGACCCGCGTCACCCCCAGCTCCACAAAATCCTCTTTAGTCAGGGCCGGCAAGTGGGTGCCCTCAATTTCGTTGTCCTCGAATTTGTCTCGGTGCTCCACCAGGTTGATGCTTTCCAGCCAGTCCCCCACATCATACTTGTTCCACAGGTGAAGGGGCTTCTGCATGAAGGGCCGGGGTGGGTGGAGGGCGTGCAGGGTGGGCGCCGGAGAAGGAGAGGGCGACGGGGAACGGCTCCGGGCGCTCACGCTCCTCACTACAAAGCGCACCTCCTTGGGTTCGTGGGGGATGGAGAGGCTGGAAGATTTGAGGATGGTGGGTGGGGTGAGCCCGTAGGGCCGTACGGTGCTGAGTGGGTCTGTCCTATCCAGGGCGGGTTTTACCGGGCTGGGAGTGCGTCGGGTCACAGGGTAGCGGCTGCCGGGCCGGACGGTGTAGGTGGTGCCCGAGCTGCGCTGGGAAATGGTGCTCAGTTCTCCTAAACTACTGAAAAGTCTGTGGAGAGAAAGAGAGAGAGATAAAAGCAAAAGCAAGGGTGAGAGAGGCACCAAGATACCAGGCCACCCACACCCACACACACACCCACACACATCTACAGAGAAGAGCAGGGAATTACTGTGGTCCTGCAGAGCCCCTAGGGAACGCTCCCCTTATACCCCAAGGGAACAGTAAGCACAACCCTCTCAGACTCTCCTGCTGTCAGCTGAGTTACTAATCCTTCCTTGTCGAAAGGAGAACCACCCTGAGATCCTTGGATAAAGGTTTGGATAGAAATATTATATTAAGTAAAATAGTGAAGTTCTGGGAATTCTTTAATGTTAACAGGTTTGGCCTCCTTCCGGAGGTCAATACATCCGATATCCAAGTCTGTCTTCAACTTGTGTCCCTACAGCTGGAATTGTAAGGAGGCACTGAAGTGGAAAGCGTCCTCACAACCTCTCCGATGGCTCCTGAGCCATCTCCCTTTTGAATCAGGCAAAGTGAGTGAGAGCCAGTGTGGTATTGTGGTTTGGGTATAGAACTAGGACTCAGGTCAAATCCCTGCTCAGGCATGGAAACCCACTGGATGGCCTTGGGCAGGTCACATTTTCTCAGTCTGAGAGAGAAGCAAAGGCAAGCCCCCTTTGAACAAATCTTGCCAAGAAAACCGAGTTACACATTTACCCGAAGGTTGCACAAGTCAGAAACAACCTGAAAGAACGCAGGAGCAAACAACAAAAGTGGGTTTAGCTTGTGAAGTTAGCTGTATGTGTATTCAGGTGAGGCAGGCAAATGGCAGTGTGTGGGAGGGTCCTGAATAATCCTCCATTTTATTTATTTCTGGAAAACCATTGTGAGTTTTAGGAAGCCCAAAGAATCTCTTCTGCAATAGGCAAAATGGTGTGGGGAAAGGTTCCCCCCTTTTCTGTGCTTGGAGTGGGTTGTGGGTTTGCTGAGGGCAGCATCCTGGACCACAAAAGGGCAGTGACTACTTTTTGCCACTTGTCCAGGTAACTCCTCCCATGTGACTGTGGCCATCCCTTTCCTTTCGTGTTCTTCCATCTCAAGAGGAACTCCTTTACTTTCATGCTTGCACCCTCTGTATCTGATCATATCTGACTGTGGGACTAGAAGGAAGCTACCTGCTACGTTGCCACAATTTTTTCCTTCCATTGGGAAGCCAAAGTGCTAGTCTGTTCCTGGTTGCAAAGACGTCTCAGTGGCTTTAATTTTTAAACTCTACCTTTCCACTGCTATAAATGCAAATACTGTACTGTGTTACTGTTTGCTGGCCATTGCTACATATGGCCACTTGCCTTGAAACAATTGTCCTTGCTCTCTAAGTCCTGCTTTGAGTGAGGGAGCCTCTGTGTGCTTGTACTCACCTGAGCCAGTGCCTGAGAGCCCCTGTCCAGAGCAACTGTGTGCCAGACCTTAGAGAAAGAACCTCTGAAGTGTGTGTCCAAAGATCCCTCTTCCATTTCTGTTTTCCCACCACTACTGGACACTAATGCTGAAGTAGACTAGAAGCCCAGGGCACAGAACTGTTTTAAGCTGATAACAGTTTGACTGGGAGAGAAGGGGGCAGCTGGATTTCTGAGGGCAGAGGGCCAGTTGCTCCAGGCCTTGAGGCCAGAACAAAAACAAGCACCCCCATCACCTATATCCTTGGCCTGATGTCACATGTACTGATCAAGGGGCTGGGGAACACTTGAGGTGTCTCCAAGCCTTGTCTTTCATGGCTGTTGATGAACAGGTTGTCCTGCTCCTAGTCAAAACTGCACCTCAGCCCAAGCGGAAAGAACAAAACAAACAGCTACCATAAAAGATTTTTGTGAACCTGCAGGTGGCAGGGTGGGGAAGCTGTGTGATATTTTAACTTTCAGCACAGCACTTAACAAAGCTTGCTTTATACATAATTCTACGTCTGAAACTGGCTGTTCAGACCCAGGCCTGAAGCCGACACTTCTGTGACGTGGTTTGACTGAAGGCTGATGGATGCTGAAGTGGCACTATGTGTGTGTGCATTTCATTGCACTAACACAATCTGTGCACTGCAGTGGCACGGTGAGTTTAGAATTTATTGCTTGAGACCATAGGCAGCATGAGAAGAAGGGGCTGTGTGTGTATGTGGTGGTGGTGGGAGAGTCTTTTTTTCCCTACCATCAGGGAATTAGGCCAAATGGAATGGCAGCCTGTGGAGAAAACCAGAAAGGACCCTCCATTATGCAGCGGCTTTAATAAAACTGCAGTCTGTGCTAATAGGCAGCCACATGTGAGGGCTGTCCTTCTCCGCGGAGCTTGCCACATGCTGGCCAGATCTCATTTAGTGTCCAAGGAGGCGAGGCATTCCTCCACTCACCTCACTGTGCAGTGATCCCAGAGTATGACGGCTTAATCAAAGAACCATTTCACTGGGCAACTGCCTTTAAATGCACCCTGGGCCGAGAATCAACTTGAATTGGTCCCCGGGGGAAAGTGAGGAGGTCACAAAGGAGACTTCTTTTCTGACGTGTGGCTGCTCAGCAGACTTTAGGTGGTATCTCATATAGTGTGTGTCCTGACTCACTCCTATGAGCAGTCACAGATGTTTTATGGTACAATTCTTTGTGGTATCTGGTGGAGGGAACCTTCTCTATTCCTGTTCTTGGGACTACAAGGCAGTTGAAAGGGAGAGTGGAAGTGGTTTAAGAGTTTTGATCTAATTGCGGTTTGGTTGTCTCAAGCTGATCCGGCAGTGGATTTAGCCTGTGGCTCCTTTACTTTGTGGTGGTGAATTCGCCCTATGTTTCATAAGAGATGATTTGTGGTTTTATGGAGAGTTATTTAATAACATCACTGGAAAAGATGATAATGCTTGGTAGGGCTGAACCCAGTAGGAAAAGAGGAAGATTGCATTATAGACTTGGGATAAGCTCAGTGAAGGAAGCCATGGCCCTCAGTTTGTAAAACCTGAGCAGGGCTGTTGATGATGATGGGGGTGAGGTGGGTAGTCAAGGAGTTCTTTTACTCATAATACCACAATTAGAGATGTAATTCTTCACTAAGTTTCTTCTTGAAGGAAGCAGTCAGTAATTTTAGCACTTTTCTTACTGCTGTGAAAAAGGTCTTTCTAAAAAATCATAAAGTTTTCAAGGCCTACCCACAATTTGGGAACGAATTCTACACAAAATTAACACATGGTTGTTTCACATAGAAAACGACATTTTCTGTGCGAGAAACAGCATTTCCTGTACAGGAAACAATTTTCTGCACAATACATCTGTATGTAAATTTTGCTCAGAATTATTCCTGAAGATTCTCATTCATCAGGGTTTTTGGCACCTTCCCCCAAAAAGTGTTCTTTCTGACAATTTTTCCAAATTTTTCAAATATTCTTTCCATCCTTAGTCCCTATTATTTGAAGTTAACTTGCTGGTACATAACAATCAGTCAGTTGATTTATATCCTGCCTTTTCCCCCAAGGCAAAAATAACAAAATCCAATAAGGGTCTCTTCTTGATTGGTCCAAAAAAGTGTGCTTGTGAATCTTGCCAGTTGTTGTCACTTCCCCCTTCATTCTGTTTCTTTGGGAGACTTCTTAGGGCAGTTTCTTTGATCTGCACCAGGGCTGTAGTTTGCTGAGGTGGTCCGGCGGTTTGAAGGACGAACTTTATCTTCCTAGTCTTGCATGCTACAGTGCAAAAGTGCTGTATTATGGATGCACTGTAGCTCTGTAATTCTGATTTTTAAAAAAGCATAGAGAAGAAGGAGTAGAGAAAGGTACTTTTTTGTTCTTATAAAAGGAAAAAGAAGCACACCCAAGAATGAGAACAGAATGCTGCAACTGGTGTTGATGTGTCAGGGATTCAGCAGGGAACCCTGGGAAAATGTTCAGCCCACTGCTAAATGTTGCATCATGCTCAGCTGTGTGTGATTGCAGTACATTGCATCAGAAAATGGAGTGGGGTAAAAAGGTACAGGGTGGTGTGCAAACCCTCTACCTGATCGGTTGTAGATATGTACATAAGGAAGCAGTCCCCAGTCTGTATTGTCTGTTGACCAAATCCAGTGCCTGGCGCAAGCTTTTGTTCATCTACTCTATGTTTTGTATATAATGGAACTTTGATGCAAGATAAAGTGCCTCCTGTTTGGAAGAAACTCCTCTGTGTGTGAGTACCCTTATTGGGGAACAAGGTTGCTGCTGTTGGCTTGCTGAAATCTGGTTTTTCCGCTGCGTTTCTGTGGGGCTGAAACCTCCTATCATCCCCCAACATGATGTTCTTGACTTCTGGATGAGCGACACTTATGAACCCCAGCCATTAATTGACCTGCTCAGGTGTTCTGACTGAGAGCCGTGGCTTCCTTGATTGAATTCAAGAAGAATATTTACAAGGCAGAATGTGCCCAAAGAAGGGTGACCAAGATGATGGCATGTCTGGAAACCAAGCTTTAAGAAGAGTGACTAAGAGAGCTGGATATGTTTACTTGGAGAAGAGAAGACTGAAAAGTAGTGTGGTAAATATCTTTAAACAGCTAAGGGGGGTGACATGAAGAAGATGGAGCCAGCTTGTTTTCTGCTGGGACATGGAGCAAAGAATTCAAACTCCAAGAGACATTAGGAAGAACCACCTGATGGTAAGACCGATCTGACAGTGGAATATAGGCTGCCTCGGAAAATGGTGGAGTGTCGTCCTTCTTTGGAGGTCTTGAAACAGAGACTGGATGAGCATCTTTTAGGAGTGCTTCAGCTGAGTATTCCTGCACTGCAGGGAGCTGGACTAGATGGCCCGTTGTGGTCCTTTCCAGCCCTATGGATTCTGTGGTTCTCTTCCTCTTTTCTCTACTGCCTTCCACTTTACCAAGGATTAGCATCTTCTCCAGTGAGTCACATTGTCTTGTGATATGTCCAAGATATGACAGCTTTAGTTTAGCCATTTTAGCATCTAGTAAGAGTTCCCGTCTGATGTCCTCTAGGACCCATTCATTTGTCTTTCTGGCAGTAAACGGCTATCCATAGAACTCTTCCCTAGCAACACTTTTCAGAGGAGTTTATTTTCTTCCTGTCCGCTTTCTTCATTGTCTGGCTTTGACACTAGACCACAAAAGGGTCATTTGGATATTTTAAAAAGTCCTGAGAATGACAGCAATGAATGCCACAGTCTTTCAACACACTTGCCAAGCATCTCTTGGAGGCTCCTCCATTCACAATGTTACCACAAGTCAAAGACAACTTGGCATGTAACAACCACCAGTCATGGTGCTGAAACTTACTCCCCAAATAGGCCCTGTACTCTGGACAGCCTTTGAAAAATTGGGACTGTCTTCTGTAAAACCAATGTGGCTTCACCATCCTTAGCGAACAGCCCCCAGCCGTCTCTGCCAGGCCACAATGCTCCTGCCACACCAGGTAGCAGCAGTCATGGGGGAGAGACCGGCATTTATATTTGGATGAGAACCTGGGTTTTAAATTGCCACAGCAATTTAATCCCTAACCTTCATTTAGGTCCAGTCTCTCTAAACCTTCCAGTAATCACTTCCTGTGTGCTCAGGCCCCCAATAATTCACACCTTAGCCTCTCAGAGGTGGAATGAGCTGTGGTGTGATGTCATTACAGTGGTGCATACAGCAACTGGAGTTGACTTGGAAGCCCCTGGGCAAGGCAGCGGGCAGTGGGAATGGCCTGCAAAGCCAAAGAGTGGTATCTGAAACTGCTTGCATTCTTTGCTGGTCAGATGGTGAGTAGGTCTTAGAAGGCTGTCAAGAGGCTGGAGGGTTTTTAATGGTGGGCATACAGCAATCTTAGGAGCATCTTCTCAGATACTGTCACTGGCCAATGCTTTGTTAAAACAGCAGCACTCTATCCAGAAGAAATAAATTCTTAGCAGATGGGTGCCATCCTCAAAACCACTGTTCTTTGAGTTGAGACAGGACTTAATAACAGGCTGTGGTCTAGCCAGAATTAAGCACTGCTTCTATTCATTTCAGTGGGAACGAACATTATCTGAATATTCGCATGGAAACATATTTGATTAAGACTGAAAACTGCTTAAGAGCATTTTAAAAAAACCTTTCTAGGCACACTTTTTACAAGGGAAATGGAACCATTTCAATGGAGGAGCCAGATTTTCAGCAGAGTCTGGCGGGGGAGAAATGGTTTCTCCAGGGTTTGGATCCTGCCTGCAGAGCATGGGTACTGCAGCAGCTCTTTTTATCTGACTGACTGCATTCGTCAAAGGATGGGCAAAATAGAGAGCAGCAAATGGCTGACCCGCTGATACTGATCCTAATAAACAACATGTCCGAAACCAGTTGCCTTTTCCAGTAGAACAGACTCAAGTCTAGAGACCTGGTGGGAAGGACTGTTGGCTGACAGCAGACTTCAGCTGAGAGATGACAAGAAAACAACTAAGCACATGCTCACTTGGCAGTGAGTGCAAAATTGTTGTGGGTTTTGCATGGCAGCTGCAAAAAGCAAAATGGACTGGATATTCTTGCTGATTCTAGTGCCTGTCCAGGATGAGTACTGGGCCACCTCTCTTGTAAAGTGATACTACACTACCACCTTTTTCAAAATTTCAGGGAATGAAATGAGAAAAGCTACTTCATAACCACATTAAGGTTCCACCCATCACCTGACAGATGTGAAAATAACTCTTGTCACTCACTCCCATCTCCCTTTCTGCAATTCAGTGCCAGTTCCAAAAGCTTTTCCTCCTGTAGGCCTTTGGCAAGGTGTACCCAAGCCAGGCTTGCTTGATGTGGTAGGACAGTGCACCCATGTTTAGATGGATGAAGGAAATGGCACAAAAGAAGCCACAGCAGTGAGAACACCAGCCAAGCTTACATTCAACCACAGGCTAAAGCACTGGTGTCTGTGTAATGGATGGAGCTACAGGGCAGAGACAAAACATGGTTCCAAGATCACACATGACTCGATGGAGGTAACAACAGGACAACCTGAAGCTCGTGTTCCCAGGGGCATGAAAAGTAATGTTCCAAGTGGAAGAGTAACTCGGCACAATGCGCTCAGGGCATGGTCAACCCTTTGATGGGTACGCTGCAGGCCAGGGCGGGAGTGAAGGGGAGGCACAGCTGCCTTTTGGAGCCCAGAGCTTTGAGGAATGTCTACTCCAGGGCTAGTGTGGAAGAGGAAGACTAGCAATTTTGGGATCTAAGGTCCCCTCCACTGGACACACAGATTCCCAGGGATATAACCTGCACATGCATCTCATGCTCAAGAAGATAGTAGCTGTTCCTCTAATTAACAAAGCTCTTTCTGCTTGACTTCTTGATTGTTCTTTTTCAGACTCTGAGCATCATTCTCTCAAGAATGAGACACTCACATATATGCTGCACGGGTCACAACAGCCCCTGCCCCCTCCCCACATTTTGTTAATGATTGCTTGGAAAGGAGGGGCCCCCACAACTGCCATGCTGTAGGCACTGCTACCTCACCTGAGCAGATCAGTCTTAAAAAAGTGTGTAACTGTGGGGATAGGTGGCTGGAACAGTATAAAAAAGAAAGCATGCCTGCAGCCCCTCTTCTCCTTGGAAGATGCTTCCTCCACTAACATCACAGCCTCAGCTCCTGGGTGCTGAGAGGGCCCTATGGATGTGCATGATGTGTCCTGCGCTCACATGGCTGGACTTGCAAGGACTGTATTGGACAGGCAGGTTTAAATGGCCTGGCACCCTGCTCTTGCTCAGATGTAAAAGGACTCTGAGTGAGCAGGAGCCACACTTCCGTTGGTGTCCAAAGGGTGTCAGGAAGAGCATCTGAATCTTGGAGCAGTGGTCTTGGGCCCCATGGCTCAGACCAAAGAGCCAATTTCTGGGGTCAACCTGCTCTAGGATTATTCCACAGCCATCATGCTGGGCTTGGTCCAGAGTAACATAAGCTGCCCTGCAGCACAGAAGACCACTGAGATGGGCCACAGAACTATGTGTCATCCAACCTTAGAGAGTTGCTCCCCCATCAAGAAACCTCACGGGCCATTGGGACCCTGGAAGGGCAGCACTCTGTTTCCAAGGCAGGCAACCACCTCTTGTGTCAGTGACTGATACAGTTCTTGGAGGTGGGAATAGAGGGGTGGGGTATTATCCACCCATTTGCTAATCACGTTCTCCCAGGGGCAAGAACACAGGACAATGCCTCCAGGTGACCCCCCTCCCCGCACCCACATTCCCCACCAGTGTTGCATCTCCTAGGCCACATTTTTGATCCTCAGACGGGAGCTGCCTCCTGAGACTCAGTGGCACAGAACATCACGAGACAGGGAGACAGACATGCTAGGGGCCACAGAAGGGGCAGGACAGGGACAGGGCCACACCGCACAGCAAGCATTGCCCCTCCCCTCCCCGCAGTCCCCCCAACCCTTACCACTCCCTTGCACACACAGCAGCAGCCGCAGCAGCAGCACAGTACAGACGGACGGACGGACGGACGGAGGACATGGGGTTGCTATGAGATGAGAACATGCTCACTTACACAACTCGCCCACCCTCCTGAGGCCTGAGGCGGTTCTAGACAGAGCAGCGGAGACATGCAGATGGGAGAGCAGGAAGAGAGGCAATGAGAGAAATGTTAGCATCAGTCCAGGCGCCAGTAACAACACTGAGAAGAATGAACAGACTTTGTCACAAAACCAGTTTGGAGCCACTGCAGCTCCCAGAAGCCACTGCCTGCTGGCCAGGGATTGGCTCGAAAACGGGAGGACCGCCAAGAGCCATTCGGGAAGAGGGTGGCGGCAGTGGAGATGGCAGTGGCGCCAGCAGCAGCAGTGTGTGGGAACGCCTGCCTGCGCAGGAGTACCAGAGTGACCTTCTCCCCGAGACCAGGAAGGGGCAGCGGGGTCGGGTAGAGGACCCCCTGACATCCCGCCGCCAGCGCTGTTCACCTGCTTGTGCGTGCTGGTCCACCACAGACACACCCTTTTTGTCTCCAGGGACACAAGTTGGAGGTTCCTGCCACCCGAGGGCAGAGGATAACTGGCCAAGGAGGGCTGAGGGGTGAAGCCACTTGGGTAGAGAGACGGTCAAGGGATCCAGGCCATGGGCCCCAAAGGATTCTGGGAGGCAGCTCAGTTCTGGTCAGTTCAGTATCCACTGAATCACATTCCTGATCTGCTTGAGGAAATGGGACATTCATAACCGCATGGATTCAACAGCCAAAGCCTGAGACAAAGCAACAGTGGATTTTCAAGTGATCACAGGTGAAGGGGCAGGCGATGGGTGAAGGAAGGGAGAAGGGGAGGGAGGGCTGGAGGAGAGCACTGACAGAGAGGGAGGGAGGAGGAGGAGGAGGAGGAGGAGGAGGAGGGAATGGGATTCCAATGAGAATGGTGCATTGCAATTTAGCATTGTCCCTGCTGCTTTCCCCAGGAATGTGCAAACCAGGTATGGCACCTTTATCTGTACTGGCACAGTTCGTGCTGCTTAGGGCAAAATGCCCTGAGAGATGTACCTGTGCCCATGAGAGAGACTCGCCTTTGGCAAAGGTCATTAGATTGGAAGCTGTTTCTCCTTGCTGAGGAACAGCTACACCCCCTCTCTCCTGAAACCCTGAGGGTGACTTAAATTCAACTGGTTCCACCTTGAATTCCTTCTCTTTGAACATGGGTAGCTAGATGACTTGTGGTCCAGTGATCC
The DNA here is from genome assembly GCA_948474755.1 of Ctenosaura bakeri. Taxonomy (NCBI): domain Eukaryota; kingdom Metazoa; phylum Chordata; class Lepidosauria; order Squamata; family Iguanidae; genus Ctenosaura; species Ctenosaura bakeri. The sequence goes on from CAOLHI010001080.1 coordinate 25,658, forward strand.
AGAAGGGCTCTTTCTGGTACTTTCACAGCTGTTCCTTAGGACTGCAATCTACATCTGTTGCTTCCTACAGTTGTGTTTGCCCACTTTGCATCTGCAACAGGTTGCCAGCTCAATAGGTATGGACAGCAGCGTGCATTCTACAGTAAAAATAAGTCAATAAATCTCTAGCAACAGAGTAGCCCAATTTCTGCAATAAGTTAAATTACTTGCCTGAGATATATAATATTTATGCCACAAACTATGCAAATGTAGACCACATTACTAAAAGGGCAGGTCTGTTCACACTTACCTGGGAATAAGCCTCATTGTCCACAGTGGGGCTTATGCCAGAATAAACATGCATTCTGTCCTCCTGTTTCTTTTTAGTCATCTCGAGAGAGTGAGTGGAATTGGTCAGCAGTGGAAATGTTAATTCACTACCCTTTTTGGCTTCTGATATTTACCAAGTGCCTGTGCACTTTCACATAAGAATCTTTTTAGTCATCACAACCAGAAGCATGCTGCTGCGTTTTTCTTTTTTAAATACTGTGCTCCAGCTTCCCAGATCTGCTTATAGGTTTGTTCAGAAAATCAGTGCTCCTAACCACTGGGAATAGTTTTCCTGTTTAAACCACAGGTGGCCACACTCAAGACCCATGAAAGAAGTTGTGCAGTCTCACTTTGATTGGGTGAGGAAGCGCACTTGTGCGTATGCACAAAAACCCATTTGTGGTTTCGGAAGCAAGAAACCCAGACAAAATCCCAGTGATGCGTATTCTGTCACCAGAATGGGCAGTGCGTATTCCTGAAACACAAGAACTTTTTAAAAGGTCTTGAAATGGCAAGGGCCCTGCAGTCACTGCTACCACAGGACCAAATCCCGTGGCGCACTCATCCCAAACCTCTCTTTCAGATTACCAGACAGACAGAGTGAGATCAGGAGGGCAGCCTAAGGTGGGGCTGGCAGCAGCCTCAGGGCTGCCATAGCCACCCAGGGGTAAAGCAGGGCTTCTGGCATCCACTGCAGCACCCTCCCCCCTCCGTTTCCTGTTTTTAAAAAGATCTGAAGTTGGAGAGGTAGTTGTGGGGTTGTCTGCATGGTAACACACTCACTTTTGTTGTTTTATGTGCTCTTAAAATTGATTATATGTAGTAAAATGAAGCTTATTCCTAAGTCAGTGTTTTTACCACTGTGGCACTGGAAGCAAAGGCCATGTTATTGGTGCTCTAGTCTGCTATGATTTAAGTGCATTTAAAATGCAAAACTGCATGTTCTCATAATAGTCTTCTTTTAACTGGTTTTTTTTTTTTTTTTTTGCACTAATGTACCCAGAATGTAGAAGAAGTTGTCAGGCGTGCAGAGCCTGAGCAGGGCGAAGGATAATGTTTGTTGTGTGCTTCACTGCTGAAGAAAATCCCACAGAGGTCTCTAGGGCCCTCCCACGAGACCAGTAAGTACCACCTGCCCTGCTGACTGCAGGAGCAGGGAGCATTTCTCCCTCCCTCTCTTGCTTAAGAGGGCAGATGCTCACACACCCTCCTGAGTCCTGTCTCTTAAAAAACAGTTCTTAAACTGCAGCAACAGAGGGCACAGATAGGGATCTACACCTGCACAGTAAGGCAGGTTCAAGAGTCTCAGGAGGTTCCATAGGGTTTTGGAAGCCTCACTCCCTGATTCTGAGAAACTGAGATGGGGAAATCAGTGCTGGAGGTGGTAGTACCAGCGAGGGTGAGGTGGGGAGGCACAGTGTGTCTTTTATACAGTGAGGGGAAGACAAACACAGCCCATCTTTCTGACAAGTTTATTGTCAGTTGTTGTCCTGTTGCCCTCTTCACCCCATAATAAGCTACTCTCCCTGGGCCATTCTGCTTCTCTGTTACTTCTGTGGTATGAGTGTCCAGTCCCTTCTTGCTAGAATCATCTCCCTTTTCCTCCAATCCATGATGACTTCCTACTTTCCACTGCCAAGTTCCTCAGACCAGCTCACTGTGGTTTCAGTTCACAACACTTCCCTGTTCCTTTGTGTACAGTGTGGCCTCTGTATTATGCAGGGAGTCCATTCTAGGAAACCCCGCATAAAACAACGTGAATGCTCACATCCTGTTATCTTCCATGGATGTGATGTGCTCATGCCTCGGACAGCCGTTGCATCCATTGACAATAATGGATGCAACACTTTGCGCTACCTCACATTTCTTTATGCCAAGGTTGCACCACAAGAGGGTGCACTGTATTTATAAAGTTTACTGAATTTATGATGCATATATATCTAAGCACATGCATTTTTACTCACCTCCCCAAGGTGACTAATCTAGCAAACAGGCAGTCCCAAGACAAACTCCTTGAACAATCCTTCCACTAGTAACTTCTCTGAGGAAAGCCTGCCTTTTGATTGCTCCTGTGAGTATGGCATGAACACAGGGCAACTTCAGGGCAAGATGAAGAAGTGGGGAGCATGGCCCACTTTGCGTGGGGGCAACAGGCATGATTTGTACTAATGGGCTAGGAAAGAGCTTGCTTTGGATTTGGGAGCCGCTTCAGTGGCATGCTTTTTGATTTATGAGGCCCACACCTTGACTGGAACCCTGTTGGAGTGTTATGAAGGTGTTAAGTTCCCTTACAAAGTGGTTTTCATTGAAGAGGAACATCCATATTCAGTTCAAGGACATGGAAGCACAGTGGTACACCCAGTACCAGTGAGCATTAATAGATATTACCAATGGATGTGCATGCTCAGTGTGTATAGATGCACCTTCACCACTTGTGCAGTGTTGTCATTCAACACAAGGACTGTAACAATTAATACCTAGCTCTGCAGGGAGAGGTTTAAGCTGTGTAAGCCTCTGTGTGGGCTCTCGGCCATTGTTTGCTGTGCCTTTAGAATTGAGAAGGAAATCCTCTCAGTGACTTTCTCCCTTGTCTCCTCAAACTTCCCTGACAATAGAGATTAGATTGTTTTCTCCTGATGGCAGGGGGACCTTCAGGCCCCAATTTTCCAGCTCTCCACTTGTACCACCAAGCTTATCTCATGACTCTGAGGAGTAGAAGCCATTGCTTTGGGGGTGATTTTCATATCATATGAAAATCACCCCCAAAGCTATCCCTGTCCTTACGCACAGGAATATTTGTCAGCTGGAATATTCCAAAGTAGAGGGATAAAGAAGGAGAAAGAAAAGATTAAGCTCCTGGAAACTAGTCCAGGTCATGTTGTGTGTCACACCTCATGTCCTCATGTGTGGATGAACATCCTTCACATATCCAGCCTTTCATTGAACCTCTAAGACTATAAGAGAGCTTGTGCAGTCAAAAGATAGTTGATTCTCAGGCAGGCTGCACCCTGCTCACAAACATTTTAGATAAGTTGTGGGATGATAATGGTGCAGTGAGGCTGAGGGGCACCACCTGCCCAAGGTGCTCAGACCACAAGAGACCACCTGTGGCACCAGCAGTTCCAAAATCTGAGCCTAAAGAGGGTTGAGCCTTCCAAGGAAGTTGGTGTATACTTCCTCATCCTCAAGCAACACCCACCTGAACAGATGCTTTTGCTTGGTGCCCTTTTGGCAATAACAGGAAGCTGCCTTTGGATCAGATGGGATCCTTTTAAACCTTTCAAACTGTCTCTCAGGGGCACAGCATACGGGAAACACACACTCCTAGGGAATGCATCACCCTGCTCCACTCCTCCACCCTCTCTCCATGAACATGCAGAAGTCCAAGGCCACAGCCCATTGTTTACCTTCCCACTTGCTGGGCGGAAGAGTGGCGCATGTATGCCAGGATTAGTAAGTGGTTAATGCGTGGATGAACGTGAAGCCGTCAGGGTGTGGTAGGTTACAAGGCATGCTGTGACTTGTTACCCATGAAGCTCCTGCATCCTTGTAGGCTGTGTGCACTCACACTGAAAACCAAGAAGATGCTCCCCCTTCCTCCTGCCAGTGGGGAAGCCCGTTCCTCAATCAGTTGTTTTTGGATTAGGACCTCTCCTCCATTGGCTTTCTTGGAGGTGCCTTTCCCAAATTGATTCTGCAGCCCATCGCCTGCTCATGTAAGAAACTGACCCTGCGACAGGAGTGGGCAGCTGCACTGAGGCACGGCAGCTACCTTCTGTGTTGCTTAGGGGATGCACTTTTTCCCAATGTGTAAAAGTGGCTGTTGATGCTTTAATCAGAAGTGAATTTGTTCGGTTTTAATCAGAAATGCGGGGTTTTCCTACTTTGATTAATCAGTTAATAATAATGAATATGGCAGTTAAATTATCTGGCTCCAACTCTTTTCTACCCTCCCACTATCTCCAGTTAGTCTGCCTTTTAAAAAATCTGATTCTTGTCTATGACTAAAACCCCCTTGTCTGCCTCTCTCTCTCCCCCACCCCCCTCTAAGGGAACTCACAGGAACACTTGATATGTCACTTCACTGACAAAAACTGATTAGGTCTGCAGTCTTTCCAAGTCTTCCAGGCTCTATGGTAATCAAACAGAGAGCCCTGGAGGACTTGGCAAGATGGCCCCCTCCCCACAATCTTGCCAGGTTGTCTGAGGCTTTATGTTCATTGCACATAGAGCTGTGAAAGGATTCACAATGTATTAGCCATTTCAGGAACCAAGAAAGGAGGCTTACAAAGTCACTTCTGGGTTGTTGTTTTTTTTTAAACTCTTGTTTTGGCCAATTTTGAAAAAGTAAGGATTTGGGGGCTGGGACAGTTGGTTTGTTTTTTAAGATTAGATAGTGTTTGGAGATTTTTGTGTGTGATTTTTTAAATTCACAAGCAAATGTCCACTTATGGCAATCTCTCTCTTTTACCTTTCTGTTTGCATATGCATGCTTTTCTGAGACTCCAAGCAAATGGGCAGGAAATGGGGTGGCATCAGCCTTCCAGGACTGGAAGAAAGTATAAGAGAAACCTCTTGGGCTGGGGGATGTTGTACACCACCTCTGCTGATCGTCTCTCTGGCAAAGAGCCCATTGACTGGCAAGCTCCCCAGCAAGGTTGAAGTGGCAATGCTAGAAAAGATGGTGGGCAATAAAATGGCTGTCCAGGGAAGCACCACTCAGTGCTTCCCACTAATGATCTTATTTTCTAATCGTGCAACACTAATGCCAGGGGGTTCTAATTTTCCCCTAGAATCACAGGGTTGGAAGGGATGCTGAAGACCATCTAGTCCATCCTCCTGCCACACAGGAATACACAGCCAAAGCATTCCTGAGAGATGCCTATCCAACCTCAGTTTAAAGACCTCCAAGAAGGTGAGCCGACCTCCACCCCCCAGGCAATCTGTTCAACTGTCAGACAGCTCTAATAATCCAGAAGTTCTTCCTAATGCCTAGGTGGAATCTCTTTTCTTGTAATTTGAATCCATTTGTTCATGTCCTAGTCTCTGGAGCAGCAGAAAAGCAGCTCACTCCATTGTCTACATTTGTGCTCTGCAAAGTGGTGGTCCATAGACTGAAGTGCCAGCACAGGAATTACTGCTGCCATTCTGCAGCAAATTTCCAGGAAAGCAAGAAGGAGTTGTAGCCAGTGGGCACCAATATGGTGCTGGTCCTTGGCACACTCAGAAGAAGAGCCTGCCAGCTCCTCCCCCATCAGATATCTCAAGAAGCGTGACTCTACATTACATGCCTTCAAGTATTTACATCTGGCTCTCATCATAGGGGTCCAAGGATGTCTGTTCCACTATTGATCAGCAATTACAGTAAAGAGGTTACTCCTAATGCTTTGATGAATCTTTTCCCTCACAATTTGAATGTATTGGTTTGTCTTTTGGTCTCTGAAGCAGCAGAAAACAATCTTGCTCCATCTTCAACATCCGTGCGTCTTCAGCTTTCCAATGTGGGTGACCAGCAGGGGTTTTCTCCCACTGAGCCAGGGACTGGAACCATATTTGTACCCATTGTCTACTGCTGCTTCTTCCTTACCTGGAAACTTGCTATGGACCACCAGCCAATAGCTCATGCACCAGCACCATGGCCACCATTTTCAGTAACACTATCCTACATGACATATTTTCTGAAATTTAAAGATGGCCTTAATATCTTAAATCTTTTTTTCTCCAGGCTTAAACATATCTAGCTCTTAAGATGTTCCTTGTAGGCTTTGGTTTCCTGACATCGTGATGGCCCTTAAAGTTCTAACTTGATTAGGAGAGACTGCAGGTAACCATGAAGGAGCATGGCAGGGGCTCCCTGGTCACAGCTGACACGGAAGGACTTCTTTGGCAGAAGGCAACTCCCTCTTGCTCACTGGAAATTCCACTTCATGGGAAGTGAGAGGCCCACCATTATGCCTTGTGCTGCTTCTTTGCTCTTAAGAGATGCTGAGGAGGCTCTCAGCTTGACTGGAGCAGTCAGATTTTTTTTAACTCCTGCCCCCTGCTCTTTCACTGAACTGAACTGCTAGTAATGTGGTAGAAGGAGGAACCCCTCCCAGGGCTACTAGCAGCTCTTGCAGGGGTGGGATTTAGCTCCGTGTGGTGGGTTAACCTCTCCCACTCCAGTATAGCTGCTCTGCTCAAATCCAGCATCTCCCTGCTTTGCTTTTAAGTACAAACAGAAATGTACAGAAGGAAATAGGAACATCTCATGCAGTTTTGACCCTGAGACATCAGCTTCAGGAAAATGGAACTCAGAGAGAAGGCATGATTAATTTTATTAATTAAACGGGTGTTTCAGGTTCTTCTTCACTCTGGAAGGGCAGAAGCAGCATTACCTACATTCCTGAAAGGAGAGCTGACATGAACAGCTGCTACTCAGGATTCTTTGGGGCAAGCATAGTTAGAAAGTTGGGGTACTGATCCATGATCCATGGAATACATGGAACAAGAAACAAGTGGGGGCCATTTTATTTTAAAATTATTTTAAGTTAAATCATGTAAATAATTTGTTTTCTTTAAAATGGAAGTAACTGAGGGCACTATCACACTACATTCTTATAGCACTATTATTCCACTTTAACTGCCTTGACAATATTGCATGGAATCATGGGAATTGCATTTTGGGGAGAGGCATTTGGGATTCTCAAGCAGAATGCTCCAGTGCCTCCCCAAACTACAAGCACCAGAATTCCACACCATGATGTCATGGCAGTAAAAGTAGAATAATAGCTCTATAGTAGAGTAGTGTGACAGGGACTTGAATGTCTGCTTCTGGTGTTGATTTCTGATTTAGGCTTGTTAATGTATGTGGGGCTTGGGTTCCCTGCAACCACTGCCCATGGATGGTGGCAAAAACAGATCACCAAAATCAAAAGCTCTGTGTGTGTGTGTGTGTGTGTGTAATTCATTGCAGCCTCCAGGCCACACTTTCCCCACTGCAGGATGGGCCTTCCTGTGTGCTCACAAAGCCCCAGGAGGAGGGAAGGTTGGAATGCAGCTCCTGCTGTGCTCAGAGGACCCTCACCACAAAGCCACTGGGAGGAATGGACTGGATTTCAGCGGAAGACAGGGAGCAGCCTCATGCCACCTCAGACCAGGGTCCTCTCCCATCTTTACTTGTCACGGAGAAGGATTTAACCTATGTGGTCTTTCATGAGTGACTGTCCTCCTCAGGATCAGATCAGATCCAAGCCCCCCTGGCAGTTGAAGCCAAACTGCCTCCCCTATCCCGATTCAGAAACGCCGCGGAGGGGACTGAAAAGGTGCCTTTCCATTGGTCTCATTCTGCCCCCTCCCAGCACAACTGAATGATCCCAGGCCCTTCTGTTTCTGAAGGAAAAGAATTTGCCATTCTGAGATTTTGGAATGGAGCTGCCATGCTGTTTTGGCACATGACTTTTGGCACCTTGCAGGAGACAAAAACAGCAACAAAGCCTACAAGGAAATAGGCAGCGGTTAAACTGCAGTAGCTGGAAGCTCACACGAGAACATTAACACCTTTCAACTGAAACAGAATTAATTGATGAGTTTATATAGAAAGAGGAAGCTTTACCCTAGGAGCTAAATGCCTACAAGGCTTATTTCTCTTCACTCTCTTTTTCAGATCTGTAGGAATACAAAGCAATGGTGGGTTTTCCAAAAGCACACTAAATATACATATTTATGAATTTTCTATTTCTCCCCTTTACATCTGGACACTGACTTCAAATTATACAGTAAAGCACCTCAGTGCTGGTTAGAGAGAACAATTCCTGAAATAGATGCTGGCTGGTGAGGCTGTCAGCTCACACTTCAGCAGGTTCCCTCCTCTTCTGCCCTGTTAGGGGGTGCGAAGTGGGGTCAGCAAAGCCTGCCTGGCCTGTTGGGCTCCCCTCCACCTCATCCCAAGGGTCCTGCGCCATAAAAAGAAAAGTGAAGTCCACTAAGGCATGGCCTCTTGCCTTTCCGGAGGTCATGGGGTTGGGGGGCAGCTCAAGACACAGGGCAGCTGCATAAGAGGTGGAAAGGAAAATGGAGAGGGGAGCAAAGACAGTCACAGGGAGGGTCACATCTGGGGAGATTAGTCTCCCTGCAAAACTCTCAAAGGATAAGCAACTTTTAAAACCCTGCCATGGCAAAATGTTGGTACTGTTTCCAAAAGCTTCCTAACACAGAGTCAGACCCTTGGGACTCTGTCTAGCCCAGTATTCCCCACATTAACTGGCAGCAGCAGTGGGTCTTTCCTAGCTCTACCTGGAGGTGCCACTTGTGGGGACTGGTGACCTTCTGCACTGGAACCAGGGAAAGTGCCCTTACACTGGATGAGATTCTTGGATGTCTGTCTAGCCTGGTATTGTCAGTTCTGACTGGCAGCAGCAGTGGCTCTCTTGGGTTTCAAGCAAGATTCTTTCTCAGCCCTCCATGGGAATTCCCTAGTCTGTTCCCTGGTGATCATCTGTCCAAGGACTAGCCAAGCCTGACCCTGCTCAGCTTCCAAAATCAGACAAGACTGGGTGTCTTCAGGCTGGGATAGTGGTCAATGCATGTTGTGTCTAGTAGACATTTGTCCAGCTAAACAAACACAGCATCTGTTTCGGGAGGGTGTTTTGGTGCTGCTTTTCCTGTTCGTAGAGTCTCTACAGCGGAGGGTGCTGGGTGGGGGGAGAGGTGGGATAGTGAGGGAGCCACCCTTCTGAATCCATCTGTATTACTCAGGGTGGCAAAATCCCAAGGAGCCTCTGAAAAACTCCAGAGTAGGCCCGTGAATGGCAGTGGATGCTGTTCAAAATGAACAAAGTGGTGCACACTGGAACAAAAATTGTAAAATAAAATCCAAACTTAACTTAGCACATAAGTAGATGGGCCTTCACAGACACACAGGGAGCTATTAGGGAAAAGGCTGGCAGGCAGAACTGCAGGTGAGATAATGGCATTATTGTATTTATGTATTTCCCTGCCTTTCTCCCAGGCAATTAAACTCTAGCTATTTCCGCATTAGACTGTTATAGTGCGATTATTCCATTTTCAACATCCTATGGAATCCTGGGTTTGCAGTTTAGGGAGACCTCCCTAAGCTGCAAACTCCATGATTCCATACAATGTTGAAAGTGGAATAATAGCACTGTAACAGTCTATTGCGGAAATGGCCTCTGTCTGCTACAGAGGCAAGGTTTCTTTGTTTACTTAGAGGCAGACCAGAAGGACAAGCAAAGGAGGCCAGCTGGAAAGCCTGGCTCCTCCACTCCTCTTTCTCCGCCTCATCCTCACTATGGCCTACTAGATCTAGCACATACAAAGGTAAAACTATAGGGCTGTAAAGCTTTAGCATGGTTCCTTTAGTTCATTCTCTTCAAAGAAGGCCGTGTACAAGAAATGCCCATGAGAACCAGGGCTGCCTGAACACAACTAGCCATGAAAGCGGGAGGTGGCCCAGGCGCATGCTGGCATTCAGACCCTGCTCTGAAAGGTTTTGCAAATGGCCTCCCATTGAGAGAACAACAGAAGAGGAACAACTTCATCTGGTAAATCCCAGCCAGAGACGCTACTACCTGCCTCACCTTACACAGTTAAGTGGTCAGGTGTTTAATTTCTCCTGCCCCTTTTAAACTCCCCTCCCTGCCAAAGCTTATAGAAATGGCATCCACCTGCCCTCCAATCACTGGCAGAATGGACCTCCTTCTCCCCATGCAACTGGTGCCTGGCAGTGTAGGTCCGGGGTAGGGTTACAATCATGGCAATAGTGTCAGTTGTGTCAAAGAAGCAATCCTGAATACAGAACAGTAAGTCTAGGTAACTGTTCTGTATTCACAATTGTGACTTAGTTGTGACATTACGGCCACGTTCATAACTTCCCCGTCAACTTTCTTTACTGGATATGAGCTGCATGAGGAGAAGGAGGTCCATTCTGCCGGTGATTGGAGCATGGGTGAATGACGTTTCTATCAGGTTTGGGGTGGGACTGGACCAGGAGAGGTTACTTCACTAAGTAACTTGACTAAGCATTTTTCACTAAGCAGCTAGTGCTGGATACTGGCCTATGTTTGTAAATTAAGAGCTGAGATTCAGCTCGCATTCAGTAACAACTGCATGGGGAGTAGCCCCTGTGCTGTCAAGAGCTCCCTCTCTCTGTTCTCCTTCCTTAGGAGGTAAACAGCAGCTTTTGTGAAGAGGGAACACCCACCTGGCTGTGTACCACTGGCCCCTGGCCGTGCACCACCAAACTGGAGCTCCCACCAGCACCCTCAGGTGCTCAAAAGTGACACCCAAAAAAGAGACAAGTTGGTCTGCATCACGCCTGTTTGAGCCCTCAGTTTTTCCCTTCACGCACAGCTATCTTGGCATGGGAGGGACACAGGTGACTCACATGTAGGGAGCTTCGGTGTTTTGTGCGTGGGTATCAACGTGTGTATATTGAGGGTTGGGGGAAATGCAGCACTGCTTCTAGAAGTATAAACTGGTAGGGTGGGAAGAGAAGCACTCAAAATCACATGCCAGTTTTCACAGCTGGGCTTACTTAACTCAGCTTATTCCACTGAGCTGTAGGGCTGCTATTGGATTGTGTTCAACTGAAATTACAGAGGACACCTACTGAGAAAAGAGAAGACCCCTCCCCATCCTGGCAAATTGTGCCAACTTGCACCATCCTGTAAACCAGGAGTGGGAACTGCGGAGCCCTCCAGATGTTGCCTGGACCCCTGGCCAGGACAGCATCTAGTGAGGAATGCTGGGAGATTAAATCCAACAACATCTGGAGGGCTGCACTATTCCCACCTTGCCCTACACTTAGTAGCAAATATGATCTATTTAAAAAAAAATCTCAGTAGAAGAGGGCAGGAAATGAGAGGTCTAAGACACTGAAGGGAGGCAAAAGGGAACAGCAAAGAAGAGTTTTGTGCACAGGGAGAGTAAGGAGTCTGTCCAGACCAGCATTTCTCTAGAAAATCTCTTACTGAGTGGTGTAGCCTATATGGCATCCCATGTCCCATCCCACCACTGTGATGTACCTATGGGGGGGGACACAAAATGAAGTTCTTGGCCCCAAATAAGAATTCTGTCCCCCAATGAAATTCACTCTGCAAATTTCTAGCGTTTAAAACACTTCAGCTGAGCATTTAGAAATAGAACTTAGGCATCCAAAGGGGGGAAAAAGTTAGTCAAAGTGACTAAGGGAATGCGACACACACAGCAAGTAGGAGTTGTAGGTTTGAACCATTTTCAGTTTCTCTCTGCTGCGTTAACAATTTGGAGAATAAAGGAAAATGCCATTTGGGTACAGAATTCTCATGGGGCAGTGCCCCCATCCCCCTCAGTCACTTCTTTGTTTTTTCCCTTCCCCAAACAAGAGCTTGCCTCTCCTGAAAGAAGCACCCTCCTTGCTGCACCTTGTCTCCTGCATCCCTTTTCTGAGCCATTCCTCACCCTTCTTCAGTGAAGCATTTGTACCCCTCCCCACAGTCCTCTCATGCAAAGAGCAGCTCTGCCCATTACATATTCTGAAACAACTGCTGACTGTGCAGTATGTGTCCACAGGTGTTTCAGAACATGTTTTGTCCATGTACATCTTATGCCTGTGCTGCAGGGATCAGCAGTAAGAACAATGTACAATGCAATTGCTGTGTCAAGCATAGAGCTATTCATGGAAGAAGCACTAATTTCTTTTCTGTCCCTTTTAACAAAAGCTAAACCCAGTTGCTTTGTGATCCTCTCTCAAATTCTGTTCTTCCCCAGGTTTACCAGGGTGCATATGGATGCAGTTGTTAGAATTCGGTTCTTTTAAGGGGGAGACAAGAAGGCATGCAGGAGAAGCACAAAGTGAGAACCTTTTCACACTACATAATTCCAGCACTAGAATTCTACTTCTGTCTGCCATAGTTCCATCCTATGGAATCCAGCGATTTGCAGTTTAGGAAAGAGCATATAGAATTTTCAGCCAGACAGCAGCTCTGGTGCCTCCCCAAATTATGATCCCCACAGCCTTCCATAGGATGTTGCTATGGCAATTAAAGCGGTATCCACAAATGCTTTACCTGTGCTGTAGTGTGAAAGGGGCCTGAGGGGCAAAACTGAAATGAAATGTGGAAGAAGCGTGCTGGTCTGGACACATCCTTAAGGAACAAGGAAGAATGTGAGGAGAGAGAGAGGGACTGTGCTGGTGGGAGTGGGTAGGGTCATCAGCATTTCCCCCGGCCTCTTCCCACCATCTCTAGATTTCCTCCCTGCCCCTTTGGAGACTTAGGCCTAATCCTCCCCCCGCCATGTATGGAGTGCCTCTTGTTGGCCAGGATAGGGGAAGCAAACTTTGGGCTGCCTCTTTGCCCAGCTACCCTTGGTCTTACCGTGCTGCAACCACCGGTGATTTCTTCCCAGGGTCTAACACACTCCCAGCGGGCTCCTCCCCTAATGAGCGCGTGTCTTTGTTCAGCTGCTGAAGTCGGGAACTCAGCTCGCTGATCACAGTTGGTTTGTCATCCTCAGCCCCATGGAGTGGCCTGCTGTCCAGGGGGTCCCCCCACAGCTTGGACCTTCGCTGAAAGAGGTAGCGTGGCCGGCCGACGCTGGCAGAAGCCAGAATGGCCGCGTGTTGCTGGGCGATGAGCTCGCTGTCCGAAGACTGCTTCAAAAGTGGGTCCCTGAAAGTAACCGGCCCCTTGCTGAGCTGGGACTTGAGTTTTGGCTTTGGAGGCACTGGCGGCTTCTCGAGTATAAAAGTTTGTCCATCCGCAAAGGAAGTGTATGTGTCAGTGGGCTCCCCACTCTCAGAGGACAATGTGGACATGCTGGAGACGGTGGAGATGGTACTGGTGGTCTCCAGGTGATGGTCGCTTGAACTCCTGGTGTCCACCTCTTCCACTCCTGAGTCTGCGGCAGACTCTGGGGCTGTGGGGGCATCAGAGGGCTTCCCTGAGGGTGTTCCACCAGTGGTAGAAGGTGCTACTGCTGCCGCTGGTAGGGATGGCGTGGCAACTGCTGGAGCAGCCAGTTGGCTGATAGGTGTGCCTGGGGTGGTGACCAGTACCCCATTTGCAAACTCGTCTGGGGGAGGCACCAGACCGATCTTGGCCAGCTCCTCCCTTGTTTCTTCATCACTTGAAGACAGCTGAGCTGGGGGCAGAGTCACTGTGAACGGTTCCACTTCCTCTTCTGAACTACCTTGCCCGAGGGTTTTATCTGAGACTGGGCTGATGGGGGCCTTTGCCACTGGGCTGGGCTGAGCCTCTGCAGTGGACAACTCAGCCGGCTCTGGGCCTGCCTCAGGGACAGGTGTCTTCTCTTCCTTCACATCCAGTCCTAAGTCTTGGCCATTGCTCGTTGCGTGCACCATGATGAGGCCAGCTGTCTTCTGCTGCGACGTGTCCACTATGCTGATGATCATTGACTTCTTGTCTTCTGCTTTCTTCTCTTCCTTGACAGGCGTCTCGGCTCGGGCCTCCCCCTCTTTCCTCACAGTTGTTGGTGTCCCCCAGTGGCTCTGTGTTGGGGTCAAAGTGCCTGGCGTTGGCGCCTTGGCTCCGGGTGAGTACGCAGGCGACACTAGGCCCTCCAGCTCCCCCTCTCTTGTTCTTTGGTTTGGATGTCCACAAACAGGGGTGCCGCGCGGTCTGAGTCGGGGCTGTGGATGGGAGTGGGCACTCTGGAGGGGACCTGGGTGGAAAGCGCCCTCTCCCTTGCGGCCAGCGCAAGCGCCAATGGGGAATTTGGGTCCAGGGGTTTCCCTGTAAGGGGGTGGATGAAGGTGGAGGAGGAACTACTTATTAATGGCTTTAAAGCTGAGACGGGTGAAGGCAGAAGCACATCCCGGCTCCCCAGCAGCCGTTCATCGATGGACCGCGACTGCTGCAGAGATGGCATCTCGATGGTTGGGGGGCTCCCTTCGATCGCCCCCACGGAGAGGAAGACAGTGGATTTCCGCTTTTCATCGAGGCGACGGTCTCGGTCCTTCATAACCCCTGCGACGGCAGTCGTAAAGGGAAGGCTCGCTGTGTCCACCTGCTGAGACTGGAACTCCATCCCGCTCAGGCGGTGGCCGCGCCGGGTGGGGGAGGGCTCCCGCGTGAAGCCCCCCGTGATGGAGAGGGCTGCTCGCTCCTGGGCATCCTCCACCTGCAGCTGCTTCACCAGGGGGCTCTTCTTCCTCTGGGGCTTGGTGGGGGCGAAGAGGCTGACGTTGAATGGGCCCATGTTGGCGTAAGGGTTGTCTACTCCGCGGCCTTTCCGCTTCAGCTTCTCGGGGGGCGTGGCGGAGGGGCCCGGGCGGGGAATGTCGGTGGGTTCCACAGGAATGTGGGAGGAGTCCTGCAGGATGATCATGGAGCGTGCCCGCTTCTGCCTTTCGGGGTATGGGATGGAAGTCCTCGCCTGGTCATACATCTCGGCCGCACTTATAACTTGGGGTAGCCCGTGGAGTTTGGCCTCTAAGCCTGGCTTAAAGCTTGACCGTATTGTGTCGTAGACTCTTCCTGGGGGCGGAGGGGGGAGAAGGATGGGGGTGGGGCCGTGTCAAAATAATAGGGGGAGGGGGGAGGGGGAGGAGCGGTCTGAGGTGGGGGAGGGATGCCATGCCCTTCTCTGACAGTGTCTTGCATTGATGTGCTCCGGGGAAATTTCCCATCCATTAGGGAAGCAGCAAATTTCTCATCTTCACCTGCAAACCAGCACACAACAGGAAAGGTCAGAGTTGCTGAGCCAAAGGGTACGGTGGGTTCATAAGCCAAAACTCCTGGATTAAGAACAAAGTCAAAGCCTGCCCCGGGGTTTCTCCCTGTTCTTCTGGCCAGCTGCCCACTTGTTTGAATCTCAAACCTTGCAGTGAACCTAAGGGCGCTCAGTGTTTGGGGGCAATAAGAATTTGGAGAGAATGTTATAAATGTGCTCAGAAAATGGCTGCCATGGTGACTGTGGCTAGTTCCAAAGCACCCGTTCCCCAGAAGCCAATAGGTGGGTTTAAAAAGAAAAGTAACTTGCCCAAGAATCTGAATGAAAGCCAAAGGTGAGGTCTGAGCCCCCAAACACAAAATTGCTCTTTTGAAAACATAGTGTTCTGTTCCAAAACCCCTTCACAGAAATCAGACTGAAGATGCCCCCAAATGAGATATCAAACCACATATTTGCATCCTCACAGCACCACAAAATACATATTTCACAGGAGGTAAACTGCTGGTACTCAGAAAAACATGCACGAGAAAACATCCATTCACCACTCCCCATGAACAAAAAGGGCAGACACACAAATCCCAGATAGTGTACACACACTGTAGCAGACAAGATACTAAAACAAAAACACACACACCACTGAGAGCTGCACCTTCCCAAACTAAACATTTTAGCAAAACCAGGCAAAACACACACAGATACACTAGCTGGCCCCTGCAACTAGTCCTTCCCTGACATCCTGCTTCTTTTGTCTTTTCTGGACATCTGGCCCACTCACAACGAAGCGGCTGGGCTGCAGCCTCCCCTCATTTGTATTATCTAAGGATGCCTCCCACAGGGCCTGAGAGGAATTCCTGAAAAGAAGGATACTGCCAGCACACCAGCCTCTAGATTTGTGCGTGTTTGCGTTTGTGTGTGTATGCATAAAAATTAAACAAAAAAAAAAGCAGCATTGGTGTACTGCCACGGTAGTGTAGTGGTTAGAGTGTTGGCCCAGGACTACGAGAGTTCAATGTTCAAATCCCTGCTCAGCCATGGAAACTCAGTAGGTGTCTTTGGGCAAGTCACCCTCTCTCAGTCTAAGGGGAAAGCAATGGATAAACCTTCTCTGAATCAATCTTGGCAGGAAAGCTAGAGGAGGGTTGCCGTAAGTTGTAGTTGACCTGGAGGCACAGGGCAGCAATTCTGAGGGCAGGGAGCTGGACAGGCAGCCCAGGCACCCACAAGTGCTATGTTGGGGATGTCAGAGGTCCACAGTCCCCACGAGAGCATGAAACTCTCCTGCTTGCAGCTTCTCATTCTGCTCTCTACCACATAGGCTCATTCTCTACTTTCTAATTTTTTGAGGAAATGAGCCGAATGGAATGAGGTGAATGGAATGAAGCAAATGAAAGCTGTAAGGCAATGAAGTCGGAGCCGAACTCTCAGAAGCCCAAAACGAGATGCTGCCTAAGCATCTCAGGGTGAGTACCCAGTCTTGAAGACACTGTTCTTATTTCCTGGGACCAAAAAAAGGGGGTCTTTTTCTGGGAACTAATGGTGAGTAGCATGGCTGGTTTGAAATCCAAAGGAACACAGTTGACTTCTGCTCTTTCTGCCACTTGCTACTGGTACTGAAGAACTTGCTTTCTCTGTGGCTTCCTCTAGACTTTGGGACTTCCTTCCCAGTAAGGCCAGAATGGCCTCGTCCCTGCTATCCTTCCATCAGTAGGCAGAGACCTTTTTATTCCATTCCAACAGGCTTTTAAAACAGAAGGCTTTAAAGAATGGGGTGAAGGTGCTACATTGCTTCTTATCCTTTTAATCGTATTTTCTCCTTTAAAGTGTAGGTTTGTTTTGATTTTGTGAACAGCTTAATTCCACTTTAATGTTCAGCTTTGTGATGTTGTTAGCTTCATGGTTCTTTTCAAAATTAAAAACCACCTTGAATCTCAATATTAGGAGAAAGGTATGCAAACAAACAAGCAAGCAAGCAAACAAACAAACAAACAAGGCTCCATCTGGGAACTTGTAGTTTGGGAGGAAGAGAAGCCTTTATGAAGGTCATGGGAATTCCCTTTTCATGGCTGGCACGTAGGACAAGGGAGGGAAATGCCGGGATTCCTGGCCATGAGCTTGGTTACATGAAAACAGATTGATGGATCATAGGTCTAGTCTTGTTTTCATCTAAAATGGGTGCATTCAGGGAAAGAGTGAGAAGAAATTAATGAAACAATCAGTCTTGGAAAGTCCATGGATTTTGGTCATCCATGGAAGTTGAAGTAAAGTGAGGTGGATGAAGCTAGATGATGAGGCCAAAGGGTGCCTGGAAGTGGGTAGAAGGATCTGCTGATCATTAAACATTTTGTGCCTCCATTGACTGGAATCCTGAAGCACCCTGGAATGCCAGCTCTTAATGATGGAGTGACTCACTGGGAGATTGGGGACCATTATCAGTAATTAACTCATTGGGAATCTCTTGGAAACAACATGGTGATTTATGGTGCTTCACCATAATACTCCTCCACGTGTTGTCCAACATTTATTTTAAAATACAAATGTGAAAAGAGGGGTACTCATCAGAGGCAATTAATTCCTTTTTAATATTGTATCTCCCTCTGTGAGCCTGAGATCTTTTCAAAGGGAAACTTGAAGGCACATGCACACATCCACTCCCTACTATGTCCCGTCTCTCTTTGGTCTGTTGTCCATTCCATGCTGGAAGGAGGTGTCAGCCATCTGTCTGCAGTGCTTGCTTACTTTGGTGCTGGAAGCTGAGTTTTAGTTTCAATGAGCTGGGGAGAAGAGAAGAGTATTTTGGCAAGAAGGGGGGGGTCTTTTGAGTCTGCATTGTTAGCACTGCACATATCTGGGAAGCAGGCATGCTTGACTTTCAGCAAGGCAAGCACAAGGGTCCTACTTCCTGTGTTGCTGGATCTGCTTAGCCACCATGGCACCCGGACAGATGCTTGGCCAGCTGTGCAGCTTCTTGTAGCTTGCAGGTGCCAGGTGGGCATGGCTGTCCTTCCGCTGTTCAGTTCTCTCTGAGGCATTACACAGAATGTAGGAGAGCCTGAACTTAAGCCTTAGTGCCACTTAAGCCTAGCGGCAGAACATGAGTAACAGATGCTGATGTGACTCAGCAATCCTTCCTTCTTTCTTTTTTGACACACACGTGCACACATATACACGTATATGCGTGCTTGTGCTGGAGTCTCCTGTCATTTACATGGATTTTACCATGTGGCAACATGAAATGTTTCTGAATGTGCTTGCTCTGTTTTCCAAGAAAATCACATTCCCTGATGTTGTTAACCTATACCTGTATGAAATAACCAAAACATACCTCTGGGCAATTATACAGATTTCACCACAATGCAGACAGGTTTACTCTTAGGGGTGTTCCCTGGTGTCTCTCCCTTGTCCCTCTTCTCCTTTCCTTCCTTTTTTTGCCAAGACCCAAAGGCCTCATTCTGGGGGGTCCTCCCATAGAATGAGACAAGGTGGGCAGGGAGGAACGAAGGCCTCTTGTCTCACCACAGTCCTATCACTCCTGAAGCTAGGAACCTCAGAGCAAGATGTCAGGCAGCTTCCTGAGCTCCCAGAACCCCCCCAGGGCAGCTTTTCTAAGCTCTTGCAGAAGCACCCTGGCAGAAGCCCTTTTGGCAAAATTCCTGTTAACAGACAGCTCATGACCGGGGGATACATGCCTGTTTAAAAGAAAATCTAATCGGCAGCAGTCCACAGGGAGGCATCGTGGCACTGAAGTAGCTTGTCACTCTTAAGTGCTCAGAAGAATCCCAGGCACTGTGTGTCAATTGGAGGCCGGTGCAGTCTAGGTTTACAAATGAGGAAGAGCCCCATAATGACCAAAAAAGTTTCTATCCCCTT
Organism: Ctenosaura bakeri; assembly: GCA_948474755.1. Lineage (NCBI taxonomy): Eukaryota > Metazoa > Chordata > Lepidosauria > Squamata > Iguanidae > Ctenosaura > Ctenosaura bakeri. The sequence goes on from CAOLHI010001080.1 coordinate 44,507, forward strand.
TGCTCCTGGCCACACGGGTTCTGAGATTCTGTATGATAATGGCAATTTGGGCAAATCGACACTCATCTATGTGGCGGTTCCGGTATACCACTCTTCTGCTGAATGCCAACCCTATGCAACCAGTGGTGCATCTGCCAGTCTCCCTGCTCTCTGTCCCCTTGTGCAATGGGGAAGAACGTGCAGTGGCTCTTTCTCCCATCCCAGGGAGTCAAGGGATAGGCCGGAGGCACGGATGAAGAGTTCTGCACCATCTTAGAATGCGCAGCTCCATGATGTGAATCCTGCGGGTCAGTCCCAGTTAGAGAAGATCCATTCAAGCACTCACTGAATGTTGAGCCAACACTTGGGTAAATCCTAACAAGAAGATTTAGACCCAGGTAATTTGGTGACACCTGTGCAGTTCTACCTATGCAGCCACAAACTGCCATTCAAAAACAGCCTCAGAAGTACACCTGCGTTCAGAAGGGAGTTTAGACACATGTACACAAAGGAATCTTGCAGAACCTTTGAGACTAACAAAGGTGTTAGTCTGAAAGGTTCTACAGGAATCCTTTGTGTGCTCATGAGACTAATGCAGCTTTGTCTTGAAAGGTTGCTTAACAACATGTAGGCCACCAACAGAATTCTGGCCAAGGACAGTCCATTGTCAGCTAGCATGGTGTAGTGGTTTTAGCACTGAGCTATCACTGGAGACTGCAGTTCAAATTTCTGCTTGGCCGCAGAAACCCTTGGGCAAGTCAGTCTCTCAGTCTCAGGGGAAGGCAATGGGGACAACCTCCTCTGAACAAACCTGGCCAAGAAAACCCTACACTACGTTTGCCTTAGGAGTGCTCTAAGCGAGAAACAACTCTTTGTCCATCTGTGCCAGCAGTCTCCTTCAGTCAATGGAAAGCCCACAGGCTGGGCAAAGGTCCTCCCCCAGCAGTCCGCATGCAGCAAGGAGCTTCTGATTCTGGAATCAGCAGAAGCAGTATCTTGCCCTCAGGATATGTAGGCATTGATGGCTATCCCTTCCTGCTCTTCCTCTTCCTCCTCAAATCATCTAATCCCCTTTCATAAAGCCATCTCAGTCAGTGACTCTCTCCAACATCAGCTTAACAATATTCTGAGTGAAGTGGTTCCTTCCTTCTCTCTGTCCTCAATTCCCCGCCATTCAGCTTCACTGTATGAGTCACAATCCTTTTGATATATCCTGGCTATTCACAAAAGTACCATAAAGAAGGAGAGAGCTGCATCCAAGATGTATTTGCATAAAATGATTAATGGTCTGTAATTTTTCTTAGGGTTCATAAGAGGGGAATGCAGACAAAGGCCCGATTCCAAGTTCTAGCATAAAAGCAGGCACTCCTGTCCAGAGCAAAACCTGTGATTTAGCACTAAGGCCATCAAGATGCTCTCAAGGTTATCTAAGTGGCTTTGCATTGAGCGAAGCTGTCAACAGTCCCACATGCGCCCAAGGCAGGGGAGGGGGAACTCTGGCCTGTGGGCAGTCCCAGTCTGGCCCATGGAGGATCCAGGTGAGACCCCTTCTGCTCCCTGAGTGAGGAAGACTTCCCTGTGTGATTCCTACCTTTTCAATCACTGACTATGAGGGCACCCCCTTCTTGTGCTCCTCACTATCCAAGGCCATGGCAAAGAACACAAGGAGGAACGTTTCTTTGGGACAGAGGCATGGAATTTGATGAGGGCCTCTTTCCAGTGCCAACCAGTGGCTTCTGGGTCAATCTGCCCTGAACTTTAGTCTGAGCTTTGAGAGAGCTACCCACGTTACTGATCCTATTTTAGGATTGGGATTCAGCACCTTGGATACTCTCTTAAAGTTCAGAGTAAAACCTGGAGTGGATTCAACACATCTAGTGATATGGAATCCAGTAGCCAACCACCACCACTGCTGCCACCACCTCTCTCTCTGCACAGTGAAGGTGAAAAAGGAGGACAGCGCAGCACCAGAAGACGTTGGAGTTCAGGCTTCAATCTGAGCCCCTTGAGACCTCATGCAGCACTCTGGTCTTGGCCTGGAAGGAAGAGTTCAGTCCCCAGGTGCAAAGCAATTTCCTGCCCTACCCCTTGACAAAAGGTCTAGGAGAAATGGCTTTTGGCAGGTCTCTGGGGCTCCTGAACTGCCATGTATGAACCAAGGGGTTCAAGACAATAAATGCATATTTCTTCTCTCCTCCACTCTTACAAAATGCATGGACAAATGAGGAAGGGCAGCCTAGCAGCCAAGTGATCGGCCTTTCTTCCAAGGTAATAGAGTGTTTAAAGGCACCGGCAGGCCCCTTCCCTGGGTCTGATAGGTGCATTGCCCTTGAATATGCTGGGGAGCAAATCTTAGACCACATATCATCCTCCCACCAGAGAGGAGAGAGGGAGAGAGAGACAGAGAGACAGAGCGGTTGAGAGAGAAGACTCTCCTGCACCACTGCTGGGCAGGCAGATCACATGGAGCCACTGTGTGAGACTGGAAAGCGCGAGGCTGGCTCCAGAGGGAGGACACCAGGCTGGGCAAATGCCTTTCTAAGTATGTAGGGTAGCCGGAGGGGGATCGGCACCTTCCTTTTTTAGGAATTCTGAGTAATTCTGTAAATCTATTAACAAAAGAGTGATGCACGTGTTAGGTGTTAATTAATCTGTGTTTTCCAGTCTCTGGAAATCATCTTAAAATGTGGCACATCGACTGGAACCAGGGATTTCAAGAACAACAACAGAGGAGCTAAATTCTACAATAATAGCTACAACCATCTGTTACAGCAAACACAACACAGCATCTTACGGCTTTTTCAGAACTAACAGGTTTAGGCCTAAATTCTGTTGTCTGTCTCAACTACAGCAGATCCACTGAATAGCTGGACAGACCTACCCTTGTTCATGGAATGGGTCTAGTCTAAGTAGCCAGCAATGGGGGAATAATGAGAGGATCCCATCCTGACAGTGGCAAGAGCCGTCTTCCTGAGAACCTGGGCAGCTCACTGATCACCCTGGTACAAAAATGTAGCAGAAGCCGCCCTGGCCTTATGACTTCCTCCTCATATCCGCTTGCCTTCGACTCCGAACCCACCTTCTGCCACCCCAGCTTTTAAAATTCTAATTCTGGGTCGACCTGGAGGAGTTCCACTCCAGAGAGCCATTCTTGGATCCCTGCTTCTCCATTAGCATGGCTCAGCATCACACGGGGAAAAAACAGTTCAGAAGCTGCTGGGTTGTGACTCATAACCATTTGTCAGCTGTTCCTGCCTCCGGAACACTTTGCTGCTGCCAGCAATGACTTGCATTGTGGGACCGCCCTTTTTCCCTTTCTCAATGGGAACAGTCTTGCAGCCGTGACTTCTGAAGCTCAGGTTTCTTTCGGTGTGCCCTGCATCTGACGTGGCATTCACTGCATTTGGACTCTTATGATGCCCTTCGTTTCCAGATGGATAGTCCTCTACGCTGTGGTTCTCCGTTGTGACACATAAGCCGCTTACCCTAATGCCATGCATCTCCGTGCCTCCTGCTTCTCCACCTCTTTTCACCAGGACCTAGGGTGGCAGCGTGTATGCGGCTGATTTGATGGAAATACACTGATTGCCCTTTTATTAGACAGCACTGAATTATTTTGAGCTCTGGTAGGAAAACCTCTCAGTGATATTGTCCTCTGTTCTTCCAACCTTGTAAAATTTTCACATTCATTTGTTACTCATTCTGTTGTCATTCTATGCTGTAAGTTACCTGCAGAGAGAGCTGTTTATTCTCTTCCTCAACAAAGTTCATATCGGCACTGTGAAATTCTTGTACAAATCTTGATTCTGCATCTGAACTCCAACTGCACACCCCAAAGAACTCCAGTCTGGGACCTGTTTGTAAATCATCCAGTCCTTTTAATTTACATGCTGCTTTCCAATCTGTTAAGAAACTGATTTATTTCTGCTAAGAAAAATGGGTTTTAGCACAAGCTACTCTTGTGACTTACATATCAAATATAGTTTGTGATGGGCTGACTGGACTGTGACAGTGTGGTTTTGCATATACTCACTCTGGCTATAGCCCAGGCTGTAGAGTACTCTCACTTTGAAAAACAGTGAAGAAGTTTTGCTTGATTTAACTTAATCAGACTTTGAGAACTGTTCCAGTTTGCCAAACCTGATACTACACCAGGCTGAAAGTGAATTGTCTGTCTCTGGGTTTTCTCCTTGTCGAAGGGAGGGCCTGTCCTCAGAGGCTTCCAAGGTCTGTGGAAGCCTTCAGGGCAAAAACATCTCAGCCACACTGCAAGAGAGTCAAAGGGTCCCTTGACCCTCTTCATCCCAGGAGGACCATCTTTCCGTTATCTCTTTGTGCTGCTTGCAGTGGGTCCAGTGTCTCAGGTCTGATTGCCACTTTTCCTTCTTGCCACATGCAGATGGTAGAGGAAGAATTAGAGGAAGGAAGAATGGATCAGCAATCTTGGACTTGATCCTAACAGGGAGGAATTGGTCACTACAATCAAAGTAATCAGTGCTTTAAGGAAGAGTCACCATGTAATGCTAGAATTCATAGGCCAAAGAAGAGTACAATCAAAATAGGCCTTAGCTTTTATCAAGCTCAAGGAAATGCTCATGGCTAGACATGCTAAAGGAAAAAGACACTCAGCAAAGTGAGAAGGCCTGAAAAAGCCAATGCAGCTGTACAGTAAACTCCAGGAGGAATTGAAAATAAAAAAGAGCACAGACAGAGCACAGACAGAGAATGGAAGGGAGGAATGACCAAGGAAGAGTACAAATGTGTGGCCCAAGCTTGCAGGAATAGTCTGAGGAAAGCTAAAGCTCAGAATGAGCTGAGACTGGCTAGGGAAGCAGGAAGCAACAAGAAGTACCTGACTGTATTTTTTTCAGATACATTCCAAACAAGAGAATGACCAAGGAAACAGTGGGGTTGTTGCTCAGTAGGGATGATAAAGTGCTAACAGATAACTACAAAAAGGCGACACTGCTCAAGAGCTATTTTGCTTCATTTTCCCCCTGAAAGAGAGCTGTGTGTGTCCGTGCATCAGCTGAAACCCTGGCAAGGGACCTGGATTGTAAATCAAGATGGATAAAGAGACAGTCAGGGATCACCTAGTTAACCTAAATGAAATCAGATCTTCAGGGCCCGACGAACTGTGTCCAAGAATACTGAAAGAAACTTGCTGATGTACTCTCTAAACTACTTGCCTTCATTTTTGAGCAATCTTAGAGAACGGGGAGGTACCAGAGGGCTGGAATAGAGCAAACATTTTCCCTCTTTTCAAAAAAGTTTTGTGTGTGTGTGTGAGAGAGAGAGAGAGAGATAGAGAGAGAGAGAGAGATCTAGAGAACTAAAGACCAGTCAGGATGACCTCAGTACCATTAAAAAAAAAATAGAACAGATTACAAAGGAGTCCGTTTGCAAGTATCTTGATGATGATGATGCAGTGATTAGTAGGAGCCAAAATGGGTTTGTCAAGAATAAACCAAACTAATCTTTTATCTTATTTTGATCAGGTCACTAGTTCAGTAGATGCTGGGGAATGCTAAATGTCATTTATCTCGATTTCAGGAAAACATTGGAGCAAGTCCCCTATGATATTTTGATTAGTAAACTGATTAAATGTAGAATAGCAGGAAACACCATCAGATGTGGACCTATAATTGTTGGAAAACCGTGTTGAAAGAGATGTCATTAGTGACTACAAACTTGAGGGAAGTTTTGAGTGGAGGGCTGCAGGGTCCTGGACTGGCATTCTTCAACTTTTTTATTAAAGATGTGGTAGAGGGAATCTGAGCACAGTCCAGGGGTGATACAACATGGGGGAGAGGTTAGCTAACACTTTGGAAGACAAGAACAGAATTCAAGACCTTGATAAACTAGCAAATTGAGCTGTAATTAATAGAATGAAATTCAACACAGAAAAATGCAAACATTTTACATTTAGGCCACGAAAACCAAATGCAGAGGTATAGGATGGGGAATATCCAGAGCAGCATGCTACATGTGAAAAGGACCTTGGGATCATTGTTGATCTTAAGTTGAACATGAACCAGCAATGAGATAGTGCAGCAAAGAAGACAAATAATATCTTAGTCTTCATTAATGGAAGCATAGTTTCCAAGCTGAGGGAAGTAAATAGTCCTATTATATTCTGCCCTGGTCAGGTCTCATCTGGACTACTGTGTTCCATTCTGGGTGCCAGTGTGGTGAAGAGAATGCGGAGGCTTGACACGATTGCACTCTTTAAATACTGCAAGGGCTGCCCCAGAGAGAATGAGGAAAGTTTATTTTCTGCTGCCCCAGAGTGTAGGAACCGGTCTGAGGGCTTTAGGTTACAGCAGGATAAATTTTGGTTGAACACTTAAAAGGAGCTTCTTGATGCCGAGAGTGGCTCATCAGTGGAACCCCTTGCCTGGAGAGGGGGTGGGGTCTCCAAAAAGAAGCCGGAGAGCTACCTGCCAGGGATGCTTTAGCTGGAGTTCCTGTATTGAGCAGGGGATTGGACTTGATGGCCTCTGGGGACATTTTGGACTTTATGATTCTATGACGTAATAGCAAATAATTGAGTTGGGTGTGGAGGAGAAGAGGGTGAGGCTCAGCAACCTTGAACCTCTTTTACTTGGGGGTATAGGCCACCGGGAGGCCAAAATAGGGACATTGCCCCCCAAATAAGAATTCCACCCTGCCCCCCAAATCTTCCTCCAGCCCTAAATGTCTGGTATTGTAAAGAGTAAGACAGTGCAATTAAGCATTCTCACCTAGAATTCTTTGTTGTATTCTTTCTATTTGCCTTCCCTTGGTCACTTTGCCTGCTCTTCTTCTTTGGAAGCCTAAATTGTATTCCTCAATGCTCAGCTAAAGTTTTTGGTTACTGCAATGCTGGATAGAAAGTTGGGGACCAGAGGGAAATACCATTGAGTGTAGAGGTCTTATTCAGCCAGGCTCTCATTTTGTGCCTTACTGTAGCTGCACTCCCTGCTGTTACTTCCACCTGACACAAAGTTCTGGGATGTGGAGGACTGTAGCTTGACAGTGGGACTTTCTGATGTCCACAAAGAGTGAAATGATCTAAGACATGCACCTCTTGTAGCAATAAGCGCAGACACAATGCTCTATGTGATGGGACATTTCATGCAAAATTGTAAAAGAGAAAAAAAAATAGTGCTTCATGGCACAGAACTACATCTAAAAGTGCCCTCCTCCAGGGAGTGTGAATCTGTGCTTGGTTTTAGACCAAACTTTAAAGGAGGCAACTTCACAGACTGCTTTCATCAGTGTTCCTGCATAGCAGGGAATCGGCCCAGATGGCTCTTGTGGCCCATTCCAATTCTCGGATTCTCCACAGATGTCCCATTGCACGGAGCAGAGTATTTGCATTTGCTGCTCCAGAGAACAAGACCTGAGACAATGGAAGAAGATTCTGGTTAAATATTACAAAGAACTCCCTAAGAACTGCTTGGCAGAGAATATGGATTGTTTTGCAGAGTGGTGGCTTCTTCTTTGTTGGAGGCTTTTAAGAAGAGGCTGAGTGCCCCTGCCTCCCAGGAGTCCTGTGCATTTCCTGCTCCGCCACTCTGGGTTGGACACGATGGCACTTGGCATACCGTCCAGCACTGACTTCTTAGTGTAAGCTCTATATGCATCACAGCATCATAGTTTTTACAACCACCAAAATACCCATTGCAAGTAGGAAGGAGCAGCGATCTTCTTCTGCTTGGTTTTGCCACTTATTGTTTCCTGGTCCAGCTACTTGCCAGACAGAGCTGTTATTACAAGAGAATTCTGGGCTGGAGATGCGAGGGCTGATCTGCAACCATCCAGACCTTCTGATTGCTGCACCAGCTTCTTCTTCTTCCTCACTTGCAGGCCAGGATACAGCCTCACAGATCTCAGTGAGATCAACAGTTCTTATGGTATGCTTCCAAACTCCTCTGAATTCTTATCTATCACAAGTTCTTTATATATCTGCCAGGATGAGTGACAGAGTCCAGGACACCTCCAAGGTTTTGAGAGAGGGAAAGTCAATGCTGGAATCCTACAGCTTTGATGAAGAGGTTTATCACTGTAGATCCCATTTTTCATAGTCTGCAAACAGTTTTCTGTTTTGGTGACCTCTTACATGATTTGGTGATTACATTAGTGACCCTCTTTTTGAAGGACTGTCTTTTGATTCAGTGCTACTCAACATGCTGGTCTGTGGACCACTGCCAGTCCCTGGCAAGTTTACAGGAAAGAAAGAAATAATGACAGCTGATAGCGACAAATATGGTAGCGGTGCCTGGCACATTGGGAAAAAAAATAATTGCCAGTACCCCACATCTGAGAGTTCTAATTCTTCTAATGCTGTCACATCCATCATAACAGAGACTGAGAGAAGGGTATGCCTATATGTTTTTGTTTGCAGAACAAGCACAATTTTCTCTCTTCTATGTTCCTTTCATTTATACATAGTTAAAACAGACAACCTCATTGGTTTTTGATACAGGTGTGCATAAAATATGGAGTCTGGTACAGGGGAAATAAAATATGCCCCCTTTTAAATTTGGAAGACTTGGCAAATGAGACAAAAAAGTGAGGGCAAATGTCTAATCAGATGGTTCTTGAATGGCACAGGAACTTGGTCTGCTTCTCTCTCTCTTTTGTTTGTTTATTGCTTACCTGAGGACACCTGCCTTTTCCCCATCAGATAATTAAGATCTCATTCTTAAGCAGGGGGCTGCATTTGACCTTGTAGAGTGAAACGTCGTCCTGGTCTAGCTCTTGGTCTTACCTAGATCAACAGGCTAAAAGCTTACTGCTGCCCTTAGATATCTCCAAGCCTTTATTGGAACTGCTGTGGTATCACAGAATGGTACCACCATAGTCACCTCTTAAGATGAAAGCATCAGCAATAGAACATTGGCAGACAGTCCAGCTTCTCTGTGCATGGGATGGGGAAAGAAAAATTCAGGGGTGTTGATACTGGAAGGCTTGTTTGCAGTTGTCAGAGTGTGATGGTGTGATGGAAACAGAGGTAAGGATATATTAGGGTGAGAAAGGTTGCAGGCCAGTGGAGAACCCCATCCTGTAATTAGTTGTCCAGTTAAGAGAAACATCTCTTTTCCAACAGCTATGGGATGGAAAGTGTTAGATGATGGAAAAGAAGGCTGTCCACAGTTTTCTAATTTTTCCAGTATACCAGCAAAAAGAAAGGACTTTTCCAGAAATAGGAGCAGCCAGACAGAAGACTATCAATCATTGCCCTTGTGTGAATTGTTGGGGGCCTTCATGTAGGAGGAAGGTTTCTTGAGAAATATTTATAATGAAGACCCCTACTGAAAGCACGTTTGGCATACTTAGGAGAACAAAATTGCTGAGAAAGGAAGGTTCCTCCTGCTATCCTGCTTGTCAAACTGCTGCTTACTCTGTGAGGCCTGCTCACTCCTGGTGTGTGGCACTGGAAGGGCAGCCTGCCTCCGCTTTTCAAAAGACAAGTGATAGACCACCCATAAAAAGCCCCCCTAGGCCACATGGACAGCCTCACTGTCACCCCCTGCAAAAAAAAAACCTGTTTTAAATGAAAAAAATCACCCCATTCCACAAGGGCTGAAAACCCCTGGATTTACAAAACGGAAGTGACTTCTGGTCCTTCCCAGCCACACTTCCAACCTAGAGCGTACAACAGCAGCCTACGTGGGGTGGGGGGAGAACTGACCTGGCTTCCACCACAGTTGCTCCACCTTCTGCATTGGGGCAGCCAAGCTGAGTGCAGGAGCAGCTGCACTACAGATGCCCTGAGTCTCAGTTTTGGGGTTAAGGCAGGGTATAAATAAGGAGACAGAAGGACAGACAGACAGACGGATGGATGAATTGGGGCCTCTATCGGTCTCAGAGCTACTGAAGAGGTCTAACCCTTAAAATATTTCTGGAAAATGCTGCTTCCATCATGACAGATTACTGGTTGTTTTAGAGAAACAGTGGCAGTTCTGCTGAAAACCCAAGAAGCCCTGGAAGCTGCTAAGGTCAAAGTCAGGCACTCTTAAGGGATGCAATGAGTTCTGGGTTGCACAAAGACCACTAGGCTTACCTACAGATTTTGTCCGTGGAATTCCTTTGCGTAGGGAGACATGAGGTTTCTCTGGCCCGCCATGCGCTGCCATCCCCTGACGCTCAAACAGTGACTAGAAAAGAAACAGGACAAGAGTGACCCCCCCAGTTGGCACCTCTGGGCTTTTGGTTTCCACTGGTTCCTGAGAAAGAACATCTGAGTCATGACCCCTTCCGCTCCCCATTATGAGCAAAGTACCCTGGCTGCAAGCTCTGCATCTGCCTCTTACATGACAACTCATCAGGAGCCACTGAAGCTCCAAGAAACTGATCTAAGCCCCAAAGGCCATGCATGGCTGAAGTGGGGCCCAGCATGCCTCTGGCTGGGATGCTGCTACAAGGAAATGAAGCATGTCACCCCCTAAGTCAAATATCTGGTGTCTGTTGGGAAGGGGAGACCAAGCCCTCCTGGCACATTCCCATCAAGGCAGTGGAAAAGCCAAACTACTGTGAAGGCAGAAGCTATACCTGTGTCTTATTTGCGTTCTTTGGAACAGATGAAGCAAAAGTGCCATCTCAGGTAGAATGTTCTCCTTAAGAGTCCCAGCTTGGCAAAACTCTGCGGACAATATGTGTCATCACAATGCCATGGTAGGTGGGTGCCTGAAAGCAGAAATACCTCCTCCGCTGCTAAGTGCCATACATGCAGTCTTTGCCGTGCCAGGCCATATACTGGCATTCCTCATTTTACAGGATTCCAGAGGGAGGTGGCGGCAGCTGGTGGGTTTCCTGCTGAACAGCATGTGACCTTTACTGCTTCCTCTGGCAAAGCCTTTGGGCCATCAAGCCTATTTCTAGCCCAAGGAGTAAAGCCAACTGGCACACAGTGAAAGCTAGAACATGTGGGCTAATCCACAATGGCCACAGAAGTCTGCCTCTTCTCACTTGACATCCCCTTCAGTTCATGTCTTCCACCTCTCCATGTGTGCTTAAATGTTACGGTGTACGCCCATGTTATGGCACAGAATGTCCTGGCTTAAAAGGACATACTAGAAGATTTACAGAGTGTGTTGTGATGTGTGCCTGACAAGCATTTCAACAGTCATAACAGTGGGTTCAAGCTATGCAAGCCTTCATTCTCAGTCTGTCTGTGATGACTTTTCAATAAAGGGACATTATTCATGTTCATCTGGCCTCGGCCCAAGATCTCTGACTCTGCTACCACTGAGGTATTCCTCCATCCACCCTTCTCCCAAACCTCTTCCCAGTTTGTGGCTTTGACTTCCCCCATCCCACCCCATTTCCCTCCTGCGTTTCTCACACTGATCTCTGCAGGAGTGATTCGCCGGCTGGTTGGTCTCTGCTTCACAGTGGCTGCCCTGGAATCTGCTTCAACAATGTCGGCTCTCAGCGAAGGCTCAGCAGCTGCCAAGATCTCATCCAGCTTCTCTGCAAAGTCAGACACACCAGACTTGTTAGCCGGGCCTTGAACCCACAGACAAACAAGCTCAACTATATTGCAAAGGGTAGGGTTGGGTGTGGCAGCAGCAGGGGGGCTGCAGGCCTTTGGCGGGCCCTGGGCAGAAGAAGGTATGTGGCTCCATTCACCTTGCAGAGGAAGCTCCTTCCTTTCTCAAACTCTGTGACCCTGCAGCTCCTCGAACGATGACTACAGGATGACTTCAGCCCTTTGCTGGCTGTACCATTGCTGGGGTGGTGGAAGAGACAGTTGTCCCAAGGGGAGAGTGAAAATGACTGTCTCTAAGCAGCACATCTCCCAGGCTACCGTCACTAGGGGCCCAACTCGGAAGGACCATGAGCTCAGGCTTGGGTATCAAATCCACCCTGAAAACTCTGCAATTTTGCTCCTCAGATTCAGACAGTCAGCGTGTCAACTCAGCCCTAAATATCTTAGTCTTTTGTTTTAAAAGAATGCCAAGTAATACTTTTCATATGTGACATGGATTTTTTAATTTTCATTTTTTTTCTGAAAAGTGCACCTACATAAAGAGGGCTTTTAATGACGTTCCAGTGATTTTTGTACTTGGTCCAGCTCCCTTGCTCCATCTTTTTCACTGTCTAGAATCAATGCTGCCCAGCCTTCAACCCTTAAGACTTGTCCACCTGGCCTTCCCCAATCAGTCAGTTTCACTTCTGGTCTTTCAGCTGGCACCACATGGTCAGTCCAGAGCTTCCTTGCTCATTCCTGCTCACCGTGATGAATGAAGCACAGTTTCTTGGGGTGGAAGTATTTTTAGAGGCACCAGCAAGCAGCTTGTGATGGAAGAGGTTCTTCAAGTTGCCTCTGACTTAGGCTCCACCGTGTGTTGTCCTGCTTCTGCACCCTGTGACTTCCCTTCAGCGGCCAGCCACTTGAATGGATACTGGCTGCAGCTCAAGCTTTCATGACAGGTATTTCAGCCCCACCTATTTATCTCATGGGGCAGTTGTGAGAACTGAATAGAGGGAAACATATAGACATTCAAGAACGTGTTTTTCATGTAGCCTGTGATGAGCACCTGTCTCTGGGACTGCATGCTTGTGTGTGCCATTTTAATATGTAAGCTGACTGTTGATTCATGGACTCCAAACCAGGACAGGAACCGTTTCCAGAGGGAGCAGGGAGCGTTTGTCTCTCTTCAAAATTAACTGCTTTGATTAAAGCTGAATTTACTTTGTGGGAGCTAACTGAATTCTTTGCCCAGAAATCACCTTGGATTTATTTCAGTATTTTTTTTGAGATATTGTGCAAGGGGATATGCAGTACCTTCTTGCACAGTGCTCTTCCCCCAGCTGTGCAGTGGCTGGCGGACCATGCTATGGCATGTTTCCTCCCTTGGCCCAAGCCAGTTGGGCACTGATTGGCCAGGGGAGCTGGTATGTTAGGGGACTGATCTCCTGCAGTTGACTGTCTGGCAGCCACTGAACTCTGGACCTCCTCCACACACGTGCTCTGCCAGTGTCAAAGGGGATCTTGACCACTGTATATTCATCTTGCTAAATCAGGGCTGGGCAACCACAATTGGCTGGGGGCTATTTTCCCTCCTCTGAGCCTCCCCCCAACTGGCAGCCATGCCACTCCCAGCATGAATTGACGTAACATCAATTCCAGCTTGGATTTTGGCTAAAAATGGCTGCTCTTCCTCTTTTGGGGAGTCTAGGGTATAGGTAGACAAGATGACACACCTGTTGTTTTTGTGATGGCTTGGAAGCATTTGTAGGGGTGCACTTTTTAGCTGAAAAAGTAGTAACTGGGGGCAGAGACTTGGAATTCTCTTTCAGGGACCACAAAATGCACGCAGGGGTTCACACGTGACCCACAGGCTGCCTTTTACACACCCCTGGTGTAAGTCCTTTCATACGAGGGGGACTCTGGCACCAGAAGAGCCTCTTGCTACACTGCCAACAGGCCACTTCTGTCCAACACTGCTGATGGTTGGAGACCACGGACAGGCCTGCCTCTCGCAACACCTACATCTGAACTGAAACCTGCCTGAACTGAACTGAAATGGAGTGTGGTGGAGTCTCCTCCTTCTTTGGAGGTTTTTAAGCAGAGGCTGGAGGCTATCGGCTAGGAATGCTTTGATGTGGGTTCCTGCCTGGCAGACTGGGGTTGGACTGGATGGCTCCTGGGGTCTCTTCCAACTCAGTGATTCATGTCTGCCTCTTTAACAAGCCTGGGTGCCGTCTCACATTGGCCTGGGGGAGGACAAGATCCTGAGCCTAACAACAGTGAAGGACACACAAGAGGTGGTCACAGGTTTTCCCCTGTCCTAAGACCCTGGGCAGAGAAGAGAAGGCTGGTCATTCCTTTTAGAGAGAATGCTGTTGGTTTTAAATTTGGGTATCCCTCCCTCGGCCATCTCTTGTTTTATAAACTGCTCTCCTCAGTAAGCATAAGGAAGGAAAGGCATTGCCTCTCAAAAGCTGAAGTAACAAGACTGTCAGTGAGCATGTGCAGAAATCCTTTTCCTCTACCCAACCCTCTGACGCCTGGGGACAGAAAGTGATGCCAGAGGCCTTTGATTTCAGATCTCGTCAGGTGTGTTAGCTTTCTCTCTCAGTTTCTGTCCCCCCCCCAATAATAATCCATCTAAATCCTGTTCTTGCCACGTAGGGGCACAGTCCCCCTCCTCCACCACAGCCCATCTCGGTCACAGGCATGCCAGCCAGCCCGACTCCTGCAGCCTCCTTGCCTGCAGTGGTTGTGAAAATGGTCCCTTTCATTAATTTTCAGTTTTCTCCTCTCTCTCTCCCCGTGGACCCGGGTCAGCTGCACACAAAGCCATGAGAAATGCTCCTCCTCCTCCTCCTTCCTGACTTCCTCAGCAGCTCTGCCCTGCCCTCCCTGACTGCCTCAGGAACAGACACCATCTGCCCTCAGCTTTGCCTCCGTGACAGCAACCAGGAGGCTGCGTTTTCCTGGCTCACAAGAGTGCTCAGAGCTGCAGGGAGCTGCAGGGAGCTGGGCTGCTCTCTCTTTAGAGGTGTGTCATTTCACTGGGGGAGCTGTGGTCCAGTCCGCATGGCCTAGGACCTCCCAAAAGAGACTCCTTCCCTGGATCTACGCTGAAGACAAGGCTAGATTTCTTTCTTAAAGAAAGGCAGCTTCATCAGTGAAGATTTTGAATAAAGAAATGGTGGGGAAAGGCTGGGAATTGGGAAGGGTACCTCTTTGGGGTGTAATGCCAAGAAATCCCTGTTCCCACTGGCCATGCTGGATGTGGAATCTAAGGGTTACAGTCCGAAAAAGTACCTTTCCCAAGCTCTGGGCAAGGGTTCTCAACCACTGGTATGCCTAGCGTTCTTTTGCTCTAAACACTGGTCATGTGGGGTGGGCGCACACCCAGACCCACCAGCAAGAAACCCCACAGAAGGGAAAAAACACAGGAAGGAGCAGCTAGAGCTGGAGAACGGCTGCTGGGTGAGAGAGAGACAGTCTCTCTTCCGGCTAGCATGAGCTCTTGGGGTGAGCTATCTGGACCATATCAACCAAAATGGTTGCAGCCAAAATGGTCAAAGCCCTGGAAACCATGAAGCCCTATAAGAAGCAACTTAAGGAGCAGGGTATGTTTAACCTGCAGAAGACAAGGGTTAAGAGGCAACATGGTAGCTGTGTTTAAATACTTGGAGGGATGTCATAGGGAGGATGAAGGAAGCCTGTCTTCTCCTGCTCCAGAGACTGGGACACTATGGAGCAATGGCTTCAAATTTCAGGACAAGAGATTCCATCTAAAGCTTAGGAAGAACTTCCTGATGGCAAGAAGAGTTCATTGCTCCTGCCTGGCAGTGTGGTGGAGTCTCCTCCTCTGGAAATTTTGGAACAGAGACTGAATGGCCATCTGTCGGGGTGCTTTAGTTGTATACTCCTGCATAACAAAAGGGGGTTGGACTGGATTTGGTCTTTGGGTTCACTCCCAGCTTTAGCATTCTATGATGCTATGAAAATCCAAGAAGACACAGTTCTGTTACGGGTATCCTGAAAGCTTCCCGTCATGCCAGAGCAGCTGGTGTCTGTGGATGGTCCCATCCAGCTGCCCTGCTGCAGCTCTACTACATCCTTTAAGTCCTGTGGAGGGTTCTCCAGCAGGGGCTTGGGCTGGCTCAGTTCACTTCTTCTCAAAGAAGCTGATCTTGGTGGTCTGGCTACTTTTGTCTCTCAAAAAAGAGGTTGACTTAACTGTTCCCTGCAGCCTGCTCCTCCCATTTCCTGCCTGCCCAGGCCAGCCGCCAATCTTGGGCACCTCATCCCCTTGAATGAGAACGTCTGGCACACCCACCACTTCCTCCTGCTGAGAGCTCTTTGTAAACATGTTGTTGTTAGTTGCTTGGGCACATTTGTCTGTGATCCCTCCAGCTCTAAGGGACTTGGCATCCTTTCTCAAGGGCCCCCAGCCTCCTTTTGGTTCCACCGGATGGTCTCCTGAAGGCCTTTGTGTGGCCTCCTGGACCTCACGGTGGCTCCTCTACACTTTTCCTAGATCTTCTCCCTGAGAAATGTTAGGTGAATCGACTATTCTAGACTATAAGAAGAAAAAAGATTATTTTCCTGAAAGGATCAGGAAGTAGGGAGCCTAGTCTACAAGGTTTTTTGTGGGTGGGGATGAAGCCCTGTTCAGCTAGAGTGGCAAATGTCCTTGCTCTTTCTCCTCCATACCCTTGGCCTTTCCCATTTGCTGGGCAGTTTGGTTTGTGCACCTTGTGATGCTATTCTGCAAGTTTGTCACATTGCTATAGTTTCTGGTCTGTCTTGTATGGTGAGGGCATTGTTCATACAGTTAGGTTAAACTCATCCAAGTCTCATACGAATGTGTGAGTATTCAGGGTTGCATTTACCTTAGTGACTGTAATTTTAGAATTTTATGCAGATCTTAAGATCTGATTGTACTTGCATTTTGCTACCACCAACCACTAACCAAAAGGAATCCTGCATGTCTATTTTTGGTATCAATGAAGAGGGTCAACAGAAACCTTTCTTGATGCCGTTAGTCCATGATAAGGACATTTTAATCTATTTATTGCATGATATATTTTATTCTCTGGATATTGAGTATTGCCAATCAGAACCAATTTTTTTAAAAAAAAAAAAGCAGAGAGAAGGAATGCCTTTTTTTAAAATCAGAATTGTTCTGCAGCTACAGAATGAAGAGATTTGTAGCCCCTGAGCAGCTGTCCTGGCCCAGGATTGCTGCCATGGTCTTGATGGTGTTCCACTAAGTCTTTGTTTTCAGTACTTTCCTCAAATGATACTTTAAATGTGCATTTTCTGATGACAAGAAATTTGGAGTACTCCTGAATTCAGTAAGTGGCCTACATTCCATGGTCAACATTGGCTGCACGTAGTTGACCAGACACAACTCCCAGAACCCTCTGTAATGCTGTAGAGACTGTCTGGGCTCCACTCTCAGATCACATGCTGCCTTGATGGTGCCCTGCAAACCATCAGCATCCCAGCTGATCTCATGACCTGGAGGCACAGGCCAGGATCCAGTTGTTTACACTGATGTACATTGGTCCCTCCACTTTTGCCGGGGTTCAGGGTGCAGAACCCTTGTGAAAATTAAAAAAAAGAAGACCTCCCCCTGCTTGAGTGACCGCTTGCTCCCCCTCCCATTCCCTTGCCTTTTGTTCAGGTGTGGGAGGGGGAGAATGGGGGAGGCAGGTGGGTGCCTCGCAAACAATCAGATTGGTGAAGGTCAAACCCACAAATGTGGAGGGAGGACTGTACTCGTTTTAGTTGCAGCACAAAAGGTATCCAGTTTCTCTGTGCACAACATCTGTGCCTTGGATGCTCAACGTCAAGCGCAGTTCCACCCACTGGCCACTGATTGACTGTGGGGGTGCAGTCAGGTCCCTTCCTTCTGTCCTTGTGGACTTGGGGGAGAGAGAGCAGCCTTTGCCCCTCGCCTTCCCAAGCCCCAAGTAAGTACCCTGGCAGAGATGTATACTCTTGACAGCAGGGCAGAAGTCCAAAGTGGCATGAGAAAGTTTCCCTCCATCCACTTATTTAATTTCCCAAACTGACGCCTAGGAAGGGGCCTCCAGCAGAGTGGCCGGCTCCTGTTTTTTTCCTGGCCAGTGCATCATACGCTGACAGGGGGCACCCTCTTGCCACTGGCACTGGCAGGTCTGCCAGACAGCTGTATTCCATGGCGGGGAGGGAGGGGGAGAGAGAGGGAGGGAGGGAAGGAGGGGCAACCTGGGCCAAGTGAGGTGGGATGAGCCCTGAACCAGGGCGGGTGCACTCACCCCCTTTCCTCCTCCGCATCGAGGCTTGGAATCAAGAAACAAAGCACAAGACATCAATGATAGGTTGGCATGCTTCCGTCTCCGATCATCTCACCCCCCCACCCATGCATGCTGCACCCTCTCCCTCTGGTTCTTCTTCCAAGAGGACACAGCTCCTTGGCTGCAAGCCCTTGTGGGAGGAGGGAGCAGCATTTTGGGATCCAGCCCCAGGCATCCTTCTGGGGAGGGAGCAGGCCAAACACACCCCTCTTCCCTCTCCTCGCATGCGCTGCTTTTCATGCGTGCACATCCCTCATTAGCCATGGATCATGGAGTGCAAGGAAATTTGGACAGTGGTTTGTGTCAGGCCCTGAGTGCTTCCTGGAGCCTGGCCTTCTTCTTTCCCAATCCCTCCTCTGCCTCCCCATTCTCCCTCAGGAAACACTCAAGGATTGTCCCATAGAAGGCCAGTAAGCAAAGCGTATGCCCTGTGGCTCAGCTCTAAAACGGAGGGCACACAGGTGCAGACGAGAGCTTGGGAAGAATTCCCTTGTGGGGCCAGCTCCTGAAATTCTCCTGCCAGCATTATCATTAGCCACTGGGAGTTGTATTCCAAATAAGTCACATTTCCAAACTCTGTTGCAGACTGACTTCCCCTCTCCACAGAGTAATTCCAGGGACAAGGATTCCTAGCCAATCAAAACCATGGTACTGGTATCTTGTTGGAAAGCCATGGGGAGGAGGGACTTCCTTCTTCGCTAAGCTTCCTCAACATTTCAGCAGGCCTGGATGGAATGGGGAGTGCAATGCATCATCCAGAGCTTCTCTTGCTTGCTTCATGACCACTGTACCCACTGCACCTGGTCTCTCTCTCTCTCTCTCTCTCTCTGTTTCACTGTATATGTGTGCGTACTCATGCCCCTCAAAATAATCCACCTCGCTGGCCAGCAAGCCCCCAGAGAACGGAAGAGGCAACTAGTTTCAGTGACTGAGGACTGGCACACAACCCTCTGAGGAAATTTCTAAGTGGAAAGGCTTCTTCACTGTTTTAGGTGTCCTGGGAATAATGAAATGGCCTCCTTGGGAATTTCTGTTTGAACAAGATCAGGGGCTCCACCTCACCACTAGCCTTTGGCTTGAGACAATTCTTCCCTTCTGGAGAAATGTCATCTCAGCCTTTCTAAGACCACATGAAGCCAGATGACTGAGATTGGCTACTTTCTCTCGTGTGTGCACTGACTCTTGCACTCCATGGAAGCATCAGCAGTCAAGCAGGATAATAGAGCCCAAAAGGGCTCAACAATGTTCCATAGCCACCACTCTCAGGACTGTCATACCATGGCCTACAAAGTGAGGCTATAGAGTCCACATAAATCCCTGCGAACAAGTTAGCATCATGCACACATTGGGGATCTGCCACCAAAACTACCTCTATTGCACCACAGCAACCCATTCGTCTTGCTGGAATTGACACCACCTTTCTCCATTCCCCAAGCCTGTCTTGGGATTGGTGTCCTCCCCTCCCAACATCTGAAGATGACCTGTCCTCCAATGGGCACCAGGAAGCTCTAGAGTCACAGTAGGCGCACCCATGAACATGCACAAAGGCCCTGGCATGCAAAACTGTTGGCGAGAGGAGTGCCTGTTGCTGGAAGGATCAGGTAGGGTGAGTGGGTGGGAAGAGAAAGCAAAAGGTAACAAAGAAGGTTGATATAAAATCTCTGGATAGTTGTGGAGGACTGGAAGTGAGCCACTCATCAACTGACAGAGACCTGTGACAACTCAGAACTCTGCGGGGACATGGAACTGTTCTCACAACTACAGGCACAAGGATAGAGGTGGAGGGCCAGAATCCCTCAGGAATGTTGGGCTGTTCAGAAGACCCAAGAGTTCTCAGGATCCTCAGTAGGGTAAAAGAGGCTTTAGTGGAGATGGTGAACACTGGGCAAATTCATGAAGGGCCACAGGGGGTCCACTTTCCATGCAGAAGGATGGGATCCTAGCAAAAACATATGTCTTACTGCCTGTCTAGGAGAGGACTCATGGCCTGAGGTCTCGGCAAAGCTAGATGAGGCCTTCTCAGCAGAAGGTAGCTATCTATGAGGTGAGGTGGATGGTTGGGATGGAAGGCACTTATTAGACAGTAGAGAGCTTGTGGTGAAGGAGAGGAGTAGCTGAGGGCGTGGTCTGAAGGCATCTGGGTCAGCCACCATGCAGGACTGGAACTGAGGAGTGCCTGCATGGGAGGCCATCTGAGAACCCAAAATACTCTCCCCTGAATTTCATGATGGAAGAAAGGAGTGAGATAATACGTATCAGGAGCATCCTTGGAAATGGCTTGGCCAGGAAGGTCAGGCCTGTGGTTGGGTAAAACAGGAGCTCTGCAAGGGTCCAAAGAGCCTAGAGGGCCACAGCACCTCTGGACAGGTCCTTCTACAGAAATTTCCAAGAAAAGAAGACAGGAAGTGCTCAGAAGTACATACCTGGTGGCACTCAACTCCAGAAAAACACAACACCCAGAAAGAGAAATGGGAGCACATGCAAGGACCATAGCAAGGAGGGCAGGAAGCAGAACAGGTGCAGAGGGGGCTCCTTGGGAGTGAACCCCCCCATTGCCTGGCATGGAAAAGTGGCCTGAAGCTGCCTCAGAGCAAGCAGATATGGAGGATGGCCACTGCGAGGGAACTCGGGGCTCCTGGGATGATGGGGTGATATGTTTGTCTGGGGAAGTGCTGTCACCATGCCCGCCCCCACGCGTGCTCCCGGCCCCACGGTGTGCCACATGCTGGGACTTACCCAACTCCTCCAACTCGGCGGTCATCGACTTGGAGCGCAACGTCAGTGTGGTGCTGGGGGCCCTCTTGGGGGGCGGTGGCGCTGAAAGGAAGAGAGAGGGCATTTTGCACTTCCGGTCCAGCAGCTTGCGGGGGGTGGCCAGGTGGAGGTGCCACTTCTTCTCCACGGCCTGGATCTCCTCGTACTCGCGGGAGGAGGAGTCACACTGCTGGAGGATCTTGTTCAGGCTACGCGTGGAGGCAAACTTCTTCATTGTCCCGTGGCCAGCCAGGGGTGGGGTGGGGTGGGGTGGGGTGGGGCAGGAGAGAGGGTGAGGAGGAGGGTGCCAGTGAAGAACCAGCAATGGGAGAGGATTGCGGTGGAGACCTGTGCCCCCTCAAGTCAGGGGTTTGGCCTCCATGGGTTCCACCTGGGCCTGGAGCCCCTCTAGTAAGGGGTAGATTTCCCACTTAGCAGTGTCTTTCCCGGGCAAGCAGCCTGCTCCCCCCCATGTGCGCAGCGGCCTGGCTCCTAGGCTCCCATTCTCCAGGTGAGGCTCTTGTTCTCCCTGCCTGGCCCTCTGCTAACTCAGGAGTTGCCTGGGGAGCAGCCAGAGCCGTTGAGGCCCCCTCTTGGCACGGCCCAGGGGCGGCTCCGGCACGTGGCTCCGGCGGCGAGCCGGCCAGGGTGAATGCTGCCGCCGCCAAGAAGGCAGGACCGGGCAGAGGGACTTCCTAGCCGGCCCAGCCAGGAGCGATGCTGGAGCGAGACTCCATCTGCCATGGGATTTGCAGGAGTGGATGGGGAGGCTGGCTCGTCACTTCGCCCGCTCGCTCCTCCGTAACAATGCGGGCTTCAACACTCCACGTTGCTATGGAAACCGGCCCTTCCAGCTCCTGCTGGAGACGCCTGCATCAGAGACCCCAAACAGGGGCGGATGGAGCGGAGAACACGATTCCCACACACAGACCTCACAAAATTCTGAGAGAGGGAGCCGGGTGCGTACGCGTGTCTCTTCAGCCAAGGCCAGAGAGCTGATGGAATCCGGACTGCCAGCGGAAGACCCTGGGCCACAGCGTGCTCTGTGGATCAAGCCCTTGCCGGAGGAATCATCCAGCTCACACCAGAGAAAGCGTGCCAGCTGGCTTGATGAGGAGCTGTCGGGCTACTCTGCGAGGAAAGTGCTGGATGATGCCCGTTGCCGAACAAAGGCAGAGGGTGTTGGCTTGGATAGAAGGAGCTCCCGGTGCCAGCCGAGGTGCCGATGAAGATCCTTTGGTGCCCATCTACTTGGCACAAGCCAAGGCGTGCTTGGTGAAAGCAAGGCTTCCGTGCTGTTCTCTTTGGCACAGACGATGTTTGAGTGCCAGCCTCTTTGGGCACACGTGGACTTGTCCTGTCTCCCTCCACGGGGCCCCACTGGCGGTGGCAGCAGCAGGATCCGTCTCTCACCCCAGGAGCAGATCCACAGGAACGGGCAGTGGTGAGCAGGGCTGGTAGTGCAGTCCCGACCCTCCGTTTTATGTATTTGTTCAGCGATGATATAATTACAGCTCTGGATGTCAGCGCACAGAGTTGCCTCCCTTTTTCATCTCCCCTCCCACCTGCTGGCTCTTGGAGCCCTCCCCTGCTTTGGGTGCCGGAGAAGGTGGAGTGGGCCCTTGGAGCTCCCCGTACTGCTTCTTCCCCAGGGCGACGCAGACCCACACAACTAAAAATAGGCAGAGAGTCTGCCCTCCCCCTCGGTTTCCTTCACTGTGTGGGAGGGGAGCTGCCTCACCTTCCCAGCTCCCTTCCAGCTCGCCACAGGCAATGTTTCCTTGGCATTGGAGTGTGGAGACAGCCACTGACCTCCAGGTTGGGAGGGTGGTGGGGTGGTTGATCCCTGTGGCTTGGCATCGTACCCTTGGAGGGTGAGACTGGAACCAGAAAGGGAAGTCTGTGGGAAGAAGGTGCTGATGTGGGTCTACGCGGGGCATGAGAGGTACTGCTGGCTGAACAGCCCATGCGAGGGCAGTTTTTTCCGCCCTTCTTCCTCTCCTGCCACCAACCCTTCCTCAAAGCTCATGCCTATCCTGTATAGGACTCCCCCCCCTTCAAGTATTACGGACAGCTAGCCCTCCTTGGCTGATCCTAATTTAACAGCTGGTGCTCTCAGGGATGTGGTGATGCATACTGGTGCTTCACAGAGGGTTGGTGTGCATGATAAGACCCCAGTGACCCTCTGTTATTTCATCTTAGAGTCAAATGATACTGCAAAAGAGTCCCACTGTGCAAATGGCATTTGCCTTTTAATTTTGCAAGTGGGGGGTGGCAGATTTGTTATCAAGGGGCAGGAGTGACAGCAGCAGGCTCTCTAACTCTGTGCCCTTTCACTCTACACAGTTATATGAGGAAACTTTAACCACCATGATTGCATCGCATGGAATCCTGGGACTGGTAGTTTCATGAGGCATTAGAGCTCTTTGGCAGAGAATTTTAAGTATCCCTCCCTACACTGCAAATCCCATTGACTCCTTAGGATGGAACCAGGGTATTTAAAATGGAATCATAACACTATAGTTCTCTAGTGTGAAAGGGCCCTCTGCAGTAGGCAGGGGCACACTTGCCAGGGGATCCAAGGACCACTGCCCACTATAACGGATGGCTTCACAGGCATTCATTCCTCAGTGGTAAAAGCCACTCTCTAGTGGGAAGAGCAGCCCTTCCCTGAGCAGGAGCCCTCCAGATAAATAAGTGGGTCTCATGAGTCAATACTACCAGAGGACCCACTGGCAAAGGTCCAGTTCACCAGCTGTGTAGTGTAAAATTACACCAGTGTAGCTGTGCTGCAGTTCTGTATAGCACTGTTGCAAAATCAGGAGAGAAACAGGTGGGCCGTGAGCACCAAGCAGCCATGCACTCTTCTTTTGCGCAACACTGCTATCTACCCACCATGGAAGACAGCACTCGCTGAAACTCCTCCACTTGAATGGCACAATCCCACAGGGCTGGCGCAATCCCAAACAGGACACCACCCCTGCACGACCTCTCAGAACATCCAGACTCTTGCATAAAGCCACAGTGGAATCCTGGTCTAGTTGGGACCAGAACTGAATATAGGCTGTCGTCACCAACGTTGGCCTGAAATTTACTAGCCAGCTAGAGTACAGAATCACAGAGTCATACAATTGTAGAGCTGGAAGGGTCCCTGACGGCCTGCTAGTTCAATCCCTTGGCATGCAGAAACACACAACTAAAGCACTCTTGGAAGATGGCCATCCAGCCTCTGTTTAAAGACCTCCAAGGAAGGAGACCTCCATCCTCAGAGACAGTCTTTCCCACTGCTGAACAGCTCTTAGGATCAAGAAGTTCATCCTGATGTTTAGGCGGAATCACTTTCCTTGTGGTTTGAATCTCTTGGTTTGTGTCCTGGTCTCTGGGGCAGCAGAAAACAAGCTTGCCCCCTCATCTGCATGACATCCCTTGAGATATGTGAAGATGGCTCTCCTCATGCCACCTTTCAGTCTTCTCTTTTACAAGCTAAACATACCCAGGTCCCCAAATCATTCCCCCTAAGGCTTGGTTTCCAGAATTCTGATCATCATGGTCTCCCTTCTCTGGACATGTTCAAGCTTAGAATTATAGAATTCTCAAGTTGGAAGAGACCTCAAGGGCTATCCAGACCAACCACCTTCTGCCATGCAGGAAAACACGATCAGAGCCTCCCCTTTGGCAGATGGCCATTCAGCCCCTCTTTAAAAACCTCCAAAGAAGGAAGAAGACTCCACCACACTCCATTGAGGCAGCAGCCGATTCTACTGTCAAACTGCTCTTACTGTCTTGGCCAATCAACACCTCCTTGCTCTCTTGCTGATTTTTTAAAATCCAGCTGCCCAAGTAGTGGTGAAGGTGTGGGAGCAGCTGGTGAGCACTGGAGCTTGGAAAGGTTATGTTTTTGGCTTGGTGGCTTGGTGATTCTGGAAATTGTGGTTTCCAAAAACCACTCTGCACCCTGCACTGAGCACAGCAGGGGCAGAACAGGATCTCTTGGGAGGGCAAGATTTGAACATCCCTGTCACTTCACACCAAATGTTGTGTGTGTATGTCTGTGTTTGGAAAAGAAACTGGGACAGGGTACCTAGGCTAGCCTTGACCAGTATTCCAGTATCCTTTGAGTTGTTAGTTATCCTGACATCTGGTTTGCAAGATGGCTGGCTCACACCACATGTTTCTCCCCTCTGCTCTCCTCCACTGCCCTTCAGGACCTGCCAGGTTCCTGTTCCTCATCTTGTGCCAGCTACAATGCAATGAACGGGAACTCTGAAACTGGTACTTAACCAGAAGTTGGACTGGCATCCTGCAAGGGATGGTATGGCAGTATCCCTGCAGTTTAGGTTCAGCGCTAAGCAGGGGATCAGACCAGACAATTCTGAGACTGGATGATTCTGTTATTTTAACTGCTGTCACGGGGCACAGGACGGGAATGGCTTTTTAACAGCGATGACAGAGAAAGAGGGGGCTTTAAGACAGGAGTGGGGAACTCTGGGAAGCTGGGGTCCTGCATCCGTGCTCCCAGGAAGCCTTGGGGACCACAAACACACACTGCACCCCCACAAAAAATTCAAATGACTCTCCCCCCAGCACCTTTAGAGAGAAAGGACAATTTTTGCTATGCTTTTAGCCCCTGCAGAGACCTTGTTCTCTTCCTGACGTACCTAAAATGGATCCAGGGGCCAAAATTTTTGTGAGACTAATCCCCAAGACCATTTGGGAGCATTTTTTTTTCCTAAAAAGAGATATTTTGAACCCCTGTGGCTTGCAGTTTCCCTGTCCCTGTTTTCAGAAATGAAGCATCCCTGAGCATCAGGCATGCTGGCATGTAGGAGTTTTCAGGCGAGGTAAGAGATGGGACTCCTCTACCTTCAATGGTAGTGTAGAAGAAAGAATTTCCGCAGATGTTGCTTATATGGAAAACAACACCTGCTGAAGTTCGCTGCTTGATACAGCTGTCAGCGATGCGGGAGCCCTGCCTTTTTTTCAGCTGGCAACTCTACTTGGGCGGCCCACGCAGTTCGGTTCAAATCCCATCTCACACATGGAATAAGCATGAGCTGCAACCAAGTGAGTGCCTTTCTTCCCTCTCTGCCTCAGTTCGCCACTTGCAAAATGGAACACTATGGACATATTTCAGTGGTGAGGCTGAAGAAGGATGAGGGTCGTTTTTAAAGTGCTGCATGAATAATTGGTTCAACAAAGCATAATTCAGGAACTGTTCAGCGTTTTTGCAGCAACAGCAGCTCCTCCTGGTGCCACCCTCCCTGGGAACTAGGAAGTGGTCGTCTTGGTAGCACTGATCATTTTGTTTTTAATAAGGCACTGGCACTACTTGCAAACATGGAGCTTTGCAGGGTGTTCCAATCATTGCCCTGGCATTGCCCTGTTGATACACTCTGTGCTCTGAGTCCTGACTGTCATAACTCACCCCACAGAGTCTGAGGAATCGGATGCAAAGGATTTAGCTACAGAAAGGCCTCTGGCTCCCCACTGGAAGAATCTGAGCAGTTAATGGTGGATGCAATAGATGAGGAACTGCCAAAGGATGGGCCGCCACCTCGGCTGGAGTTGGAGGGCACTGAGAAAACACCATCACCATTTGTGGAATGTCATCATGACTAGGAACAGTGGGCAAAGGAGCCAGTGCTGCCCATATAAAACACTCAGCAATCAAACACCTGGTGTCTCATGGTGAGGTGGCTGTAGATTGCACAGCCGCTGCTGGGAGTTTTTGTTGTTCATAACTCCTTATTCTCCCTGGCCTTGGGGCACTTTCTATTTGGCGATTTATTGACCTTTGGAGTACCGTATGGTGTGTGTGTGTCTTCTCCTTGTGGCTTCAGTTATCATGACTGCTGGATTCTGGAATGGTGAGACCTCGCTACCACACCTCTCTTTCACCTTGTTGAACTTCCTGGACTACTTGTGTATAACCTGTATGGGCTTGACTTAACCATAACTGCTTTTCCCCACTCTAATCTGTCACTTTTGCCACCTACTGCCTGTCGGAACAGGGCACTAAAGCTAGCCATAGTGCTGCACTTTCAGCAGCAGGAGCTCTGGCCAGCAACCACCCCCCACCTCCCCAACACCAGATCACTCTGATCCATTGCATCTGATCTTGGGCTGCAGCATTCTCATTCTCCACATGCCCCTGCATTGCCAGTATGGCCTCCAGCGTGATGGTTATCCAGAAACAGTAACAAACACGTGAGCCCTTCCAGCTGAGACTGTTCTCTTGCTCCAGAGCCCTGGTCTTCTGGCCCTATGGGGCAGTAGGGGCCATGCCGGCTGTCCTGTGGCTTGTGCTCTCCAGGGATGCCCCCAGAGACTGAGGTATGTCCATCTCATCTTCAGAAGGCAGGACGAGGGAGCCACGGGCTTCTCTCTTGCACAGGTCCCTTCTGGTCACACCGGGGTGGTTGGAGGCCCCACTCTCTTGGCACAAGATTGATCTCTTGGCACAAGATTGATCTCTTGGCACAGCCCTGGATCCCTCAGATCACTCCTGGGAGCAGAGGCCCTTTGGCATATATCTCTACGTGGGGTACACTGTTTGATCAGACCAGCCCACAATGGCCAGACTTATTCACTGGCAAAAACACTGTGCAAAACCCTAAGAACATGGTGAGCCTGGGGAACAGGAGCCAAGCAGATGGAGAAAAGACGAAGGAGAGATAGTAGCCAGAGCCAGCCCCAGAGACCAGGATGAGATGCAGGCCATTCTGGGATGGGTGGGCAGAGAGACCCAAGAGCTGGACTGGCACCTGGGCACCAATGTGGAAAGAGCTCCATAAAGCTGGGGGCAGAGAGACCACGTGCACAGAGGTAGAGACTTTGAGGGAGGTACCGGAGCCGCTCTGCACTCACCTTTTTTCCGAACGACGTCCTCTGACTCTGGCTTGCGGGTGACAGAGACCACTTTCATCACCAGGTGGTTCCCCCCCTGGCGGATGAGCGACACCACTTGCTTGTGGCCCACCTTGACCACGTTCACACCGTTCACCTGCAAGGAACAAAGGAAGGAGCAGTCAGGAGGGGGAGGAGGAGGAATCAAAAGAGGCACCCTCCTGGCAGAGTGGGCAGCTGGTGGCATTCTTGGCAGATCAGGGAGTCGCCAGTTCCAACTTTCTCCATGAGAACCAGACAACACAAAAACGGGCCATCATGGATGTTCCTGTGTGCAAGGTGCTTGGAAGTCATGTGGCTAAGCCTGGGATAGGCAACAGTGTGGGGGTGCCAAGGTCCACATCACACCCCAGTACATCCATTTGTTTCACCACAGTCCTTCTCAAAATGGTGCCAGGAAGTTATGTCAAATCATTTCCTGTCACCATTTTGAGAGTGACTGTACAGGAAAAAGAAGATATTTTGGAGCACTATGCTTGTGGAGGTAGGGGTATTTCTCCAGGTTTTCAGGGCTTTCTCTGGGGTGGGGTGGGGGTGGGGGTGGGGGTGGGCAAGATTTGTGCAGAACAAAAAAATTTTTTTGAAGGGGGAAAGGATTTGGGAGACTGACAGCAGGCTTTAGGGGCTACAAAATGGTCTCCAGGAGCTCCCTGTGGCTCACGGGCTACATTTGGTCCACCCATCCGCTAAACCCTCACCAAGACATACACCCCTTAAAATGCTTCCCATATTTTTTACTGTGACTGTGAGTTTACAATGACCATTTTTACAGTGGCCAGAAGGGGATCACAAGGTGAGACTGATTGTCCAGATTTCTTGTTCCTCGCGTGCTGTTGGAGAAAGGCAGATTCCTGACCTGCCCGCCTCTGGACAATGCTTTTCTGTTCAAGATTGCCACCCCAAAGGGGACCGTTGGCACTCTCAGGGGTGGTACCCAAGTGGGACCGAGCACTCTCCCTGTCTCTGACTTTGCAAGTCTAGGTTGTGTGGTGGTGGTGTGCCTTCAAGTTGTTTCTGTCTAACGGCAACCTTAAGAAGAACCTATCATGGGGTTTTCTGGGGCTGAGAGTGTGTGACATGCCAAGGTCACCCCATGGGTTCCCATGGCTGAATGGGGGGAATTGAGCCCCGTTCTCCAGGGATGGAGTGCAATGCTCAGACCACTCCACCACTCTGACTGCAGACAGGAGGGTTCAAACACTGAAAGAAAGCAGCGTGGCTTTCATGCCCAGATTGTCCATGTAAGCAGGACTGGGCCGGGATCAAAGCCAGGGGTCCCCGTCCTCAGGGCTGACACGGGGCCACGCAGGCCGGCAGGCAAGCAGGCAGGGGCATCTATTCCAAAGAAAGGCACTCTGCTTGGCATGGCACCTGCTCCCAGGAAACTGCAGGTTGGCACACCACCTCTCCTGCTTTTCTTCCCCTTAAATCCTTGAGATACAATGCTATAGAATATACCAATAAAAAAAGCAAATAACGTATAATAATATACCCAAACTCTCCAAATAACTGTTCCTATAATTCAGTACATTAAAAAGAAACACTTGAAATATTCAGTCCCCTGCCATGGCTGTTTCTATTCTGGTACTGGAAAAACGTTGGAGGAGTTACACATTTTTTTTAATATTTCTTTCCTGCTTTCTCCGTAAACAAGCAGTCTCAGTTTCAAGCAATTAATAACACCTCAACATTTGTTTTCCTTTAATTTAATTGATGGTGTTTTGTATTTCCAAATTCTCACGTGTTCATTCAGAAGTGTGTTCTATGTGCTTCAGCATTGCTTTGTAAGGTTTATATGCATTTAAAGAAGTGTGGCGTAGTGGTTTGAATCTTGGGCTATGACTCTGGGGACTAGGGTTCAAATCCTGGCTCAGCCATGTCAGTCAACTGGGCGACCTTGGGCGTTGTGATGTACAGGACAGCTCCATGTTCAGACAACAGGCTTAGAGGCTTTCAAAAGTTGCACACCTTAGCAGCTACCAACACTAAAGCACCATTGGATTTGCAGTACCTTATAAGCTGTAACATTTTCAGTTAGCAGACACCAGCATTCTGTTTGACAGCTAGGTAAAAAACCCAACAACCCTCTTTTCCCAGAACCGCATTCCGCCTGCTACCTGTGCGACCTTGCAGCTGCATCTGTTCCTCCTTATCAAAGATTTTTTACAATAGCATTCTCTCCTTCACAGCATGCTATTTCTCCCCTGATCCCATTAGCCACTTACTATCACAATACAGCCCATTGTTAAACACCAAAGCATGGCAGGGAGCAAAGCTGACCTGACAAGCAAATCACACTCTCTCAGCCTCAGAGGAAGGCAAAGGCAACCTCCTCTAAGCAAATCTTGCCAAGAAAACCCTGTCACAGGTTCACCTTAGGGTTCCCAGAAGCCAGAAACGACTTTAAGGCACCCAGCAGCAGCAGTAGCAGTAGCAACAACACATTTCTAAGTTATTTTATCCCAAAATACACATTCTGGTATATTTTCTTTCCCTTTCTGCAGTTAAGAACAGTAATGTTTTAAGTTCAGAGAAATGTGAAATGCAAAGGACGTGTTAATCCAGGGGGTGTGGATTAGACCAGCTTGCACCCATTTCTTTCTAAATGTTGAAAAGTACATGCATTACTTACTCCATCTTTAGCCACCAACGCTTCTCCAGCTAAACCTTGGTCGGGATCCACAGTTCACTGGAGAAGCATTTTATTTGTATTTAAGATATTTATATTCTGCTGCATATTGTAAGATCTCTGAGTGGCTTAAAAATCAGTTTAAACAATTTAAAATTACCATCGTAACAACTTAAAATTGAATAAAAATAATTTTAACAAAAATGAGACCTACATAAGTGCCAACTGGGGTTCCAAAGGGAGGGTTGTCCACAACCAGTGGGCTACAGTGTGCTCCTCACACCGTGTCTTGCTCCCACTGGCAGGACAGAGAGCAGGAGACACCCTCCAGTACATCTCAGTACTTTTAAGGTCAACAAACATTTCTAAGTCTTTTTTCAAAGGCAGGCCCGCAAAGAATCGTAGAGCTGGTAAAGCCCCCAAGGGTCATGAACTCCAGCCCCATTCTGCCATGCAGGAATACACTATCAAAGCATTCCTGACAGATGCCCATCCAACCTCTGTTTAAAAACCTCCAAAGAAGGAGGAGACTCCACCACACTCCATGGAGGGAGCACATCCCACTGTTGAACTGTTCTTACCATCAGGAATTTCTTCCTCCTGTTTAGGTGGAATCTCTTTTCCTGAAGTTTGAAGCCACTGCTCCATGTCCTAGTCTCGGGAGCAGCAGAAGAGAAGCTTGCTCCATCCCTTCAAATATTTAAACCTTCTCTTCTCCAGGATAAACACACCTTGCTCCCTAAGCTGCCCCTCAGAGGGCTTCATGCTTGCCAGGCCTTCTATCATTTTGGTCGTTGTCCTCCGGACACATTTCAGCTTGTCAGTATTTTTCTTGAATTCTGGTGCCCAGAACTAGACACAGGAGGTCTGACCAAAGCAGAATAGAGTGGTACTGTTACTTCCTTTCATCTAGACACTATACTCCTATGGATGCGTTGGCTTTTTTAGCTGCTGCATCACACTGCTGACTCATGTTCAGCCTGTGATCTACTAGGACTCCTAGATCCCTTTCATACGTATTGTTTTCAAGCCAGGTGTCCCCCATCCTATATCCGTGCATTTAATTTGTTCTGCTGAATGTAGACCCTTACACTTCTTCCTGTTGAAATTCATTGTGTTAGTTTTGGCCCAGCTCTCTTATCTGTCAAGGTCATTTTGAATTCTGATCCTGTCCTCTGGGGTACTAGCCACCTCTCTTAATTTGGTGTAATCTGCAGTGAGAATGCTCTATTCCATCATGCAAGTCATTGATAAAGATGTTGAATAGCACTGGGCCCAGGGCAGAACACTGTGGCACCCACTGGTCTCTTCTCTCTAGGATGAAGAGGAGTCTTTGGTGAGGGTTTGGTTAGTCAACATAGCCCATAGTCGTAGCCCACAGCGTGCATTATAGACCAACGCAGAGTGCAATCCAGACAGGATATGAGCAAGGCAGACCAGACCATTCCAGGCATGGGCACAGAGGGTGTGCTGCTTGCACTTGCAAGACACGTTAAACAGAATAAAACAGAAACAATAAAAACTCCATCATCTTGGAGAGAAGTGACTAGCGGGGCACCTCTGGATTCTGTTCTGGGCCAAATGTTGTTCATGACTTGGGTGGGACACACTCATCAAATCTGCAGATGATCCCAATCTGGGAGAGGCAGATAATACCTCAGAAGACAGAATCAGGAGCCAAGAGGACAGTAGCAGAGTGGAGAGATGAGAGAAAACCAACAAAATTAAATTTAATGAATTTCAATAGGGATTCAATAGGGAATGTCAGTAGGGTGGCGGTGGGGCAGAGAGACCAAGGGCCTCCCCAGAAGATGGGAAAAGACAAGCAGGTTCGTTTAGGGAGGAGGCAGTCCTTCAAATCACCTGGACCTGAGCTGTGTAAATGTGAAGAATCCTAGGCAGAAAGTTGCTTTTTATCTCCCGCTCGTCTGACTGGGGTTAAGTACACAGATAAGTGGGGAAACTTTGTCTCCAGCTTGCATTAAAATCATAGCCAGAGGGGTGCGGAGCCTTCTCTGCTGAAGGAGGAACTGAGGCTGGCCCTGACGGGAGGCTTTGGGATGTCTGACATCAGAAGAGCCTTCTGGATATGTTGCGCACCCCCAACCCTTGCAGCCATGCCACCTTTAATCCAGCAGGGAAGGAGCTCCGAGCTGACACTGAACCTGGAGGTGGGCTTGCAGCAAATCAACACTTCGAAGCAAAAGCTGCTGGCCGGAAATGCCAGTTTCTCCCAAAGGCACACCTTAGCTTAATTCCTCCCTGGACAGGACTCTAAAAGTATTAGTTCCAAAGAGAAACGGTTGTTGTAAAGAGCTGAATGTCATTTCTCTTAATCAGACTTGCAAAAACAGTAGGTTTTTACACTTAAAAAAAAATAAACCAAAGCAGCAATGACAAAAATGTGCTATTTAAACAGGTGTTTGGACCCAGCAGATTTCAGTAGGACTGATCAGGGCTATCTCAAACACTTTGCTATTCCAGTTTGTGAAGGTGGCACAATGAGCCGTGTGTGTGCATGCATGCACATATGGACACCGACAAAGTGTTTCTTGATCTCTCACCGTTTCCAGATGCTGCTGCTGGCAAATCTCAGCACTCCAAGCAAAAGGCAGATGAGATAATCCTGATTCCCAAATGGCTGAAAATAGCCATCCCATTGCAAACTCCCCTTTTCCCTCACCAGAACACCGGTTCAAAATCCTCCCCCAGCAGCCACTCCGCCAGCATCTTAATCCACTATGACAGGCCTCTCCCTGCAAACCAAGGATGTAGAGTCTGCAGGGACAGCTGAACTAGATGGTCTGGGAAGGAAGGGGGAATCTTGTTGCAGGAAAGCTTTTTCCTTTTCGGCAGCCTGTTGTTCTGTTCTAACACACAGTTCTCTACCTCCAGTTTGCTAACTGGAATTGCTGGGAAACAGATTTCTTCTGTATGGTCTTTGTGCCTCACACATGGGTCTTCGTGCCTGCACAGATCCATCCACAGAATGTTGTGGAGCTGAGTAGCTTTTGGTAGCGCTCATATGAACACTGAAAAGAGCCACTCCTCCCTGTCCCTTTTTGCCCATCTATTCTCCTAACAGAGCTGCGATCTGAGTTATTTTGCCTTCGAACGTCTCTCACTCCAACCTGGTGAGAGAGAGTTCTTTATGGCCCCGAAGCCCTGTTCCAGAATTGTTCCTCATGTGCACGAAAAAATCCTCTACTTGGGCAGCCATTCCAAGTGAATCTTCTGCCTCAAAGAAGGCCACTGCATGAATTCCATTTGTAAAGGGTTCATGACTCAGGGCCTCAAGAACTGCCTTTCATGACTTTGCCTTCTCCTTTGGGAGCAATCTCTAAAAGTCACAAACACAACTGCACAAAATTGTCCGCTCCACTTGGCCTCTGCTTCCATTTGCAAGTTGAAGCCATTGACTCACTTCTCCATGGCCAGCTTTCTTACCTGAAATTGATGGCGTCTCCCCCATAGCCTTCAGTTAGGTCGGTTATGCCCCTGACCGCAATACGGGGTGATCTGGAATCAAGAGCGGCCCCTCCAACACTGGGCAAGTCTGTCAGTCCACGGCTAAAGCCTGCCTGAGGGCAAAAGGAGCACAGCTGCTCCCAGGGAGACTAAACGGGCACGAGGCAAGGGTCTCTAACTGTTCACTTCAGGGTTGACTTCAGATCCTCCAGTCTATTGTTCATCGTCTCAACCTCCCCTCCCTGCCAGGCCCACCAGCCTGTTCAAGAGGTGTCCTCCACCCTCGATACTTAGACCCTGACTTCTTTTTTCAAGGTTCTACAAGCCCTCTGGTCCACCATTTGTAG
This sequence comes from Ctenosaura bakeri, assembly GCA_948474755.1. NCBI lineage: Eukaryota > Metazoa > Chordata > Lepidosauria > Squamata > Iguanidae > Ctenosaura > Ctenosaura bakeri. Next base: position 78,389 of record CAOLHI010001080.1, read on the forward strand.
GATAGCCACCTGTCTCCTTCTCAAATGCCTGGGCCTCCTTCGTGGGCTCCCGCTCCGCCACCTCATCAGGCACCTCTGGCCCTCCCATCAGTGTCATGCCTCTAGGTCAACAAACCAAAGGTTGCTTCATTCTTCGCCATCACCAGGCCCATTGGTGAACGGGTCTACTGTTCATAGACTGCACTGGTCTGTGAACAGTATCACTACAAGTGGCACCACCAGAAAGGTTCCGACTGCCCTTATCATCCACAGCAATAATGAGAAATTTCATTGAGTTTTGACTCTGACACCTCTGGGTCCTATGTTTATGACCTTCCATGGTTGGAACCGTCCCAGGCATATCTATTGGTTCTGTTAAGAGAGGTTCCCTATCATTAATACTACCCTCGTTACCACAACTATGATTGCTATTGTTGGGACGCCTTCGATATTGGTCCCTGTCTGTATCTCTTTGATGCTGCTATCGTTCCCACTCCCTGACACCATATTGGGCCTGATCTTATTCCCAGCAGCTTCCTCCAGCCCCATCAAACACTTGGACAGAAGCCCACCTGCCTGCTTCTTCTCCTTATTCTGCATGACCCAAAACCGGGCTCCTTCTTCCCCTCATGAACTGCCACTCAACGTGGACTCGCCACCCCCTCCTAGGATACCTTCTCCTTGCTCCTCCTCTGGAGATGAGGCTGCAGAATCTTCAGACCCTCTACTCCTCTCATCCCCGGAGAATGAGGCAGACGCATCTGGCCAAGCATCGCCATCAGAAGACAGGCACCCTATGCCGACTTCATCCCAAAGAAAGAGGCCTCACAATACAAACTTCTTTGACTCACGCTTACGTCAATACTCTCCCAGGCTTCTGTTGGCCTGAGTTATTCCGAGGAGGTCTGCCACCACTGCCTTCCTCTGAGGCTGAGAGAGGGTGGCTTGCCCAGGGTGGGCTTCCATGGCTGCGCCAGGATTCAGCCGTGCTTTCCTGGAGTAGAAGATAAGAGTCCAACAGCCACCCACCACCACCACAATGGCTCCACGCTGGCTCTTTTGGGGCTTTCTCTGTGTTGAGCCTGCACAGGGTAAATCCCTGCACATGCAGTTTTGCACTGAAGGTGCTCTCTATCAGGATACGCAACTGAATGTGTGACCAAATACGCAACATGTACATTTTACAATCCTGTGTGCATCTGCGTGCAGACTGGGAGACTCCCTGCCTGCAACCTGGAACTGAATACAGATGTTCTGCATTAGACAAAAAAGTCCAACCACCTCAGTGTGGGAACAAACACAGCCACGCAAAGGACTCTGACCCAAGGCTGAGAGAATGACTTCACTTAAAAGTACACCAGAAAGAAATAAATAAATGATCAACAGCAGTCATTAAACAGGCTCCATGAAATCCCCATTTTGCTCCCAGGGACAACAGAGCACTTGAGTGAACCAGCCTCTCCTCTAGGATCTATCGTTTGTCTGCCACATTACACATCAGAGACAAGATGGCAATCTTATTCTAATTCACTGGAGTGGCTTGAACTTTAACAGCATTATTCTTCCCTTTAATAACCAGAAGATGAACAGAATTAACACTTGCTACCCAGTCCCTGTTATCTTGATAGTGAGCTATGCTTGTCATTCTGGCCCTTGCGATGCCACACGGAGAGCTCTGCCACTTATCCAGCTGCTAAATACATGAAACAAATGATGAGCCCATATTAAAGACAGGAGCTGCGCAAAGCAAATTCCGACATTGTCCTTTGCCCTGAACGAAAGAGCTCCTCCCAGACAATCCAGCCCTTCACCAGAGAGAAAGGCTGGATCGGACCAAAGGCCCATCCAGCCCTACAGTCTGGACCCAGAGACTGATCAATCAACAAAGAGGAGGTTATGGAAAGGAAATGTCAATGAAGATGTAAACGGTAGCGTCCAAAATTAGTTGAGACATTTGCCACACACCTGACGTCTTGACTGATGTTGCAAGTTGCTCAGTGTTTCATGGTTTGTTTGTTTATAATATTTACAGCCAAATATGCTGGAATTTTTCAGTTCCCTGCCCTCAGTTTTACAATCTATGCACCTTTCATTAAGCACGATAATACGACTATTGAGAGTTTTGAAAATGCAAAGAACTGATTATTTAGACCAGGAGATAAATTTTTTTAAAGAGCTTTAGAAAGTTTTGTGACTGAAAATGGCTGGGACTGGTTTAAATGTGTTGATGTCATTAAAGGCAGCCCAGGACTAATAGATGGTCCACGTTCAGGTCTTTGGCAGAGAATCCTAAGTAGTTCACAAAACTACAAATCTCAGCGTTTCGTAGGATGAAGTGATGGTACTTAAACTTGGGACTCATTCCTTTAATCGTGTAGGCTGCAAGAGACTTCCCATCCATGATGGTGGAGGGGACCTACCACCATCCAGATTAGGAGCCCTTGGTAGTTAGTTCCTATCTCTCACAAATTCATGCAACCCCATTTTTAAAGCCTGCCAAGTTGGCAACCATAAACCACGCCCCGTGGTGGTGAATTTCACAAGACGGCCGTGGCAATGGAACTCTTGGAACTTACAGTTTAATTACACACTTTGGAAAAAGCGTTCCCCTTGATCCGTCTTGAACGTCCCACCATTGAGCTTCTGCTGGTGACTGCACTGAGGGTGTGCGTCTTCAGGCCAGCCTGCTTCTGCTTCCTTCACACCAGACAACATTTTATACACTTCTGTTGTGCCGCCCCTTTCTTGCCTTTCCCCTTCCCTGAAGGCAGGCAGCCTCCAAAGTTGCAGCAGTCTTTCCAGTCTCTTGATTATTTTAATTGCCTTTTCCTGTACCTGTTTAGCTAAATAATATTCTTTTTTAAGCTGCTGTGACTAGAATTGCACACAGTATTCTGGATGGGGTTGCATCCTGGATTTATATAACGTCAGTATAAAACTGCCATTTTTATTTTTGACCCCTTTTGTAATTATGGCCAGCACAGAATTCTTTTTAAATAGCATCTCCACGCTGCTTTTCCATCTCCATGGAGCTGTCCACCACACAACCTGAAGATCCCATTGTTGGTCAGTTGCTACCAGCTCTGATCCCATCTGTGAGTACTTGAAAGGGCCGTTTGTTTTGCCTCAGAAGGTATCATTTTTACACTTCCTTGCACTGAATCCCATTTGGCTGCTTGCTGTCCATTCCTCACACCGGTTTCTTGACCTCCCTGAAAGCTGCCCTTTGGTGACCTACAAAATTTCCACATTGGGCCAAATGTGGCCAAGTGAGTCAAGGCTTCATTAGCTGCAGGGGAAACACCAGACCAGAGCAGATGCCTTCATCCGAGAAGAGTCCAGGTAGGGAAGTGGCTTTGCTCAGGCCGAGTTAGAAACAAGAGTGTAAATTTAGTAGGGATGTATTGAGTGTTGGGGGCTTTAAATTGTAGTTAATTTTTGTCTTGTTGGCAAATGATTTAATCAGTTTACTCCCTGCTGCAAGAAAGTCCTAAAAAACGGCAGTTTGGAACTCGACTGAAGGAAAAAATGTTTTTGTTTTCTTTGTTGTACAGAAAATACTATTTTCTGTGCAGTAACATTGCCTGAGATGCAGCATCATCAGCCCAAACTATGACAGTGGGGTGTCATCATCCTAGTTATGGGGGATAGTGTCAACCCCCCTAATATTTACCTCGTAGCCAGGCAGCACCCCAACTGAAGGGTCTCTGAAGCACTGCAGATTGGGGTTGTGGGAGATGAGGACTGCAGCGCTCATCTGGTCTCCAGATACGCTGAGGACAGGCAGCTGGAGAGGTCCCTCAGGGTCCTGCCGCAGCTGCTTCTCTCCGTGTTCCCCGTGGCTGAGGGAGTGCTGCAAAGAGAGGCCATCTTCTGACCCACGTATGTGCAGTGCTTCACAAGTCCTTTGGCTGAGGTTCTGCCTGGGTTAAGAGGTAGGTTTTGGGGATCACATTCAGTATTTAACAGCCATAAACGTGAATCTCAAAAAATTGCAAGATCATAAGTTCAGCTTACAATCTTGGCAATACTGACCAGGATGCCTGGTGTTGCTTTCTGCATAGAAAAATCACTTTTCTACAGAGAAAACATTATTTTCTTTGGAGAAAACAGTATTTAATGCATTTAATTCCCCTGCTGGGTTTTTGGCATAGACTAGAAAGATTCATGTTGTGTGGAATTCCTCTCTTTGTGGTTTCCTGACACTCAGGACCACCACCCCCTTTTCTCTGTGCTCTGAATATTTGAGAAAATTCTTTCCACTCCTAGGTGTCAGCCATGTTGACTGGAGGATTCTGGGTTGTGTAGTCCAAAAAGATACTATCCTCTGAAAAATGTGAACACAGAAGCAAGGATGAGATGGAATTCTTATAAACAGCTCTGCAGACCAGTGATCTCACTGAACTAAGTGTACTAAGAAGCTGCCAAAGCATTTTACATTTCTCCCATCTCCAATTTAGCTTGCTACAGATCTTCTGCAGATCTACAGCAGAGATTAATCCATCCATCCATCTGTCCATCCATCCATCTCTCCATCTATGCCCTAATTTATATAACTTCACTTTTTCTCCAAGTGTGGAGTTCAAGGCAGTTTGCAGAATAAAGTTATAAAGTCATATAGTTAAAACATAAAAAGAGTTATGATCAAAGTTATGTTAGAACCATAGAGTCTCAGAGTTTCCCCAAGAGACCTCAAAGGCTATCCAGTCCAACCCCCTTCTGCCATGAAGAAGGACACTCTCAAAGGACTCCCAGCCTCTGTTTAAATACCTCCAAAGAAGGAGCTCCAGTGAGGCAGCAGCAGATTCCACTGTCAAACTACTTTTGCTGTCAGAAAGTTCTTCTTAATGTTTATGTGGAATCCCTTTTCTTGTAGCTTGATGCCGTTGCTCCATGTCCTAGTCTCTGAAGCAGCAGAAAACAAGTTTCTCCAATCTTCCCCCACGACATCCTTTCAGATCTTTAAAGATGGATATTATGTCCCCTCTTAACCTTCTCTTCTCCAGGGTTAATGATCCCCAGCTCCCTCAGATGCTCCTCATAGGGCTTCATGGCCTCCAGGCCTTTGACCATTTTTGGTTGCCCTCTTCTGGACACGTTCCATCTCTTATGTACCACTTACATCCAGTGGCTGAGTATCCTTCCGAGGGAGGCTTTGATCCTGCAATCCTCCTGTCCCAAATTGCAGAATTTCATGGGGAACAAAACAATCTATCATAACCCTTCTGTGCCCCCCTCCTGCTTCCTTTGACTTTGGACTAGAACCAGCATTCAAATTCCCCACTGGGCCATGGAAACCCACTGGATGACCTTGGGCAAGTCACACTCTCTCAGCTTCAGAGGGGAAGCAACTGCAACCCCCCTCTGACAAATCTTGCCAAGGAAACCCCATGATAGGGTTGCCTTGGGTTCCCTTAAGTTGAAAACACCTTGAAGGCACACAACAACTTCTTCATGCAAAGTAGTTTTTTTTTTTAAAGAAAAATAACTGAGCGGTTGACCATCTCCCAAGTTATTTCTTTGTATAGCAGAGGTACCACATTTTCTGAGATAGCCACAGGTGTCCTGCATGAGGGAAACCCTTCTGTGGTGGGCGTCTGGCATTTTCACAGCCCGTCCACTGAGAATGAAACCCCGGGGGGGGGACTGCTGGAGACCCTGCCACTTCCCCCCAAATTCAGACATTTCCCCCTGAACACCCTGTAGGGAGGCATTTTGGCATATTTTGAATCCCCCAGGCAATTTTAGGCCCAGGACACACTTTTGGGGGGGAGAGGGGATATACTTTCTGTTGTTTTTTTTTAAATGAAGGCCTTTCCTAGTCTAAAACAAAGGGGCTGTGGGCATAAAATGGACCTGGGGCCCTCTTTGTCCATCCCCGAGCTAGCCAGTTCATTGCTCTGGTGAATGCCCCACGGACAAGGGCGTTGCTATCGCCCTTGTGACACTGGCACCACCACGCAAACACCACCACGCAACTCATTCCTTTCTCAAAACTTGCTCTTCAAACTTTCTGCTTCTATGGGGAGTAAAAGTTCCGAACTGCTGTCAATCAGAAAGATATGATATTTGGAATAATAAAAAAAAAGGTTTCCATCAGGCCCCCCCTTCCACTACAGATGACCTTTAAAAATTATTTTGGTTTTGTTCTGGATGACTTTGGTCTTTCTAGGCTGAGGGCATGAACAAGTGCTCTGATTCCACAACTCCACAACCCCCGTCTACCCCCAAGTCCCACAGGGACAGCGCATGGTGTCAGTGGCCCCCCAACAGAAGGCAAAAGGCAGAGCCCCAAACACACCCACCGCTCTTCCAAAAACTCTGAAAGGGATTCAGAAGGGCTGCAGGGACTCTCTTGTCCTCCTGTGACAATACTGTTGCTATTTAAATATTTATGCGTGACCTTTTCAGATACGCAGGCATGTGCATTAAAACATTAAAATGACAAATTAACATCCAGCAGCCAAAAGCAAAGTTTTTCTTTTTCCAAAAAATTCCAATAAATAGAACATCAAGATTGTACATATGACCCCAAGTCCTGTAGCATCCTGAATATAAGCTTTCGCAGACTGCCACAAACTAAGAAGACTAAACCATGGGATTTTGTTTTTCACAGAATCACAGAACTGGAAGAGACCCCAAGGGCCATCCAACCCCCTTCTGCCATGCAGGAAGACAAACAAAGGACTTCCAGCAGATGGCCATCCAGCCTTTGGCCTGCAAACCTCCAAAGATTCCACCTCGCTCCACTGAGGCAGCAGCATATGCTACTGTCAAACTGCTCTTTGTCTCAGGAAGTTCTTCCTCAGGTTTAAGGTGGAATCTCTTTTCAGGTAGTTTGCATCAATTGCTCCAGTGTCCTAGTCCCCAAAGGAGCAGAAAAGAAACTTGCCCCATCTTCCACATGACATCCTTTCAAATATTTAAACATGGCTATCGTGTCCCCTCTTAGCCTTCTCTTCTCCAGGCTAAACGTATCCAGGTCCCTAAGCAGAGGGCTTCCTGGTCTCCAGACCTTCTACCATTTTGGTCGCCCTCCTCTGGACACATTCCAACTTGTCTGTATCCTTCTTGAATTGTGGTGCCCAGAACTGGACACAGGGTAACTGCAGGTGGGGTCTAACCAAAGCAGGATTGAGTGGGACTCTATCAATAGACTCGAGTCAACAGAGTCTTTGCTCCTTTCATCTGAAATTATAAAAGGTATGTGAGGGAGCTGCGGTATTCTGGTGATTGAACTTAAGAACTGCTACTAGCACCCCGCAGATATTTTGCAACAGACTCTCTGTTCTGAGCTGGATCTGGCTGCAACTTGGGGCCGCCTCAAGACTTTGGCCATTTCTGCACTAGCCTGTTATAGCACGATGATTCCGCTTTCAACATCCTCTGGAATCCTGGGGTTTGCAGTTTCGGGAGGGGCCAGCCGGCCCCTCACGAAACTGCAAACCCCAGGATTCCAGAGGATGTTGAAAGTGGAATCATCGTGCTATAACAGGCTAGTGTGGAAATGGCCTCAGTTTGGTACTGAAAACTGACACCTTTTCCTATTATAAGACTGTCCTTATTGGTGATAAATGGATGCAGCAGGTGGTGCACAGAAGAGGAGAATAACATTGCTCCCCTTTCACTGGTGGGTTTCAGCATCCCCTCATGTCAAGTGGTAGATCAGGCCCCTAAACAACAAATTCTACCCAGACCATTGCTGGGCCAACATTCCTCTTCTCCTTCACTGGATAATGGTTGCTCTGGGCTGTGATGCAGATCCCACTCCCAGGCCAAAGTTGCCCCCCAATTTATGTAGAGCAAGGGCAAGAAGTGTTAAAATGGTCTCGAAATGTTGGACATAGTATAATGTTGGATCAATGGGAGAAAATAGAATCAGAAGGATTAAAATTTACATTATGTTATGGTCTAAAAGAGAATTTTTAATAAAATGAGGTATAGATGCTACTCGACACCAGAAAAATTGGCCAAGGTGCATAACGGTGCCTCAAATAAGTGCTGGAAATGTGAACAACTTGAGGGAACTTTTTACCACATGTGGTAGACATGTGAGAAGGCCAAGAAGTTCTGAAACCAAGTCCATCTAATGGTGAAGAAGATGTTAAAATTAAACTTTCAGAAAGAACCAGAACTCTGTTTTTAGGATTGATGGACATTAAATTAGACAAGAAATTTGGCAGAATTCTTTGATATACACCAATGGGGGCTAGAATAATTTATACCCAGAAATGGAAGAACACTGAGATTCCAACTATCGAGGGCTGGTTGTCTAAGCCGATGGACTTGGCAGAGATGGATAAAATTAACAGTTTTGTCGAGAGAAAAAACCAGTGTTGACATTGGTGAAAGATTAGGATCCATTGATACATTTACTGAAAGACAAAAAAATAATATACCAACTATTGATTTGAAATACTAAAATATTGTAAAATTAGCACTGGAGGTTATTTTTAGAAGACATTTGACTGACAGAAGTTGATTTAATATTATGATATATTGTCTACAATAAACAGTGTGATGCAGTTGAGCATTGGACTATGACTGGAGACCAGGGTTGGAATCCCTGCTCAGCCATGGAAATGCGCTGGGTGACCTTGGCCAAGTCACACTCTCTCATCCTCACAGGAAGGCAAATCCAAGAAAACTCTGTGACAGGTTCACCTTAGCGTTTCCATAATTTGGAAACAGTCTGAAGACACATAACAGCAACATACAATCTATGCTTGGGGAGTTGGATATCCAATTTATAGTGAATTTGTTCTGTCTGTGTTATGTATTATGACTGTATTTTTTTTCTTTTTGTTGTTATGGGGGTGGTAGTTGGATTTGGCTGGTTGTGTAGATTTGTAGTCTTGTAGTGCTGTGATGGATAGTGTTTTGTTATGTAGTGTTATATACATAACACTATATATATATACATACATACATACATATATGTGCATAAGAGCAGGAGAAAACTGAATCCATGCCCCCCATCTTCATAGATGCAAGAACTGGACAAGCAAGGTGTTCACAGGGAGGTTTCTCCCCCTGGTCTGTCCCCATCCTTCAGTCTTTCCTCAGCCTTGAACTGTCAGGCTAAAGCAAAACTATTTTGCCAGCAGGGTCTACTGATAAAGGCAACATCCCTTTTTATGCCACTGTCAGCATTTGGCTGTGATGCTGAGAAGGACTCTAGATCCCATCTCCCTGGTGGCAAAACCAATACTGACTCCCATCAGCAACACGGAAGTTCTGCAGGCTGGCAAAAACAGCAAATCTGATCCCTGGGCAAGATAAAAAGGAGTCACCACCTGCGTCCCCACCCCGAGGCCATTTCAGGACTCAGAGCATTTACCACAGAATTACGATGCAAAGTACGACCCCCAGCTCCCCCGGGGCGGGGTGGGGCAGATGCGAGGCTCCCCCTGTGAGACTCACCTCAATCAAGAAGTCTCCGGTGCGCAGCCCCGCTCTCCACGCCACGCCCTCCACGTCCACGGATTCCAAGTACTGGAGCGCCGGGAAGGCTGGCGTCGGGGTGAACTCCTCAATCGGAGTTTCCGCTGAAAAGAAAGAGGGATCCGGGTCAGAATGCAGAAGTGGCCGTTGGCAGCGTGGGAACATGTGCGCGAGAAGCACGGAGACTCTGCTGCGCATGCAAAGGGGAACGCTTCCTGCAGCTGGAGAAAGAGCATCAAGGCCCAGCCAGACCGTGTGCCCACCAGCAAGGTGCCCATGAGAGAGAACTGGTGGCAACCCTCAGTACTGGAGGGGCAGACCCACTGGTTTATCTGAATGAGATGTTGACTTGAGAGTCAACCTGGAGGGAAATCCCGTTGACTCAGTAGGTCTGCTCTAACTGGATAGGGTCTAAATCGCTATACTTCAACATAATTCCTTTAACGTTTTCACACTCAGAAGTCATAATCCAGAGAGCGATAATCCAAACAGGCAGTTCTCATCAGTATGACCCCTTCCCCCTCCCCCTGAAATATTTTCCTCTGAGGCCCCCTAGAAGACAAATCTGGGCATCTTCTTCAAATGTATGGTAATTTTCTCTCTTTTGTAACCTTCAGTCCCAGACTATGAAAAAGGTGGGATATAAATAAAATGTGGGTGGATGGATGGATGGATGGGCGGGCAGTGTGCCAAGCTGGTTGTTGCATGGTGGAAGACATGGTTTGGGGGATGCTTTACAAGGCTGTGAGTGTGTTGAACTGTGCCAGGAGTCACAGGGTGAGGGGTGAAGAGGTGCTTCCAGGTCAGGCAGGGCTTCACTGTACAGTCGCCAGCAAGATAACTTCTGTGAAGGAAAGCCGCTCCTGGCCTTTTAGAGCCCGCTGCAAGCAACGTATGGTTCAGGGGTGGGCAAAGGGTAGCCCCAAGACCCCCTGGGGGCATCATGGCCCCGAGTGACCAGTAGGAACCGGGGAGGGCATTTTCACCACATTTGGATCCCCCATCCCTGGGAGGGGTCAAAACAAATTTTTAGAAAATCCCCCCCTCCACAGATTGCCTCTAGATGACCCAGAATGTTCTCTGTGGATCCAGAAAGGTCCAAAAACATGGTGAGAATGCCCTCCCATCACCAAGAGGGGGGTTTAGGGAAAGAATTAATTTTTTCTGGGGGGATAGTGCACCCCACTAAGCTTCCACAGTTTCTCACCCCGGTGTAGACAGAGGTTCTAACACAAATGCAAAAGGACACACACATGCACACCCGGAAGGATTGCAGTGTGATTCAAGATCAGCCAAGGAACCTACCCAAGGCAAGATGGCTCCCCTTTGAAAAGGGAGGGAGAAGTAAAACGTGCACAAAACACTCGCAATATAAATGAAAGCTGACAGCAAGCAAAGAAGGAATGAAGAAAGAGGAGCACTGGGTCTGTACGCGTCCCTATGCTCACGCCTGTTTAAATGCATCAGAAGCAGGGAAGTTGCCAGAGAGGCAACAGGGAGATTAGGTGGAGCCACGATAAAGAGGAAATTGCAGGGAAGCGAAGCAAGTTCTTTGTGCCGCTTTCACACACTTTGGAAAGATGCCCACACTTAAACCACCGGGAGATACAGAACCAATTCACAAATTAAGAGTGTGTAAGCATGTGTTGCCAGAGGGAGGCCTCCTACAATTAACCACCCAAAGGCATCCACAACGAAATAAAGATAGAAAGAAGGAAGCAGTTTGTGTGTATGTGGGAGAGGGGAGCACCACAGAAGGGTTATGTTGGGAGCTGTTTCATTCCTCATAAAATTCTGTGATTTGAGACAAAAGGACTGCAGGATCAAAGATGCGGCCAGAAGCTCCCTCAGCCGCTGGATGCAAGTGGTACATAAGAGATGGAACGCGTCCAGAGGAGGGTGACCAAAATGGTCAAAGGCCTGGAAGCCATGAAGCCCTACGAGGAGCACCTTAGGGAACTGGGAATCATTAGCCCTGGAAAAGAGAAAGTTAATAGGGGACATGATAGCCATTTTTAAATATTTGAAAGGAACTCACATGGAGGATAGAGTGAGCTTCTTTTCTGCTGCTCCAGGGACTAGGAGACGGAGCAGTGGCTTCAGACTTCAGGAAAAGAGATTCCACTTAAATGTTGGTAAGAATTTCCTGATGGTAAGAGCAATTTGACAGCTGAATATGCTGCTGGGAGTGTGGTGGAGTCTCCTTTGGAGATCTTTAGACAGAAGTTGGATGGCTATCTGTTGAGAATGCTTGACTGTGTCTTCCTGCTTGGCAGAGTGGCATTGGACTGGATGGCCCTTGGGGTCTCTGCCAGCTCTGGGGTTCTTTGATTCTAATTCTACCGTCCGTATGCCTGAATTCTACGGTTTTTGTTAAAATGATGATGGGTGGGACCATTCTCTACACGTGCTCCTTTAAGAGCACAGCAAAATTTGTATCCTGTATTCGGCCACCTGAGCAATAAATCCCAGGTCTTGCCGCATGAGGGAGCAAGGGGACTGAAGGACTCGCCATGGGAAAAAGGAAGACAAGTAGAAGCCTGGATTAGCAGAAAGGAAAATGCTGGGGACGAAAAGGAAGGCAGCAGGAGGAGAGGAAGACAAGAAGAAGAGAAGCTTAGGGGTTCCATCGAGGAAGCCAAGGCTGCTGCCCTCAGCTTGGACAGGTCTCCCATTTTCATGCTGAAAATCAGTCGACAGCACGTAAGAACAAGAAGGACACCCCTGAGCCAGGTTTCTGGGTGGAGGACATGGACTTTAAAGTGGGCTGGAAAAATCAGACCTGGTTTATGGGCTGCAGAGCAAGCGTTCTTCCCTCCACATATATATGTACCTGTTTCTTTGCAAACCAACCCCCATGCCCAGAGGGAGTCAAATCCTGGTCATTTCTTCCTCTTTTCTTTTAAAAGAAAAGCTTTAAGATATATTCAGGAAAGGAGAAGAAGCTTTATAAGAGGGATTTTTCAGAAAGCTTTTACTGAGCCCAACATACTTGGACAAAGACAGGGGAAGCGGCTTGAGGAGGGATACAATGGCCAGTCCAATTCTGGTTTTGCCCAGAAACGGGGGAACCGAAGCCAGTGCTGGAGTGTTTTTGAAGAGAGACTGCTCCAAAGCACACAGGGAACACACCTTGATCTCTATTAGGAGCAGGGCCTTCTTTTCAGTGGCCCCGATTTTCTGGATTTCTCTCTTCTGAGGGAGATCCCTCTGTTGTCCTCTCTTATGTCTTTCTGAATAATATTTGAAACCTTATTTTGCCACACAAAGCCTCTGCAGATTGCTGGTGAAGATCTTGTTCAGTGGCTGTGACATTCAACTGCTATTTATGGACGCTGCTGCTATCTCACGGGTTCTAAACTATTATCTTTCTATTTGGGTGTTTTGTCAATTCAGTTAGTGTTCTGTGCACCCCCAGCCACCACACACGTCTTTGTCCACTGGAAGTGGAGCTCTGTGTTTCCCTCTTGGATCCCCCCGGCCCCACTCCTCCCCCCGGGAGTGGCCTGTGAGCAGCCTCTGCCTGACCCGGGGGAAGTTGGCGGCCAGGGCCCGTGGGCAAGGGGGCAGCCGGACAGGGATGTGGGGGCCACACACAGATCAGGGGCCGCAAGCAGTGTCTGGTACACTGCAAGATGCGCGTGGTTGTGGGATGGAGGGTGGAGACAATTCAGCTGAGGCTGGCAGACGATCAGCTGGAGAAGTATGGCAAGATATTACAATACGTGAGTGCTGCAGCAAGATTATTGCATGCAAAGAAATCAAAGAATACACTAATTTCAACAAAAGAGGACTAGCTGGTAAAACTAAGGCCATTTCCGCACTAGGCTGCTATAGCGCTATCATTCCACTTGCACCATCCTATGGAATCCTGGGGTTTGCAGTTCTGGGAGGGGGTGGCCGGTCCCTCCCGAAACTGCAAACCCCAGGATTCCATAGAATGTTGCAAGTGGAATGATAGCGCTATAACAGCCTAGTGCGGAAATGGCCTAAGAGACTTAGCTGAAATGGGTAAATTAACCACACTGATAAGCGAAAAATCGTCAGTGACCTCTTCGAATGATTGGGAGCTTTTGATAGGCTTTTTGCAAGAAACAGAGTATGATATGTTAATGGTAGTTTCAGTACTGTGTATATTTGGAAATATAAGCAACTGAAGTATTGGAATAGTATTTACAATTGGAGGAGTTAGCTGAGACAGTCATGTATAATATCCATTAGGAACGCAAGAAGTCAAATGTATATTCCCTTTCTATTGTTTTGTACTGTCTTCACTTTTTCCTTATTACTTTTATTTTTTTCATTTTTGTTGTTTGTTATTTCTATTCTTCTTTGTGTTTTGAAAAAGTTTAATAAAACTTCTCCAGAAATATAAAAGAAGTAAGGGAAGGAAAAAGAATTGGGTTGGACCGGATGGCCCTTGGGATCTCTTCTAACTCTAGGATTCTACGATTCTCTCCAGTTTTCACTCTGCCAACTGTAGTGTGGAAACAGCAATGCCTGGATGTGCATCAGCTTTGCTGAGCAGTGGCTGGAGGAGGTGTGTGTGTGTGTGTGTGTTTGTGAGTTTAGTTGGGTTCAGGGCCCTGGGTGAGGGTGGTGGTAGTAGAAAGGCTGTTGGAGAACACAAAGACCCAGAAACGGGCTGTGGAAGCAGGAGGTTGTCTTTGCCAGAATCCCATGGACGACAGCAGCTTTGACAGCGGGGGCATGGGCGTCCTGAACTTTGGAAGTAACATATCTGGAGAGCACACAGGTGACCGGGGTTTGACACAAACCAGCTTGTGTTTCTAAGGACAAAGAGGAGGCAATGGCAGAGACAGCCGGGAGTCTGAAGAAGATGAATCGGGAGGAATGTGTTCAACATTCCTAGTGTGGACTTGAGAGCATCACTGGAGGAACTTTAAGAAATACTGGGTGGAGGAAGACTATGCAAGGGTACTCAGAACAACGAAGGGGTTGTGCCCCAAAGAGGTGGTGGGTGAATGCCACTGCATTGAGAAAGGGCACCATGTTAGTTACACAGAACAGTAGACATTTGGAACCACAACAGATGAAAGTTCAGGAAGAAAGTGCAAGAGCAAGGCTACAGTCAAATATGAAGAAGACAGTATGGTCTACAGAACTTTAAGAACAGGTGGTGAAGATTCTGAAACAGTTAAAGCCTTCCTACCTTTGTAGTTCAGTCACTGACCAAAATGGAGACTGTAGTCAAGAAATCAGAAGAAGACTTAAGACTTGGAAGGATAGCCATGAAGGAACTGGACGAGATCCTCAAGTGTAGAGATACATCACTAAACAACAAAGCCAGGATCATCCGGGCCATGGTATTTCAGAATTCTCTCCATGGCTGTGAAAGCTGGGCCGTGCCAAGAGCTGAGAATCAACTCATTTGGAATGGGGTGCTGGACGAGATGCCGTATGGACTGCCAAAAGGATAACTCTCTATTTTGATGCTTTGTGCAAGACCTGACAATTTATTATCTTTAAACGCAAGGAATGTGGACTCAGAATGGTTTTGGGAGATACTGAGATGTAGCAGGTGCTGGCAGCTGGAATGGATGGACTGCCTGCATCGCAGTTCAAACTGTGCCCTTTATTTCCTTTTATGCTTTCCAGCACTTTTAACCTTCCATCTCCTGTTAGGTGTCCGGTCCAGCTAAGCTGAAAAGCCAGTGGCCAGTATTCCTCACCAGTTACTTGGCTAAGTAGCCTTAACTCAGAAACCCCTCCAGGCCTGACCTCCTCCTTCCCCCAAACCTGACAGAAGTGCCATTCCTCCATGCTCCAACCCCCGGCAGGATGGACCGCCTTCTCCCCATGCAGCCGATGCCCATAAAAATAGGTTTGGGGGAATTATCATTGTGGCAATAGCGTCACAACTGTGGCTAAGTTGCCATTGTGAATACAGAACAGTTAAGGATAGTATTCCTGATCATTATGTTAGCCTACTTAAGGGTGCTTGGTACTCTCTGGCTACGCTTGACTAAGTTGGTGATGTGGAATACTGGCCTAAACCCTTTTGTTAAGTGTGTTTGATTTCACACTTTTCACGCGCATTCAACTGCCAACCACCTCACAAAGACTTATCAGTAATGCTGTTCAAGGACACGGCCTTATTAGTCTCTATCGCATAAAAAGATCTAAAGGAACCCTGCAACACCTCAGAGACTAATGGAGAGAGCGGGGAGACATTTCTAGCACAAGCTTTTATGGACTTCAGTCCAGGTGCACTGAGGAACTGGACTGGAGTCCACGAAAGCTCGTGCTAGAAAGTCCAAGCAACGCTACAGAATTCTTCTGTATCCTTTTACCAGTAGTGCTTCAGCTTAGCTTTTTGAATTCAAGAAGTGTGGACGAGGAAGTCAAAGATATGAATTCAACCTACTTTATAGCATCAATATTCAGGATCAAGGGGTGTGTGTGCGCGTGCATGTGCGTGCCAACTGTATTTGTCGCCCAGCCAGCTGCTGCACTCGCTCCTTTTGCAGCTCCAGCTCTGTCGAGCCCTTGCCTTTTCTTCCATCTCAAATCCACACTGCATCTCATCTCACCCGAACCATTTTGGGCTCTTCCTGATTAGGATGATGTCACCGTCCAATGCAAAGTTTGCCATTACCATATTAGTCATAAGTCGGTACTAAAAATGATCAGCTCATATAACCACCTTGCCACCTCTCGTACTTTGTAATTTTTTCTTAAAATTTAAGAGAGGGGAGTAAAATATCCTCAGAAGCTCAGAATTTAGCTGGAAAGCAAAAAAAGCCTCTATTTTAAGACTTTTTAAAGCCCTAGTTGCATTCTGAACCTCTGTTGATATCTTTTTTGCCCGTAGCCTGGCCAGTTGTAAGGATGACATAAATCCAGGTAAGTCCATATATTCATCTGAGATCCTGCACCATACTTGAATGGTGTAAATCTTTACTTACATAGATCTATGGTAGTTGCACTACACCACCCTTCTGCTAAATAGATACACTGTGCAATCTCTGCTTGTGCATCTGTTCTTGTCTTTCAGCTTCTTGTCCCCTTTTGCAATGGGGGAATAATGCACAGGGGCAGTTTCTGCAATCCCAGAAAATCAAGGGGATGCTGAAAGTGCCGACAAACATTTACGCACCACCCAAGAACACTCAGCTGCTCTTTGGGATCCTGTGAGCTAGAGTCTGTTGTTCTGGGCCTTCAAATTGTTTCTGACATAGGGCAAGCTAAGAGAACTCCAGCATGGCAAGATTTCTCCAGAGGAGGTTAGCCATTCCTGCCTTCTCAGGCTGAGGGCAACTTGCCCAAGGTCACCCTGTGTGGGTTTCCATGGCTGAACCCTGCTCTCCCTGAGTCCTAGTCCAACGGTCAAACTACTATGCTACACTGGCACCCACTGGCAAGATTTATTGCAGGGAGGTTTGCTGTTGCCTTCCTCTGAAGCTGAGAGAATGTGGCTTGCTCAAGGTCACCTGGGGTTTCTGTGGCTGGGTGGGGATTTGAACCCGTCTCTTCCAGAGTCGTAGTCCAAGCCCGAAAACACTACACCACGCTGAGGCCCTATTGTAGGCTTTTCTTGGACTAATGGTCGCTGCTGCCTTCCTGTGTGGCTAAGAGAATGTGATTTGCCCAAAGTCACCCTGTGGATTTCCAGGACTGAGTAGGGGTCTGAACTCTGATTTCTTGGAGTTCCAGCCCAGTAGTCAAACCACTAGACCACACTGGCTCCCGGCTAGAAGGAGCCTTCAGTCAACTGTTGGATGCTGAATCAACTTTGCCCAGGTCAGTCTAGGCAATCCAGGGACTCACAACAGGACTGAGGCCCCTGTGAAAGGGTGGGACACCTGTAGAACTCTGCTCATGCAACCATGACTGGAACGTGTCCACCGCACAACGGCCAAAGAAGTACAAACACAGCTGGAAGGGGACTTACAGAACCAAAGGTCTGGAAACCATGAAGCCCTACGAGGAGCGGCTTAGGGACCTGGGGATGTTTAGCCCGGAGAAGAGAAGGTGAAGAGAAGGGGACATGGTAGCCATCTTTAAATATTTGAAAGGATGTCATAATGGAAGATGAGGCAAGCTTGTGTTCTGCTGCTGCTCCAGAGGGTAGGATGCTATGGAGCAATGGCTTCAGACTTTAGGAAAAGAGATTCCAGCTGAGCAACATTAGGAATAACTTCCTGACAGTAAGAGCAGTTCAACAGTGGTATACATTGGTGCGTCCATGAAGTGTGATGGAGTCTCCTTCTTTGGAGGTCTTTAAAGAGAGGCCATAGGGCCATCTGTTTATTCCTGCATGGCAGACGGCGGTTGGACTGGATGGCCCTTAGGATCCCTTCCAGCCCTAGGATGCTATGATCCTATGAGAACAGAGCAGAGCTATTACTTGCAAGGGTCTGGATGCTCCACCTCCATTCATGCAATCTACGACTGCATGAGTTTTCTATTTTAGCAGCCACACTGCACCACTGGCCTGCTGCAGTAGCCAGGTCCTTTTGGCATGTCAGGTGTTTCAACCCTAGATAGGTGACTGTTGAAAAAGCCCACAAATGCCAGACTTCACAGCAAGGCCATGTACCAAGGAGGGCTGCTGCTGGCCAGGGCTCCTGGATGTCTCTCATTCTGAAGGTTAACCATAACTGAAACTAGCTTGATGGCAAACAACAGCCACAACAACAACAACAAGGTAAAGGTGCAGCAAGGCTGTCAGCACTCAGTTCAGAATCCACAACATCTCTTTTACTGTCTTTCACATGGACTTCCTAACATCCCGTGTCTCCAACTGCCCAACACTTGCAAAGTTGACCAACAAGAAGACTGAGAAGTTCAGCTATGAATTTCCTTCCACCCTCTGTCCTCCTCTGACCTTCCTTCTTTGCCTGGTTTCCTTCCTGTTGTTTCTCTCCATGCTCTCTCTTTCTCTCTCCTCCGTTCTCTCGGGTCTGTTTTTGTTCTGCTTTGTTTTGTTTTGCTTTTACCACCCACACCGACTTCTTGTCAAGGTTCCCAATACCCTTCTTCCGTTCAGATCGCTTCTTGTCCTGATGTCAGCCATCCCATCTTGCTCTGGGCTTCCGAGTCATGGCCATCTTCTGGGCCTCCCTTAGCCAAACAGACTGGCTGCTCTTTCCCTCTGATCACCTCCAGCAACTCTTCTTTTTCTCCTCCACCCAACAGGAGTTCCAGCAGTTCCTTGGGGAAGCCTCTGGCTGGCTCAGACTTCTGTTCACGGCTCCCTCATCTCCCCTTCTGCCCAGCCATGCAGCTCTTGCCTGCCTGCTTCTACGAACAAGGGCAGCAGCTGCGTTTCCCACCCTGCCCTTTCCCCATCTGTGGGGAAACTGTGTGCCCTGATCGTCTGGACAAGACCCTTGAAGAGGTGAGCACTACCACACGCCCATTGGACTTGTGCTCATTGGACTCCTGCCTCACAAAAGTACTCAGAAGGGGATTTGCCGAGTACAAGGATGTCCTCCCTGAACGAGACGGTAGCAGACAGTTACTGGCCACTCTCTGATATCCCTTTTCTGGACAAGCTTCTGGAGAAAGTAATGGCTTCTCAGCTGCAGGCATTCCTGGATGTTATGAATCATCTAGAGCCATTTCAGTCAGGCTTCAGACATGGCTATGGGATGGAGACAGCTTTGGTCGTCTTGGTGGGTGACCTGTGCGGGGAATTGGGCAGGTGGAATGTGCCTCTCTTGGATCTCTCATCTGCTTATGATACCATTGACCATTGCATCCTTCAGGGCTGCGTTGCAGAGATGGGACTCAGGGGCACAGTTTCAGAGTAGTTCTAGTCCTTCTTGAAGGGTTG
Source organism: Ctenosaura bakeri (assembly GCA_948474755.1). Lineage (NCBI taxonomy): Eukaryota > Metazoa > Chordata > Lepidosauria > Squamata > Iguanidae > Ctenosaura > Ctenosaura bakeri. The sequence goes on from CAOLHI010001080.1 coordinate 97,614, forward strand.
AACTTAGAAGGTGGTGCTGGGGAATGTCCATCCAACCCACTGGCCGTTGCCTTTTGGGGTCCCCCAGGGCTTGGTTTTGTCCCCCATGATGGTTAACATATACATGAAACCACTGGGAGAGGTTTTCTGGGGATCTGGGATTCAGTGGCACCCCACTGCTGGTGTCCCTCAACTCTGTCTCTATTTTACATTAGAGGAAGCTGTTTCAGCACTAGGGCAGCGCCTGCAGTCAGTAATGGGCTGGTTGAGGGTGACAAGTTGAAGCTTCTTCCAGACAAGAGAGAGGTGCTCCTAGAATCCTAGAGTGGAAGGGACCACCAAGGCCATTTGGTCCTGGTGAGCTGAAAGGCAGATCAGGGAAAAGGGGTTCAGCTTGGGCTGGATGGAGATACGCTTCTCCTAAAGATGCAGATTTGTAGCTTGGATGTACTCCTGGGTTCAGCCCAGTGTTGATACTCAAGTTTCAGCAGTGGCCAAGAGTTGCATTTGCCTGTGGCGCCATGCGCCTTGGTCACATCCCTTTGGATGACTGTAATATACTATGTGGGGACGCCTTTGGAATCAGTTCAGAAACTTCAGTGCATCCAAAATGCTACGGCCAGAGTGCTGGCCTGCTTGGCTTGGCTACAGGGAACAGATAACTCTCTCGTTGAAACACCTTCCCTGGCTACTGGTCTGCTTCTGGGCGCAGTTCAAAGTCCTGGTTACGACTCACAAAGCCCTACACAGCTTGGGTCCAAATGATCTGAAAGGCCGTATCCCATGTTCCCATGTGAGTCTTGTGGTCCTTCTGAGAAGCCTTTCTCTTGTCTGGTGAGGACACGGGAGAGAGGGCCCTCTTGGTGGCTCTTTGTAGCCACTCGGAACCCATTCCCAAAGGATGTGTGGCTGGGCCCCTCTCTGTTCTCTTTTCACCGGCGGGCAAAGAGCTTCCTATTCAAACAGGCCTTTAGTTTTTAACTAGTTGTGGCAAAAGGATGTTCAGTGGATATGCTGTATTTTTTCCTATGTGCTGACTGTGTTTTTTGTTTTATATTGATGTTTTAGTTGGATTGGCTGTTCATTGGTTTTTAAACCTTTGCTTTTTTATGGCATTCTGCTTTAACCTCTATTGTAAGCTGCTTTGGGTCCCACAGTGGGAGAAATGTGAGGTGAAAATTACATAAATGCATACACAGTATGACTGACTCCAGATTTTGGGAGTGTTTCGGCCCAGCTGTGTTGTGTCTTGCCGCTGTGTCTCTTTGCTTACTTTCCTTGCCTCTTCATCCCTCCCACTTGCCCTTCCTTCCCTGCCTCTGGTCTTATTTCTTAAAAAAATCATGCACAGCGCAAATAAGTCTCCCAGAATTTGCAGAATCAAGGGGCAAAGAACGGCAAGACATTGCAATGATGCTGTGTTGTGAAAAGAGCCCTTCTATGCCTGAGACCCTAGATTGTGTCGTGCACTGGGTTGTGCAGTGTGGAACTACACTCCTACGGATACACAGGGGTTGTGCTGCACCACCCTGTTGCTGAATCCTTCTATAAACACTGTGGGACCTATCGTGCGTCTGCCTGTGGGCCTCCTGCTTATTGCGCCGTGCAGAATAATGCACCGGGGCTGCTCCAGCAATCCCAGGGAATCAAGAGGGATACCACAGTCCCTGGAAAAGACTTACGTACTGTCTAAGAATGCACACCGCTTGGATTCATATCCATATATTGATGCAGAAAATTTCAAAGATTATAGCCATTTCCGCACTACACTTTTATAGCGTGATGATTCCACTTTCAACATCCTCTGGAATCCTGGGGTTTGCAGTTTTGGGAGGGGCCAGCTGGTGTGGAAATGGCCACAGTCTGTTCCTCTTTTCATTCTTCTCAATAAGGGAACTGCTTTGTGCCTTGATCCCCACTTTCTTTCTAAACGCTTGAAGGATGTGATGTTGACATTTGAGCAAGCTTGTTTTCACTTGCTCCAGAGATTAAGACAGGAAATATTGGATTCAAGTTATAAGAAAAGAGATTCCACCTAAGCATTAGGAAGAACTTCTTGACTACAGGAACTGTTTGATAGTGGAGTGGACAGCCTGGGGTAGGGGTGGACTCTTTCATTCTTTGGACATCCTTAAACAGAGGTTGGACAGTCATCCCTTCAGAGTGCTTTGGTTGTGTACTCCGGGATGGCCGCAGGGGGCTGGACCGGATGGCCCTGGTGGTCCCTTCCAACTCTATGATTATGTGGAAAGGGGACAGGGCACCACACACATGCTTTGTACAGAAGACCCATATCTCCAGCATCTCTGTTAAAAGTTATCAGGATCCAGCGTGAAAATTAAATGAGGACCCATCTCCCTCTGAACTTGGCAGACATGGCCAAAACAGGTTTTCTTCTCCATCAGGCAATCCCATCTTTTCCAGACAACAAAGAACATTTCCTCCAGCCCTTTCACAGAAGATGCCTTCTACCTGCTGACCCTCCTTTGGCCATAAGTGCATCCTAAAACCTTCTGCACTGACTAGTTCTGTGATTCTGTCTCTCTCCAGCTGGGCCTGGCCTGCTTTGGGGGGCCTGCCGAGGAAACTTGTCGGAGGACTGGTGGAACATGCTGTGGTTGAAACTCAGCTCTTGCGAGGTGGGGGGCAGCAAAGGCTGTTTCCCTTTTCTCCTTCCAAACACTCCTCAGGTCCCAAACCAACATAGGGCCTGGAGCAGCCACTGTCAGGTTCCACAGCTTGCCCTCTGCTTCTCGTTCGTGAGGAAACTCTTCTGCCTGAAGACAAGGTGCCGCTTCTTTGTCTTTGTCTCAAGAAGAAGAGTGAGAAAGAAGGAAGGAAGGTGGGAGACTCTTAGGGCACCGGAACACCCTCAGGCCCCAAGGCAGATGTTAGCACCCACTTTTTAAAACCCCTTTGGATGCCAAGTGAGCCCTGATGGTGCAGTGGGTAAATGCCAGTACTGCAAGCCACAAGGTTGTGAGTTCGATCCTGCCGGGCTCCAAGGTTGACTCAGCCTTCCATCCTTTCGCAGGTCGGTAAAATGAGTACCCAGCTTGTTGGGGGCATGTAGAGAAATGTTTCAAAATACATGCTATTTGTAAGTTGTTCGCCGCCTCAATCCATATGGAGAGGCGGGATACAAATAAATAAATAAATAAAAATGTGACTTTTGAGTGGTGCTTTTAACATCGGCTTCCAATTGCTCCTTGTCTCTCTAAACCGTACTGTTTCTGTTTTTATTTTTGCGTCTGCATTTTCTTCTGAGAGGCACAGCTGACTGGTTGCTGATGCAAATTATTTAAAGGAAGGAGGGGGAGGAAGAGGAATCCTAGAGTCCTAGAAGAGACCCCAAGGGCCATCGAGTCCAGCCCCCTTTGTGCCATGCAGGAAGACACCATCAAAGCATTCCCGAAAGATCACCATCCAGCCTCTCTTTAAAAACCTCCAAAAAGGAATAGAGTCCACCACACTCCATTGAGACAGCGGTGTATTCCACTCTCAAATTACACGTGCCACTGGGAACTTTTTCCTAATGTTTAGGCAGAATCTCTTTTCCTGAATTTTTTTTTGGTTTTATATATATTTCACACACACACACACACACAAACACATGCACAGCATCTTTTCCTGGAGTTTGAAGCCATTGCTCCACAATGTCCTAGTCTCTGGAACAGTGGAAAACAAGCTTGCTCCATCTTCAACATGACATCCATCAAATATTTAAACATGGCTATCATGTCCCCTCTTGCACCGTGACCACAGAGCCGTAAAGGAGGCCACGGGCTACCCACTCCAGGCCCCCTCTGCCAGCGCAAGGCTCCATCTCTGCAGCACCCCTGAGAGGAGGTGCTCCTCAAAAACCTCCTCTGGCAAAAGCGCCTGTTGCCCTCTGAGCCCATTTGTTGCACCATCAAACAGCTCCTGCCACCATGGAGTTCTTCCTAAATCTCCCTTCTTGTAATTGATATCCATGGCTGGGATCCTACCCTGCACAGCAGCCAAAAAACCAAGCTTCCTCCGTCATCCACATTGTAATATCGCCTCCTGATCACAGATTACACGCTGTATCATTGCCTCAGCATTCTTAGCAAGACCCTACTGCTGTTGCAAGAAAACGCTCCTGGAGGCTGAGAAAGAGCAGCTCACCTAAGGCTGCACACGAGAGGCAAGGTTCAGGCGGAGCGCCGCCACTGAGCCATGGCGCTGGATGGGGGCCTGGACCACGGTCTCAGCTGCCCGCTGCAGGGCAGGAGCCACACATGGTATTCGGTGCCTTTGCAGGGCACAAGCGAGGAAGCCTGAGATTATGCAAAACTTACCCCTCCCCTCTGACTTTAAGCATGGGGGGGACTCTGGATGCTTAATATAAATTAGGCCTGGACCTAAATGGGCCTCCTCTCCCCCTGCCCTGCCTCCGTAGCTGCCACAAATATGCAGAGCACAGGTCTACTGTCTTCCTTTCCTTCCCTATTCATTTGTTTAATTTAATGAATCCACCGTTGGCACTGATCAGACTTCTAAGTTGGGGGAGGAGATATTCCAAAAGCAGGGCCCCACAGAACAGACAGCCGTCTCTCTTGGCCCCGTGCGATGCGGACAGAATGGCTTCTTTGGGACAATTTATTCTATCGCCCGCGATTCAGCTTTTCAAAGAACCCACGGCACAAGGAGAAAGACGGATAAGCAGCGGCAGAAATAGGCCAGGGATGAGCCCCCCAGAACAACAGGCCCCAGCCCCACTCGCTGCCCGTCCCCCTTTGGCCTCCACAAACTCAGCAGAGGCCAGGTATGTAATGACAGGAGTGGGATGCCATGCCCCTCCATTCAGAAGTAGGGGAGCTATAAATAGGTCCCTGTTTGGGGGAAAGGAGTTGATGAAAGAGACAGGGAACGTCTGTGGAGGCTTTTGCTGCCCATGTCTGACCCCAAGCATTTGGAAAGGAAAACAGCGAATGCGGCCCCCCATTCCCCCAGTTGCCTCTTTCCTTGCTCGGAAAAATGCTAGCAGTGGCCTCACACGAGGAGCCGGTGCCTGGTGGGCAGGCTGTCTCTTGGTCAAGATGGGTGGGTAGGGGAGGAGGGCTTCCCCTGGGGGGGGGCTTCCCTTTGCCTCTCAGAATTGAGAGGCGCCCAATGCAGAGAGGAGAGGGAGGGGTGCAGGCTTTGGGCTCACACCTTCCTGGGAGGGGCTGGGCAGGCAGAGGGGCTGGAGGACTCCTCCTTTGTTTGTGGGTGTCAATGCATGTGAGGGTGTGTGTGTGTGTGTGTATTCATGTGTGAGAGTTTTAATTTTCCCAGTGGAAGGAATGCTCCAAAGCCCAGGAAGCCCAGCGCGGCCCAGCCTGGCTCCACTGTTTCTTTGCAACACAACGCTCCCTGGGCTCCACTCCAGTGGAGACCCCTCCCCAGCCAGAATGGCCACTCCCGTCCCAGCCACCCCTGCCGCCGCTCTGCAGAAGTCATCCCCCCATTACAGCAAGCCTCTCCCCTCGTCTTCCTGGGGTCCCCTTGGAGACCCCCCCAGCAAAGTCCACCCCACCCCCAAAGCCTCCTGCTGCCCTGGATGCCTCTGCTCTTCCCCTGCCGCTCCGGTCCCTGGGAAAGGGAAGGCAGGAGTTGCAGGATCACCCCGTGGTGCCATGCCAATTGCGGGCAAAAGACCCCAGCCAGGCACAGTGGAGGAGGGGGAAGGATCTGAGCCCCCTCCCCAAACACAGACTGCCCCTGCTGCTCTTTTCTTTGTGAGAGACAGGCGGGACCCCTCTGGGACTCAGCTTGCCAGGGAGGATCCCCCAAACCTGTTGGCAACGGGGGGGGGCATTCAAAGCTGGACCTCCATCATAAGATGGTTCTCTATCATTTCCAGACCTTGGTGGGCGGAGGGCACATTTTCATTAGTTGGAACCCCCCCCCATTTTTCTGGAGCTGAGGGCAGAGAGGTCAGTGTGTGTGTATGTGTGAGGTCAGTGTGCGTGTGCGTGTGTGAGAGAGCGCTAGTGTAGGCTGGTCAATCCATGGCAGATTTTGGGGTCTGTGTGTATTAATGGAGGGGGGCTCTGCAGGCTCAAATGGAAAAAATGGAGAGGGGGCTGGGCTGGGAATGGCAGAAGAGAGACCCCCTCTGCTCCAAAGACAGGCAGAAAAGGGGGCAGGAGGGAGGGAGGGAGGGGCTGCGAACTCTTAAATCACATCCTCTCCCCCTCCTGCTATCCCCCCCCCCGTGTCCTGATTTTCCTGAGAGCGGGAGGGGAGTCTGTGTCCAAATGGACCACGCCAGGACGCCCTCTGGATCCATCCAGCCTGGAGGGATCCTTCTGCATCTGGTCCGCCTTGCAAAACCCCGTTTCCCCTCCCCACCCCCTCCCCAAAATCCCCCTCCCCTTGCCACAGGGACCCCTTCCCCCCAGACAGGGGGGGCCCGCCCACTCCAGACACAAAGGCTCATTTTGGAAGGGGTGGATCTCCCTCACCACACCCCCAAGGCAAAGGCATCGCGGCTTCAGCGAGGTCCTAAATCTTAACTCTGAGCCATGTGGGCAGCGGCAACGCCCCCCCTCCAAAAGGGTGGCAAGGAAGCCCCCCTGGAAGGGGGAGCTGGGAACCCACTGGGGGCAGCAGGAACCTCAGGGAGCAGCGCGCAGTTTCCCGGAACGTGCCCGGCTCCTCTGTGTCGACCGCTGGGCTCAGAGCGGGGCGGAAGAAGGGGGTCGCCCGGCAGACCCCAAAGACTGCTCTGCCCCTCCTTCGCGGGGGGGCAGGGGAGGCGCCCCCAGGAGCCGGGCAGGGCAGGAGGAGAGCGTGCCACCCCCTTGCCTCCTGCACGGGGGCACAACCCACACAGACGCACCGCGCCTTCGGAGGCGTTGCGCACGGAGGATCCACGGGAGCCCCATCTTGGTGCCCCTGCATGCACACAGGCAGGCAGGCAGGCATGCACACTCTTTCATGCACATGCACGCTCTTTTCTGTGGCCCACCCGTGCCCGTCCTATGGAGCAGCAGCAGCAGCAACCAGCACGCGCGCCGCCCCCTCCCCAGATTAACCCCCGGAAGAAGCGCCCCCGCGGTGGCGGCCCAGCCTCGCCGGAGGGGCCCCCTTCCTTGGGCGGGCCGGGCCGGGCCGGGCTTACCTTTGGCCCCTCGGAGGACGAAGCCGAAGCCCTCATGCTCCCGCTTCTGGAGGACGGCCGCCTTCTCCTCGATGATGTAGTCACTGGGCAGGAAAGAGCACAAGAGAATCAGGCTGGGGGGAGGCGTCAGCACCATCGCGCTCCGCCTGGGGGGCCCCACCACGACGCCGCCGCCGCCGCCGCCGCCGAGCAGCCGCTCGCATGGCAGCCGTCGGGGGGAGAGGCTGGGCGCACCGGGAGGGGAGGAGGGGGCGGCGGGGCGGCGGCAGCCCCTGCCCTCGGCTCCTCGGCACAGGAGAGGCCCCCGCGCTCCCGCCCTGGCCGCGAGGGGGGCTGCCGGGGCCCCCCTCCCCGAGCCCTGCCCGCGGCCCCCTCCTCCGTCACCTGCAGGGGGAGGCGGCGCGCCCACGGAGCCCAGCGCCGCCGCCGCCGCCGCCGCCGCCGGGGCTTCCCTTTCAATGGGACCGCCTCGGAGGGGCGGGGGGCGGGGGGCGGGCCCAAAGCCATCCCCCCTCCCCCAGGCGCGGAGGGGCGGGGCGGGCCCCGGGGCCCGAGGGAGGCGCGGAAGGGGCGAGATGGGGAGGGGGCCGGAGGAACTTTCCTGGAGAGAAAGGGGGGAGAGAGGGAGAACAGAGAGCGTGGAGGTTCCCCCCTCCCCTCCCCTCCCCTCCCCTCCTCCTGTCATTCACACATTCTCCCCCTCCCTCCCAGACCTCTGTTGCTAAGCAACTGTCTGTCATTACGGAGGGAGGGAGGGGCTCCCTCCCCTCCCCTCCCCTGCTTTCCATGCCGCGCTTTGGCCCCGGGGTCTGAATGGGGGCGGCGGCGGCGGCACGGGGAGGGGGGCGGAGAGGGGTGGGGCACGGCGGTGGGCGGGGAGGCCCCGGGGAGCAGCCTCCCTCTGCCCGGGGAGAAGCAGCAGCGGGGGGGCTTCCACACCCCCCCTTGGAGGCAGATGCCACCCTCGCCCCCGAAGGCCGGCTCCCCCCCGGGGCCCGGCGCCTCCCTCCCGGCTCTGGTCCTGGCCCCAAATCCCGAGGGAAGGCGCAAGGCGGGCGCTGGGGGGCAGCGGGGAGGCGCGGAGGAGGCTGCAGAGGATCTGGGTCTGTTCGGCCCCCCGCCCCCCGCCTGCCACTTCCCGGAACACGTGCCAGGAATCAGGAGAGAGGGCCCCCCCCGCCCGGGACCCCCACACGCTCCCCGTCTCGCACGCGCACGCGCGCACAGAGGCAATGCAGCGGAGACCCCCCCCAGCGCGCCCCCACATGGGCCACAAATGCTCCCGGCTGACCGAGGCAGTGCGGTGCAAGGGTGAGGCAGGACCCGCCCGCGGCTGCCCCCTTCAGGGGAGAGCGAGCGGGGCCGTGGGAGCCCTGGGGCTGTGAGCGGGCAGCCGGGTGGGCGCGGGGGGGGGCGAGCGGGGAAAGAAAAGACCCCCCTCGCCCCCCGTGAAGCTTCCGGGGGCAAAGGAGAGGCCAGCCCCACCAGGCCCCAAACTCACAAGACTGAGAAAAGGGGAGGAGGAACAGGGGAGGGGGCTTCCCTGCCTGCCTTCGGGCTTCCAGGAGAGCTGGAAGGGCGCAGTCAGGGTGCCAAGGGGTTCTGCCCCCCCCCGATCCACCTGGGCTGGTGCGACGGGCACGGGGGGCAAAATGAAGAGTGGTCCTTGGGTTTCTGACTTCTGGCAACCCTACCATCGGGGTCTTTTGGCAAGGTTTCTTCAGAGTGGGCCCTGCCCCGGCCCTCCTCTGAGGCTGAGAGAGAGTGACCTGCCCAAGGTCCCTCCGGGGTTGCCCATGGCCAAAGCGGGGATCTCCTCTCCCACTCTCAGACCATGACGCCACGGGGAGGGGGCTCCCCCCACAAAGAAAACAAAACACGAGGTCACTGCCCCCAACAAGTGAAATCTTCAGTCCCCAAACTTCTAGCACGGCAGTAACTTAAGCCTTCAGGAGAGAGCAGAGAAGGCGGCAGGCAGAGCGACCAAAGGGGGAACAAACGGAGCGAGGGGGAGCGTCCCCTCCACGGATGGTGTCCAGCATTCCACTCTCTCCAAGGTTAGAAATCTAGGCAGGGCAGGCAGAATCCCTCCATGGAGGCCGAGCACTTTCAACTTGCCCCCCCTCAATAGTACAGAACTACCCTGCCGCTTGCACCCCTGCTCAGCCTGCCTTCCCCCACCTGGCCCAGCCCACCTGGGCATAGCATCATCCCCTTCTTCTGTTCTGGTCCCTCCAGGCTGTGGATCAGGCCCGCCTGCCTCTTGCCAGTCTCCAAAATCCAAGCACCCGGCTGCCGGTTTGCTCCTCCGGCTCACCCTTCCTCCCGCGCTACTTCTCCTCGTGCACAAAGGGACAGGGAGGCCTCCTTCTCCCAGACAGTTCCCTGTTTGCACAGCCACCCAAACCATGAATCCCTGACCTCAGGAGACTGTTTACAGTGGGGAAACAGAGGAAGGGATGACAGATGAGTGGAGGGAGGGATGGAAGCATGGGTGGATGGGTGTGTGGGAGAGCAAGGAAAACTCAATTGTCTTCTTCTGGGGACACCATGATTTGTCCTCTGCTGGAAAGCCTGCAGACTTCTACGCTCCGCATATCGGAATGCTCTCCCCTCACCTTCCACAGCCAGAACAATGTTGTGACGACTCTTCACAGGCTCCTTGCCGTCAGGGCAGGTACCACGCGCATGCTAAATATCCTGGAGACTAAGGAGAGAGGAGTAGGGCCCACCCGAGTCCTCCTGAGCACCTGGCTGAGGGTCGGCCTGACTCCTAGCGAACAAACGGTCCCAGCCGAGCAGAAATCTCTGGGAACCCCACAGATCTCCACGCCCACTTGGCAGCCTTAGCACGAGGCGCTATTTATCTGGGGAAATGCCACACTTCCCGCCACCCACGTGCACTCTCTCTCTTTCTCGATTTCTCTGTCTCCTCTAGGAGAGGGTGCCCTTTATAGGTGCTCCTCCAGCTGAATCTCCCCTTCGAGAAGCAGACGGCAGGCGGATGAGATTCCGCCTGCTGAAAAGTTCTGCAGAGATCGCCCAAATCCTGTCAAGTTGTTTCAGCAGGAGAATCTCCAAGGAAGAATTTCCAACAGAAGAATTTCCAAATTCAGGAGGATCCCTCAGAACTGAACCCAGAATGTCAGGGTACACAAATGATCCAGGGGTCCACAGCTGGTTTTGCAAAGACAGAAAGGCAACTCACAGGCCAGTACGCTGAAGTGTAGGGAGCGAGCAGTAACAGCACAAAAACTTATATCCTGGAAAGGCTGTAACCACCCAACACAAACCCATCCTAGGAAATTCTTCAAGAAATCAGGGCAGCTGAAAGCTAATCCTCCTCCTCCACCACCATCATCCTCATCATCTCAGCTTCAGACCTGGTGTCACTGAGTATTGCTTTGGACGATCCTACCCAAAGATCGAGGCATCGGGGAAGTCTCATCATATGATGTGGCACATCCCAAGCAGTGTGGCATTTGTAATTCTGCGGCCGTGCTCCTATCTATGGCAGTGTCTTGTCACAGAATCGTGGAGTTGGAGGGGACTGCAAGGGCCATCCAATCCAACCCCCGTCTGCCATGCAGGAATCCACATCTAAAGCACTCCTGAAAGATGCTCTCCCCAACCTCTGTTAAAGGCCTCCAGAGAAGGAGAGTCCGATCCCAGCCCAGGGCAGGCTACTGCTCCGCTCTCCTAGGGCTCTTATAGCCAAGAAGATCCTCCCAAGGTTTTGGTGGAACGTCTTTCCAGCTAAGTCCACTTGGGACTGCTCCCAGAGCCCCCTCCTGTCACCACTGCAACCACAGTTGTTTTCTCTTTCCAGAGGCACTGAATCTCAGGCCATTTCCACCCTACACTGCTATAGTGCTATTATTCCACTTTCAACCTCCTGGGGAATTCTGGGACTTGTAGTTTCCTGAGGCCCAAGAGCCCTCTGGCTGACCATTCCAAATGCTCCTCCCTAAACTGCAAACCCCAGGATCTCATAGGAGGTTGAAAGTGGAATAATAGCAGTATAGCAGTGTAGTGTGGAAAGGCCCTCCGTTTGCCGATGTTGATCTCTCATAATCTTTTCCTTCTCTTTGGTTTCAATTCTGAGGCCACGCAGAACTGCCGCATCTAGAATCCAGGCATTCTTTTTCTCAACCACAGTTACATCTGGTACATTATGTTCTAAAGCCATTTCTGCACTAGACTGTTATAGCGCTATTATTCCACTTGCAACATCCTACGGAATCCTGGGGTTTGCAGTTTCGGGAGGGGCCGGCCAGCCCCAGGATTCCACAGGATGGTGAAAGTGGAATAATAGTGCTATAACAGTCCAGTGTGGAAATGGCCTAAGTGTTTCACAGCATAGATGAAAAATAAATAAATCAAAGAGCGTCCTAATCTGAAAATATCTTAAAGGCATTTAAGACACAACTGTGAGAATAAAAGCACAGCACAGACATCCAGTTAAGTGACACTCCCCCCTTTTTTTAATCTGTGAAAAAAAATGTGGGAGTTAGAGTTACACCCAGGATGCTTCCAAACTAGATTTCTTTGGAGGTTTTTAAGGAGAGGTTGGATGGCCGTCTGTCAGGACTGCTTTGTGTCTTCCTGCATGGCCGAGGGGGGCTGGACTGGATGGCCCTTGGGGTCTCTTCCAACTCCAGGAATATTCTATGGTTCTACATTTGGAGGACCAAAGCTTGAGAACCATTTCTCTAGAAGATACAAGAACAACACTTTCGGTGTACACAGTACACATGTGCAAGATGTATTTCTAGGCCAGCGTAGGCTGGCCACTGGAAGCCCAGGCTGTAACCAGGGAGCTCTCTCTCTCTCTCTCTCACACACACACACACACAATGCACACCACTCACAGGTGCACTCTTCCAAACCTTCAACCTCCTTATCTCATCCATGTATTAAGCTGGGAAGAGGGCTGATCAGAGATAAGAGCTCTCTGCTTGCTTAGTGCTGAGAGGCATCCTTGTTCAGTGGGGAAAACTCTTATCTCTGATCATCTCAGGACAGCTTTTCAAGGATAAGCAAGGGAGATTGGGGATACAATTATAGCACTTTGATACCACTTTAACTGCCGGGACTCTGCCCCGTGGAATCCTGGCACAGAGACTGTGCCAGAAAGCTCTGGTGCAATAGCTCAGGGCACTAGAGGTCTCTGGCAGCAGAGATTTCCACCCTAGGTTGGAGTCAAGGTACTTAAAGTATCTCAAAACCACTGTAACTGTGAAATGTGGACACGTGCTCTCTTCGCAATGAGCCACAAAGCATTCCTGGCTTGACCCACTGACTAGATTGTTGAAAAGTCAGTCAACACATAGGTAAAATCCCACTTACTCGAAAGGTCTACATAGAACTAACAACAGTATTCAGGCCCTTATTATTGATTTGACTGTTATCTTTGATTGACTTCTAACTCTGACTAGCTGTGGATTGGAGATAAGAGTTTTTTACTTGGCTGGGGAAGAAGCTGGGAGCCAGATGGGGACTTAGAGGGCTCACATGGGCCACTGTGGCTGGGCTTGTCCTTACCGTTGCATGGGACTCTTTTGGCAAATAACAGAGCCATCTGTTTACTACAATTTGAATTTCAGAAACTATATTTGGGGTTGTATTCCAGTATATTTAAATTGAATATTTAATATTTAAGTTCAGCACTTGAATGGAAGGTACAGTCTTGAGATTTCAAGGGCAGCTGAACGATTCCTTTGCATGGCTCCCTTGCAAAGCTCTTTCATACACAATTCTGGGGTTTGTAGTTTTAATAGGGGTCACAGCCTTCTCTGCCAAAGTGTGCTGGTGCATCATCAAACTACAAACCCCAGGATGCCACAAGGAGCTATGCAAAGGTAACCCAGTTTGGACCTGGACGATCTCTCTACTGTATGTGGCCCTGTTTACACAGGCAGGAACATGTGGGATTAATCTGCATTTTCCTGCCTGTGTAGAAAGGGCCTTCATGTCATTTTCAGTCTGGGGAGATCCTGAGGCAAAACTATGACAAGTGTCCTGGCCACATTTATTCAGAGGAAGGTTTGCCTTTGCCTTGGCTTTTGCTGAGGCTGAGAGAGTGTGTCTTGCCCAAGATTATCCTTCTTTCCCTTGCTTTTTAAACCCCTTTTTAAAAAAGGATTTGAAAGATTTGAGATTCGTGGATTCCTAGAACCTTCCAGGGATTTGGATCTGCATTCCTCCCATCCCTAGTGGAAACCATCAGGTCCAGGGGGAAAAGTTTTACTCGGCATAACCTCCCCACAAGAGTCTAGCCCCACATGCACTCTGCAAACATGCTCAGGATTGTTCTGTAAATTTCATATATATGCAAAACAGTCCAATTGTGATCGCGCCTTATAAATGATGCATTTTAAAGTGAGAAAACCAGTGAAGGTTTGATTAGAAGTGGAGCTCTGTGTTTCCCCTAATTTGTGCCCGTCTCCTAATCCACAATTAAACCCATGGGGGAAAAGAGTTCTCCCCCACCACTTTGAACATTTCAAAAAGAAAAAGAAACTGAGATCTCTAATTAAGAATCAAAGCAACTTTCAGACCAGGCATAAATAAATAAAGCGCAAAAAATCAATCATAAGATGCTTTCTTAACCACAGCACCAGCACCAGCAACAACAACGGCCGTTTCCGCATGAGGCTGTTATAGCACTATGATTCCACTTTCAACATCCTATGGAATCCTGGGGTTTGCACGAAACTGCAAACCCCAGGATCCCATAGGATGTTGCAAGTGGAATCATGGCGCTATAACAGTCTAGTGTGGAAGTGGCTAACGTTTCCTGCACTGACTTAAAAATGAGGAGGGTATGTGTGGGAGAAAATTTCCTTAGGGAGAAAATTTACCCACCGCCGGCACTACCACTGAAAAGGACCTGCCCTTGGTACCCATCGGCTGAACCACCGCTAGCCAAAGTCCTGGGCAAGCTGGCAGGGGCAGAGGCGGCCCAGAGAGCCCCAGGCTATTGAGAGCTCTAAAGATCATTCCCAGCACTTTAAACTGAGCCTGCAAATGAAATGGAAATGAAACTGTGTGGGATTCGTGTAGCACCATCTCCCCTCTGTGCCGCTTCTACCGGCATCCTTTGCAACAGCTGCAGTTTCGGAGCTGTCTTTAAAGCGGTCCCATGGGGAGAGCGCTGCTAATAATCCAGTCTAGTAACGTTAGTAATGCATGACTAACAGAGGTCACATCCACCTTGGCAAACTGGCTGAGACTGGCACAAGGGGCTCCTGCCCCCTGATGCCAGCTGAGTGGGCAGCCTGGGTGGAGGAGCAGCCCAACTGGCATGCCTACCACTCCAGGGGGAGGGGGCAGCACGCTCTTGCACTAAAACGGCTTGCACATCTGCACCCAGCTGAGATAGACTGCTCCCCCCCCGCATTATAGCACCCCTGCCTTGTGTGGGTCAAGCTTCCACTTGCTTGCCCTGTTCCGGGCCTCAGCGTGTTTCTCATTTTAAATCAAATCATCTGAAACCTTCCACATTTTAACAAGCTATGACAACAAAATGGTTGTGCACCACTCAGGAACGCTGCCAGCTGCACATTTAGAACTGTAAAATCCTAGAAGAGTTGGGAGAGACCCCAAGGGCCATCCAGTCGAGCCCCTTCTGCCATACAGGAAAGCACAAAGCTCTCCCCTTGACAGAGATCCATCCAGTCTCTCTTTAAAAACCTCCAAAGAAGAAAGGGACTCCACCACGCTCCTAGGCAGTGAGCAACACTGTCAAACTGCTATTATTACACCAAGGAAGTTCTCTCTAATGTTTAGAGGGAGTCTCTTTTCTTGAAGTTTGAAGCCATTGCTCCGTGTCCTGGTCTCTGCAGCAGCAAAAAACAAGCCTGCCCCATCCTCCATATGACATCCCTTCAAATATTTAAACTTGGTTCTCATGCCACCTTGTACACTTCTCTCCTCCAGGCTAAACACACCCAGCTCCCTAAGCCCCTCCTCACAGCATTGGGCTATGACTCTGGAGACCAGCCTGTCAATGTCCACCCAGAATTGTGGTGCCCAGAACTGAACACAGTTGGCTGCTTTGAACAGATGAGGCTTGTTCTGGGCTTCAGCATATCTCTTGCTTTAAATCAAATTGTCTACAACTTTCCAGACATGACAGTCGAATGGTCATTGCCACCCAGGAGAGCTGCCAACCAAACACTTATTTAAGCACAGCCGTTTGGGTCTCCTACAGAAAGCGTTTGAACACTTCAACTGGTCCAAACCCAATTATCAATGGTGGATTGTTACATGTGTGTGTGTGTGTTTGAATAACTCCCTTGCTGGCACACCTCCCCTGGCTGCCACTCTCTTTCCAAGCACAATTCAAAGTTCTGGCCCTGACCCAAAAAACCCTACACCTCCTGGTCCAGTCTTCCTGGAGGACCGTATCCCTCCCAGATGAGCCTGCCCGGCCCCAAAGACCTTTGGCGAAGTCCATTCTGCCAATTATACCACATTTGCTGGCACGACTGGCTGGAAGGAGAGAGACAGGGCCTTTTTGGTGGCTGCTCCCTGAACCTGGAACATCCTATGGAAGTTAGTCTGGCTCCCTCTTTGCTGTCTTTTCAATGGCCAGGAAAGACATTATTATTTCAATAGGCTTTTGGGAGGAGCCAGAACAGTGTAGTGGTTTGAGCTTTCGACCAGGACTCTGGAAATCAGGGTTTGAATCCCCACTCAGCCATGGAAACCCACCAAGTCACACTCTCTCAGCCTCAGAGGAAGGCAATGGCAACCCCCCTTGGAACAAATCTTGCCAAGAAAACCCCATGACAGGTTCACCTATCAGTCAGAAATAACTTGAAGGCACACAACAACAACGAGGCTTTTGGAAACCAGTTGTTTTACTAAAAATGCACTTTTCTGGTGTGTTGTACAGCTTTTACTATTTTAAATTAATATTTTGAATGGTTTTAATTTTGGTGATAGGTTTATACTGTTCTAATAACAACTTTTGTATGTTTTTAACTAAATGCATTTTCATCTGCAATTTTCTCTGTTGGGTAAACTGTCTTGAGTCCCAGTGGGACATAAATAAGGTGATGGGTGGATGGGCTTCCGGGGACACGGGACAGACCTGGAGGTCTTCCAGACACCCAGCGTTCCAGGGAGGTTGGCTTCAGACCACAGGAAGACTTTGGCCGAAAGAGCAACTCGCCCACCTGTAGTCTTTGACTGATATCCTGGAAACCATGAAGCCCTCTGAGGAGTGGCTGAGGTTGCTGGGGACATTTAGCTTGTAGAAGAAAGGTTAAGAGAGGGCAGGATAGCCATGTTTAAATGTCTGAAGGGATGTCATATGGAAGACGGGGCAGGCTTGTTTTCTACAGGTCCAGAGACTGAGACACAATGGAGCAACAGCCTCAAACTTCAGGAGAAGAGATTCCATCTAAGTCTTAGGAAGAACTTCCTGATGCAAAGAGCAGTTGGACAGTAGAATCTGCTGGCTGCCTCCATGGAGTGTGTTCGCATTTCCTTCTTCTTTGGAGGTTTTTAAAAAGAAACTAGATGGTCACCTGTCAAAGGGAGGGCTTTGACTGTGTCTTCCTGCATGGCAGAATGGGGTTGCACTAGGTTGCCCTTGGAGGTCTCCTCCAATTCTAGGATTCTACCATTCTATGGACCAAGCTTCTTTTCTGCTGCTCCAGAGACCAGGGCCATTTCCGCACTAGCCTGTTGCAGTGCTGTGATTCCACTTGCAACATCCTATGGAATCCTGGGGTTTGCAGTTTCGGGAGGGGCCGGCTGGCCCCTCCCCGGGAAATGCAAACCCCAGGATTCCATAGGATGTTGCAAGTGGAATCATAGTGCTGCAACAGGTTAGTGCGGAAATGGCCCAGAACATGAACCATTGGATTCAGATTACAAGAAAAGAGATTCCACCTCAGTGCTAGGAAGAACTTCATGGCCGTAGGAGGTGGTCAGCATTGGAATAAACTGCACTGGAAGTGTGGCGGAGCCTCCATCTTTGGAGATCTTTAAGCAGAGGTTGGATGGGCCACTTTCAGGGGTGCTTTAGTGTGGGGTTGGACTAGATGGCCCTTGCGACCTCTTCCAGCTCTTACGATTTTGTGATGTGATGTGTGAAAATTACACCGTGTATCCTCAGGGGACAACCTTGGCCAGGAAGACCATAGCATCACAGGGATGGAAGAAACCACAAGGACCATTCAGTAGACCGCCCAAAGATAGTTCCCTCACAACACGTGCCAATGTGTGTCTGGTGCCCGTGGGCCATTTAAAGTGAAAAGGCCCATTGAACTGTTTCTCTTACCCAAAATAACGCCCTGCCTGCAACTGCTACGAGGAAGAGGATAGAAGTCAGAAGCCATTTCCAGGGCCTGATGTATTGGAAGAGAGATGCAAACTAGTGGAGGACCTTCCTTCAGAGGAAGATGTAGTTGGCCAAAACCGTAGGCCTGCTTATATAGAAGGTTAAGAGGGGACATGATAGCCATGTTTAAATATTTGAAGGGATGCCAAGTAGAGGAGGGAGAGGGCTCGTTTTCTGCTGCTCCAGAGACCAGGACAAGGAGCAATGGATTCAGGCTGCAGGAAAGGAGATTCCACCTGAACCTCGGGAAGAACTTCCTGACAGTCAGGGCTGTCCGGCAGTGGAATCTGCTGCCTGGGAGTATAGTGGAGTCTTCTTCCTTGGAGGTTTTTAAGCAGAGGCTAGATGGCCATTTGTTGGGAATGCTTTGATGGGTATTCCTGCATAGCAAGGGGTTGGACTGGATGGCCCCTGGGGTCTCTTCCAACTCTACATTTCTATGATTCCATGATTCTATATCCTTCAGGCTGAAAAACGCAGGACTTCAGCGTGGCTTCTACCGACCTCATTCTCCACGCGCTCGTATCACTAACGCGGCTCCCCGGTGCTCCCTCTCCGCTGCTACTCACCGAAGGACAAGCAGCCACTGGAGATAAAATATGAAGCGCCAAGTGGAAATTCGTGTCCGTCTGCCTAACCGGATTGCAAACATGCCCGGCTGAGGCTTTTTGGCTATTGCTCTGAGTGCCTGACTTCGACTTTCTCATCCTTGGCTCACTTTAAAAACCGCTTTGAAAAATGTGAATCTAATGCTGACATTACGGTCGCCATGGAAACTGCGCCGGAGCCCTTCAAGGAGCCGAGAGGAAGAGATTGAGAATGAGAGAGAGAGAGAGGCGAGCAAAGGAGGAGGAAATTGACAAAAGGCGGAGGAAGGAAGGAAGGAAGAAAGAAAGGAAGGAAGGAAGGAAGGAAGGGGGGCAGATCCTCAGTGGTGCCACTGCTGAACTCCTTCCTAGGCTCCCTTGGATAACTGGAGGCTTCTGGCAACCCCGGTGATGGAAGGAGTGGCCCCTTTGGGTTTCTCCCCTTGGGTCGAGTTCAGGTGCAAAGGTGCGACTCACGTGGCCAAGTGCCACGGAAACAGCAGTGGTAAAGTGGCAAGAATTCCTCCCTTGCTGCCCGAGGAGTCACATGGAGGGAGATCTAGTTCCTCCTGGGGGTTGGGGGACAGGACAGGTAGGGGGAAAACTATCGTGGGTGGGGGAGATGTAATTTAATATTTACTTATTCACTCTATAAATAAATAAATCCCACCTTGGGCCCTTTCCCCACTAGCCTGTCATAGTGCTCTGATTCCACTTTCAACATCCTATGGAATCCTGGGGTTTGCAGTTTCGGGAGGGGCCGGCCCCAGGATTCCATAGGATGTTGAAAGTGGAATCAGAGCGCTATAACACTCGAGTGTGGAAATGGCCTTGGTTTTGGCACAAGACCCAAGACAAGCTTGCAATCAATTAAAACAAAGCACAGCTAAAGAACTAGTAGAGACGTTTAAAAAATTAAACAATGATATGAAAAATGTGACGTTAAAACATTATAATGCATTTAAAATGTAGTCAAAATGATAAATGCACAGCCCACCCCCTTACAAGCATCTTCTGCCACGTGCATTGGGAAACGAAGGCCTGATTGCATCTTTGCCTTTTTAAAGCCCAGCTTGACAGCCCAGGCTCCACACGCCTGATCCCAGGCCTAACTCTGCCATCTTCTTTGGCTCAGCCCCCCCCCCGCACCTGACCTTAATCGGGGAGCCCCGGGGTCCTTACAGGGTTTTGAGCAAAATGCCACTGGATTTCTCTTTTGGTAATTACGGTTTGGCTTTGGCTCCGGTGCCAATGACGGAGTTCAAGGGCCTAATTGTCATTTGGCTCATGAAATCAGCAAGCCACACCAACTCCTGGCTTACTCTTCTTTTCCTGGACTGCCGATATTTAGCTCAGTGGTGGTTGCATTACCATCATCCTTGGCCACTGTCCCATGCATTTTTTGGTGATGAAGGAACCATAGACCAGGAGCAAATTCTGAACCGGAGAGGCTGGCCAGGTGGAAAAATAACACCTGGTGAAGCCCCCAAAGGCTGGGGGGCCAGTGCTGGCCTGGAACGTTCAACTGGCCTGATCTGATATGGGCAGTCCTGATGAATCCTCCACCGTCCCACTTCTTCAGCTGCTTTCAAAATGTCCCAGTTTTTCTCTCTGCCTCCCATTTGCCCCCTCTGTTTTAAGCTACTTCAGTTGCTTCAAACTGAATCACAGAATCCTAGACCTGGGGGGGGGTCCCCCAGGGCCATCCTCCCTTGGGGTCCAACCCCTTCCTGCCATGCAGAAGGACAGAGCCAAAGCACCCCCTTTGACAGATGGCCATCCAGTCTCTGTTGAGACTCAGCTCCACCACCCCCTGAATCCTGTAGGGAGAGCGCATGGTGCCCGTGGCCCCCCAGCAGAAGGCAAGGGGCAGAGCCCCAAACACACCCACCGCTCTTCCAAAAACTCTGAAAGGGGTTCAGAAGGGCTGCAGGGACTCTCTTCCCCTCCTGTGACAACGCTGTTGCCATTTAAATATTTATGCGTGACCTTTTCAGATATGCACACATGTGCAACAAAACATTAAAATGGCAAATCAACATCCAGCAGCCAAAAGCAACATTTTTCTTTTTCAAAAAATCCCAACGAATAGAACAGGAGGATGGCCACACTGTCACACCTTTGTACATAGGACCCAAAGTCCTGCACCATCCTAAATATATGCTTTTGTAGATAACTGTTCACCTGCCAGGGACCAAAAAGATTAAATGATTTCACTTTGTCTTTCACAGAATCATAGAGTTGGAAGAGACCCCAAGGGCCACCCAGTCCAACTGCCTTCTGTCATGGAGGAATACACGATCAGGGTACTTTTGGCAGACGGCCATCCAGCCTCTGATTGGAAACCTCCAAAGAAGGAGATTCCTCCATACTCCGTTGACACAGCGGCATATTCCACTGTTACTGTCAGGAAATTCTTCCTAAGGTTTGGATGAAATCTCTTTTCCTGAAATTTGAAGCCATCACTCCATGTCCTAGGCCATTTCCGCATGAGTCTGTTATAGCGTGATGATTCCACTTTCAACCTCCTATGGAATCCTGGGGTTTGCAGTTTCGGGAAGGGCCTGACAGGCCATTTCTGCACTAGGGCCATTTCCGCACGAGTCTGTTATAGCTTGATGATTCCACTTCAACCTCCTATGGAATCCTGGGGTTTGCAGTTTCAGGAAGGGCCTGACAGGCCATTTCCGCACTAGGGCCATTTCCGCACGAGTCTGTTATAGCTTGATGATTCCACTTTCAACCTCCTATGGAATCCTGGGGTTTGCAGTTTCGGGAGAGGCTGGCCAGCCAGCCCCTCCCGAAACTGCAAACCCCAGGATTCCATAGGAGGTTGAAAGTGGAATCATCAAGCTATAACAGACTCGTGCGGAAATGGCCCTAGTCTCTGGAGCAGCTGGGAACAGCCTTGCTCCATTCTCCACATGACATCCTTTCAAATAATTAAACATGGCTGTCATGTTTCCACTCAACCTTTTCTTCTCCAGGTCAAACATCCCCAGCTGCCCAATCCACTCCTCACGGGGTTTCAAGGCTTCCAGGCCTTTTGGTCACCCTCCTCTGGACACAATCTGGTTTGTCCATATCCTTCCTCCTGAACTGTGATGCCCAGAACTGGACACGGTGACTCCAGGTGGGGTCTGACCAAAGAAGAATGGAGTGGTACCATCTCTTCCTTTGACCTATTTCTATGCGACATCACATTGCTGACTCCCTGAAGAAAAGGATGTAGCTGTTAGTTCAGTTTGGAAAAAGAATGGGAGGCTGAGAGAGAGAGAGAGAGGATGGAGAGGGAGGACTGCAATGGTCAGGGATAAGAAATCAAGCCCTTATGACCTTGAACGAGGAATTGTTATTTTAATATATAGATTTAAAATGCTACAGAAGTCTAAATTCCTTATAGTGGAATTTGCATTTGTATCTGTATCTATTTTATAGTTTTGTTTGGACTTTAAGGTTGCCTCTAACAACTGTTGAGCAGAAAAATTTCTGCCAGCCAGGCCTGCACTGGGGCTTTCTAGGGGACATGGAACTTTAGGAGACTGTATACAAGATGGATTCAGCACAAAATACAGCATCGCTGCTGTTTTTTTTTTAAATCGTGTTTATAGCTTGGCAAAGTGTTTAAACTTCTGTAATTGCATTTGACACATACATGTGTAAAGTGGCTCCACAGAACCTCCGAGAGCAGTCCACAGACATCAGCACTGCCTCTACTGCAATCTGATGCATGAAACTGGCAACATTTTTCCTGGGTACCAGGGGCTTTAGGCCTGTATTATCACCATATTTGCATAGTTTCCAGGAAGCTTTCTATGAACCAGCAGCCAAAGGCTCTCAGAATGGCAATGGTCCATGGATCTCCACTTTGAGTAGCACTGCTCTGCCCCACACTAGGAACAAAGCAAAACCTCAGGCCACACACGCACACACACGCACACACACACACACACACACAGAGTCAAAAGGCTGCCTCCCCTCCCCATCCCTGGTAATGCCTCTACCTCACCAGGACACCCTTCTCTCTCTCTCTCTTCCTTTTACTGGGCTTTGGGGTCCATCACAATAAAGCAATGGACTGCAGCAGCCCACCATTTTCATATTTTTCTAAGACTGAGATAGTAAAATAATTCTACCAGTAGGGGCAGGGAGTATGGGGTACCAAGTGCAATGTTGGTGGGCATTATATGGCAACTGTGCTGCCAGTTATGTTCAGAAGACAGAAGGGACCACAAGGGCCATCCCGTCCAACCCTGCCATGAAAAGAACTGTCAAGCACTCCTGAAAGCCCACCAAAGATGGATGGAGAGTCCACTGCTGTCTGGGGCAGCCTGTTCCATTGTCTAGCAGATCTTATCATTCAGAAGGTCTCCTTCCCAAGTCTCCTTCTCCCACTCTCTGGGAGAGTCTCTGTCTGACAGCTTCTCCTGACACTGAGAGTCCCACAGAGCCTCTTCTGAAGGCAAGCTCACGTGGGAGCTGGTGGCCCTTTAGACTTGGTTCCTCAGGCCTGGGCCACCCTCAGAGATTTCAGCACCAAAGCTACCAAATAGCCCCTTGGGATATCACAGGAGGTGTGCCCTGGGTGACGCTGCCAGGGTGTGACGTCTCTGGGGGCACCCTCTGATGATGCTGGTAAACATGAGGATACATTACCCACCAGCCCCACAGCGGTGTGGAGTATGCCGTATGCCGCAAGTACACCAAGCCCAACACATAAGTACATAGAGGGGCACGCACGCTTTTCAAGGCAGCACGCTCACCCTGAAATTCCTCCCCTTCTTTCTTTGGACCAGGGAAGAGGCCCCAGACCCTGAGATCTGAGAATTCTGCTCTGGATACATTGGGTCAGCGAGTGGGTCTTCACGTGGTAAAACGTGGGGTGGGTGACATGTGCCGCTGGCCCACCAGCACCTCACCCAGTGTAATGCTGGGGGCATCCTTTGCCCTGGTCAGGTCAGGATCACAGAACCACCACCAGATCCTAGAGCTGGAAGCGGCCCAGGAGGGACCACTGACCTCAAGGCGCTGCTCAAGGCAGGATCTCCAGGGAGAGCAGCCCCAGTAGCCGGTCTCTGTCCAGCCTCTGTTTGAAGACGTCCAAAGAATGGGACCCCACCACCTCTCTATTAAGGACTAAAAACTGAGCTAAACAGTATGTCTCTGAGTTTTTTTACCCCAAGGGTATATTTTTGTTTATTTTTAGTTAAAATTGTTGCCCTTTTTACCAGAATTTTACACAAATCTGCATGTTTGCAATAGTTCGCCACCTACAGACCAGACTCCGGTTTTGTAGCACAAACGAGCCCACCTGTACAGTCTGTAGAGGTCAGTGCAAACATGCGTAGAGGTCAAAAGTACAACCTTTGGCAGCAAGTGAAGCCAATTTATAAAACCTGTGTGCAGACAGATTGGAGAGCTTGGCCAAAGCTAAGAAAATGCATTTGAACAGAAGTGTAAGCTCTTGCACATAGGCAGAAAAAAATGAAATGCACAAATATAGGATTGGGGACACGTGGCTGGACAGCAGTACATATGAGAAAGGGATCTAGGAGTCTTGGTAGATCACAATCTGGACATGAGTCAGCAGTGTGATGAGGCAGCCAAGAAAGCCAACGCAATTCTTGGTTGCATCAATAGGAGTGTGGTGTCTAGATTGAGGGAGGTAATGGTACCACTCTATTCTGCTTTGGTTAGACCCCATCTTGAATCCTGTGTCCAATTCTGGGCACCCCAATTCAAGAAGGATATCAACAAGCTGGAGCATGTCCAGAGGAGGATGACCAAAATGGTGAAGGGTCTGGAAGCCATGAAGCCCTTTGAGGATAGACTTAGAGAGCTGGGGATGTTTAGTCTGCAGAAGAGAAGGTTAAGAGGGGACATGAGAGCCATGTTTAAATATCTGAAGGGATGTCATGTTGAGGAGGGAGCGGGCTTGTTTTCTGCTGCTCCAGAGACTAGGACAAGGAGCAGTGGATTCAAACTACAAGAAAAGAGATTCCACTTGAACCTCAGGAAGAAATTCCTGATGATCAGAGCTGTCCAGCAGTGGAATCTGCTGCCTCAGAGTGCAGTGGAGTCTCCTCCTTCTTTGGAGGTTTTTAAGCAGAGGCTGAACGGCCATCTGTTGGGAGTGCTTTGATGTGGGTTCCTGCATGACAGAAGGGAGTTCGACCGGATGGCCCCTGGGGTATCTTCCAACTCTATGATTCTATGACTCTATGACAATGATGGCCACCTGGAAGGAGGCACTCTGAAGACCACTGCTGGAAAAGCCCTCCCTGAACCTTACCACATGAGACCATCACTGAACAGCCTCCAATATTCCATTTTTGGGCAAGGTTCTAGAAGGCATGGTGGGCTCCTACCTCCACGGGTTCCTGGATAAGATAGATGATCTAGATCCATTTGATTCTGGCTATTGAATGGAGACAGCATTGGTAGATGACCTATGCAGGGAGCCAGATAGAGGGAGTGTGCCCCTGTGGACCTCTCAGCAATACCATTAGCCATTGTATCCCTCTGAGTCTCCTTTCTGGGAAGGGACTTGGAGGCACTGTCCTTTTCCTCCTTGGAGGGGTGGACTCAGATGGTGCTCTGCTGCCCTGGAGGATACCTGTCCAACTCCCTGGCCATTGGTCTATGGTGTCCCTCTGGGCTCAGTTGTGCCCCCATGCTGTTATACATATGGAGGAGGTCACCTGGAGTTTTGGGGTTTGGTGTCACCAATATGCTGATGACACCGAACCCTATCTCTTCTTTCCCTTTGATTCCAAAGACGCTGTTTCAGTACTGAACCAACACCTGTTGTCAGTAATGGACTGGATGAGAGCAAATAAATTGGAACTTAATCCAGACAAGACAGAGGTGCTCCTGGTTAGTCAAAAGGCAGATGAGGAAATGGAAATTCAGTCTGTACTGGAGAGGTTACACTCCCATGAAATTTCAGGTTTGCAACTTGGGTGTGCTCCCAAATTCCACCCTGAGCCTGGATGTCCAGGTTTCTGTGATAGCCTGGAGGGCATTTGCACAGCTAAAGCCCATTCCTGGAAATGCCTGGTCCGGCTACACTGCGACATGCCTTGCGTACATCTTGTCTGGAGTGCTATAACACAGGGTTGCCTTTGAAAAATACTCAGAAATGTCTGTCGATCCAACGAGCTGCTACACGACCAGTGCCAGGGGCTGACTGCAGGAAGCGCATGATTCCTCTGTTGCAACCACTCCACTGGCACCCAGTCTGGTCTGTGAACAATTCCAAGTGTTGGTTATGACTTATAAAACTCAGCATGGCTCAGGTCCACATTATCTGACGATATGGGCTTCTTCTGAGCTCTAAATCTTCCAGGGATGCCCTTCTCTCAGTTCCACCGCTTTTCCGGGCTCACCTGCTGGGCACGGAGGGGGCAGGGTCTCCTCAGTGGCTGCTCCCAGGCTTTCTGACTCTGTGCCCAGCGAGGTTAGGAGGGTCCCTTCCTCAGTCTTCTTCTCTCAGCAAAAGAAGACCCTTCTACTCTGACAGGCTGACTTTTAGGAAATGACTACAGGAGCTTTTAACTGGATGATGTTCTGCTGACTTTTCTCTTTTTCCTAAATTTGATTTAAAAAGGTTTTCAATCTATGTACAGTTTAATTACCTTTTAGTAATAACCTTTTTGATATGAGTTTACTAATATTTTTAGCTGTGCTTTTATCTGCATTCATTTTACATCATGCAAACTCTCATGAGTCACAGTTTTGGGAAAAGGTGGCATATAAGTGAAAATGGTGATGCTGGTGGCAGGAAGACTGAGAGGTGAGGGGACAGCTATCTTTAAATATCCAAAGGGATGATGCCACGTGGACGACGGAGAAATGTCATTTTCTGCTGCTCCAGAGACTAGGACATGAACTAACAGAATCTTTATAACAGATAGGAAGAGAGAAACCAATACAAAATGTCAAGCAGGACATCTTTCTGTGCACAAACTTCCACTTGCTGACCTTTCCATTTGTAACTTAAGTGAGAGCACAGTTCAGGAGAGGAAAATTAACATCTTGCAAACAGCAAGCCTGCCTCAACAGAGTCAGGGCAGCCTCTCAGGTCAACGTTCCAGTATCTCGCCTTCATGAGCAAGCCAGAGACTCCACTATGCACAACCTTTGCCTAAGGCACACAAAAGACCTTACATAACTCCAAGGAAGCCCCCACGTTTCAGCTCCAAATCTGAGAGTAAAATCTTCCTTCTGTTGTCTTGGGTCACCAACCTTCAGCACCATGGACAATGGCCACGCACACAGGTTCCCCATGGAAGCAGTTGGACTTTCTGTCCAGGGCAGAAAA
This sequence comes from Ctenosaura bakeri, assembly GCA_948474755.1. Classification (NCBI taxonomy): domain Eukaryota; kingdom Metazoa; phylum Chordata; class Lepidosauria; order Squamata; family Iguanidae; genus Ctenosaura; species Ctenosaura bakeri. The sequence goes on from CAOLHI010001080.1 coordinate 123,992, forward strand.
TCCATGCTTTCTCCAAGCTTGTGAAATCAGAACTGTGCCTGCAGTGCCACTGTTGAGATGCACACACAGTGTGGACAGACATTTGGTTGTGCCTGCCCCACTGGCGCAATTTACACTACACATCCCAGATGCAGGAACACACACTGTATCTGAATGTGGCTGAGGGAGGGGTCGGCCTACGCAGGAGACTCCGTTGCATCCAAAGGGGCACGGAGAAGCCAACCATCAAAATCTGGGCCTGGAGGGGTGGAACAGGGCCTCCACAACCGTGGAAGAAACCGGTCGGCCATTACCAGGTCCCCTCTGGGCAACACAAGAGTTATTCTGCTGTTGTTGGCTGGCACACACGGGATGGCCCTGGAGCTGGGCCCTTCCCACTGCCCCGTCCGTCCCTAACACTGTTCGCTCCAGATGGCCCGGGAACGCTCTCTCTTTTAATCTCTCCTCCTGGAACACTAATCCTCCTTGATGGAGTCAAAACAAGACCTAAATTATCACCCTGTTCCTGGCTCCCTTCCTCCCCAAGCCTGGTGGTTAGACCCCCTCGTTCCTCCCGTCCTCATCCAGAAGGAGTCTCATCAGCCACAGGAAATCAACCGTGTGCGTGAATGTGCGTGCATGCGTGCGTGTGCTTGTGGATCTCCTTTTTCATCTGTTCTGCTGCTGGGCAAGTCCCCCGCCTGCCTGCCTGCCCGGAGCACAGGACTGAGAACTGGTCTTATGCCGACCCCCAAAGTTCCTGTCACCTCCTGCCAAATTGTTCAGCCAACCTGAGGTCCCATCCCCAATCTTTTGGCTGGAAAAGAAAATATTAATGACTGCCTTCAAACACTTTCACGGAATCATGGAGTTGAAAGAGAACCCAAGGGCCACCCAGGCCAACCCCCTTCTGCCAGGCAGGAATCATTTTGAAAGGCAGTTGGGGGGCTAACAAGACCACCCATCCCCAAGCTCGATAGCTGACAAAGAGAGATGCAGCCTCACTTCTGCTCACCCAAAATGGTGGCTGAGACAGCACAGTGAGGCGTGCTAAATTTGCAACACACTCTATGATTTTAGATGTCCAGGGGAGGCTTTCTTTCGGCCACGCTACCGTCCCAGACTCGCCCGGTGAGGACACGGGAGACAGGGCCTTCTCCGTGGCTGCTCCTACCCTGTGGAACTCCCTTCCACAAGAGGTCAGGCCGGGCACCTCCCTGCTCTCCTTTTGCCAGCAGGCAAGAACATTTCTGCCGAAGCAGGCTTTTAATGTGTGAGCAGGAATGCTTCTTGTTGGAATGTTTTATTTATCTTTTAAACCTTTGCATGCTTTTAAATTATTTTATATTCTTTTATGTGAGGTTTTTAATTGTTTATAAATATTTTACTGATCAAGGTCTTTCTTCTTTGACTGTTTCTGGAAGCCGCCTTGGGTCCCACTCTGGGAGAAAGATGGCATGCAAAGGGAACCAACTAACTACTAACTAAATGAATAAAACATATACAGAATTCAAAGTGCTGGTTGTTACCTACAAAACCTATACACCTCAGGTCCAGACACTCTGAATGCCCAGATCTCCCCATAGGAGCTGAACTGCCTGGTGTGACCCTTCCAGGGGGCTTTTTCTCCATCCCACCCCGAAGCCCTGTTTGGTGAGGACACAGGCGGCAGGGCCTCCTCTGTGGAACTCCCTCCTAAGCTTGGTCTGGTTGCCCTCCTCTCTCCACTGTCTTTATGCCCACAGGAAAATGACTTTTTACTTAAGCAGGACTTTGGCTCCTAAACTCCAGGGAGAGAAGGGCCTTTTGAGTTGAGAGGGTGTGCTGTGCTTTTCATAGTGACAACGGGCAGGTCTTTTTAATTATGCTTCAAATGCACAATAAGCTTTCAGGTCTGAGTACCCTAAAGGCACCGTAATATCCCATCTGATCTGCAAGGGCAGACCTGGTTAGCATTTGGATGGGAGACCACCAAGGAATACCAGCTGCTGTCAGCTCAGTTGCAGAGGAGGGAACTTATAAAACCATCTCTGAGTGTTCTTTCGTTGTCTAAGAAAACCTTGTGAAATTCTTGGGGTTGCCATAAGTCAACGCTGCCTATTCTGTGGCACCTTCACACACACACCCCAGCCATGGCTCCGTTACAGGGATGCAACACTGGCCCAGCACCTCTATGAGAAACACAGCCTCGCTGCTGGGAGGGCTCCACCACCTCCTGCTCCAACCAAAAGCCTCCCTCCTATGTTGTAATTTGGTAATTTAATCAGTTCCCTGTCCGCTGCAGGGGCATCTTTGGAAACTGCACGGTTTTCAGAAATGCCTCTAAAGTGGACAGAAGACGGATGAAATTATCCATTCTCCCCTGTGGGAACAAATAGTTTCAATAATGCACACCCCTACTTTGTAGTCATACCATTACAAAAATGCAGTTGTTGTTCTTGTTTGATAGGAATGTTTGCCGGGTTTGCCTTCACCAGAACCAGGTGGCATCGGTCTTTCTGCCAGTCTTTGTTTGGTGCACCGTCAAAGGGAGGCCCAGCTGTAGCACCCCACACAGGTGGGGATCAACAACGAGAGAGGCTGGAACCAGGAGGTGCCCCGGTGGGAATGGAGGGGCTTCTGCTCCAGCTGGACCCCCAGCAGCCGCTCAGAAATGGCTCCTTCCACCAAGTGCGTGCTGCCCTTCAGAACAGCCATTTTTCTCAGGCACTTTGAAGCCTCAAACATTGGCCATTTCCACACTAGGCTGTTACAGTGCAATTATTCCACTTTCAACGCCCTATGGAATCCTGGGGTTTGCAGTTTAGGGAGGGGGCTCAAAGGCCATCCTAAAAGCCCCCTCCCCAGACTGCAAACCCCAGGATTCCATAGGATGTTGAAAGTGGAATAATAGCACTATAACAGCCTAGTGTGGAAATGGTCAATGACTTTAAGCTGTTGGTCTTCCTGTTTGGGCATCTCCAGTGACGTGAGAGCCAGGTAAAAACACCCTCTCTGCTCTCTGTTATTGCAAAGCGCTCCGTGGTACCTACGCATGCGCACACACACACGCATATACACGCACTTGGCTGCTCAGGTCTTTGCTGTGAACATGTGTAGGGGGAACTCTCTCCTGTCCACCAGAGCTTCTGTTCTGCAAAAAGACACTGGCAAACGTGACTGCATTCCTGACCAGTGAATCCCCACATTCAGGCCCGAAGGAGGGGCAGCTCCCCAAATCTACTTCTGTGCAAGTCGCCTCTCTTTCCATCCTCTTATCTGAACAGAGACCCTCTGAAGGGCCTTGTCAAAGTCATGAAACCTCCACAAATGCAGGAAGGGTCTTCCACAGGAACTTTGGGGTCTTCATCTAGACTGGACTGCGAGATCCACATCTGCTCCACAATGCCCACCCTTCCTTCTTCCCCTCACTTTCTCCAGCCTCCTCTCCACACGGCACACAATTCCAAACCCTGGGCCTTGCACATGCACACACACACAAGGCAAAAGTCACTGGATGGTTAGATGTATTGATTAACATATTAAGTTGTGATAGGAGATGTGTTCTCGATGCGTCCAAGTAAGATGCACCTGCTCCATTAAAGACGTGTGGTCCAATAACACCAGATACAGATATTGCTCCCCATGTTGTCCCAACCATCTCAACAGGGGCTCAACATCAGTCAATGTCAAGGGACTTTTGCCTCATCCAGCATATATTTTCTCCCAACCTGTATTAGGGATTTTAAAGGAAATTTCTGGGCCTTGGTTTTGCACGGCACAAACACCGGGGCAATCTCTAGTACTCTGAAAGGACTCACGCTGTAACACACCTGCAGCATTTCAGGCACACACCTTCCTTTGAGCGGGCCACACACACACATGCTCTCTCTTTCTCAGCAACTTCAACAAGGAACGGAAGAGCCCAAGCTCTGACACAGATGGGCTTGGAGACAAAGCTGGAGCCATCTGAAATGGAGCAAACCAGCTTCCTGGGTCCAGCCAGCCACAGTCTCACCAAATGTCCTTCCCATGAAAGGAGAAGTCAGGGTTTGGGGGAAGCCCACGTGCACCAGGAGGGCGAATCCAGGAGTGAGAAGCCAGAGCTCACCTGTGAGAAGTGAAGTTGTCGTAGGAGCCCACAGTGTAGTGCCGGAAAAGTCTCTTGGTCCTGTCTTCTCTGGTTTCTGTAAGAGAAGAAGAGAGGTTTCTCAGAGAGCAGAAAGGTATGTGCGTGTGTGCGTGTGCATGCTCGTGCAGGGAACAAAAGTGATAGTTACAATCCACACCAACTCTGCATCCTGTCACAGATCCTTATGGAGCATCATCATCATTATCATCTCCTCCTCCTCCTCCTCTTCCTCCAAATGCAACATCCACAACCCTCAAGGACCCCTCCCCCAAGAGCATCCCTCTTGATCCTCCAACCAACTTGGGTGGTGTTAAGACATGAATGGACTGGAGGAAATCCCTGGGGCACTGCAAAGGCAGGGGTGACTGCTCTGCCACACGTCCATCTTCCAAGGGCCCACTCCACATGGCCACGTGAGACTGTGTCAGCATGGAACCCCCAGAAGTCAATCAACCGGTGGTGGGGTGGTGCAGGGAGAAACTGGGAACTGTGGAATGGGCAATTCCTCCCACCCTCTCCAACCCCAGGGAGACATGGAGCCCCGTGAGAAGCGGCTGGAGGAGCTGGGTCTATTTAGGATGGAGAAGAGAAGCTTAGGAGGTGACTTGATAGCCCTGTTTAAACATTTGAAAGGATGTCCTACGGAAAATGGAGCTCCAGGAGGTGGCTGGCTGCAAAATGTTTCAATCTTTGGATTTCCAGATAAGGGAAGCTCAGCCTGTAATACTTACCCATAAAGTCTAGGAAGGCCAAACTTCCAACAGAGCTTCCCATGCAATTAAGGGGCACATACTCTCAAAACTTAAGAGCTGATTTATTTAGACTTATTCAGTTTTTCATGGTCCTTCCTGCTCTGTGGTCTGCCTTCCAGGTCCCTGAGGTTCCTTTTGTTTTCAGTGTGTTTCCACCAGAGGCGGGAGTCTGGGCTGCGCCTCTGGCTTCAGGAGAAGGTCCAAGACCTCTGAGAAGCTCAAGCAGTCAAGTTAGGAGCAGGACCAACACTGCTGGAGCTCGGGAGGGACTGGAGACCCTCCAAAGGCATCCTTGAAGGTGTCAGAAAGGGAAAGCGTGGTGGTGGAGGAGGAAGCACTTCCCCAAGTGGGTCCACCCAAGTGCCCTTTGCTCCTCCTCTGGACTCCCCAAGGACTTCAATTTTTCATCTCCTGAACCTCCTGGAGCTTAGCTAGATCAAGGACCGGTGAGAAAAGCCTCTTAAATTTAAATCCCTCTCCTCCAGCTGTTCAGCATCTCAGGCAGAGGCGGTGGCTGCACAACCGTCACAGAAAGGTGGAAAAGGGCAGATCTTGTGGAGGAGAAGGGAGGATTTGTGGTTGCATCTTGCATCTGGCCTCGGGTGCTCTTTGCTCTCCCTGGTGGGGGAAAGCTAGCTTTGACCCTTGCCATACAGAGAACTCAGGAAAAAGGACCACAACAGGGCTTAAAAAAACAAACAAACAACAGGAAATTAACCTTGGGATCACTTCCTATTGCAAAAAGGCCTCTCCTGGGCGTAGAACAACAGCACCTTCCCCAAAATGGAGAAAAAAAATATTATCCTCCAAGTCCTCCATAGCCATTGCTGTGCAAAACATTTTTTCTTGGAATTTGGGTGGAAATGGACATCGGAGGGTCTCGAGGGGGAGCTAATTCAGCCCCTTAGCCTCTGACAGTTGCCCCTCAGCCCCAGAAGGACAGGAGGGAAGCCAGTTTCTTTCCAGTCCATTCTTTTCTTCTCTTTCTCCTTCTTTCTAAACTTGCAAAGACAAATGAATGCAGCCTGCAAGCTGGGGAAGCATTAGTTTTCAAGCTGCACAAAAAGTCCCACCAGAAGTAGCTGTTTGATCCCTAAGAGGCGATGCGGTAAAGGAGCAGCAGGGCAGAGCGCTTGAACAGCTGCCGTCTCTGTGCCACGGAGAAACTGTGGAGGAGCATTTTGCACGTGGAATTCATAAATGCATCGAACTATGAATCGGAAGGGACACCAAAGGCCATCTGGCCCCGTCCCTGGCGATGCAGGGATCTACACTGTACTACTCTGCCTCCCCCTCTGGATAATCTGTTTTGAGGTTCTGAAGGTACTTACAGCTATGGTTTTATACGTTAATTTGGTCCTTGAGGCCCCTTCCAACTCTTGGATGCTATATTTTTTTAAAATGTTAAGCGTGGGAACCAAGAGAACACAAATTCTCTCCTGCAGAGAAGGTAGCAGCTCAAAACTGCGGAAATGGACTCCCTGCATCACGTAAGTGGTACCCCGGAGGCAAAAGCGGCTTCCGTAGACTCAGAGACCCTCGGCTTAATTGGGTGTTCTCCCAGCCTTCGGGCACTTAGCTTTCGCCTCCTTCTGTGTCCACCTGCATTAAAAGAGGGCAGGTCACCCCTTAAGAGCCGAACAAGAAGGACCACTAAAATGACAAAGAAAGATGGCAATCCATCACGGCATGAAGCACCACAAGGGCCTTTTAAGCATCCCGTGCACAGCTTGGTGGGTATCTTTGGACCATTTTAGCATCCTTCCTAGAGCATCTGGTCTTGCAAGCAGGGGAGGGTGTTTCCAAGTGGGCGGGGGGGACACTTCTGAGGATTCATCCTGCAGGCTAAGACGGGTGTAGCATCACAATGTGAACGGGAAAACACAGTTCCCAGGAAAGTGACCAAAGAGAGGAAGCAGGTGCATCTCCTTCCCATCACCAGCAGGTGGGGATCTTCGCCTACACAGGGGAAACCGCGGCTCTCGGAGGCTTTGGAGGCATTTAACCCGCTGACCCTCTGAGCTCTCGTTTCATCGTTTCTTCGTCTCAGATAATCAGAAGCATTTTAGCAAGCAGATGTTCCAAATGGAGGCAAAGAGTAGCCAAGTCTGGGAGGGCAAGTGGGGTTAGCCGTGTGCTGTGGGGAGCCAAAGCGGGCCGGAAGGTACCAGGTGGCTGTGCCTTCTGGGCACAGCAGTGGAAACAGCCCTGAAAGAGGCTCCACTGCACGGCCAGAGCAGAGCTCTGCAATGGTCGCTCCCACACGTGGTCCTCCACGTCTCCCGGGCTCCAGCTCCCCAGATCCCTCACCACTGGCCAAACCACTTGCTTCAATCTCACCCAGAGTATCACGTCCAGTTCTGGGCATCACAATTCAGAAAGGAGATGGACAAGCCGGAATGTGTCCAGAGGAGGGTGTCCAGTAAATGGTCAAAGGCTTGGAAACCGTGAAGCCCCACAAGGAGCAGCTTAGGGGGCTGGGGATGGTTAGCCTGCAGAAGAGACGGTGAAGCAGGGACAGAGGTTTAAATATCTGAAAGGGTGTCCTATGGAAGATGAGGCAAGTCCCTAAGCTGTTTCCCACAGGGCTTCAGCATTTCCAGGCCCTTAACTATTTTGGTTTCCCTCCTCTGGACACGTTCCATCTTGGATGGCAAACTAGATCTGCTGCTGAGTACAAAAGTGGCTTGTGGCTGCATATCTTGGGCTCCTTGCCCTATTCCGTGCCATGGGCAAATGGCTCTTCCTGGACTGCTCAGCAGCTATTTCACATCCAGCTTTTGCAGAAAGAACACACGCCCTTAAAGGACAGAGGAGTTGCTCAGCAGCAGGCTGGGAGTCCCCAGACATCGACACATAACATGATTTCCCCACATGGGAACTGATACGGAATGCGGTGGTGGATTCCGGCACTGGCCGGGGGTGGACTTTGTGTTGGCATCCCAGTTCTCAAGACCTCTGGGCCAAAACCTGAGAGAATAAGACCACCTTCTGTTGGCGTCATTAAGCATCAACATTAAGCATCAGCCCCAGCTGGCCCACAGCATTAATTCAGAGAATAAACATCAGGTCTAACACAGATGGAAAAAAAAAATCCTCTGGTTGGAAACTGGGCTCTCCAAACTCTGCACTGAAAGAAGTGCTCCTTTTAAGAACACATGGGAGTTGTAGTCCAACCAAAGGAAAGTTTTCAGACCTCTGTTCTGAACAGCAGACAGTCTACTATAGCTGTTCCAAAGCAGCCTGCAGCAACTGGAGGCCAAGAACACACAGATGTGTCTTATTTTCAACGCAAGTCTCTCGCCCTGAGATTCCCCCCCTTGCCTTGAGGGCTGGAGCAGAGGCTTCAGGCCCTGAGAGCTGAGAACCCAAGGTGGATTAGATGGCCCTTGCGCTCCCTTCCAACTCCATGATTTTAGGACCCTATAAAGAAAAGCTTATTTCCTTCTCTCTTCAACCCTTAGGTATCTACTTGACCTGCACACACTGATTCCACCATGTTGCCTAATGTGAGCTACAGACCACTGATGCAAAGAAAGTCCCCCAATAAATCCTTTTCTCCCCGTCCCTCTCCAGTGCATCCACAGGCAGAGATGCAACAGGCAATTCCACCTCCCTGGAAGCCACAGAGACCATTTGCTCCGTGGTGCAGAAACTCATGCACGTTGCTGGAAGGGCTGGCTGGGAGTGGGTGGGGTGTGCCCCATATTCCCTAGTGGGCAGATCAGGCCCACGGGGGAACGAAGAAGATGGGGAAGGGGAGGGAGTTGTAGTGCGGTGGAGAGGAACAGTGAAAGGCATTTCAAAGGAACCCACGACGCTGTGTGTGACAGTGGAAGCAAGCGGAGCCAAGGTGCAATTCTTGCAGTGAGAGGTGGTGGTGGAGCCGTCCGAATGTGAAAATGTGGCAGGGCTGGGGCAGATTTTGGAAGGCGCACCCTCATGGGTCAATTGTGGTGGGATCACGGGCAGCGTGATGGCTGCATCCTCCATTCCCAGCATGCGCTTTTGCCTCTGTGCACATCCTGGAGCAGAGGGGATGTTTTACCTACTCCCGAGAAGGACTTCCTGTTCGGGAGGGCAGAGGCGGCCGGTCTCGGGGCCTCCGGGCGACTCCTCTCGCTCCTACGCTTGGTGGCTCTTTTGCCCGGCTTCGGTGCTTCCTCCCTGGGGAAAACTGGGCCCGGGAGCCAAGGAATCGACGGCAACCGTGTTGGCAAGAGGGCGGCTTTGCAGCTGGCACGGCCGAGATTGTTTTCCACAATCACTGCTTTTTAATAAAAATATTTGTTCGTGTGAGGCCTTCCCCAAACTGAAGGCTTCGAAGGGGTTACCAAGAGATCAAGCAGAGCATAATGATATTAGATTCTGACATAACTTAACAGCAGTTAATGCAGAGTGCTGAAATGGACTGACGGGAGGTCTGATTTTTCACTGCAAGAGTCGGGCCATTTCCGCACTACACTCTTATAGCGCGATTATTCCACTTTCAACATCCTATGGAATCCGGGGGTTTGCAGTTTCGGGAGGGGCTGACCAGTGCAAATGTGTGTGTGTGGAGGACACACAATTCCCCTGATTTCTGCCCTCCCTCCCATTTTTAGACGCCTGTTGCAGCAACACACACAGCTCTTGCAACTGGATATATGTGTCAGATGTATGCACACTCACACACACATGCGCCCTGGACGTGGTACATGGGAGGTGGTGCTGCCTTGGAAAAGATGTTCCTAATTTTCAGGTTTTCGTACCATGAAGAAATAAAACAACAAAATGAAAACAAACGCAAGCTAGAATGTATAAAAAGAACCTGACATTGTTATGTTTTCAAAGAATGGCAAACCTTTGTCCTTTCTAAAATAAAGGAAAGGACAATTAAACATAGACAAGTAGACAAATATCTAACAAGTACAGAACAGTAAACTATTTGCAAATCAGTAAACTATTTGCGATCCATATGGAGAGGCGGGATACAAATAAATAAAATAATAAATAATAATAATTTATTCACCAGATAAAAATTACATCTATATCTATACTTATGAACATATAGATATGTGTTTATATACATATATATACTTATACATTTGCAATGGGGTCCGAAAGTCTGAATGAAACTTCATAACAACTCAGGAGCCATCAGGTTTAAGATCTGACAGATATTAATACAGAAGTATATGGTTTCTGGGTCCATGAATAAATTACTTTGGAATCCAAGAAGGAGGGATCTATAAATTACTTTGGAATCCAAGAAGAAGCAGAAGGGCACAATGGAAGGACTGTTACATTATTTTGCAAAAAGACAGGACATAGAAAAGCGAGTTTTATTTGGAAATTTTATTGTCACGGTTAAAATAATTGGACAACAACTATACCTGTTTAAGAAGGAGCATTTTCTTATTGATTGCTAATATTTCATATTCCTTTTTTGATGTGAAAGTGTGCTCTTTTTTGGTTTTTCTCTTCACTTTATCCTCTACTTAATTACTCGTGCTCCTTTTGGATTTTCAATAAAAATTAAATTAAGAAAAAAGGGAGAGAGAAGATTCCAGAGTCATCAAGCCCAATTCAACCAGGCTGCACCGGGCATGTCCAGTGGGTGAGGGAACCCTCCGGCCTTTCTGGATCTCTCCCGGGAGGAAAAGGAGGCCAGGCCAGGCCAGCAGGAGGAGCTCGTGGGCCACAAGACGGCCACCGAGGAGCTCGGCGGCCGTGAAGGAAGGGCCAAGAGTCAGAAAGGGAGCCCCCGATTTATCAGAAGGACCCCAAGGAGGGAAAAGCAGGGGTGGGAGTTCAGCAGACAAGAAGGAAGGGGCATGGGGTGCTGCTGGGAATCGGGCCCTGGGAACGGAGCCTGGACGCTTGGTCCTCTGCAACATCATGAGGTCGGCACATGCAAGCATGGACTGCACAATTCTTGCAAAGCTTTGGCGGGGGGGGACAAGAGCAGCCAACCCAACCCAACCCAAAGGCTGCCAAGTTCAGCCGCTGGCACTTTAGCCATTTCTGATTTCTGGGGAGTGAGACAGTGAACGGCAAGCAAAGAGGCCCAAATGCAGCTAATCTGCTTGCTTTCTTCTCCAGCCTGGCAGGAAGGGATAAAAGAAAAAGGCCAGCCGGTGGCTCCCATATCAGAGGGGCGGTGGATCTACTTAGGGTTCTAGTCCATATTTTAAAACAGCCTAGACCCCAAATAGCTTCGGCACCTTGGTTATTTCCTCTAAGGTTGGCAGGAAAATCCTGACAATGCAACCCCCACCATTTCCCCTGTGGTACATTCGCTAAAGATCCCATCTGATCTTGGAAGCTAAGCAAGGTTTGCCCGGGTCAGTACTTGGATGGGAGACCACCAACTACTACCAGGTGCTGTAGGCTGTATTTCAGAGGAAGGAACTGGCAAAACATCTCTGAGGATTCCTAAGAAAACCCCGGGGAAAATTCATGGGGGCACCAGAAGTCAACAAGTAGCTTGAAGGCACGTAGACACATTTGCAGACCGGAGCCTAAATATGGCACCAGATACTGTCTGATCTTGGAAGCTAAGCAGGGTCAGCTCTGGTTAATTCTTGGATAGGAGACTTCCAATGAATACAAGGTGTCAGAGGCTTTGTTCCAGAGAAAGGAACTGGCAAAACGACATCAGAACCCTGGGAAATTCATGGGCTTAGCAAAAACTGACAGGCAACTTGAAGCCACATTGTTGTTTTCGTGTCCCTTTCTGACTTACAGCAACCCTAAGGTGAGCCTATCACAGGGTTTTCTTGGCAAGATTTGTTCAGTGTGGCTTTTGCCTTTGTCTTCCTCCGAGGATGACAGAGTGTGACCTGCCCAAAGTCACCCAATGAGTTTCCAAGGCTGAGTGGGAATTTGAACTCTTATCCCAAAGTCATAGTTCTCCCCAAAGAGTTTGCTGGACCTGAGCTGCTGCTAACTTGGGTGTCTCTCATTAACAAGGTTTCTCCATAAGATGAAATTTACCGGGTGGCAATTAACAAAAGCAAGAAGAAACGGGGGTAAAGAGGATCTTTGGGGGTGGGGGACAGGAAACCCAGATATTGGAGGCTGGCCCCACCGAAGGAGGGATCTATAAGACGAGCATTACCGCCCCCTCCAACTATTACAGTTGGAAATGAAACAGCCACAGACCCACCATAAGATGTGCAAACCAGCCATTTCCGCACTACACTCTTATAGCGCGATGATTCCACTTTCAACCTCCTCTGGAATCCTGGGGTTTGCAGTTTCGGGAGGGGCCAAGTGGCCCCTCCCGAAACTGCAAACCCCAGGATTCCAGAGGAGGTTGAAAGTGGAATCATCGCGCTATAAGAGTGTAGTGCGGAAATGAGAGCCAGTTGGTTGCAGAAGAAGGAACCATTTTTAGGGGGAAAAAGATAACAAGACTGAAGCTGCTTTGATCCACCTCCAGCCCCAGAGTCTTAAAGCGCCGCCCTGCTTGCTGGAATTCCACCTAATGCTCAGCTGTGCTTCCCCCACAGTGCTAAGTGCCAGAAAGCCACATCTGCAGTATGTGCACGGGCACACCTGCATGTGTGCTTCTGCACAGTGTGTGGAAGGTGCGCCTGAGTGTGACATTCAGAACTCACAGATGCATTCCTTATCTGTTGTACCGCCCAAAGTGTTTGTTTTGTCTGAAAAACAGGACTTGCATGACACAAAGACACAATCCCACTTTCTGCCCGCAGGCACTCTTTTCTCATGACCGACCCATATATTCACACGTGCGCACACCTCCCATTATGCTCTGTGTTCTCAGTCCCTTCCTGTACGTCCAACCCCTTTCCCTGCACCACAGGGATGGTCAAGGTGCAGTGGCCTTGGGGCTCCCAAAGCATGACCCTTGAACCCCAAACTCTCAGGCCCCACAAAAATTAGGTAATTTTGCACTCCCCAGTGGCTCAAAACTGCTGAAAAATGAACCACAGGTTCCCCACACACCCTCAACTCTTGAAAAAAGGCAGAAAAATAGGCAAAAATCTCCCAGTTTTGAAACTTGGGGAGCCATCATGTCCAGCCGTGTTGGGCGTGCTGGTGCAGCCAGCTGGGTGAGAGGAGGATAAACATGGCCCACATCCCTTCAGCAGTAGCCCCAGAGAGTGAGATAAACAGACAGAGGTTTTATTTTCCTGTTGGCTGGAATCTGACACCAAGGGCACAAAGTGTGCACTTCACGTTCACAGAATTACCTGGCGATTCTGTAATGCCAGCCAGTCATCAAATTGTGACGTGGCACAACTGGTCACATAACCAAACGCGTATGATCACCCGCACCACCACTGGCACTGTCCCATGTGCAGACTGTGCAAAGTGCATCCATGCTCAATGTGCAGCAATGGGGCCACATATGCAACTCTGCTTTCAGAAACATGAACTTGATGTGAATGTCCAATTGGGAGGTCTTGATGTGTGCATGAGACACGCACGGGATTCTGGGCCTTCCATCTCCAAGTGTACCAATGAACGTCCCTTACACACCCCATTTCTCTTCAGAGCCACCCAGCCTTTGCTCTCTGGGTGCCCCAGAGGACCTCATGCCTGGCTGAGGGAGCTGGGTATGTCCAGCCTACGGAAGAGAAGGTTAAGAGGGGACATGATAGCTGTGTTTAAATATTTGATGGGATGTCATGTGGAAGATGGAGCAAGCTTGTTTTCCACTGCTCCAGAGACTAGGACACTGTGGAGCAATGGCTTCAAACTTCAGGCAAAGAGGTTCTAGATAAACCTTAGGAAGAACTTCCTGACCATGAGAGCAGTTTGAGAGTGGAATCTGCTGCTGCTTCAATGGAGTGTGATGGAACCTCCTCCTCCTTTGGAGGTTTTCCAACAGAGGCTGGATAGCTGTCGGGAGTGCTCCGTGGCAGAAGGGGGTTGGACTGGATAGCCCTTGGGGCCTTTTCCCATCTTGGATTTTAGGATTCTGTGACACAGCATATGTGAGCTGCCGGCCACTGGGCTACTTTCAATAACAAAAACACAAGCATCTAAGTAGAACTGTACAGGACCAGGGCCAGTGCCCAGCCAGACCAGTGTATATGCCATGGACAACCGGAGGCCCTGCTGGGAAACCCTAAAATATTTGGGGTGTGCGCGTGTGCAGAAACATTGTATAATATATAAAATATGACATATGCAAGCAACTCAGCTGTGCCAAGCGCACTGCTGAAAATAGAAGGAAAAAACCAGCAGAAAGGTACTAGTCTTTTTCAAAAATCTCACAGTCGTTGTTTTCGGCGGTGTGTCTTTGGACACCCTTTCTCATCCAGGGTCAGAAAAGGTGAGAATGTTCTCACTCTGTTTTTAAACAGAGGCTGGATGGCCATTTTCTGGGGGTGCTTTGATTGTGTCTTTCTGTGTGGCAGAGGGGTGTGTGACTTGATGGCCCTTGGGGTCTCTCTCAACCCTTTTGCTTCTATGATTCCCCCTGCCCCAGCGCAGAACTTCCTTCCCTCACCTCTCGAGAGTCCAAGTGGCTGGGCAACAGAGCCACTTGCCCAGCGAGATGGCCGGCTCTCCTTTTCTAGATTGCCTTCAAAAAGAGGCTGCACAGCTACCTGCTGCTGGGGATGTTTTAGCTGGAGATGCAGCCACAGAGCAGGGGGGTTGGACTCTGAGGACCCCTCCCCACTCCACGATCCCATGCAGAAACCCTTGATTTCTCCTCCTTTTCCATTTTGCCACCACAACATGCCAGAACAAAAGCTCCACTAAGGAGGAACTGAGAGTCAGTCACAGGTCCAGGGAGGAGAAGTGGGGCTGCCTGGGGACCATTCATTCCAAAACACTTTTCTTCCACAAACTTTACTGCTGCAAACCCACAGTGATTCTGAGCAAAATACCATGGCCAAGATCCTGCATCAGAGGTGTAAATCTGGGATGACAGAGTTATTTTGCCAATGTGATACAGAACCATCCTAGTGAATTGTGATAATGCATAACAGTGTATCATGCACAGCAATGTGTTCCAATGTGCAGTGTGTGCCATTGTGCATTGGGACCACTGAGCATTCTGAGAGGTTGTGTATCAGCACAGGCTGCACATCAGGGCATGTTGATTCATCAGGGGATGAATTGCGCATGGGACCATCATACGATGGCTGTCCTGCTTGTGCAACAATCCCAGAGAGGGAACAATGTTTCTGCTCTGCTCCTGAGAATGCAAGTGTTGGGCACCATCACAGTTCACCTTTACATTACTGTAAACCAGTTTATGAAGATGTAAACACCTAGCAGAATGCCTGCCCACCTATTTGACTAAATTTACACACCGGGGTTCAACAAGCAAATGCATGCATTCAGTAGCACAGACAAGACCTGAGCCTCCTTTTCTTGTCAACATTTCTAGCATTAATGTCATTATGGAGAGATGTGATGTCACAAAGCCCTCTTGAAATATCTGAAGGGCTGTCATCACAGGGAAGATGGAAGGGGCTTGTTTCTTGCTGCTCCTCTGGAAGGTGGGCATGAGCCCAAACAGAGTCAAAATTACAAGAGAACAGAATCTGACTAAGCATTCAGGAAGAACGGGCCAGTGGAACAGCTTTCCTGGCCTGCTGTGCCAGTCAGCAAGTAACCTGAGAGATGGGTGACTGAAGGGCACATCACTGGAGGGTGGCCCATCCAGTCCAAGTCGGTCACAGGCAATCCAGCAAGGAGAAGGGAGGAAGAGGAAGCAAGGTCTTTAGCCAGTCTGGGTATCACTACGGCCAAACTAGTAGTACAGATAAATGGAGTTGCAGAGTGGGAAGTGTAGGAAATGAGACTAAACCGGTTAAAATTTAGTCTTCATTAGCAGAATTATGCAGAGGAAGCCGTTAAAGCCCTTTTGTTTAAGAACTCGTGGCTTGAGAATGCTCGATCCAATTAAATGCAAACACACAGGTAGCTTGGATAAAAGACTTAAAACAGTTTACTAAAGACTTCTTGATTTACATTTGTATGGAAAGCTTGCTACCTTGACTAGCTAATGAATTAGAGGATCATCTCCGATATGACTCACCATCCTGCTTTGATAGACGCGGAGCATGCAGATTTCAGACATCAGGAAGAACTTCCTGACAGTCAGGGCTGTCCGGCAGTGGAATCTGCTGCCTCAATGGAGTGTAGTGGAGTCTCCTTCCTTGGAGGTTTTTAAGCAGAGGCTGGATGGCCGTCTGTCGTGAGTGCTTTGAGGGTGTTCCTGCATGGCCGAAGGGGGTTGGACTGGATGGCCCCTGGGGTCTCTTCCAACTCTACATTTCTATGATTCTATGATTCTATGATAGGACAGGATTCATGAGGACGAGACAAAGGAAAAGCAAAGAATAAAGATGTCTCCTTCTCTTCTGGGACTGTCTTAACTTTCTTTCTATCAGGACACAGTCCTGGGTCACATGATCTGATGACCTGGGCACTAAAGGTATTTATGATCATGCAATAAAAGGCAGAGAAAGGAAATGTGGGATCTAACATGCACACACAAGAGGAAGCCCTGAGCTAGCTATCCCATTTGTTCTACCAACAAATTGGGGGGGGGAAGAGAATGCTGGTAATTTTCCAACAGGAAGACACTGAGCAGTCAAGGCACATCCAAAGGACAAGACCATGAGAAGGGAGTGAAACTGCCGGTTGAAGAGACAGAATGGCTGCAGAAGCAACAAAATCTCCAGGGAGCTGCTGGGAGATTTATAGGCAGCTGCCTCTCCCCACCGGGAGCTTAAGGAGTCGGCATTTCTGCGTAACAGACGTGGGACCTACGGAGCCTCTCCTTGCCTCTTTGGAGATCTTCAAGGGATGGAGGTGCCTCCTTGGCGTCTGCCCAGTCCTGCGGTGGAGAGGGCCCTCAACACTTCCAGTTCTTTGGATCCAGAGAGGCCACCACTGTTATCTGAGCAGTAAACTCCTGGCAGCCTGCTTCCCCGCATCCGTCTCTTCAGATCCCAGAGGGTGAGTTAGGACACCCTGGAAGTTGATGGGCTCTCCTTTGTTGGAGATCGTCAAAACAGGGGGCTTGTTTTGTGCCCCCCTCCCAGAAGTCAACCATTTTGGTTGTCCCCAAATGCCCTAGAGGAGCGTAAGGGGCACTTTCACTATTTTTGCCCCTCCAGTCCATTTCCACCCAAGAGCAGCTTTTAAAAAAGAAAGAAAAGAAAAGAACAGAAAAGAAAAACAAGATGTGAA
This sequence comes from Ctenosaura bakeri, assembly GCA_948474755.1. Lineage (NCBI taxonomy): Eukaryota > Metazoa > Chordata > Lepidosauria > Squamata > Iguanidae > Ctenosaura > Ctenosaura bakeri. The sequence goes on from CAOLHI010001080.1 coordinate 141,008, forward strand.
CAGAAAATGACTTCTGGCTCCTTCCTGTTGTTAAAAAGGCCTTTCCTAGACCTAAAATGGTCCATGCAGGGCCAAATTCAGGGGGAAATGCCCCCATGCCCCCTAGGAGAGACTGGGGCAATATTTTACGAGCACTACACTTTGCAGGGCCTGCGATGGGGCCCCTTGGGGTCTAACACTGGCCTCCCCCAGTTGCCCATCACTGGATTACAATCTCCATGAGATGGAGAAGAACTTTATCTGGGAAGAGTGGAGCGGGGGGCCATTCACGGAGTCCCCAGGGGTCTCTGGGGTCCCCGCAAGGCAGCCAGGGGGCTGGAAAAATCCAGGAGAGAGCCGTTCAGGGTGGCTGTGCCTTTCAGCTCTGCTGCCCTCCTCTCTCCTTCCCGGCTCAACTCATCGATCCTCTCCTCTGCCTTGCCTGGGCACTTGTTTCTCATTTGATCTCATTCCCGATAAGAGAACAGGAACGGCACTTTTTTTGTGTGAGAAGGGGAACTGGATTTATGGTCTGTCCACAGCCAGAAGCCTCATTCTCTCCCTGGCTTCTAAATATAGCTGCTGCTGAGCCCGTGCTTAATGGATCTGTCAAGCAGGTTTGGGGGACCAGGGAGAGGAGAGATAGGGACTGATGGATGGATGGACAGAAGGGACCGAAGAGGAGGAGGAGGAGGAGGAGATGCCGAGCGGAGTGGTGTGGACAAGGAGGCTCTAGATAAGGGGTACGGAAAGGACGGGCCCCAATTCCGTGGTTCCCCAGTCTCCCAAGACCCTCTAAGGCCCCCCTAATGCCATTTTAGGGCAAAAATCCTAAGTATCCTTATATGCTATACTCCCAGAGCCCTAGACCAACACACGAATAACTCTATCACACTGACACATACGTTGGTGTACTCCTTCTATGGGACCGGTCATAAATGAATATTGCAAACACAGACATAATTTGAGTCCTAGAATGATAGAATCCTAGAGTTGGAAGGGACCCCAAGGGCCTCCCAGTCTAATCCCCTTCTGCCATGCAGGAAGACAAGTGTAAGCCCTCCCTTTGACTGATGGCCATCTGGCCTCTCTTTAAAAACATTCAAAGAAGGAGGAGACTCCATCACACTTCATGGAGGCAGCAGCGTATTCCACTGTTGAACTGTTCTTACCCTCAGGAAGTTCCTCCTAAGGTTTAGGTGGAATCTCTCTTCCTGCAGCTGAAGTCTAAAACAACCTAGAGAGCCAAAGGCTTCACACTTGGGCTTTGGAAAGGCAGGGCAAGGGAACATGGGGCCCTCCAGATGTTGATGAGCTGCAACTCCCATCAGCCAGGAGAGCCAACAGTAAGGGCGACTATGGGAGTCATGTCCTAACAACATCTGGGAGGCCTCAACTTAACCTCCTCCTGGACAAAAAGAGCAACTCTTCGTCCCTGAAATCTTCACAAGACAAGGGTGCCAAGCGAGACCCCTCCTTCCAAGCAAGAGGCCCAATTCAGGCCAGAGATGAGCACACTCAGAACGATCCAGAGGCAAGGCTGACATTTACTAAGGGAAGGGATGGCTCTGAACTGGAAAAGAAACGGCCACACCGTTCGGTTGACTGAGCCAAAATTATTCCTACTCTGGCACAAATATGAAGAGAACAGCAATTACATTGCAGTTAGGTCATCTGGCTTGGGATGTCAAATAGGCATCATTCATATGATCTGACACAGAGGCCATTTCCGCACGAGTCTGTTATAGCGCGATGATTCCACTTTCAACCTCCTATGGAATCCTGGGGCCGGCTGGCCTCTCCTGAAACTGCAAACCCCAGGATTCCCTAGGAGGTTGAAAGTGGAATCATTGCACTATAATAGACTCATGCGGAAATGGTGTGAGACTGCGTTGTGTAAGCTTCCACAATGCGGAGCTACAGACTGATGGCGCAACATGCCGTTTGTGTTGACCAACAACATTGCCACACCAAACAGGCAAATGCAGGGGTGCTCCGGTCAGTTTCCACAGATGCAGAGGGATGCAGCGTGGCCAAGAACCTCTTCAGTGGTACCCCTGTGCAACTCCACCTCTCTGACCTTGAACTGAATGGGGACATCCCGCACGGCACAAAATGTCCAGCTGGTTTCGCAGGGGAACTCACGCACACCTAAGACGTCACCGGCATTCCAGACACAGAGCTTGCGTTTAACACAGCAAGGTGGGCTTTAATTCATTTCGCTTGACAGAGAATGATGAAGTCAGCCTTACAAGATGAGTGGAAAATGCAAGGTGTTTAATTCAGATTCCACTTTTAAATATGGTCATTGCAAAGGCCTTAATTCAGTGGGTGGCTTAGAATGGCATAAGATGGTTGCACTGGGCTTAGTCCTTTTGTTTTGGTGGGCATCTAGCAGGCCCAAGGGCAGACAGGTAGCTCCTGGTTGCATCTCTGCAGCCATCGAGTGGCCAGTGGAGCAGAGGCAGAGCTGGACCCCGGCTGCTCTCGCACACGGCGGGAATGAGCAGCAACCATCCTCCAACCCCCCCAGCCCCATTCTTGAGCACCAGCCCTAAGATGGATGGGGGAGGCGTATGCTCAGCCAGTGATTCAAGAGGACCTGGGCCAAAGTGACTTCATCCCGGCGTAACTGAATCAGGGTGATTTCATTGCTGGGGGGCCCTCAAAATGGCCCATGGGGAGAGTTGTGGGGGCCACAGGCTGCACTTTCCCCATTCTGGTTGGCCCCAGGCAGCCTGCCAGGGAACCTGAGCTGAGAGTCGGAGCAAAGACAGGGAACCCGCTCTTGGCCAGGTGACTCCTGGCCTAAACAAGACCTCACCTGGAGGAATGCTGTGTCCAGCTCTGGGCACCACAAGTCAGGAGGGAGATGGAGAAGCTGGAATGTGTTCAGAGGAGGGTGGCCAAAATGGTAGAAGACCTGGAAACCACGAGGGCTGTGAGGAGTGGCTGAGGGAGCTGGGTATATTTGGTGGGGAGGCAAGAACGTTGACATTTCTGAAGGGATGTCCTAGGGAGGATGGAGCAAGCCTGTTTTCTGCTGCTCCGGAGACTAGGACACTACGGAGCAATGGCCGCAGACTTTGAGAAAAGGGATTCTACGTGAACATTAGGAAGAACTTCCTGATGGTAAGACTAGTTGGACAGTGGAAAACACTGCTGCCTCCATGGAGTGTGGTGGAGTCTCCTTCTTTGGAGGTTTTTAAGCAGAGGCTGGAGACCATTTGTCAAAAGAGTGCTTTGACTGTGTCTTCCTGAATCCTTTGAATCCTTTTGAGTCCTCTGCTCCGTGTCCTAGTCTCTAGAGCAGCAGAAAGTAAGCTTGCTCCATCCGCCATATGACACCCCTTCAAATATTTAAAGACGGCTATCATGTCCCCTCTTAACCTTCTCTAGGCTAAATAGTGCCAGCTTCTGACATCATCACTCCCCATAAGTCTTGATTTCCAGACCTCTGACAATCTTCCAGCTTGTCCACATCCTTCTCAAACTCTGGTGTCCAGAACTGGACGCAGTAGCCCAGGTGAAGTCCGACCGAAGCAGATCAGAGTAGCACTAGCTCCCTCAGTTGGGATGCCATGCGTCTGTTGATGCGGCCCAGAATTGCATCAGCTTTTTTGGCTGCTGCTTCACACGGCTGAATCATGCTGATCCTGTAGTCTACTAAGACCTGGAGATGCTTTTCACGTGCCCTGCTTCCTAGCCAGGTGTCCCCCATATTTGTGCATCTCCTTTCTCCGGCCTAGATGTGGCACCTTCCGTTTATGCCTTTTGAAATACATTTTGTTAGTTCTGGCCCAGCTCTCCATTTGCCAAGGTCACTTTGAGCTCTGTTCCTCTCCGCTGGGGTATTAGCCACCCTCCCCATTTAGTTTCATCTGCAAATTTGACAAGTATGCCTTCTATTCCATTATCTGAATCATTTATAAAGATGTAGAACAATATCATGCCCAAGATGGAACCCTGTGGGACCCCACTCGTTGCTTCTCTCTGGGATTAAGGACAATCACGGGTAGGTCTTCTCTGAGGCCATTTCCGCACTAGCCTGTTATAGTGCGATGATTCCACTTTCAACATCCTCTGGAATCCTGGGGTTTGCAGTTTCGGGAAGGCCCCTCAAAGGCCTCTCCCTAAATTGCAAACCTCAGGTTTCCATAGAGGGTTGAAAGTGGAACAATAGCACTATAACAGGCTAGTGTGGACATGGCCACTGACTAGCCCAGTTGCCTACAAGAGTATCATCCCCTGGAGAATACTGTGGCTATTTTAATTTGCTTTATTTTTATTTTAAAACCTAACCACCCTAGTGCCCGAGGAGATGGAGCAGGGCCAAAAAGAGTCTGTTCAGATTGGGGAAAACTGTAGTTCTGGCGGAAGGCCTCTGTCTCGGGCCCTGTTGCTCCAGCGGGGAGAAACCCCAGATACTCTCAGGATCTGCTGCACACAATGAGCCAGGGTAAAACACTCTTCTTTTACCCATAAAAAACTGCTTAACGCACATAATTAGGAAGAATACTTAAGCCTCTCCTTACAACCAATTGCTTTTTTCAAAGAAAACAATCTTCACTAAGTGAGCTCCTTAAAATCCTTTGATTTAATGCAAATCCGGAGGAGGAGAGAACGCTAAGGATTTCACAGCGAAGCAACAGAGATTTCAGGGCGCAGCCAAAGGAAGGGCTGAGCATGTCAAATCTGCCCCTCAGGCACCCTTCCCATGCAGCACAGCGGCGGATCAGGCCATTGGTTTGCATGGAGCGTTGCTCCATCCCGTCTCCAGTTTCTGATGCTGAGATTTGAGCACTGAAGCGCACGGAAGCAAAAGAGCAGCACCATCATCCCTCCAGGCAAGGTGGCAATGGAGGTGAGGTTGCAGAGCTGCACATGCCAGAGGGAGAAAGAGTTAGGAAGAGAACATGGGGGGAAACTTGGGGTTGCCAATTCAGGATCTTCCCAGGTCCTGAGGTTTCTAGGCAGCAACCTGAGATCCAGGGACAATGGCCTTTTGAAGGTCTTTTACTATGAAAACCCTATGATGATACAATCCAAAAGGATTGGAGAGCTGGGCCAAAGCTGAAAAAATGAATTTCAACAGAGAGAAATGTAAGGTCCTGCACTTAGGCATCAAAAAGGGAATGTACAAATATAGAATGGGGGACACATGGCTGGATAACAGTACATGTGAAAGGGATCTGGGAGTCTTGGTGGAGCACAAGCTGAATGTGAGCCAGCAGTGTGATGCAGCAGCCAAGAAACCCAATGCAATTCTTGGTTGCATCAATAGGAGTCTGGTGTCTAGATTGAGGGAGGTAATGGTACCACTCTATTCTGCATTGATTACACCTCATTTGGAATAATACTGTGTCCAGTTCTGGGCCCCTCAATTCAAGAAGGATATCGACAAGCTGGAGCGTGTCCAGAGGAGGGCGACCAAATGGTGAAGTGTCTGGAAGCCATGAAGCCCTGTGAAGAGCAGATTAAGGAGTTGGGTGTATTTAGCCTGCAGAAGAGAACGTTAAGAAACATGACAGCCATGTTTAAATATCTGAAGGGATGCCATGTAGAGGAAGGAGAGGGCTTGTTTTCTGCTGCTCCAGAGACCAGGACAAGGAGCAATGGATTCAAGCTGCAGGAAAGGAGATTCCACCTGAACCTCAGGAATGACTTTCTGACGGTCAGAGCTGTCCTGCATGTGGAATCTGCTGCTGCCTCAATGGAGTGTGGTGGAGTCTCCTCTTCTTTGGAGGTTTTTATGCAGAGGCTGGATGGCCATCTGTCGGGAATGCTTTGGGTGTGTGTTCCTGCATGGCAGAAGGGGCTGGACTGGATGGCCTTTGGGGTCTCTTCCAGCTCTAGGATTATAGGATTCTATGAAACAAGATATAGTGCCAGAAGATGAAACTCCCAGGTCAGATGGCACCCAAAGAGCTACTGCAGTACAGAAGAGGACTAGCCGGAAGTAGTACTGTGGCTAATGGCACAACTGGACTCAAGCTGAAAGGATGTTCAGCCGCTGACATGCTCAGAGGCAGAAGGGAAGTCCAAAGCTGCACAACGCGTATTAGAGGAACAAAGAATATGGGCAGCATGATTCAGGGAAGCTAGACATAGTAAAACAAGAAATGGAATGTATAAACCTTGCAATACTTGGAGTGAAGGAGCTAAAGTGGGCAAGAATGGGACATTTTGAGTCAGATGTGTGTTTTACACAAGCAATGAAAAAGAAATGGGGTGGCATTAATAGTGAGGAGAGATATAGCAAAAGCAGTCAAAGGATATAATGCAAAGTCTGACCAAATCATACCAACAAGACTTCAGGAGAAACCTATCAGTATACCCATAAAGCAAGTTTATGCTCCAACTACAGAAGCAGAAAAAGAAGAATATGAAAGATTCTCTACTGGAGTCCAGGAATAAACTGATCATAACCCATAATGGAACTTCTTGTTAATCATAGGCAACTGGAATACAAAAGTAAGATTGTAGGAAAATTTGGCCTAGGAACATGAAATGAAGCAGGAGAGCAACTGATTGAATTTTGAGACACCACCAGTTTGTTCACTGCAAACGGAGTCTTCTGAGTCATGTACCGCCTACTTGTGCATTTCTTTTTTGTGGCCTAAAAGTAGAATTTTCCATTTGTCTCAACTCAATTTCATTGTACTAATTTCTGCCCAATTTTCTAGTTTATCTAGGTCCTTCTGACTTGTATTCCTATCTTCCATTGTGTTAGCCACCACTCCCAGATTTGCATCATTTGCAAACGTGGTAAGGATTCTCTCCACCCTGCCATCTAAGTCGTTGATAAAAATACTGAAGAGTGACAGCCCTGGGGCACTCCATTTGAAACTTCCTTCTAGTCTGAAATGTAGTCATTGAGATGACTCTTTGAACATGGTCTTCCAAGCAATTATGGATCCATCTGACAGTGTTTTCCTCTACTCTACATTTAATCAGAAAATGGAGAGAGGTGATATGATAGAGTCATCTTCAAATGTTTGAAGTGATGTCGTGATAAAGAAGATGCAGTGAGATTGGTTTCTCCTGTCCCAGAGACCAATGAATTCAAATTACAAGAAAAGAGATTCCACCTAAACATAAGAACCTCTTGACTGCAAGAGAGTTTGACAGGGAAGAGGCTGTCTTAGAAGATGGAGGAATGCTCCTTCCTTGGAAGCTTTTAAACAAAACTTGGGGGGCCATCTCACAAGGCTTTTTTCAGCTGTGGGTTCCTAAAAATAAAATCATGCATGGTTGGAGAGATGGCCCAGGTACACCGTCCAACCCCTCCATGCAGGAACACCCTGAAAGGGCAAAATTGGACAGATGGCCAGTTCCCACCTCAGCCCAAAAACCTTTCCGGGAAAGCTCCAAATTGCAGTTTTCCCTGGAAGGCGCAGCTTTCCACCCCCGGACACCCGACCCCGAGGAACACATGCTGAGGTTCAAAGGTGGCAGCCCTGCCAGCTTAATATGCTCCCTTTTTTCCCGGTCTAAGGAGCAGGGAAAAGTCAAAACCACTCTTCTTCACATGAGCAAGGCCATAAATTTTAAAAAGACTTTTCCGGATCCCCTGGCTGTTACCACAGCCAGGCAAACAGCAAACAGAGTCCCACTCTCTCGAGCTTTTTCCTCCCTAGGGCTTCCCGGGCAAGGCAAGGCCCCCCAGTGGCAGCCCACCCTGGACTTGGCCCAGCAAGGTGAGTATCCTTTTATTAGGCAGGCCCTCACCCAGGTTTTCTCAGGGGTTTGGGGTGATAGCCCCTTTGGAAATTTCCTATTTAAAACCTTCTAGAACTTCCTCAAAGGGAAGGGGGACGCTTGGAATTTCTGGGTCTCAGCCCTGGGCCCCCCTACTGGCCCCAACCTGACCCTGTTCCGGGCAGCCCCAGATTTGGGCTCTGCCATTCAGCAGGCTCCAGGGTTTGTCCCCTTTCACTCAACATCATCCTGAGGCCACCACATGCGACTCCCACAGTGCCCTCTCCATGGCCCAGGAGTCCTGGCTGGCTGGCAAAACCTCCAGATTTGCTCAGACAAAGAACTTCCCAAGGGGTTTAAAAGCTGTTTGACAATGGAACATGCTACTTTGGAGTGTGGCAGAGTCACCTTCTTAGAAGGGGGGCCATTTGCTGAGGGTGCTGTTTATGGTGTCCTCCTGCATGGCAGAAAGGGGGTTGGACTGGGTGGTCCCTCCCAGCTCTAGGATTCTATGACTCTATGACTGTAGAGCAGCTCCATGACATCCAAGACTTTCCAAGGACTCCCTGCTGTCCATTCAGAGAGTGCCCAAAGAGGAAATGTTGACCAGGTAGCTCAGGGGGAGCAGTTGGGGCTGGACATCTTTGTCACAGCTGTAAAGGAACAGATCCCCTCCTTCCCTTCCTCCCTCGCTGCCTCCCCCCCCCACCAATCTGTACATTATGCGCAAAGAGACATTTTCCCCATCAGGAGAGCCGGAGTCATTCGGTCGGTCGCAGTTAAAAATGGCCCTTAAGTCACGGTGATTGTGAGCAAACCTGATTGTAACATTTAAACACGAAAATGTTAATGATAATCAAGAGCCGCTTAAGAGTAATTAGCTAGATGACTGAAACCGACAATTGCAGACGAAGGCTGGAGCAATTACAACATTCCTGATTTGGAGAGAAAAGGAGAGGCAGTAATTTGCTGAAAATTCAAAAAGAAAAAAAATCTTTCTTGCAGAAATAGAAAATAAAATGAGGAAGACGGAGAAGTCAGAAATGTTCTCCAATCTTCTTTCTAAAGAATCTCATCAGTGGAATTTTCCTCTGATTTTTACAGCTGCCGCTCAGTCAGTCACATCCCTGGGAGCAAGGCCACTTCCTTCATATATAGCAAGGAAGGAAAGCCACAACCCAACTGTGCAACCTCACAGGGGCGCCCCATGGCCTCCCCTTTGGTTCTTCCCTTCCTGCCGCAGCTCCCTGTTTCATTGCATTCCCCGGACCTCTACCCAACGCAAAATTTTCTCCCATCGCATCGATCCCACCTGTCCTGGTGGTGGTTTTTGTTCTACGCCTTCAATTCATTTCTGACTTGTTGTGTCCTTAGGGTGCTAACATGGCAGGTTTTGTTCACAGGGAGTTCCTCTTTTCCTTCCTCTGAGGCTGAGAGAGTGTGACTTGCCCAAGATGAGTTTACATGATTGAGCAGTAATTCAAACCCTCGTCTCCCAGCATTCTAGCCCAACACTCAAAGCACTTCACAATGCTGGCTGATACCACTAAAAATGCACAAGGGGCCATTCTGTCCTGCAGCCCATTTCAATACACAAGTGACCCCTTCTCTACAGGTGGAAAAAAAGGAATTTTGGAAATCCCTGTTTTGGGATTTTCTGCACCAAGCTTTCCTAACTTTTGAGCTACAAGGCAGGGGAACCCCTTCTCCCAGGCATCAGCTCCCCTCAACCTCCTCCTCTGCCATTTCCAGGGTCCAAAATGGAGCCAGAGCGGGGAAAGGGAAGCCCCACACTCTGCTGGACAGCTGCCTGTGTTCACTCCAGAGGGGCTCCTTCTTTCAGAAACGGAAATTCCAGGCAGAGGCTTTGCTCTGGGGCTGCCTCGGTTTGCACATTGGGAAGGCGACCACAGTGGCAATTGCAGGGCACCCCCAGCCTCCGACTGAGCACTGAGAAAATATTGGGTGAGCAGCAGCACCCACAGCGTCTTTCCTGGGCTCCTCAAAGAAGAGGCAACAGGGAAAACACCAGGCCGTGGTGCCCACATGCCAGTCACAGAGCGGGAAAAGGACTCAGCAGAGAGAAAAACTGACGGAGAAAGAGGCTGGCGGGAGGGCAGGGGAGGACGACCTGCCACCCATGTGGCTCTTTGTCCACAGAGAAAAGGCCACCTTGGCCCATGGCAGGGTGAGCTGCAACAGAATCTTAGAACCATATGGTTGGCAGGGGCCTCAGGACCCATGGAGTTGGACCCCTGGCTCAGTGGAGGAAGTTCAGCTGGAGCAGCCCCAGCAAGTACCTGCCCAGCCTCTTTTTGGAGACCTCCAGAGAAGGAGACCCAACCACCTCTCCAGGTAGAAAATGAAGGATGATAGTTGCAAGAAAGGCCAGTACAGTTCTGGGCTGCATCACCAGAACTCCAGTGTCCTGATCTCAGGATGGGACAGTGCCCACTCTATCCTGCTTTGCTCAGATATAACCTGGAATATTGCGCCTGGTTCTGGGCGCCACATATTTAGGGAGCATATTAACCAGATGGGACGAGTCAACAGAAAGACAACAAAAATAAGCAGAAAGCCACCTTCAAATATCTGAATGGCTGTCAGGTGGGAAATAGAGTGAGCTTGTTTTCTGCTGCTCCAGATGATAGGATCTGAATGAAGGGATTCAGTGACCGGGAAGGAGAAAGCTAAACACGAGTCAACACAGTGATGCTGCAGCAAAAAATACAATTCTAATCTGTATCAACTGAAGTACAGCATCCAGATGAACGGAACTACAGTGTCCAGATCAATCCTGGACACTCTGTTCTGCTTAGGAAAGACTTCACCTGGCATCCTGCATCCAGTTCTGGGCACTACAGTTCAAGAAAGATTACTGACAAGCGAGGATGTGTCCAGAGGAGAGGGACAAAGACAGTAAAAAGGGCTTGGAGACCTCGTCCTCTGAGGAATTGCTGAGGGAGCTGGGTGCATTCACTCTGGAGAAGTGGGGACTGAGAGATGATCCACCACCACCACTTTGAATATCTGGAGGCCTTCCAGGTGGCAGATGGAGTGAGCTTGTTTGCTGTGGCTCTAAAACTCCCCTGGAGGGTGATGGCCTCTCTCCCTAATGTTTAGACAGAATCTCCTTTCCTGTGGCTTGAACCCACTGGTTCACCCTTCTTGACTTGCAAAAGCAGCTCAGCCATTTGAGAGGAAGGTCAATTGCTCTACCGGGCAGGCACCACAGCCATGCCTCCTCTTCCTCAGCAGTCAGAGACACCTTCCTAGAGATTCGCCACAGGACTCATCTTCCATGCTCAGCCCAAACCGCCCTCCCCTCTGGCAAGACAACAAGGAAGGTGGGCCAGCTGTTCAGCCACGTGGCACACCTTCCGCCCCACCGTAATTGATAATAATGATGCCGGCGGAGGGAGAGATGGAAAATCAGGTTGGGTTTGCCTTCTCATCTATCAGGCCGGTGCTTCTCACTTCCATCTGCCCCCTCCCCTGCTAATGCCACTCCATTCAGGTGCCCTTCACACAAGGGCAGGGGAGGAACCCTTGCACCCTACCTTCACCAAACATATTGCTCCTGTTTTATTGCTGCCACCGGACCAAGGAAACTGTTCAATGCTGGGGACTCCGACCATGAAGGCAACTATGGCAGAAGCCAAATCTCCACTTGCTGCTGCTGGCAAGAGAGGAAAGTGCAGAATGGAGTTGCTGGTGGGTGGGGTAGGGTAAGAGGCAGTATGAACTTTGAAAAAAAAAGGGGGGTGCTACCCCCCCAGAGGAGAAAAAAACCTTCCTTGGGGGGGGTCTCTGGATGCCTTGCAACCTTCACAGTTCTGCACTCAGATTGCTTGCTCTCTCCCTCCCATTGGAAAATTCAAAATTTGTGCTGAACACAGGGGTGGCTGTTGGCTCCCATGCTGATAGGGTGGTGAATCCATTGCAGGTTTTAATTCAGGTTTTAAAGGAGCTATTTGGAGGGACTGAGCTTTGTGCCTAAGTAGGTTCAGCACTGTGGAGAGCTCACTGAACGCTAACCAAAACTTGGAATGGATTCACCACCCCACTGCCATGGGAGCCTCCAACCACCATAGGTTGAATGACCGTACAGCACAAGTAAGCCAAACCCCACACATGTGCAACTGAGCGCACAGTCAAAGATCTACATGCCTCTGTATCTACAATGGGATGACACACACAACTCCACTTTCATAACCTTGAACAGGTTGCAGATATCTGCTCTTAACAAACATATCCCACTACTTCCATGGGGGAGCTTAGGGACCCTAAGACATCAACAGGATTCCAGGCCAAAAAACCCATGCCAAAATGCCAGAAATGGGAATCATCCATGTCAAGTAAGATGATCAGTAGGAAAAGCCACTGCCATGATTGCATGAGGATGTGGGGATGGAGAAAGCAAATTCTTTGTGATGGCTTTGGAACCCTGCATCCCACATCTAGACTGAATTCTGCATCCCACATGGTCTTGACCATGGCTCTTTTGGAGGTTCCAAAAGGCTGCACAGCCCCTGAAACCCACCCCTGTCCTCCTCCTCCTCACCAGCCATTGCCTGGCCAGCTAAAGATGGCTCACAGTTCGATTTCTCAGCCCGGAAACCCTCTCCCCATTTCCGCAACACCCCAAGGAAGGAGATGGGCAAGAGGGAGGAACTATAGGGCCACCATGCTCAGCCACCCCCTTTCCCTCTTCCTCTCTGGGATCTGGTTTGGATTCTGGTGCCCCTTCTCCCCACCAAGTCCTGGCCCCCTTCCCACAGAGGCACACACACACATTTTTATATTTGTGGTTTTTCCACTTTTGTGGGTGTCCTGTGCCCCTAACCCTAGCAAATGTGGAGGGCTGACTGTAAAGGAAAAGAGATTCCACCTAAACACCAGGAAGAACTTCCTCAGGGTAAGAGCTGGTCGGCAGTGGAATATGCCGCCTTGGAGCATGGTGGAGTCTCCTCCTCCTTTGGCAGTTTTGGAACAGAGGCTGGATGGTTGTCTGTTGGGCATGCTTTGTTTGGATATTCCTGCATGGCAGAAGTGGCTGGCCCTTGGGGTCTCGGCCAACCCTATCATTCTATGGACCACCAAATTCTCCAAATTCTCACTACCCTTCTCAGCTGGTCTCCTTTCTGAATCTGACAACTTTTCAGGCCGTTGCAGCAAACAGATCAGCATGCAAATTAATTCAGGACTGGGGACTCATCTGCACAAACCCACCTGCCTGGAGCCAAGGACGGTGAGGTTGTTTTCTCCCCCACTCCCAAAGGCTAACCCACCCAAATTTGGCTGCTTCCTCTCCTGGTTTGGCACGCAAACCCGCCTGGTCCCAGCATCAGGGGATCGTCCTGTCCCCAGTTCCTCGGCTGCTCTGGGATGGTCTCAGGGAGCCCAAGCCAGAAGGGGGCCTGCAGCGTTCTTGTTTAGGTCCCAGGTTGCTTGTATTTGTGTGCAGACATCTCCGTACCTTCATCCCTTCCCACTCTTATTATTCATCACTCACTACAGTCCATCTCCACCATCTGTTCGCCAATTTTAAACTGGAGGAGCATGCCAAGTTTCTCAAATCGAGGCAGCCCTCCTCTCCAATCCCCCCCCCACGAGTCCTAGGTAGACGAGAGCTGCCAGGGGTCTGCCAGTGGACAAGCCGGGCAACTGCACAGCGCCAAGGGCAGGAGGAGGCCTCCCCGAGAGCTCTGCTCTTGCCTGCAGTTTTGCTAGAGCCACCTCCTTGCTGTTGAGGATGCCATGTTTCCAAAGACTACAGCATTTCAGACACTAGAGGGTACCCTGGGCAGGATGGCCTCATCCATCCTGTTCCCAGCCCCTTGCTCTGTGCCTGGCACTGAGTAAGTGGAAACTAGGAATGGAGTTATGTGAAAATAGGCACCTAAATATACACTTGGCATGATTTCATTAGCTTGCAAACGTCAACTCTTCAGCAGAAACGGCATCCTCTCAGTGGGCACAACATCTTCTGCTGCAAGGGTGGGCAAAGGCCGGTCCACAGGCTGCAAGTGCCCCCTGGGTCCCTCCTTGTGCCCTCCAGGGCTCCCCAGGGGTCAGACTGCCCCAAATGATCTCTAGGGGGCATAGACGGCATTACCACTGGAGCCCTCTGGACTACCTGGTTCAAGATGAAATTTTGTGATTTTTAAAAATTGCCTCAAAATGGCTTTTAGAGGCCCAGGAAGGCCCAAAACATGCCCAGACCCCATGGGGTTGGGCAAAAAATTAATGTTTATGTTGCAGGAGCCGGTGCTGTGGAGCAGTGGCCTAAGGTCTCCTGGAGGGCTAAGGAAACCCCCTGCTATTATTATTATTACTACTACTACTACTACTACTACTACTATTATTATTATTATTTTTATTTATTTATTTATTTATTTATTTATTTAGTCATTTATTTATTTATTTGTATCCCGCCTCTCCATATGGATCGAGGTGGCGGCAACTACAAATAGCATGTATTTCGAAACATTTCTATTGCTAGTTTTCCTGGAGGCTCCCACCCTCCACTGTTGTTCTGCTACACACAAAAAAAAAAAGGCACGGAGAGGATGGTGATCTTAGGCAGAGAAGTCACAGGCCCACGGATCACTCCAGAGGTTCCCTGCGGGGGGTGTGGAATAAGAGAGTGCATACCATGGCAGACAAAATGTAGGGCTGCTCAGCATGAGTCAACAGTGCATGAGTCAGCAGTGTGATGTGGCAGCAAAAATGCCAATATGAGTCTAGGCTGCATCAATAGGAGGATAGTGTCTAAGCTGAGGGGAGTAACAGTACCACTCTATTCCAGTTTGGTCAGACCTGGATATGTGTCCAGTTCTGCGCACCACAATTTAGGAAAGCGTCCAGAGGACAGCTGCCAAAATGTCAAAAGACCCAGAAACCATATATAAAAGGATTCCAGAGGACGTTGAAAGTGGAATCGTAGTGCTATAACAGGCTAGAGCGGAAACGGCCTCCATGGGGGCCGCAGCGGATTCCACTGTCCAACTGCTTTCATGATCATGTATTCCTCCTAAGGTTTAAGCTGGAATCTCTTTTCCTATAGCTTGAAGCCATTGCTCCACAGGGTCCTAGTCTCTGGAGCAGCGGGAAACAAGCTTGCCCCATCTTCCCTATGACTTCTTTTCTAATGCTCGAGCATGGCTACCATGCCACATTTTAAAAATTCTCTTCTCTGGGCTAAACATACCCAGCTCCCTAAGCTTCTCCTCGTAGGGATTTATGGTTTCTGGGTCTTTTGACATTTTAGCAGCTGTCCATCAACCCTCCCCCTGCTGAGAGGGGAGGTGTTGGCAACAGAAGGTTGACCAAGGGTGACACTTTGCAACGGGAAGGAGGAAAAGAAACCTCAGGTGGGATGGACAGTCAGGGCCCAATGTTACTGGACCAGGGGTGGGGAGAGGTCTTGAGACCAGCCCCCGAGCCCCAGGTGGGCAGACAAGAGGAGGGAAAAGCAGCAGCCGAATTTCCCTCTGGATTGCCAGTATCATCTGCCCTACTTCTTATGCTGATTGCAAATGGGAAAAACAAAATGTGACTCTGGAAAGAGGTGGGGGACTTGCATAGGAGGCATATTTGCATGTCTCAGCGTGTGCAGGAAAACAAAACCAAACAAGAATAAACACCGGGAGACAGCTGCAGCAGCGAGAGCGAGAGAGACAGATGTGCACCCCCTCCCAGAAAGAAGAAAGGAAGGGGTAGACGGGAGGGCAGTGGGCTGGGGCGGAACAGCAGGGCAGGCCCAGTGGGCACCAGTGGGTTCTGTGTCAGTGCGGCGTGACAAAGGGCGTGCTCCGGGTTTTAGTCTGAACTTTGAGGGAGCTATTCAAGGCGCTGAACTGCATTCCTCCTCCCAATCCTTTGATGTCTGTGATAAAATCCAGACGCCGCTCCCTGAGCTCAGGGGCCACGGGGAAGGGGCCTCACTCCACCAGCACAGCTCCCTACACCTGAGGAAGGACGGGCCCTGGCCGCCCCCTCCTCCCCCTTCCTACTGGGACTTCTCTGGGGGGCTTTCGGGGCCCCTTTCTGTCTCCCCCTCCTGCCTCTGGCCCTCTGCCTCTGGGGGTGACCCCTCGGCCTGTCAGGTGGGGAGCTGCTTGAGGGGGTCATATTTTGACGGGGGGGCAGCAAGACCATGTAAATCATTAGTCACCCTACGTATGGAATATGCTTTCCCCCCTTCTTTCTTTCTGATAAGGGCCAATGACAAACCAAAGGGCAAGTTAGCGCAGGATTCCTGGCCCCGGGGAAGAGCCACGGAGTCGATACTCATGGAGCCATGGAATCCTAGAAAGTTGGAAGGGACCCCCAGGGCTATCCAGCCCAACCCCATTCAGCCGTGTGGGAAGACACCATCCTAAAGCCCTGCCTTTGACAGACAGCCCTCCGCCTCTCTTTAAAAGCCTTCAAAGAAAGAGGAGACCCCACCCTCGTCCACGGAGGCAACGGCGTATTCCCACCGCCAGAGTGCCCTACTGCCGGGAAGTTCTTCCCAATGTCCAGGTGGAATCTCGCTTCCTGAAGTTCGAAGCCATCACTCCATACTGGCTTCATCTCTGGAGCATGCGATGGCTCTTGTTTCCTCTTAAAACAATCTAAAGCTGGTTAGCTCCACAAACTATCTGCTCTCAAACCCCACCCCCCATTTCTGGTCTCATCAAAAAAGGCACGAAAAGAAACTGATGCCCTTGGCAATGCAAGTCCCCCCTCCCGGCCAGGCCTTGTCCTTCCAGAGCCATGGCACCGATGAAGAGACACAGCAAAGGTGCCCGGGTTTGGAGAAGGACGAACAGCCAGGGGAAAAGGGCACAAACAGCTTGGGTCCCTTCCCCACACAGAATTGGGTCCTTTCCTCCACACAGTCAAAGCATGTTGGTGGGGAGAGGGACGGAAGAGCCCCCATTAGGATTCTGCCTCACCAGTGGAACCTGCAGGGAGAGGAAACGTTTTAGTTCTTCCCCTGGCCCTGTTACTCCGGCCCCATTGTTATCAGCCCCACGTCCCCTCCTGCATGCGGCCGCTGGGTGTTCGTGCACGGTGTTCACAAGCATTCCCCGTGCCAGGCTGAGAAACTCAGAACTGGAAAGAAACTTTCCCAAGGGCTCCTGGGATTCCTCTTTTGCTCCCAGGATGGAGGAGCAAGCCAGCCCACCACGATAGATCTGAGCACCTTGAGAGCCTCACAGCCTGCCCCTCCATGTGAGAGACTGCCTCTGGTCACTCCCCATGATATTCTAACTGGAATTGCGCAGTATAAATCTTTGCACATGGAGATGCACATCAATGATGCTACAGAGCCCTTGTGTCGAATGGCCATGCTGCACCACTGAACAGAGAAGAGGGATGTTCAGCCAAATGGACAATTAGATGTGCATGTGCCTCCATGTCCAATCGGCATGCACATCCATGCACAATGTGCATCCACGTGAAACGCAGCCTCATGTGCAACTCTGATTCTACAACCCTGAACTGAAGACAGACAATCTGCATCCAACAAAAATGTCCAATGGGGAGTTTTCTTACACATGCGTAAGACACCAACTGGATTCTGGCCATGGTATTGGATCGCTCCATTCCTGCCCCACCTTCTCCCCCAAATCTAGGACTTCTCAATGTGCTTTGTTAGGGTGTTGGTCTGTGTTATAAAGTCAACTGATGTAGGAGACTCTCTGAATGGGAGAAATACAAGGTGTATTTCTGAGGGTGTTTGTGCATGGCAGGGGGTTGGATTGGATGGCCTCTGTGGTCTCTTCCAACTCTACATTTCTATGGCCGTTTCTGCACTAGCCTGTTATAGAGCGATGATTCCACTTTCAACATCCTCTGGAATTCTGGGGTTTGCAGTTTTGGGAGGGGCCAGGCTAGTGCGGAAATGGCCTATGATTCTATGATTCTAAGTAAAAATGCATGCCATTTAAAACGTAGAAAAAACAAAGTTTAAAATGTCATTAGACCGTCTCTAGCAATGGTTTCTAATCTTTGGTTCTCCAGGTGTTTTGGACTCCAACTCCCATAAGCCCCAACCACAGTCAGGACAACAGTCAGGAATTCTGGGCTCTGAAGTTCAAGCACCCAGAGGACCAAAGTTTAGGAACTATTGGTCTATAGAATGAAAACATGATTCTTTAATTATTAATTATGACTCAAAAAATAACATCTGGACAGTGTTATATGCTAGGCCCTGTATTTTGTATTTATTTTGCAAAACTGAGGCCATTTCCACACTAGCTTCTCCTAGTGCACTTACTCCACTTTCAACCTCCTGTGGAATTCTGGGGTTTGTAGTTTCCTGAGGCCACAGAGCTCCCTGGCTGAGAATCCTAAATGCCCCTCGCTAAACTGCAAATCCCAGGATTCCAGAGGATGTTAATAGTATTATAACAGTGCAGGGCAGAAATGGCCAGAAAGTCTCAAAGCCTGTATACTGGAAGAAAAAAAGGCAGTAAGTCTAGTCTGTGACTGGAGTCTACGGTCCTTTCCGCATGACACTCTTACAGTGTGATTATTCCACTTTCAACCTCCCAGGGAATCCTGGGGTTTGCAGCCGAAGTTGCAAACCCCAGGATTCCCTAGGAGGTTGAAAGTGGAATAATCACGCTATAAGACTGTCGTGCAGAAAGGGCCTACGATGAGCTAGTGGCATTAGAAGAAGCCAGCCTGCTCATTTCTGTGAAAGGCTGGTGGGTCCTAATTTTGCCTCCAGGATCTCTCCTCCAGTACAAAGCAGACCTCCTCCTCCCTTTTTGGAGTTTGCCACAGACACCTCAAGAGGATAACAATTCAAAAACTGAAAAGCCAAGCCCCATGCATGCACACAAACGCATGTATGTGTGTGTGTGTGTGAGAGAGAGAGAGAGACCCCACTACACCCCAACACATTGCTAACCTGCTTTGAAATCTTAGCCCAGCCACATGCTTTCTGGGGAACCTCTTCTAAGCATCTGCTGAAGGGAAATAGAAACATCTGACCTTGCTCGCTTTTGCAAGGAGGCCAGAGGAGGGAGACCAAAACGGGAAAAGGTTTAGAAACCACAAAGCCCTCAAAGGAGCAGCTGAGGGAGCTCCAGGGTATGTTTAGCCTGCAGGAGAGAAGGTTAAGGGGCAACATGAAAGCCATGTTTAAATATTTGAGTGAGTGCCATACGGGGCAGGCTTGTTTTCTGCTGCTCCAGAGACTAGGGCATGGAGCAATGGCTTCAAACTGCAGGAAAAGAGATTCCATCTAAACATGGAGAAGAACTTCTTGATGGTAAGAGCCATTCAGCAGTGGAATCTGCAGCTGCATCAATGGAGTGTGGTGGCATCTCCTTCTGGACTGACATCTGTGATTGTGTCCTCCTGCAGGGCAGAAGGGGGCTGGACTAGATGGCCCCTGGGGTCTCTTCCAACTCTATTATTCCATGAGAGAGAGATGGAGAGGGAGAGGAGAGGGAGTCTGCACTAAATCAGCCTCTATTTTTATACACAGCAGCGTTGGGGAGACATTTTGCTCCTTCTGTGGGATTTAGCCTGACGAGGCAAAAGCTCCAGATCGGCACCGGGCTGCAATTTGCCTTCAATTGTTTAAGCATTTATCCAGTTGTGTTTGTCATGCAAGGCCAAACAGCCGCACTGAGTCCCACATGGAAGCCAATATGTGCCTATACTGAGTGATGATGGTATAGAAATGTCTTTTCTCCCCTCTCTTCCACCTCGGCCCCCTTCCCCGGCCACCATCGCTTACACTCTCTGCATCGTTTGATGGTCACGATTTGCATGGAGATCCAGCTCTTGGGAAGCCAGAAGGCAAACACGGAGGCCCCTTCTGCTCCTCCAGGCAACCAGTCCCCCAGGGAATCCTCCTGAAAGAGCATTTGCTTCCTGAGCCACCCCCCACTGTCATCCAGCCCCCCTCAATCTGTTTAGGAGCATCATGCTAGGCTAAAATTTCTCCAAACTTCAGTCTATGAGGTTCACCCAGAACTTCCTCTCCAATTAATTATTTACGTGCTAATTGCATTTTTATCTTGCACTTCCTTCAAGAAGTTTGAAGCGGAACGTGTGGTCCCTTCTCTCTCCATTTGATCATCACAACAACCCTGTGAGGTAGGCTTGGGCTGAGAGGGAATGGCTTTGTGGCTGACTCATGCTTTGGAACTAGGTTCCTGTAGTCTGATGCCAAAAGACTCATAGACTTGTATGGTTACAGATCTGGAAGGGACACCAGAGGCTATTCAGTCCACCCCCCCAGCCAGTGCAAGAATCCATTCTCATTACTAATCCACGTTGCCTCTCTTTGTGGACAATTTGCATGAGTTCTGACGCACTGACCCTTTGGCCATACATGCATTAATTTGCTCTGTGGGGCACCTTGAAATGCTATAATATTACATATATGTGTCTATGCAACTGTTGATTAATTGCTGGTACAGGTAAAGTGAAGATTCTTTACTGATGCCAACCCAGCCGTGCCAAGATGTGAGAATGGACCCCATCCATGGCTGCAGTGGGGAAAAGAGCTTCTCCAGGTGCCAAAACTCTTGCTCTAACCCAGAAGGGGCGGCTCCTGGTCTTTGGGCATCCCTGGACCACTTAGCTTTCACATTCTTCCATGCCCACTTGCACTAAAATGGCGGGGCAGGCCATCATTTAAAAGCCACCCAAGAAGGAAAGTACGCTCAAGTGACAAGGAAAGATGGCAATCTGCCACAGGACCAAGCGTCACAAGTGCCTTTTCAGCATCTCATGTGCAGTTTGGCAGAGACAGGCAGACAGTCCTGACGGCTCCATTTTGCAAAAGTCTCCTTCCAAACCGCCTTGTTCCAGGCAGAGCCGATGATCCCCCCCGTCCTCTTCCCCAGTTTCTGTGTCTCCCAGTGGGCATCCCAGGGGTGCATGGAGAGGGCATCCACACCAGTCGCTTGGGCTGGGGGGCAGGGGAGGGATTCTTGGTGCATCCATGCGGCCCGTTCCCCAGGGAATAAAGCACCTTCGTTTCCTAACCCTTCCCTACTTGCTTGCTTTTTTCTTAGAAGAAAGTGCCTATCTGAAATCTTACTGGGCTAAACCTTATTTTCATACTATGTTGGGCTGGAAGAGAATTCTGCGATTTGGTTTTATGTGTGGGCACACACATGCACACGTACACTAATGTGTATGCATTTGTAAATTTTTCTTATTTCTGTCTTTCATCTGGTGGAACTGCGGACAGCTTTCTGACTCCCCACTAAAGACGAGAAAGGCTAGCAGAGAAAAAAACAAAAACTGGAAAAATTCAGATGAAAGTTACTTTTTCTCTCCTGCTGATCCCTCCCTCTGCCCCCAAGCTTTTCAAATGGGAAAAGAAAAGGTTTAAAGTAACACCCTAAGAAAACACTCTTTCAGATGATGCCTCTGTTTTACTCAGAATGTGTGTACAATTGTGTAGAGACGGAGGCGGCGGTTCGCCCTGGGCGGCAATGTTTTTGGGGCGTCCTGGCCCGTAGCCACGCCCCCACGCCCCCTGCCCCCATGCACCGCCCCCATGCACAGTGGCCACGCTCCTTGCGCCATAGCCTCGCCTCCTCCACACACTCCAAGCTCCGCCATTGTGGTGTATAGTGTGAAGGTTTTTATGTAGGTTAATTTAAGGATAGGAACAGAGTCCCTGAAGATGGATCGGACCAACGCAAGCCCCGTGAGCCTGCTGGTCTGTTTGCAGAGGGGCCGACCAGGGGGCCCAATGCAGGGGTCCCACACGCATAGTGTGAGATGCAATGCCCCCCCTCTTATAGTGCCTCAATATTAGGGGACGATAACATGCCACTGAAATCAATCAATCGTTCCTCCACTGCTACAAATCAAATAAAGTCAACCAATCAACACAAAATTTGGGGGTTTCTGTTTTGAACTCACTCACTCTGCTTTCTAGATAGAAAAACTAAGGTACAGAAAAACTACCTTAACGCCCCAATTACAGAGGATGACTTAAAATCAGTAAAAAACTGAAAAGGGGGAGGTCTCCTGGAGTGGATGGTTTCCCAAGTGAACTTTACAAAGCTTTTGAAACTGACTTAATTGGTCATTTAAAAAAAGACTTTTTACAGGAGGGTGATATTCTTGTATCTTGGAAAACAGCACCCGTAATAAGAATCCCCAAAGGTAATTGTGACCCCACTCACGTCTCAGCCTATTGACCTATAACTTCATTGACTCAAGACCAACAGACTTTTACAGATATATTAGCATAATGACTTTCCACATTTACTAATCAATGCATTCATTCGGCTCTAACTGATTTTATACTAGACAGACATTCATCCAATGCAGCTAGAAGGACATTAAATATCATTTATACCAGCAAAGAACATAGACATCTTTTGGTGTTCCTCTCACTTGCCCAAAGGCCTTCGATGGCCCCATATCTAGAGATTATTATATGAGAGGGCTAAAAGAGAGTGTTTCATATCTATTCTACGGAGGATATATGTAGATCCTCGAGCTGTGATAACTATAAATATGATGGAATCGCAATATTTTAATTCATCACAAGGAAGAAGACAAGGAGGTCCACTTTCACCCCTCTTACTGGCTCCCACCACTAGCAAGAGCAATTAGGATTGAGCCAAACATCAAGGGAGTAAACATCAAGGCCCTTTTCGCACGGGCTTTCTGTTGCGCGACAGCCCCGTGAGCCTCGCGGGAGTGGGAGCGTCGCTCTGCACGACGCACTCCCACTTCCGCCGCGCTTACGGGGCTGCAGCGGCGCAATCGCGGGTTTTTTTATTTTCGCCTCAAAGCGAAAATCACCCGCGCTCGCGCAACGCTCCCAGCGCCCAGGCGCACTTACCTCCTGTGCGGAGCGTCGGGGAGGTGGCCGGGTCGCGCTTCCTTCCCTCCGCCCCTGTGGAAGGAAGGGGCGGGGCGCTAGCGCAACGGGGGGGAGGGCGGCTTGCGCGAGAAGCCTCCTCCGGTGCCGCTTCCCCCTCGTTCCTTCGCCTGCGGAAGGAAGGAGGGGAAACGGCAGCCTCCTGGAGGAGCCTTCTCGCACAAGCTGCCCTCCCCGCTCGCGCGAGAGGCCTCAATGCGAAAAGGGCCTAGTGAAGTTATATGCAGACAATACCGTACTTTCCATAACAGATCCAGAAAATAGTATTGGAGCAATCAAAACTCTTTTGTCTAAGTCTGAGAAATATTAAGAGTTAAGAATTAATTATAAGAAATCTCAATTATTTTTTCATCACAAAAAACAAGACAAAGATGTCCACTTTCACCCCTGTTACTGGCTCTCCCCATCAAGCCATTTGCAAGAGCAATTAGGATTGAGCCGAACATTGAGTAAATATTAAGAATAACTCACAAAGAGAATTTATATGCAGACGATACTGTACTTTCCATAACAGATCCAGAAAATAGTATTGAAACAATCAAAACTCTTTTGTCTAAGTTTGAGAAATATTTAGGGTTAAGAATTAATTATAAGAAATCTCAATTATTTTTTCATCACAAGGAACAAGACAAAGATGTCCACTTACTGGCTCTCCCCATCAAGCCATTAGCAAGAGCAATTAAGACTGAGCCGAACATTAAGGATTAGGATTAAGGATCAGGATTGAGCCAAACATCAAGGGAGTAAACATTAAGAGTAACTCACACAGTGAATTTATATGCAGATGATACCGTACTTTCCATAACAGATCCAGAAAATAGTAGTGGAGCAATCAAAACTCTTTTGTCTAAGTTTGAGAAATATTTAGGGTTAAGAATTAATTATAAGAAATCTCAATTATTTTTTCATCACAAAGAACAAGACAAAGATGTCCACTTTTACCCCATTACTGGTTCTCCCCATCAAGCCATTTGCAAGAGCAATTAGGATTGAGCTGAACATTAAGGATTAGGATTAAGGATTAGGATCGAGCCAAACATTAAGGGAGTAAATATTAAGAATAACTCACAAAGTGAATTTATATGCAGACGATACTGTACTTTCCATAACAGATCCAGAAAATAGTACTGGAGCAATCAAAACTCTTTTGTCTAAGTTTGAGAAATATTAAGAGTTAAGAATTAATTATACAAAATCCCAATTTTTTTAAAAAATACATCCTTAGTCAAAATACGACTTATGAAACTATCAGACATCCCTCTTAGTTTTTCAGGTTTCAGATCCTTGGAGGAGGCATTATTAATGAACAATATTTCCCAGTTGTCATATCACAATTATAATCTTAGTTTTAAATATACTAGGAAGAAATTGAGAAATGGGGAAAAAAACTGGAAACTGAGTATACTGGGGAAACTAGCAGTTGTCAAACCACACATTTTCCCCAGGTTCCCGTTTTTATTTCAGAAATTGGAAAAAAAGTTTAGAAAAATTTATAGGGAGTAATAAAACTATTAGATTTGTTAGCAAAATTAAATATAAACAAGTTACTTTGAGGGGTTTAGCTATTGCTCCTTTGCTTATCTGCTCCTGGGCAGTTCAGTTACAACAAATTTGTAAATTTGTTAAGATAGCATGGATGCAAATGGAGGGTGATGATGCTCCTTTCCATCAAGATTCATTAGTATTCCTCCCTCTGCCTAACGACAAATTAAAGGGCATTGCTAACCCTTTTCTTTTGGAAATGATCGGATTTTCAGCCCCCGTCTTGCTTGATAGCTGAAGATAACAAATAGATTTGGAATAAGTAATGTTGGTGGCTGGTCAACAATGTCATAAATTTATAGAGGTAATAGATAAAAGGGAGAAAAGATTAATCAAGTAAAAGAAAGAAGGAAGAGAAAGATAACGAGATGTAGAAAAGGATCTAAAATGGAGAAGATCCTTCTGAGTAAAATATACAGTAAAGATATAATAGTGATTGTATAACAAGCATGATAGACATTACATATATCTTTCTATTATACGCTATATAATATTTACAATATATTGTTGGAATGAAAATAAGTAAATAGAATGTTAAATATATAGGTAATATATATATATTTTTACAATCAGAAAAATGAATATGACAATTGAAATATGCATGTTAATATTTGTTCTTTTTTTAATAAAAAGAAATTAAAAAGAAAGATTTTTAGCTCCTGCTACGTCACCATTGTGCCTCTTAATAATAATAATAATAATAATAATAATAATAATAATAATAATAATAATAATAATAATATTTATTTCTATCCCGCCTCTCCCAATGGATCAAGGAGGCATTACAAAAATATATAAATACATTAAAGCAATAAAATGTACCCCATCTTCCCCACCCACCAACCCTTCTATCCCCCTAAAACACATTAATTATTAAAACAAATTAAAAACAAAATTAGAACAAAGAGACAAATGATGAAAGGCGGTGGAACACTAGTCTGGGAGGGCCTTCTTATTACCCCCTAACTTTAAGCATGAAGATACATGAAAACAATACAAACAACAGAAAAAGAAAGGATTATGCACCATCAAAGACCTATTTTTAACGGGTAAATTCTTATCGTTATAATAAATTGCAGCAAAGCTTTCGGTCACTGAAGTGGGATGGTTACAAAAGGTACAAATTCGGTCCTTTACTACTTAAATAGATAGACACTATTTATTATTATATTATAATTAATATTATATAATATTAACTATTATAATATAAAATAACTATTATAGGGCATTGATTCAGTTTGAATTGGCATGCATTTCTCTTTCCATTGCTAAAGGCCCGGTATCCAATTTATACAAAGACATAATTGAAGAATCATATATGGAAAAGGGAAGGGTCAACGTTTTTATGGGTAACAGACCTTAAAATTTCTATTTCGGAGGCACAATAGAATGAAAATACAGACCACCGGCCCTTATAAATCAGCACGAGGCTCTTCCAAGGAATGTACTTTGAAGACAGTTCATAGGTGATACTTGACGCCATTTAAACTCCATAAAATAAGTAATAAATTTCAGTTGGTTTGGCCAAGAAGCGGGGTTGCCTCCGCCTGCATTGAGAGCCAACACCATTTCTGCACTAGACTGTTATAGTGCAATTATTCCACTTCCAACATCCTATGGAATCCTGGGGTTTGCAGTTTGGGGAGGGACCTCAATTTTTAATTTTTTAAAACATCTTTTGCCTGATGAAGAAGCCAGTGGAGTCTCGAAAGCTTGCATAAGGTATTTTATGTATTTTGGTTGCCCAATAAAGGTATTGCTCTCTCATGGGTCTTGGATTTTTTGCTGCACGGTCAATGTGGCTTCCCCAGATATGTCCATCGGGGTGGAAACTTTCAGTCATTTCATCCCGCAAACAAGAAGAAACAATTTTGACAATTTGCTCCTCATTTTATGGGGAGACAAGGGTTTCTGCACAATTTTCAAGTGTTATTCCTACACTGGGACTTTGTTGGGAAAAATTCATTTCTGCAAAACAATAGTGGTTTGCCTGTGAAGAAGATATATTCTTGTGCAGAAAACATGTGTTTGGTGAAAAATTCAATTGATTTATGTGCATGAAGACTATGGCCATTTCCGCACGAGTCTGTTATAGCGCGATGATTCCACTTCCAACCTCCTATGGAATCCCGGCCCCTCCCGAAACTGCAAACCCCAGGATTCCATAGAAGGTTGGAAGTGGAATCATCGCTCTATAACAGTCTTGTGCGGAAATGGCCCAAAAAATCTGCACAAATTTTGTGCCGTTCCCTCCCTGCATAAATAAAGTGCACTGGTTTTCAGTGAAAAAAAACTTCACAGTATTTTACTGCAGGAATCACTTATTTTCCACAAAATACATATTTTCTGTTTCAAAGTGTGTTTTCTGTATAGGAAAACCACGTCTACTTTTGTGCAAACGAAATTTCCCCAACAGACCTCCAAAGCGTGAAGAATTTTGCCACTGGTCTTCTTTTCCTTAGCTGGGGATCTTGAAGAACATCCTTTTTTCCCATCGAGAATACAAACATTTATTAGGTTTATATCCTGTCTTTTCCCCAGCAGAGGACTAAAGGCTGCTGCTTAGAACAAATTATTGACATTAATGAGCATCCTTTGCCATCCCTGGTCCTTCTGCTCAGCTAACTGGAATCTTTTTTGCCGTCCCAGTGCCATTTTTTCACACCAAACCCATTGTCATCATTGTTTTTGCAACGGAGCTTTGGAACAGTTGTAGGGCAGAGGTCTGGAACACAACTAGGGTTTTGGTTCTCAAATAGAGTTTGGGTATAGGGTTAAGAAGCAGGATGTAAAATGAATTCATAGTGGGTCAGTAAGGGCTATGAGTGAACTCTGGTCTACAAAAGCAGCAAAGCACATATGCATCTGGATGTGCGCGCACACACACACGCACTCACACACATCTCAGCATTATCACAGCAGTACAAACGGCACCAGAATCCAACCAACTTTTATCAGAAAAAGGGAAACAAGTCTGGTTGCAACTGAATCAAACCTCAGACATCTTATCTTATGGGAAGTTGTTAATATAAGCAATGTTCCAGGATGGAAGAATAGGGTCATTTCCACACTAGCCGGTTATAGTGCTATTATTCCACTTCCAACATCCTATGGAACACTGGGGTTTGCAGTTTAGGGAGGGCTCTGAAAGGCCAGCCAGCCTCCAAGGCACCTCTGTGCTTGCTCTCCCATCCCAAATGGTGCGGCTCTGTTGCGCCCAAAGGCCAGCCTCCTCCTGGGCCAAGACCCCCGGTGTCACAGAGGGTTGCATCCCACAGATCCTTCCGTAAGCAGGTACACAAGCACTTCCTCACATGCCCAAAGTGCAAGGGGCCAGCTCAAAGGCTGATGGCATCTGGTCACAGCTCTGCCCTTTGCTCCAAGACACGAACGGCCACTGGAATAGCCAGACTGGCTATCAGCATGTGAGCATTACCTTCTCTCTGAGCACTGAGACAAATCTAGACCGTGGTCTTGCTGCACCAAGCTGCTTACATTTGAGGGGACCTGCTTTGAAAGAGAATTCACTCTCCCACCCAAGCATTCTCACCTCCTACAGCCCTAATGACAAACTTTCTAATCCAGGGATGGGACCCTGGGGCTTGTTGGTCATTGGGAAGCCCCTGGCACCTCCCAACTTATTTATTTATTATTATTTATTTGTATCCCGCCTCTCCATATGGATCGAGGCGGCGAACAACTTACAAATAGCATGTATTTCGAAACATTTCTATACATGCCCCCAACAAGCTGGGTACTCATTTTAACGACCTGCAAAAGGATGGAAGGCTGAGTCAACCCTGGAGCCTGGCAGGATCGAACTCACAACCTTGTGGCTTGCAGTACTGGCATTTAACCACTGCGCCACCAGGGCTCCTTCACAGACCCTCCAATTTTTTCAGCCCAGTCACACTAGTGTGAAAATGTGGAAAAATTCTGTTTCTCCCATCTCTGAAAAGTAAAACCCCAAAGCAGTATAATCCCATTGTGTTCATCCCAAACGGGGTGGCAACATCACACTGAAACACTCCAGAGCAACCAAAAATTGGCCGGATTGGCCGTCAAGGGTCTTGAGCGTGCCCTTCCCTCTACAGGCCGCTGAGCAAAGGTCTGGCTGGTGCCTGTGGGTGAAGGAGAGCCCAGCGTCCTCCTCCCGGGTGGCGTGGGGGCACAGGGGCGCTTACCTTGCCGTGGGTCGTACTGCCGCATCTGCACCTCCTCGACACATTCTGCGGGGAACCAGCCGGTCCGTCCTTTCACGGTTCCTTCCCAAAAGCCTCCTTCGCCAATGCTCAGAACTACAGAGACAAAGGGGGGAGGAGGAGGCTGGTGAGCAAACTCCACTGCAAGGGGGCAGGGTATAAAAATGGGCAGAGACACCTCAGAGGGCGCAGCAACCCCACCAGTGAGTGTCTCTCACATCGCAGCCCCATGACTTCATCCCCTCGTGAACTCAGATTCAACACAATCCCTTGATCGTCCCTTGAGAACCAGTCATGCGGGGCCTTTTCCCCGGTGGCCCCGACACCCAAGTTCCATCCAACTGAAAGTGGCCTTCGCCTCTTGAGCCCCTGACCTCCCAGAGATTTTGTCTCCACTTCCCTGCAGGACTGACTTCTGGAGTTTGGAGCCCCTCGGTTGGGGGTGCTCCTCCCCCTTCCTTTCAGCCCCTGATAGCTGGGGGCTTCCTGGTGAGTTGGGGGTCAGCGAATCCAGTTTTCAGTCTGAATTTCAAAGGACCCACACCCATGCCACTGAACCTATTTTGCTGTCGGGGTCCGCCTGAAACCCAGGATAGATCCAATGTCCCACTGGCAGGGAAGCCAACCGCCTACTTGGCACACAATGCCCAGCAAGTCAGCCACTTCCTTTACAGTTCAGACTAATACTCAGAACGGATTCAACATCCCATTGACATGGAAGCCACCAGGAACCACTGCTTTCAGCTCAGTCTTTGCCCAGTGTCTAGATCTGGGGCGCTTTGTAAGTACAACATGCCCTTAAATATTACTTCTGCTGTCACCATCACCGTCACCGTCACCTCTGTGTCATCTGGCAGCACGCACAGAAGAAAGGACCGGGAAAATCCATGCCTTTGGCAGCTCTTACGGTACACCACAGAGGATGCAAGGCAGTTGAGGCATGACCTGTCTGTGCACATCACCCAGAACCACAAAGTTTCCACCCGGGGGTCACCTCAGATGTGTATGGCTCATGCCCAGCCCACCTGGAGGACGGTGCCTCCCTCTGTAAGTCCACCTGAGCCCTAAAATGTTGTGTGACGCCCTCCCTCGGCCCCACCTTCTTCCCAGGCCCATTGAGTGGAAATAAGGGGGAAAGGCTTTCTTGGTGGCTGCTCCTGGGCATGAGGGGCCAGACTGGCTCCCTCCGTGTGGTTTTTCTTCTGGAAGGGAGGCTTTTCTATCCCAAAACCTTATTTTAGGGGTTCTCCAAAATGGGTCTTTAAGGGTGTGTCTGTCGTGCAGATTTTTACCTTCCATTCCTGATTGTTGTTGTTTTGTGCCTTCAAGGCACTTCAGACTTACAGAGACCGTAAGGATAACCTATCACGGAGATTTCTGGCTTGTTCAGAGGATTTGCCATGGTTCCTCCGAGGCTGAGAGAGTGGGACTTGCCCAAAGTCCTCCAGTGGCTTTCCATGGCCGAACAGGGATTTGAGTCCTGTGCCATTTCTGCACTAGACTATTATAGCGCTATGATTCCACTTGCAACATCCTCTGGAATCCTGGGGTTTGCAGTTTCGGGAGGGGCCAACTGGCCCCTCCCGAAACTGCAAACCCCAGGATTCCAGAGGATGTGCAAGTGGAATCATAGCGCTATAACAGCCTAGTGCGGAAATGCAGCTGCTCTCCAGAGCTGTCCAACATTCTGTCTAAGTGCATTATAGGAATAACTTTTATATGCTTGTATCTTTGCATTTATTTTAAGCTGCATTTGTTTTCATTTTTGTAAAATGTCTTGAGCCTCAGTTTGTGGTTGGGGCGGGCAAAATGTACAGGAATACACAGTACAAACCAAATCAGTCAACTAGGGCAGCAAAGAGAGTTGGAAGGAGACTGGGAGAAACCAGGTCGAGTGAGTCGAGAGAGAAACCAGGCACCCACATTGTGGCCTCTGGCCTATTATTAGAAGCACAAAATCGGAGAATTGAGGTGTCGGAAACAATTGCCAGTCCAACCCCATTCTGCCCTGTAGGAATCCACCGTTAAAGCCCTTGCAAAAAATGCCCATCCAACCTCTGTTTAAAGACTTCCCATGGGCAGCCCACACCAGTGTTGGAGAGTTCTTACATTTAAAAAATTCTTCATAGTGTTTATGTAGAATCTCTTTTCTTGTAATTTGAATCCATTGGTTCACGTCCTAGTCTCTGGAGCAACACAAAACGAGCTGGCTCCTTCTTGTACATGGCACCTTCAGACATTTAAAAATCCAAAGGCCACTTCCACCCTACACTGGTATAGTGCTATCATCCCACTTTCAGCATCCAATGGAATCCTGTGGTTTGCAGTTTAGGGAAGGGCTTTTAGAATTCTCAGCCAGAGAGCTCTTGGGCCTCAGGAAACTACAAATCCCAGATTTCCCAGAATAGCTGAATAACAGCACTATAACAGTGCGGGGAGGAAATGGCTAAAGATATTTAAAAACCTCCCATTCTTCTCTTTTCCAAGCCACACATACCCGGCTCCCTTAGTCATTCCTCATAAGCTTAGTTTCTAGACCTTTGATTATCTTTGATCATGTCCCAGTTTGTCAATATCACTCTTGAACTGCAAGCTACAGAAATGGACACAAGATTCCTCCAGCTGAGGTCTGACCAAAGCAAAACAGAGTAGGACTCCTACTTTTACTACGCTCTTACTGATGCAGCCCAGAATTGCATTGGCCTTTTTGGCTGCTGCACAACACTGGGGACTCGAGTTGAACCTGATGAAAGCAGAGCCATTAAATCAATTGGGTTTGCCCAGGTGTTTACTGACCATTCAACTATTCAATCAATCTACTCTAGGTGTGACTCACACCTAGGATTTTTAATCATGCCAGCGGACAGGAGGAGGGACCTCCCTCTAGGCATAGAAGGGGGCCTGGCTTCTGGATTTTGGAATTCACATCTCAATGCTGAACAACCTCTGACACAGCTCCTGCCGCTGGCAACAGACACACAGGGAAGCCACAGTCTGTGCAGACTCCAGGGGCAATGGGTGAGTCCATTCCTCATTTTACCACTCTCTTCCCACCCTTGCTCCAGACTGCAAAGAAGTTCTCTGGGTGTCAGATTCTAGTCTGATAGCAGAAGAACTCCGGTTCAAATCAGAGCAGCTACGGGAGGAACCATTGGATATCCAAAGGCATTTGAACCCTTTGTTGCAGGGAATCCGACAGCCACCGTGGGCTGACTTGTTCTGTGGAAAACAGCTCTTGCTGCCAGAAAAGGATTGCCACTCCTGATGTCCTCTCAAGTGTCCATCTGGGGTGCCTGGGAGTGATCCTATTCTTCAGTCAGGTGGGACGGTCGAGCTTGGGAGACCCTGCTCGACCGTCCCACCTGACTGAAGAATAGGATCAGAGAATCCTAGAGTTGGAAGAGACCCCAAGGACCACCCAGTCCAACCTCCTTCTGCCACGCAGGAGAACACAAAGCCCTCCCTTGGAGAGATGGCCATCCAGCCCCTCTTGAAATAACCCCCGAGGAGGAGGAGACTCCATCCCACTCCACCGAGGGAGCAGCATGCCATTCTGGCTTACATTAATAGGAGCACAGGGTCTGGGCCAAGGGAAGTGAGGGGACCACTCTATTCTGCTTTGGTCAGACCCCACTTGGAATAACCCTGTGTCTAGTTTTGGGCACCACAGTTCAGAACGGATCTGGACAAGGTGGAAGGTGTCCAGAGGGGGGCAACCAAATGGTGGAAGGCCCGGAAACCATGAAGTCCTGGAGGAGCAGCTTAGGGAACTGGGGATGTTTAATCTGGAGAAAAGAAGGTTAAGAGGGGACATGGCATATTTGAAGGGATGCCACATGGAGGATGGGCAATCCTGTTCTCTACTGCTCCAGAGGTTTGGACACTATGAGGCAATGGCTTCAACCTTCTTGAAAACACATTCCATCTAAAGATTAGGAAGAACTTCCTGACAGTAACAGCAACTTGACAGTGTTATCTGCTGCTGCCTTAATGGAGTGTGGTGGAGTCTCTTCCTTCTTTGGAAGTTTTTAAATGGAGGTTGGATGGCCATCTGTCAGGAGAGCTTTGATTATGTCTTCCTCAGTGGCAAAGGGGGGTTGGACTAGATGGCCCCTGAAGGTCTCTGTCAATCCTAGGATTCTATGATTCTCTACTTGGACTCACAAAAGGGTTGAGACCAGTGTAACACACAAATGATAACAAGAACAAAGATAGATCCATACATTCAATTATTGGATGGTGAATCAATACATAGGCAAAAGCAACGAATTCAATGTGGCTCCTCTAGTCACAACTATGGCTCTTTCTGCACGTTACCTTTTTCTGGTGCTGGGGTGCGGGGATCGCATGAGCAGCCTCCGGTGAGAGGCTCTCGTGTCCCCACTGCTTCAGTTCTGCACGAGCTGCCTGCTCGTGCGAGACCCCTGCCTCTTCCTTCCGCAGCGCAGCCTGGGACTTTCCCAGGCTGCGCTGGGGCAGGAAGCACAACCGGTGCGGCTCCAGAGGCTCTGCATGCCAGGTAAGTGCATGTGGGGCCTGGGAGCAATGCACAATCATGAACCATTTACTGCTTCCAGCCGAAAATGAAAAGGTGCACGATCGGCCCCTGCCGGCCTCTGGGGCGTCGTGCAATTGTGAGTGTGTCGTGCAGATCGCTCCTCACAATCGTGCAATGCTCCAGGCACCCTTTCGCATGGCAAATGCCATACGAAAAGGGCCGACTGTGTCCCACATTAAATGGCAACATGTATGGAACTTAGCTGACATCTCCATGAACTGAACCTGTCTGTCGCACTACAGCCAAAACATTGCAACCACATGCAAAGGAGAACTTGCACACTCAGAGCAATGTGTAGATTGCAGCTGCTGCACAATCTGGATTCCCTGTCAATTTCTGGGGAGGGGGAGGAGAAGGGAGAGAGAGGCCGGGGACGGGGCCTCTCCCGATCCTCCTCCTCCTTTTGCAGGGGCATCTTACACATCAGTGCTGCCAGCGGCTACGCAGAATGACTTGATTTGGAGATGCGCAATTGACTCTCTCGCCCCCAGAAAACGAGTCAGGAGCAGCTGGGCCTCAGCCAGCCGTATCAGAAGCAGGAGCAACAACGGCGGTGGTGCCAATTTCTTCCACCTTCCAATCATTTCTGCCTCCTTCCAATTAAGAGGACGGTCGTGTTCTGCCTGACTAAACCAAAGCATGTGCTTAACAAAACCCTGAAAGTCTTATGGCTACCCAAGGCTAGCTTAAATAAATGCACACAATTACCGCACCGCCCATCTGGAGACGGGGAAGGACAGTGAGAACCAAAGGGAGGGGAGGAGGAAGACGGAGTAAAATCCAGCGGTGGAAGCTCTACTCAGCTGGAAGTCAACATCCCTTAATGGTGACACTGAGGAGCAAAGAGCATGTGCCTTCTTCTTGAAGACAATGATTCCACTTTCAACCTCCTATGGAATCCTGGGGCCGGCCGGCCCCTCCCGGAACTGCAAACCCCAGGATTCCAGAGGAGGTTGAAAGTGGAATCATCGCGCTATAACAGCCTCGTGCGGAAATGGCCAATGTTGCGCATGAAAACAAGAAGGGTAGTTTTTAGAGGAGCAGCTAGAGATCAAAGCTGAAGGTCTTGGATTCTGAAACCAATCCCCCCTCCCTGGCTAGCAGTTCCCCTATCTGGCCAGGAAGGGGCAGCACTGGCAATGCACAGCTGAGCAATGGCTGGTGGGGGGGGATTCTCAGGCCACTTCCACATTACGCTGTTATAGTGCTATTATTCCACTTTCAACACCCTGCGGAATCCTGGGGTTTGCAGTTTAAGGAAAGGCCTTTAGAATTCTCAGCCAGAGAGCTCTTTGGCCTCGAGAAACTACAAACCCCAAAATTCCTCAGGAGGTTGAAAGTGGCATAATAGCACTATAACAATGCAGTGTGGAATTGGCCTCAGAGTTGCGGTTCAACAAAAGATCAAGTGGGGAAGATGTGTGGCAAGATGCTGCAATAGACAGCTACAGCAGGATGGCTACTGCATGCACAAAAATGGAGAACGCAGAGGTCCCAATTAAAAAGGGGTGGTTGGTAAAATCCTTGGACTTAGCCAAAATGGAAAAAATAACACTATGGATAACACAAAAACCAGTGGCTGATTTTGCAAAAGACTACGAACCTTTAATATGCTTTTTGATTAATTTTTTTTTTAAAAAAAAATACTGTATGCTGACAGTAGGATACGACAATTAGTATTTCTGGAAAAGTGGCAGTTGAACCATTGGGATGCCATTTGCAGCTAGCGACCTTTTTCTTAAACACAGTCACCCACAGTCAGTGTTACGAAAGATGGAAACTATCTTTTAAAAAAATCCTCTTATTGTCTTCATTCATTTCTAGGACTTAGGCCATTTCCACACCAGGCTGTTATAGCGCGATGATTCCACTTTCAACATCCTATGGAATCCTGGGGTTTGCAGTTTCAGCCGCCCCCCCCCCGAAACTGCAAACCCCAGGATTCATAGAATCATAGAAATGTAGAGTTGGAAGAGACCCCAGGGGCCATCCAGTCCAACCCCCTGCCGTGCAGGAACACCCTCAAAGCACTCCCAACAGATGGCCATCCAGCCTCTGCTTAAAAACCTCCAAGGAAGGAGAAGACTCCACCACACTCCATGGAGGCAGCAGATTCCACTGCTATGGTGTAGCCATGGCAGCTTAAAGTGGAATCATAGTGCTATAATTGCATAGCATAAAAGGACCCTACATCCAAAGGGGTTTATAGAAGAGGGAGGCAGAAAACCAACCACAGACTTCCTAAACTCTTTGGAGCTGGATAAAGTTGCAACAAAGAAAAACTAGAGTGGACACGGCACACTCTCATAGAATCATAGAAAGGTAGAGTTGGAAGAGACCCCAGGGGCCATCCAGTCCAACCCCCTGCCGTGCAGGAACACCCTCAAAGCACTCCCGACAGATGGCCATCCAGCCTCTGCTTAAAAACCTCCAGGGAAGGAGACTCCACTACACTCCGAGGCAGCAGATTCCACTGCCGGACAGCCCTGACTGTCAGGAAGTTCTTCCTGAGGTTCAGGTGGAATCTCCTTTCCTGCAGCTTGAATCCATTGCTCCTTGTCCTGGTCTCTGGAGCAGCAGAAAACAAGCCCCCTCCTTCCTCTACGTGCCATCCCTTCAAATATTTAAACATGGCTCTCATGTCCCCTCTTAACCTTCTCTTCTGGAGACTAAACATCCCCAGCTCTCTAAGTCTATCCTCATAGGGCTTCATGGCTTCCAGGCCCCTCACCATTTTGGTCGCCCTCCTCTGGACTTGCTCCAGCTTGTCAATATCCTTCTTGAATTGGGGTGCCCAGACCTGGACACAGTATTCAAGATGGGGTCTAACCAGAACAGAGTAGAGTGGTACCAGTACCTCCCTCGATCTAGACACCAGACTCCTATTGATGCAGCCGAGAATTGCATTGGCTTTCTTGGCTGCCGCATCACACTGCTGACTCATGTTCAGCTTGTGATCTATGAAGACTCCTAGATCCCTTTCACACGTCCTGCTATCCAGAGGATGTTGAAAGTGGAATCATCGCGCTATAACAGTCTAGTGCAGAAATGGCTTTAGTATTTAGTATTTCAGATCTTTTTCTTGCTTATATGTGGATGCAATGTGTTTCTTTATGTTTGCATGGATTAGCCATATAACAACCAAAAAAAGAGTTGCCATTCAACAGATTAACAAACAAAAGAACACCCCTCCTCTTTCTCCGAACTCTGCCCCTTCCTCCTCCACGCTGGAAGCCTTCACACAGCAAGTTCCCAATGGAGTGAGGGGGTCACCATCGGTGCAAGAGGGTCCACAGCCATCAGAGGAGACGGACGTAGGAGACCCATAACCCTTCTGGGGGTCAGGGACTGGAATGGAGCGAAAAGGCCGGAGATGACAAGCAAAAATGATGTGCACCTCTGCATGTGCAAGTGCCTCATCTTTTAGCTGCTCCAGTTGTGAATCCAGAGATAGGTCAGTGATCCTTCCTGTGAATCGGGGCCTTGTTTCCACACACGCCCGTCCCACCTTCCCTGTCAGTGATCAAACCCACCTTTCAGTCTAGGGATGGGAACACTTGTTTCTTTCCTAACTGAAAAATAGGTTACCTGAAACTTGCAAAACTGCCAAGATAGGAAGACTAAACACAAAGACAGCAATTCGTGAAGTTTTTGCCTGGTATTTGCATATCCCAAAGCGTTTCAGAAATAAACATGCACATAACTACTTTTTTTTTTTTTGCACAAAAGTTGTGTTACTTGCATCAAAATACAGTTTCCAGAGACATACGTGTGTGCGTGTGTGTATCTTTTTGTACAAAATTTTGTTTTTTGCACAAAATCATGATCTTTGCATTAAAAATGTATGTGTGTTTCTAGTATGGGGGTTGGTGGGCACAAAACTCTTTCCCGAGACCC
Organism: Ctenosaura bakeri; assembly: GCA_948474755.1. NCBI lineage: Eukaryota > Metazoa > Chordata > Lepidosauria > Squamata > Iguanidae > Ctenosaura > Ctenosaura bakeri. The sequence continues at coordinate 177,759 of CAOLHI010001080.1, forward strand.
ACACAGGAACTGAACCCAACTGTGAGTCCCAACTAGAGCAGAGCCATTGAATCCGCTGGATATAATCAACAGCCTCCCCTTCCACCGCTGATTCAATGGATCTCCTTCAGCTGGGATCCCCAAAAGAGTATTTTGGACTAAGCCATGAAAATGCATTTCTGGAAAGCGGTGTTGAGGGGAAGGGGGAGTTGCAAACAGCCAGTTTCCAGAGATTCACACGAGTTTTTCCATTCAAAAAGTATTTTTTTTTCCTTCAAAACTCTTGTCTTTTAGGAAACAGGGTATTTAGGGAAAAAAACCCACATGCATTCTTGCACAGAATTGCTCCCCCAAATAGCTCAGTTTGGGTGAATATCAAGGCAAAACCTGTATGTAAACATTTGTTTCCTCTCACAAGGAAAGAGCTGAAGATTTGCACATCTATCCCAGTCTGACGAGCTTCCAGGGCTCGTAGTTGGGGTGGCAGGGCTGGTCCATAAACACGTTCTCTCCCCCTTATTGGCCATTTCTGCACTAGACAGTTATAGTGCGATGATTACACTCTGAGCATCCTCTGGAATCCTGGGGTTTGCCAGCCGGCCCCTCCGAAACTGCAAACCCCAGGGTTCCAGAGGATGTTCAAAGTGGAATCATCGCACTATAACAGGCTAGTGCGGAAATGGCTCGTCTCCCTGTCTGCCCTACAAGTTGTTATGTGCAGAGGCCTTGCTTGTTAGCAATTTAAAATATAATCACAGGAGCGCATTTGCAAACCACCCAATTAATCTAATAAAGAGGCTACATGCTGTGCTTCTGGCTGGCTGGCTGGCGCGTGTGGGGCTGGAGCATTTCAAACCCAGACAGGTTTCCAGCAAAGCCAAAGGAGGGGAGAGGACAGAATGGAGGGGAAGAAGAAGAGAGAGCGTCCCTCTCTCCAAAAGCCTTCTGCTCTGAACTTCAGAACAAAAAACTCTTTGCCTCCTGACGGAAGGACTGGCCTCCTGGCCTCCTCCTGGAGCCAAGGGGCAGCCACGGAGAAGGTCCTGTTGCACCTTCCCAACAACTGGAGGCAACACAAGGGCTGGTTTTGACCTAAAATGCCCTATATGGTTTGGGCCCATGTTAACTGAAGGAACATATCTCCCTGTATGCGCCCAGCAGAGCTCCAAGACTATCCCAAGAGGCCCTTCTCTCTGTCCCACCACCCCCTCAGCTGCATTTGGGGGAACGAGGGAGACGGGGCCTTTTCGGTGGCTGCTCCCAGGGGTGGGAACGCCCTCCCTTAAAAGGCCAGGAGGGGCCCATCCTTGCTTTCCTCCTATCAGCGCGTCAAAACATTCTTTTTGTGCCATCAGGCTTCTACAAATTGACTGGGTCTGAGCTTTCAATGCTGTGCAGTTGTTTTTAAGGTTTGCATATAGTCTTTTAATGCATTTTAATATATGATGTTTTGACTTGACAAATTAAATCTTGTATTTTTATGAAGGTTTTTAATTTGCATTGCTCTAAATGTTGTCAGCCCATTGTCAGGAGAAAGGAAGGGTATAAATTAAATAAATAAATAAGACGGTGTCTGCCTGTGTCCGTCTTCCCCCAAAGTTTTGTGCCTCTGTCTGTCTCGACATCCTCCCTCCGCGATCCAGCAACTCCTCTGTGCAGCAAAGCAAGCTGGGGATTCAACTCTGCCTGGAATGGGCAGTGGGTACCCTCTCTGGGACCCCCTCCTCAAATCTCTGGGATGAGGGGAAAGGGGCTCTCCCCTTTACGGCCACTTTGTATGCTCAAGGTAGAAGATGCCCTCATATGGGAAAGCCCTGACATTGACAGACAGACAACTGATGTTCTACTCCTGCGTTAAGTTCGCTGTCGCACACACGTTCTGCTCCTGGGCCATTTCCACACTAGGCTGTTATAGCGCTTTGATTCCACTTTCCTATGGAACCCTGGAGTTGGAAGAGACCCCAAGGGCCCTCTAGTCCAACCCCCTTCTGCCACACTGGAAGACACCATTAAAACCTATTCCTCTGACAGATGGCCCTCCAGCCTCTCTTTGAAAACCTCCAAAGGAGGAGGAGACTCCATCATCACGCTCCATGGAGGCAGCAGCAGATCCCACTGCTGGACAGCTCTGACCATCGGCAAGTTCTTCCTAACGTTTACGTGGAATCTCTTTTTCTGTTGTTTGAAGCCACTGCTCCACAGCGCCCTAGACTTTGAAGCAGCTGAAAACAGTCTTGCTCCATCTTCCGTATGGTATCATCCTTTCAAATATTTAAACATGGCTATCATGTGCCCTTCTCTTCACCTTCTCTTCTGCAGACTAAACATCCCCAGCTCCCTAAGCCGCTCCTCATAGGGCTTCATGGCTTCCAGACCCTCCACCATTTTGGTTGCCCTCTTTTGGATGCATTCCAGCTTGTCAATATCCTTCTTGAATTGGGGTGCCCAGAACTGGACATAGAATTCCAGATGAGGTCTAACCAAAGCAGAATAGAGTGGTACCAGTACCTCCCTCGATCTAGACACCATACTCCTATTGATGTAGCCAAGAATTGCATTGGCTTTTTTAGCTGCTGCATCACACTGCTGATTCGTGTTCAGCTTGTGGTCCACCAAGACTCCTAGATCCCTTTCATACATACTATGCTCAAGCCAGCTGTCATGCATCCTAGATCTGTGCATTTCACTTTTTCTGCCTGGGTAGTACCTTACACTTTACCACTCATATATTATGGATTGTAAATTGGAGAGGCAGGAGACCTTCCCTGCAACCATTCTGTTTAAATTCTGCCTAACAGTATAAATTTGCTCCCTTTTAATGCATTTTTTTAAAAAAACTGCTGATCTATTAATTCAGTGACACAGTTGTGTCTGTTTTTCAGCAATTAGATTTATCAGCCGCTTTGAACACTGCCAGAGGAAGGGGTATACAAGTATTTTAAGAAAACAAGCAGAAGCCTAAACGCTTAATGTCCAAAGGGAGTTCAGAACCTGGATGACCTTCCCTGCTTGTTCTCCTAACCCTGACAGGCGCTGTCCAGACTCTCCTCCCGAGGAGACCCATCCAGCTAAGGGAGCGCGGGGCTCCCCGTCTGGGCCCGGACGGGCCTTGGGTCAAACTGGGAGAGGGTGAAATTCACTCCGAGAGCCGCCACTCGCCTCTGAGTCTCCAGCTGCTCGGCACTTGATCATTTCACACTCATTATGTATTTTAATTAAACATTTATGTATACAAGAGGTGCCAATCAAAGTAAACCAGGCTAAGGGGGAATTAATTTATTCTCCCCAAAGTTAATGAGCGCTTTCCAGCGTTAACAATTCATTAGTCTCTCTGGAATGAACAAGTGGATTTTAAACGCAGGGTCAACTCCGCTGCGCCAACCCTGCAGGGGGGGCGCCGGTGGTGGACAGGAAGAGAAGAGGGGGGAGCTCAGAGTCCCCCTCCCTCCCTCCCTCCTTCTCTGATGCCTTTCGTTGGTGAGAAAGAGAAATGTGAGAAAAAGCATATCGGAAAGGCGTCAGGAATCCACGATTGTAGTTCCAGCCCTTTCACACTACACAATTATAGCACTATGATTCCACTTGAATTGCCATGGTTTCATCATCTTATGGAATCCTGGGATTTGTAGTGTAAGGGGGGGTATTGGGAGCCCATGGCCAGAGATTTCCCCTAGCACAGCAGTTCTCAGCATTTGGTCCTCCAAGGGTCTTGGACTTCAGTTTCCACAAGTCAATGCTCAGGAATGCTGGGAGGTAAAGTCTCAAACAGAGGAGGAAGACAGCTTGAGGATCATGCTCTGGGGCCTCACCAAACTACAGCTTCCAGGATTCCAGAGGATGATGCAGTCATGGATGTTATTGAGTAATCATATAGTGCCATAACTCTGTAGCATGAAAGGGCAGTGGGCCTGGAAAATGAAGGGCTGAGCCAGTCCTTCAGCCTAGACACCAGGCTCCAATTGATGCAACCAAGGATTGTATTGGCTTGTTTAGCTGCTGCATCACGCTGCTGACTCATGTTCAGCTTGTGGTCTACTAAGATTCCTAGATCCCTTTCACACATACTGTTGTCCAGCAAAGTGCCCCCCCCCGCCCATCCTATATCTGTGCATTTCATTCTTTCTTCCTAAGTGTAGTACCTTATATTTCTCCCTGTTGAAATTCATTTTGCTAGCCTTGGCCCCGTTCTCCAATCTCTTAAGGTCATTTTGGATTCTGATCCTGTCCTCTGGGGTTTTAGCTGGCCCTCCAAATTTTGTGTCAACTGCAAATTTGATCAGCAGGCCCTCCACTCCTTCATCTGAGTCATTGACGAAGATGTTGGACAGCCCTGGGCCCAGGACAGAACCCTGTGGCTCCCCACTAGTCACCTCTCTCCAGGATGGAGAGGAGCCATTGGTGAGGAGCACCTTTTGGGTCTGGTTGGTCAACCAATGACAAATCCACCTAACAGAGGCATCATCTCACCAGATTTTGGCTTCTTCACAAGAATATCATGGGGGCCCTTGTCTAAGGACTTTGACAGTCAAAGATATACTATGTCCACAGCATTCCAAAACACCCACCGAAAGGGCATGCACACACAGAGAATAACTGAAACAGACATATGCCTGTTCTGCCCTCCTGTTACACTGCTGCGATTCCCCTTTCAACATCCAGTGGAATTCTGGGATTTGTAGTTTCCTGAGGCCAAAGAGCTCTCTGGCTGAGAATCTTAAATGCCCCTCCCTAAGCTGCAAACCCAGGAGTCCATAGGATGTGGAAAGTGGAATAATAGCACTATAACAGTGTAGGGTGGAAATGGCCATAGCTGTTCTTTTGTAACCTGAAAGAGGAACCGACGAAATCACCTTTCCCTTCCAAATAGCCACACGGCATCATGAGCCCCAACCCCCAGAAGCCAGGGCAGAAAGACTCCCTGCCCATTTAGACCGGCTGCTTTGGCCCTTGCAAAACCCTGCACAGTAATAATAAAAATCCCATCCCATTGCCATTGACAGGGCTGGATGCTCGCCCGTCGGCAGACCCACAGGATGGCAAGATGTAGGATTACTCCCCGACCAAATCAATAATGCAAAAGTTCTGATTGTTATCCATGCTCATGAAAAGAAAAGGTTCCCCAAAGGGGAGGGGGAGGAGGAAGAGGAGTCGGTGGCGGCTTAATTGCTCAGAGGGAAAATTTAATAATCGCTGCAAAGGGATGTCAAAGCAGGAACTGAGATGGAGAGCACGGGACTCTCTCCAGCATTGGAGGCGGCCGAGCAGTTGTTCCAGCACATGGAAGCAGCCCAGATCTCGCCCCATTCCGCTTGGGACGGGCCACCCGCAGGCATGTCTGCAGTGTCCAGAAAGGCCAGCATGCAGACAGGGCTGGAGGTGTAAGAGGAAGAACAAGGTGGGGTGATGGTTTCTGGTGCTAGACCCCTGGCTTGGCTGTCAGCTCAGAGACTTTCCTCCTTGGCTTCCAAGGCCAGGATACGTCCCTTGGAGGAGGGGGAGCAACTCCTGAGGAGACCAGTTCTCTTCCCTGGACATTTCTGCACTAGCCTGTTATGGCGCAATGATTCCACTTTCAACATCCTCTGGAATCCTGGGGTTTGCAGTTTCGGGAGGGGCCATTCGGGCCCTCCCGAAACTGCAAACCCCAGGATTCCAGAGGATGTTGAAAGTGGAATCATCGCGCTATAACAGCCTAGTGCGGAAATGGCTTGCCCAGCAGCCATTTGGAGCCCCTGAGGACCAGCTTAAAAATCTTTGCACGGGCTTTCAAATTTGTACACCATCATTATTACATTCTTCGAAACCTGGCACAGGATCTCAAATTTGTACACCATTATTGTTTTCTGTGAAACTCACCAATTTTACAACAAATGTCAAAACCAATTGACAAATGATACTACAGGGAGAGAAAACCAAAGGCAGTGCAGCTTCAGGCCTTAGCTTCCCCGCAGGATCTTGCAGTGCAGGCTGCAAAGGAGAAGTACACATTCTCAGCTTTGACATTCACATACTTGATTACTTGCAGATTATTTGCCGTGGCCTCTGCTGCTGCCCTAGGCCATTTTTAGTAGGGACTTCTAAATCTCGCCCCACATTTGGAGTTTCTGCAAGCTTTGTGAGACTGTGAGGGTCTGTGAACACAAGGCAGGGCTTGTAAGTCCACTATTAAAAATGGCAAAGAAATGGCGTTGGCAGCAAGCCCTGCCAGTCGTCCACTTCTGCCTTGCAAAGGAACCCTGCTGCCTCAAGGGCAGAGCTGGGTGGCTGGCAAGTTTCTCACTGTGGATTCAGATGTACTGTGCATCTGAATCTTCTATGGGTTGAACCCACAGATTACACTTTTGTGTGCATGTTTCATATGGTTTCTGGGTCTAGAAATATTATATATATATATGAATGATATATTGATATATTTTTGCATTTCTCCCACTTTCATGGGGGTCTTGCTCCCCTAGCCTCCATAAATATGGAGAGAGAACTGTACAAGATTCCTTTCCAGCTAGTCTCTGCTATGGCAGCCAAGAAAGCAGACAGATGATGAAAAAATTGGGGAAAGCACTATGCCGTTGGTCCTCTGGGACCCTCTTCCAGCTCTGTGGGCCTGTGACCACGAGTCCTGGTACACAGGCTGTACTAAAGGCTGGTGACAGCTCTGCAAGGAAGACCCTACACTGGCATACAAGCCAGTGCGCATGTACACCTCTCAAGCTTTGTTCATCAAGCTACGACCAGGACTGAGCACCCAGCAATGTGGAGGACCGCCGGCTTTCACGGCCGGCAAGCAAAGCCCCGCACTGGGCTCTGCTGTGGTGGAAAGACTTATGCAAATCGAGGCCAATCAATTCAGAAAGTTATTTTTAGCCCCATTGCTGCCTGGCTTTCAATTGATTAATTTTTGGAATATATTTGCCTAAACAGATACAGGGTTGGAAAAATCACAGGCAGCTTGTCCTCCACGCATTTTTAAAATTATATTTATAGGTGCATGCCCCACACACACACACCTATTGGAGCGACTAACAAACGAATTAGCAAGCTGTTTTGGCTTCTGCCTTCTTCTGTTGCTGAAAATGAAAGTGAGCTCCATCCATGGCCCTTTCAAACACTCTCCTGCCAACATCCTTAAGTGGGCAGCGGTGCAAAGTATTATCTCCTCGGCTGAGACCTTGAAATGTTATGGTCTTAAGTCTTTGGATCCACAAATTCCCACTGACATCCAAGTTTAAGTGGAGAGATGCCTCTCCTCCCTGCTAATTAGATGGAAAGCAGACAGACTGTGGTCTCTTTTGAGTTAAAATGTTTAGTTACCGGTTGCTCCAGCTTCCCGGGCAGGGTTGGCAAACTCCTGATTCCTGAAACGTGGCGTACGGCATTTGGGGTTGCCTTGCCCACCTATGCAAGATGATACCTTGTATGTCAGCACTCACGCCGGGAAGCCAAAATGTCTTGCTAAGTTATTTAAATTCTGTTTGTTAATCACTCTCTGTCTCTTTTGTGAGTGTTTGCACGGGTGTGAGACAGATCGATTGCTTAACTTCATCCTTCTGGGATCCAGAGCAAAAGGCCATTTCCGCACTAGGCTGTTATAGCGCTATGTTTCCACTTTCAACATCCTACTATGCTTTGGTTAGACCTCATCTTGAATGCTGTGTCCAGTTCTGGGCACCCCAATTCAAGAAGGACACAGTCAAGCTGGAGCAAGTCCAGAGGAGGGCGACCAAAATGGTGAGCGGCCTGGAAGCCATGAAGCCCTATGAGGATAGACTGAGAGAGCTGGGGATGTTTAGTCTGCAGAAGAGAAGGTTGAGAGGGGACATGAGAGCCACGTTTAAATATTTGAAGGGATGCCATGTACATGTAGAGGAAGGAGAGGGCTTGTTTTCTGCTGCTCCAGAGACCAGGACAAGGAGCAATGGATTCAAGCTGCAGGAAAGGAGATTCCACCTGAACCTCAGGAAGAACTTCCTGACGAGTCAGGGCTGTCCGGCAGTGGAATCCGCTGCCTTGGAATGTAGTGGAGTCTCCTTCCTTGGAGGTTTTTAAGTAGAGGCTGGATGGCCATCTGGCAAAGGGAGGGACTTTGAGGGTGTTCCTGCAGGGCAGGGGGTTGGACTGGATGGCCCCTGGGGTCTCTTCCAACTCTACATTTCTATGATTCTATGATTCTATGGAATCCTGGGGTTTGCAGTTTCGGGAGTGGCCGCCTGGCCCCTCCCGAAACTGCAAACCCCAGGATTCCATAGGATGTTGAAAGTGGAACCATAGTGCTATAACAGCCTAGTGCGGAAATGGCCAAAGTGCTCTTTGATTCCCTTTAAATCATCTACACACTGTCACATGGAGGCAGAGGTGTATCTGGCATAAACAGTACCAAGGCAAGTGCGGAAGTTGCACCCGTTTCCAGGGCTGCTTCCTCTTCCTCCTCCTCCACTTCCGGCACTGCTGTTTTGTGCCCCCCTGGCATTTGCGCCCAGGGCACATACCCTACTCACCCCGACCCTACATATGCCTCTGTGTGGACGTACTGGCATCATGGGTGGGGTAACAGGCTCATTGAGAAATGCACTTCAGACAAAAAAGTCAAACTGCTTCTGTTTTAAGAAACCTAGACATGTGTAACCCTCCCAATAGGATCCTGGCCTGAATCTCTAGCCTTGCTCCCCGCCCCACACAGTCAGCATGTCTCCATCGCTTGTGCTGTTCTCCTGTCATCTTTCCTTGACAAAGAAAACTGCAAAATTTCTGACTCATGGGAATAGGGCACCCCCTAACCCACTTAATGAAACCCCCTCCCCTGGCACACATGCTAATGGGGACGCACGCTGGTGGTTTAAAGGTGATGCAGAGAAAAGAGGACTCCTCTGTTGAAAGGGGGGAGGCTTGCCCTCTGGGAAGCCAAGCGAACCCCCCCCCCATCCCACCCAATAATTGAAAATCTCTTGATTTGCAAGAGAATCCGTCTAGTGCTCTCCCTCTCTCATCCTCTGGCATTTTGCTAACATTAATGCCATTCTCAAGTGGCTGAAAGAGCCGATCAGAGGCAAGAGTCAGACGAGCCAGGGAGGCAAATGACCCTCAAAAGTCCTCAAGGAACAAGCAGGGCCGGGTTTTTCAATTACAGATCCAACTGGGAGCAGCCTCGTGATGAGCTGAGCGTGTGTGTGTTTTTGGGGGGAGTGGGTTAGGAAAACTAGCTGAAGTCCGGGCTGGGGTGCCCACCGAAAGAGCTCCAAAGAGCCCTGGGGACAGCCTGGGATCTTGCTTTGGAAAGCGGATAAGGGGGTGCTTCCTCAGGCACTTGGGGGCCCCTGCCTCTCCCTTCTGTTCCGCAGGGTGGCCAAAGTTTGCAGCAGCCTCTGATACGCTCCCTTAGAAGGTTCAGAGCAGAAGATGGGAATGTATGGACGCACTTGCCTAGGAGATTCTCCAGGCCCTGAGATCCTCAGGAGAGGCCCATCGCTGAGTCCCACAACCTTCACAGGCGAGACGGGTGGGGACACGAGACAGGCCCTTCTCCGTTGCTGCCCTGAGATGCTCAAATTCCCTTCCAGGAGGCTAGAATGTCCCCCTCCTTGCAGCCCATTCCAGGCAAGGCTGAATTCCCAGCGTGCTTGTCAGGGGCTCAGCCTTGTCATGAAAGCATTTTGGGGGTTTTTATTTTTATTTTTTGCTTAGCTAGGCTTTAGAGAGGGATCTCTTTGTAGTCACATTGTAACCAGTGCTAACTGCTGCTTGTAACAATGGATTGGACATCAATCGGCTGGCAACAATTCATTGCATTTCAATAGTGGGGAAGGTCCAGACTGGGGATTAAATGCTCCAGGTGTGAAGCTGCAACACCCAGGGGCACCTGGTCAGTAGAAAGAAGAAGCCTCAAGGACAGAGAATGAGTGATTCCAGGAAGGCATTGTGAAAACAACCCAATGGGGCAGATAAGGAACCTGGGAAGAAGTTAAATTCCCAAGAGCAAAGTATGCAAACATGCGCCTTCCCTGGGAACCCTTTGAGATTTGGGAAATGGGTGATGCTTGTAGGCCCACCAGTTGAAACTGTGTGCAAAAGCATTTGCTTCGATGTAACCTGATTGCTAATTTATGCACTTCAGCTCTAGCAACTTTTCAAGCTCATGCGGCCAAACCCTTGGGTGTTTCTTGGGGAAACGAGTCAGGCAGCACATGAGGATGCTTTGCTCCAGATGGGAGCTGCTGGAGAGCTGAGGGAGGGCAGCAAGAGGGAGAGGCACAAAACTTTGGAGGAAGAAGACGAGAAGCGGGCTTGATATTGCATGGGCTGATGTGGGAGGCAGGAGACGAGGACTGGCCAGGACAGCAAAGAGGGTGCCATGAAAGATCCTTCTCTCAACTCCTTTCCGCATGAGACTGGCCATTTCTGCACGGCACTCTTATAGCGCGATGATTCCACTTTCAACCTCCTATGGAATCCTGGGGTTTGCAGTTCCGGGAGGGGCCGGCCGGCCCCTCCCGGAACTGCAAACCCCAGGATTCCATAGGAGGTTGAAAGTGGAATCATCGTGCTATAAGAGTGCCGTGCAGAGTGCTATTATTCCACTTTCAACATCCTACGGAAACCTGGTTTGCAGGATCAAGGCCCCTCCCGAAACTGCAAACCCTAGGGTTCCATAGGATGTTGAAAGTGGAATCATAGCACTATAAAAGTCTAGTGCAAAAATAGTATCAGTTCCACCATAGTCACAGACAGGGCTGATGGGGCACGAGAGAGGATTCTTCAGTGGCTGCCCCTCAATGCCAGAACTCCCTTCCAGGAGGCCAGAATGGGCCCCTTCTTGCAGCCCCTCCACTGGCAAGGAACAGCTTTTTTAATTCCAACAGGCTGTTGAGAACTTAAGGTTTTTAAATAAAGAGCACTTAGGAGGCTGCTGCACAATTTTAACTGTGCTTTTTTAAAAGCCTGCTTTTTGTAATTTTTAGTTGGACGTTCTAAATTAAAACGTTGGTACCTTTATTCCATTTTAATGTCTCCCCCCATTTGTTTTAACTGGTGGTGGTGCTTGTGTGCCTTTCTTGTCATTTCTGACTTATGGGGAGCGTAATGAAATGTGTCCAGAGGAGGGCGACCAAAATGGTCACAGGTCTGGAAACCACGAAGCCCCTGAGGAGTGGTTGAGGGAGCTGGGGATGTGTAGCCTGGAGAAGAAAAGATTAAGAGGGGGCATGATAGCCATGTTTAAATATTTGAAAGGATGTCATGTTGAAGATGGAGCAAGCTTGTTTTCTGCTGCTCCAGAAACTAGGAAATGGAGCAATGCATTCGAACTACAGGAAAAGAGATTTCCCCTAAACTCCAGGAAGAACTTCCTGGCAGCAAGAGAAGCTTGGCAGTGGAATGTGCTGCTGCCTCAACAGTGTGATGGAGTTCTTTAAACAGAGGCTTGATGCCCATCTGGCAGGAGTGCCTTGATTGTGTCTTCCTGAACAGGAGAAAAGGGCTGGCCTGGATGGCCCTTGAGGTCTCTTCCAAGCCTAGGATTCTAAGAGTCTTTGGCCATTTCTCCCACTAGCCTGTTATAGCGCGATGATTCCACTTTCAACATCCTCTGGAATCCTGGGGTTTGCAGTTTTGGGAGGGACCGAATCACCCCTCCCAAAGCTGCAAACCCCAGGATTCCAGAGGATGTTGAAAGTGGAATCATCGTGCTGTAACAGGATAGTGCAGAAATGGCCTAAGAGTCTATGATTCCATGGAATGCATTCACTGCCCCCCTGACCTGGGAGTCACTGTCTGTCCACAACCTCTGGAAAGGCCTTGGCCTCCTACTCTGTACGCAGTCCCACCTTCCTTCCACCTTCCAGCAGGGAGAAAAAACCCTTTTACTCCTGGTGCACGCTCCATTTCCCAGACCAGGATTGTGATGGGGGGCCTTGTGGGGAGGCGAGGGCCCGGCAGGGTTGGCTCTTATTATTCTAAAGCTGTGCCCAGAGGCATCCATCCGTGCACAACCGTGCCAGGCTGGCACTCTGGAGCTGCGGTTTCCCAGGGGCTCTGCTTCATCACCCTGCAGTCCAATTTCCCCGAGACAGAGACGCCTATGTGGAAACGAAGAAGAGAGAGCCAAGGGGATGAAGAAGGAAGGGCGAGGCTTGTGATTAACCAGCTGCTCTCTGTCTCTCTCCCTCTGTATGTGTGGAGGTGAGATGCAAAGAAAACCTGGCCAAGGGGCAGGCAACCTCAGCAAAGACCCCCAGGGTGGCGAAAACACACAGCATCCCAGCAACAAACCAGCCTGGCTGCTCTTGGGCTGTAGCTTTCTCCTGCCATGGATGCAAATTTCAGAATCCTAACAGGCTGACGCTGCTTTCACTGCCTGGACTGAATCTCAGGGAATCCTGGGATCTGTTGTGCAGTGATAGATGGAGACCCCTAATCCAGCGGTTTGCTTCTGCAGGGGTGTGGACTTCAACTCCCAGGAGTCTGAGCTCACTTGGCCAATGGTCAGGGATTCTGGGAAGTGAAATCCCAAGCCCCTGGAGAACCCCTGCCCTAATGCACTCCCTTGAGTTACAGTGCTAGAAAGGCACTGAGCTCTTTCTCAAAATGCTGCACCAAACTGCAGATCCCAGGATTTCTGACGATGGGGCCAAGGCACCATGGCATAATATCCTAGGATATTAAAAGATATTAAAAATATCCTAGGATGTTAAAAGAGCTGGCAGAGGTCATTTCCGAACCACTTGCTATAATCTTTGAGAAATCTTGGAGGACAGGAGAAGTTCCAGCAGGCTGGAAAAGGGCAAATGCCATCTCCATCTTCAAGAAGGGGAAAAAAGAGGACCCAAATAATTATCGCCCAGTCAGCCTGACATCAGTACCCGGAAAGATCCTGGAGCAGATCATTAAGCAGTCAGTTTCTGATCACTTAGAAAGCAACGCGGTAATCACGAGAAGTCAACATGGATTTCTCAAAAGTAAGTCATGCCAGACTAATCTTATCTCTTTTTATGATAGAGTCACTAGCTTGATAGATGAAGGGAGTGCTGTGGATGTAGCATATCTCGATTTCAGTAAGGCCTTCGACAAAGTTCCCCATGACATTCTTGCAACGAAGCTAGTAAAATGTGGGCTGGACAGGGCTACTGTTATTTGGGTTTGTAATTGGTTGACCGACCGAACCCAAAGGGTGGTCACGAATGGCTGCTTTTCTTCCTGGAGAGAAATGACTTTTGAGGGGTGCCACAGGGTTCTGTCCTGGGCCCAGTGCTGTTCCATATTTTTATCAACAACTTGGATGAAGGAATAGAGGGCAGGCTGATCAAATTTGCAGATGACACCAAATTGGGAGGGGTTGCTAATACGCCAGAGGACAGGATCAAAATTCAAAATGACCTGGATAGATTGGAGAGCTGGGCCAAGGCGAACAAAATGAAATTCAACAGAGAGAAATGTAAGGTCCTGCACTTAGGTAGAAAAAATGGAATACAGAAATATAGGATGGGGGACACGTGGCTGGGTAGCAGTACGTGTGAAAGGGATCTAGGAGTCTTCATAGACCACAAGCTGAACATGAGTCAGCAGTGTGATGCGGCAGTCAAGAAAGCCAATGCAATTCTTGGCTGCATCAATAGGAGTATGGTGTCTAGATCGAGGGAGGTACTGGTACCACTCTACTCTGCTTTGGTTAGACCCCATCTTGAATACTGTGTCCAGTTCTGGGCACCCCAATTCAAGAGGGATATTGACAAGCTGGAGCAAGTCCAGAAGAGGGCGACCAAAATGGTGAGGGGCCTGGAAGCCATGAAGCCCTATGAGGATAGACTTAGAGAGCTGGGTATGTTTAGTCTGCAGCAGAGAAGGTTGAGAGGGGACATGAGAGCCATGTTTAAATATTTGAAGGGATGCCATGTAGAGGAAGGAGCGGGCTTGTTTTCTGCTGCTCCAGAGACCAGGACAAGGAGCAACGGATTCAAGCTGCAGGAAAGGAGATTCCACCTGAACCTCAGGAAGAACTTCCTGATGGTCAGGGCTGTCTGGCAGTGGGATCTGCTGCCTCAGTGGAGTCTCCTTTCTTGGAGGTTTTTGAGCAGAGGCTGGAGGGCCATCTGTTGGGAGTGCTTTGATGGGTGTGTTCCTGCATGGCAGAAGGGGGTTGGACTGGATGGCCCCTGGGGTCTCTTCCAACTCTACAATTCTATGATTCTATGAACCACAGCACTACAATTGTGGCAATGTGATCACAGGCCAGAGGACAGGACCAGAGGGTCAATGTGGAGCCAGAAGGAGGGGGAAGGAGTGGGGCGGGGGTAGGAGAAAGACCCTCCCCAAGAGGCTCCTTCTGGTCCTTTCACCCTTGCATTGCTTGGAACACAAGAAGAGCCACAGGGGACCAGGCCAAAGGCTCTTCTAAATCCACCATTTTGGCTCCTTCCATCCACTCTTATTTTAATATTTTTTGGAGTTATTTATTAGCATATTTAGATGGGATCTCCCAGCCACACACAATAGATTAAAAAAGCACATTAAACAATTTGATGATTTAAAACCAAGGCAGCTTAAAGCCACACACAGGTGCAGATTTGGATGGCATCGATTAAACCCACAAAGCTTAAGTAAAAAAGTTTTGCTTAGTGCCTATTTTTGGCTTTGCTTAATGACATCGGTGCTGGCACCAATCAGGCCCCTCTCGGGGGGGGGAGTTCTACAACATGGGGGCCACAGAAGAGGAGGCCCCGTTGCCTCCACGGAAAGGCCACAAGCAAGGAGGGAGGGCAGACGCAACCTCCGTCTCACGTCCTCTGACAACCTATATAGAGACGTACTCTGCCCTTGATGCTGGGGGAAGAACTCTTTATTAATTAATTAAAACGCTTATACCCTATGCCTTGTATCATGAGACTTCAGGCTGGCATACAAGTCAGATCACAATGAAAAATTCAAAAACATGTAAAATTTTAAAACAATCTGAATAACTGAAGCAGACTCAAAGCATATCCAAGTTAAAACAGTCTTTTTCTTTAAAAAAAAAAGGTTTAAATGATTTAAAAGCATGTGCATGCATTTCCTTTTGAATACATCATACCTCAAAGTGTTTCATAAATGAGTCACATTTTAATCTGGCACCAGCAAGAAGCCGGCACTGGCATCAGTTGAGACTCTGAACCATTCTGACTAGCAGCAACTGACGGACCCATCCTCCACAGACTGATGGTTTCAAGGGGACATCTGCTGCCTTCTAAATAGAATGCAATGAAGTCTGATTTCTTAGTTATATTTTTTTTCTGCCTTTCCTTCCATACGCTCAGGCCAACAATAGTTGGCTCATATACTTTCTCCTGCCAACAACAACCCTACGAGGTAGGCCAGACTGAGAGAGAGGGGAAGAGATGGATGGAGAGAGACAGAGCAAGGCAAGCTAGTTGAAAAAACACCTAGTGAGCTTCATGGCTTATTACAACTCAGGCCCCCCAAGTCGCAATCCAACACGGTTAACCACTACACCACATTGCCTCCCTGGAATCATAGAATCATAGAAATGTAGAGTTGGAAGAGACCCCAGGGGCCATCCAGTCCAACCCCCTGCCACGCAGGAACACCCTCAAAGCGCTCCCGACAGATGGCCATCCAGCCTCTGCTTAAAAACCTCCAAGGAAGGAGGAGACTCCACCACACTCCATGGAGGCAGCAGCAGATTCCACTGCCGGACAGCCCTGACTGTCAGGAAGTTCTTCCTGAGGTTCGGGTAGAATCTCCTTTCCTGCAGCCTGAATCCATTGCTCCTTGTCCTGGTCTCTGGAGCAGCAGAAAACAAGCCCTCTCCCTCCTCTACATGGCATCCCTTCAAAGATTTAAACATGGTTATCATGTCCCCTCTTAACCTTCTCTTCTGCAGACTAAACATCCCCAGCTCTCTCAGGCCATTTCCGCAATACAGTGTTAAACTGCTGCTATTCCAGTTTCAACGCCCTGTGGAATTTTGGGGTTTGTAGTTGACTGAGACCAAAGAGCTCTTTGGCTGAGAATTTGAAGTGCCCTTCCCTAAACTACAAACCCCAGAATTCCATAAGAGGTTGATAGTGGAATAGCAGCACTTTAACACTGTAGTGCGGAAATGACTTCAGTCTATCCTCATAGGGCTTCATGGCTTCCAGGCCTCTCACCATTTTGGTCGCCCTCCTCTGGACTTGCTCCAGCTTGTCAATATCCAGAACTGGACACAGTATTCAAGATGGGGTCTAATCAAAGCAGAGTGGTACCAGTACCTTCCTCGATCTGCACACCATACTCCTATTGATGCAGCCGAGAATTGCATTGGCTTTCTTGGCTGCCGCATCACACTGCTGGCTCATGTTCAGCTTGTGGTCTATGAAGACTCCTAGATCCCTTTCACACGTCCTGTTATCCAGCCACGTGTCCCCCATCCTATATTTGTGGATTCCATTATTTCTGCCTAAGTGTAGGACCTTACATTTCTCTCTGTTGAATTTCATTTTGTTCGCCCTGGCCCAGCTCTCCAATCTATCCAGGTCATTTTGAATTTTGATCCTGTCCTCTGGCGTATTAGCAACCCCTCCCCATTTGGTGTCATCTGCAAATTCGATGAGCATGCCCTCCATTCCTTCATCCAAGTCATTGATAAAAATATTGAACAGCACTGGGTCCAGAATGGATTGCATGAAAGGACTGCCACGTTTACCGTTATCATTAATGTCTGACCTGCTGCAAAAGCACCAGGTTTAAAATGCTGCTACCAAGTAAGAGACACGTGCTCCACCTCCACTGGCCACCTCTCCTCTTTTGGGTGCCCTGGGCGAACTCAACAGAAGAGAGTAAAAGAGCCACGCTGGGTCAGCCCAAAGCCCCATCTACACAGTGGCCAAGCAGAGGCACCCGTGGAAATCCCACCACCAGGACATGAAGGGGTCACGTCTACATGTTTTTGTGTGCGCACAAAATCACTGCATTCTCCACAAAATAAATGCAATGTTCTGTGGAAAAAAAAAATGTATCTGGGAAAAATGGGGAGGAAGGTTTGAATATAAACTTTTTTTGTGCAAAAAAGAAAACGAAAAAAATCTTCACAGATTTCCAAAAGTTTCCCAAAAAAACAATAGCAGCGACAAATAATCATAGCAGTCTCAGCAATGAGAAAAACAAGCAGCAACGGGGCTTGGACCCTGCTGCATTATCTGATGAGACCCCCCCCCCATATACAGTGTTAGTATTTCTTCTGAGAAAGGTCAGCTAATAGACACGTGGTTATCGGCTGTACCGTATGGTGTGCAGATGCCACATTTCTCCAAAAGTGCACTGTAATATAAAAAAGGCTACAGTATTTATTGACCTAATGCATTATTTTGTCACTGCAAAAACACCTTACAACTAACTATTCATTCATTTGTCCCACCAGATTTAAGGAAGGACCTGTATTCACTAAGACTTCTAAAGTCTGCATTGTTACTGGCCCAAAACTTTGGTCAGCAACACCTGGGAAACCGTGAAACCCAGACCGGCACAGTCATAATCTCATCAGTCCATCTGGGGACAATTCAAAAGGGACCGAGAAAACCTCTGAGTACAATTGCCACGGATACAATCACATAGTAGCACAATTACCAATTTTTTTTTTAAAAAAGGCAGCATGTGGGGCAGGCCACGTTATTCACCGATACCTTACTGATTGCTGTATTCTTGGACAGAATCTGAATCCCTGATGGTCCAAAATGCCAGTTAGGAACACCTGGGAGGCTGAAAAATAACAATGACGGAGGTTGAATCTCGCTTGCCCAGAAATCTGACAACTTCCAGGAGCCAAAGCTTTTTGCTGCCGGCCATTTGCTTCAGTGGCTGACACACTCTCGCTCTCTCAAATCCTCAGTCTCCCTCTTTTTAACCACAAGCCCCCCATTTTCTGCCTTTGAGGCATCGTCTGCTGGGGCGCGTTTGTCTGTCTCTCAGATCCGAGGAGCCCCAGAGGTGCCACCCCAGAGACAGAAGCCGGCAGCTGGCGACAAAAAGGGAGAGACTGAGGATCTGTGAAATGGTGGAAGGGGTGGATCCGTGCGGAGCACTAGGCTTGGGTTTCTGCCATTTCACAGATCCCCACCTTTCTCCAGCCTCCCGTCTCACATACAACACAAGTAGCGAACCAAGGAGATGTGAGGCTATTTAAAAAAGTGGAATCCTGTGTCCAGTTCTGGGCACCTCAATTCAAGAAGGATGTCAACAAGCTGGAGCGTGTCCCGAGGCGGGCGACCAAAATGGTGGAAGATCTGGAAGCCATGAAGTCCTATGAGGAATGGCTTAGGGAGCTGGGTATGTTTAGTCTGCAGAAGAGAAGGTTAAGAGGGGACAGGATAGCCATGTTTAAATATTTGAAGGGATGCCACATAGAGGAAGGAGTGGGCTAGTTCTCTACCACTCCAGAGACCAGGACAAGGAGCAATGGATTCAAGCTGCAGGAAAGGGGATTCCACCTGAACCTCAGGAAGATCTTTCTGATAGTCAGAGCTGTCCAGCAGTGGGAGATGCTGCTGCCTCCATGGAATGTGGTGGAGTCTCCTCCTTCTTTGGAGGTTTTTAAGCTGGATGGCCATCTGTTGGGAACACTTTGATGGGTGTTCCTGCATAGCAGGGGGTTGGACTCAATGGGCCCTGGGGTCTCTTCCAACTCTATGATTCTATGATTCTACTGTTGTTGCCGGGGGGTGGGGGTAAATTTTTCCAAGTATTTAGTGATAAGCCATTCTAAACAAGCCATTCTCTTTCCTTGCAAGAACTGTGCCAAAAGTCAGTTAACATAACTCACTGACAACTTCTCAGTTTTCAGTGAGTTAGACCTTATTTGGAATCCTGTGTCCAGTTCTGGGCACCTCAGTTCAAGAAGGAGATGGACAAGCTGGAGCATGTCCAGAGGAAGGTGACCAAAATGGTGGAGGCTCTGGAAGCCACGAAGCCCTAGGAGGAGCGGCTGAGGGAGCTGGGGATGTTTAGTCTGCAGAAGAGAAAGTTAGGAGGGGACATGAGAGCCATGTTTAAATATTTGAAGGGATGTCATGTCCAAGACGGAACAAGCTTGTTTTCTGCTGCTCCAGAAACTAGGACGTGGAGCAATGGATTCAAGCTGTAGGAAAGGAGATTCCAACCGAACCTCAAGAAGAACTTCCTGACGGTCAGAGCTGTGCGGCCGTGGAATCTGCTGCTGCCTCCCTGGAGTGAGGTGGAGTCTCTTCCTTCTGTGGAGGTTTTAAGAAGAGGCTGGACGGCCATCTGCCAAAGGGAGGGTTTTGATGTGAGTTCCTGCATAGCAGGGGGTAGGACTGGATGGCCCCTGAGGTCTCTTCGAACTCTATGATTCTATGTGTGTGTTTACAGAAAAATGTTGCAATGATCCGCTCTGTGTTCCCTTATTTTCTTTATGATTAGCAGCTTGTGCACATTTTCGCTTCCTTTGGAAGCTCTATAAAAACCCTGATGTTTCCATAAAGTTTTCTCCATCTGAGCAGACTACGGTTGCAGCTAAGCTGACAGAAGGGGCTGAGAAGATGTTCCCTCTGGGCCAAGAGTAATTGTGTTTGTGTCTCTGTGTGTGTCTGACTCCTTCCCAACCTGATGAAGGGCCTAATCTCAGCTCCGTATTTACTTACCTAGGAGACAAGGGTGAGCTGATATTTCAGTCACTCCGAACACTGTACTCTAATCTATCTATCTATCTAAAAAAATAGAGAACACTTCTGCTCCCAAAGCATTTCCGACGAGGGAGGCTCAATCTATATTGCCGAAGATATTGCAATCATGCCATTACAGACAGGCAATTGCAGTAAGGCAATTGCAAGAAGTGCTGCTTCTTGGAATGTGCCACACTATCTGAAGGGCATCATCCTCTTTCCTAGATTCTTGGACAGAATCCGAATCACTGAAGCTCCAGAACTCCAGCCAATAACACCTGGAAGACTGGGAAACTGAAAAAAATATTTTTAAAAAATCTGCCACAAGATATGATTGTTCCTGTTATTATTATTACACCAAGAGATGACAGCACAACATCAATAAATGACAAATTATTTGATGTCGTTTAAATGTTTTCTGGGGTTTTTTTTGGCCATTAAGTTATATTTTTTAAAACTTTTCTATGCTGGGAATTTTTAACTGTTTTAATTGTTTGGATTCGCCTTGAGTCCTGAGCTGGGGAAAAAGCAGGATATAAATAAATGCAACCCCATCCCCTTGTGGCAAGGAATGTTTTTCCCATAGAGGCATCTCACTGCTTCAAGGAAAGGAAAAACTGCAAATCTTCTCTGCATTTCTGCTCTCCCACTCTCCAGTGGGTTTTAAGAAGCCAGGAACCAAACATTTTTGCAAACAACTAAGGACTCTTCCTGTTCCCCCACCGACAACCACAAGAAGGCCCCTTGGGTACAAGGAGCTCCCCTTGTGACGGTGAACTCCACCGCAACTTGATGGTGTGCGTCTCCCAATGACCCAAAGTCCAGGGCAGATCAAAGACCAAAGATCAGGATCTTTGAAATATATCAAAAGCAGGGCAAGGAGGCGGGAAGGCTGCAACCAGGCGGCACTGTAGGATTAAAGTGGGCACCACTTCGGGGGGAAAGAGATGGAGCAGAGGAACGGCAGGAAGCAAGGCTCCAGGAGCGCACCACTGAAAGAGTGGGGCAAGTGGCATTGCTTCTCCAGCGTCCCCAGGCCCAGAAGTGCTCAGGAGGGATCTGCCTTGGACGCCAAAGGAATGATGGTGGGAGGTCAACTGAGGGCAACTGGCGCTACTCAGGGTAGTTCAGATATGGCAGATATATGGGCAGAAGGACCATCTGAGTGAGCTGTTCAAGAGTGGAATCCGCTGCTGCCTTCATGAAGTGTGGTGGAGCCTCCTCCTTCTTTGGAGGTTTCCAAACAGAGGCTGGATGGCCATCGGTCAAATTGATTGTGTCTTCCTGCGTGGCAGACAGGGGTTGGACTGGATGGCCCCTGGGGTCTCTTCCAACATTGCAATTCTATGATTCTTTGACCCATCTCCGTAGGCACAGTCATAGGTTGGCTGCAGTAGCAGCTGGTGGATCCCAGATCAGAAAGGCTGTGAATCCACATCTGGGTTTATCACAGACCCAAAGGGAATTAAATGAGTTCAGCACCTTGGAAAGCTCTTTCCAACGGAGCCAAAACCTGGAATGGATTCACCATCCCACTGACATGGAAGCCACCAACCGCCACTGGTTTTCTGGAGAGGCTGAAGGAACTGGTGGGTCTCAATCACCAATGGTGGAGCTGTGGGCTTGTATATGAAAGCCTTTGGCCAGTTACTGACTGCTGGGAAGGGAGTCTTGTTAATGTGTGAATGTGTGTTTGTTGTATGTTTAGTCCCACTGTTATATTTTAAAATACTTATAAACCATTTTAAATTAGTGCTGCTTTTAATAAAATAGCTTATTTAATTGCTTTTAAAAACTGTTTTCATTATAATTGGTTTTCAGCTTTATTTTTGTTCCCCCTGTGTGAGCCACTGTGGATCTCATATTGGGAGAAAGGCAGAAAACCAAGTGATCAAGATGCCAAAGGTGTACCATGGCATCTCTGAGCAAAGGAGTCTGCGAAAGATCCCACCGAGCCACTAAAATCTGGGCGTTTTAGCAAGGAAGAAAGAGGCTCAATTCACAAGGATGGCTGCAACTCTTTTGTATTTATGTCTTTGATTCATCCCTCCTTTTCCCCAAAACTGGAACCAAAGGCAGCTCATAACAAGACTGAACAACAGGCATGTATGAAAACACAGTAATGAACATTATTAAAACACAACCAAATTAAACACAATTAAAAAAAAAATTAATTTCAAAAAGCCTAACATCAGCCCATTTTAAAAAGAACTGCTTCCTCTCTTGGGCCTTTTCCGCACTAGCCTGTTATAGCGCGATGATTCCACTTTCAACGTCCTCTGGAATCCTGGGGTTTGCAGTTTCGGGAGGGGCCGGCCAGCCCCTCCCGAAACTGCAAACCCCAGGATTCCAGAGGAGGTTGAAAGTGGAATCATCGCGCTATAACAAGCTAGTGCGGAAACGGCTTCGGAAGAGATTGTCTCCTCCAACTCTACAATTCTATGACTCCTCAGCAGCCGGTCAGTTGTGAAATCTACCCCAAAGCAAAAGCCTTCGCCCGCCAGCAGAAGGGCAACAAGGGGTTTCCACAGCTTGGGGGCAGCTACCCAAAAGGCCCCGTCTGGAGAAAATTCAGAACTCTATTTCAATGGGAAATCAGATGGGGATCTCTGACAGAACCGGCAACCGTCCCCTCTGGCCAGCAAGAACCAATGGGAGGATCTTGTTCAATTAATGCATGAACAATCCATGATGCCAGATTGATATTCCACATTTCTCAGTTCTGATTATTAGGAACAGAAAGGAAAGAGAAAGGAAAGGAAAGGAAAGGAAAGGAAAGGAAAGGAAAGGAAAGGAAGTCCAAACCACATAATTTCTAGCTTTCATGTGTGCCATGAGTCCCAGTTTTGGGGACAATGTGGGCTATGAATAAAGTCATTACCAACAGCACCTTGGTCCTTCTCATTATTTCCAAAAATACTACACCGTGGGATAAAGAAAAACAGAGGAAGGATTGCTGGCCACAGAATTTCCTCAGTGGTGCAAATACCCAGAGTCCTGCCTGAAAAGCCCCACAACAGATTCTAGACAGACTACAAACAGGTTAAAGAAACATTTATTTGCAAATCAAAAATGAAATAACCTTCTCTGAACTTACCTGGTGACATGGGGGGCTCCCATTGCCAGAGTCTTGCAGACTTGGTTGTTTTTAACCCTGTGGGGCTCTGGTCAAGGTGCTCCGCCACCCCAACCCACCCCAATTTGGAATCTAGCACCTTCTCTTGTTCTGGGAACAAATATGGTTGGGCATTTTCCCAAGGTTCCAGGTTGCCTTGGACACAGAAAAACTGGGGGTCTCCAAATTACACTTTGGCCATTTCCGCACTAGCCTGTTCTAGCGCGATGATTCCACTTTCAACATCCTCTGGAATCCTGGGGTTTGCAGTTTCGGGAGGGGCCGGATGGCCCCTCCCGAAACTGCAAACCCCAGGATTCCAGAGGATGTTGAAAGTGGAATCATCGCGCTAGAACAGGCTAGTGTGGAAATGGCCTTTGAGTTGGAATTACGAGGAAGGGGTGTCCGATTAAACATCAGAAGGGAATTTCTGATGGTGATAGTTAATGTATAATCAAGTGATGTCAGAGGTGGGTGGAATCTCCTTCATGGGAAACTTTTAGCCAGAGATGGCCCACCTCTAAGGGGGGCTTTGATGGCGGCCCACCTCTAAGGGGGGCTTTGATGGCGGCCCACCTCTAAGGGGGGCTTTGATGGTGGACTCACGGAGTAGGCGGGGGACGTACGAGACAACCCTTCGGGATCCTTTTCAATTATGGTTCTAATGCACTGAAACAGAATGTACTTTCAGCTCTGCAGAGTCCTGAATGGCCACCTTCACCCCAAAATACCCATGTCTTGAAAACCTGGGAGAGACATGTTGTGGACACCCCTTGCACAGAGAGGCCTGTGCAGATTGGGATTTTTTTCACATTTTAGGGCTCGGATTCCACTAGGACTGCCATGGCTGCATTCTATGGAATCCTGGGATTTTGTCCAGCCTGCCTCCCTTGAGAGTCCATTTTACATTGAAGAGGAACCAGACCTTCCTTTGAAGGAGGAGCTGCCACAGACGACAGCCAGCCAAGTCCTTCTTTGGTTCTGCAGGCCAAGTCGGGCTCACAGCAGGGAGAGGAGCCAGAGGAGAGACCCCCCAGACCCACAGAAAAGCAGCAGCTCAGGTGTTTAGCTCAGACTATCCCCCTTAGATGGTGTTGGGAGGAGCACTGCAGGAGAACCCTAAAAACTGCTGGGGATCGGGGTGTTTGCTGGACACGCTGCATGGATAAGGAGGTACCATCCACCAGCCGCCTTGCTGAGTGCAACTTCAGCATCCCTCCCAATGGCTCGGCTTGTGGAAGGGTATCTAACAGGTTTGCAGGTCTACCTGGAAACCTTTCTCTCATTTATAGCGTCCTTGGCCTTGGACTGCTTTGACACCGGATCTCTCTTGCTTCCACGGCTTCTGACCTGGGAACCCTGAGTCTTGTTTGAGGTTGGGAGCAGGAAAGACGGGCAGTTTAGAGAGGCCGGAGAGAACTCCAAATGCCCCCTCTCTAAACTGCAAATTCGAGATTCCCTAGGATGTTGTCATGGCAGTTAAAATGGAAATATCACATAAAGGTTGTCTGAAAGGCCCCCCAGTCCCCTCTGGTTTTATTGCTTCCCTAACGGCCCCAGGACTTCACTCAGATTTCTATTGGGACCCCACACCAGATGCTTCCCGGTCCTCCCGCATTCCCCAGCAGTTACATTTCTTGAGGACCACGAAGGAGCATTAAGGGATGGAGCAAAAGGAAAGGAGAGGGACCCCCGCCCTCAAGACACCATCAAGCGACAGAGAGAAGACGAGGAGGAAAGGGGCGAGTGGATGAGCAAGGAGAAGCAAGGATGGCGGGAGGTCATAGTTACCCAGCTGATGAGGCGACCCGTCTAGAGTGGAGCATGGATGGGAATGAGAGAGAAGAGTGAGAGATGGGACAGAGCGTCCGGCTGGCGACAAAGCAGATGGTCACAGACAGAAACAGTCACAAAAAGAGGCAAAAACTCCCTCACCCGCCCAGAATAACCTCCCCACCACCCAACACTCCCATTCATACTTTGAACCCATGGTCAGCCCTACAACTTGGGGGGCAGCGTAGGCCATTTCCGCACTAGCCTGTTATAGCGCGTTGATTCCACTTTCAACATCCTCTGGAATCCTGGGGTTTGCAGTTCCGGGAGGGGCCGGCCTCTACAGAGTTGGAAGAGACCTCAAAGGACATCCAGCCGGCCCCTCCCGAAACTGCAAACCCCAGGATTCCAGAGGATGTTGAAAGTGGAATCATCACGCTATAACAGGCTGGTGCAGAAATGGCTGCAGTGAAGAGGCAAAGTCTCGGGGTGTGTTCTTGCCATCAGCCCAATGCATTTTGGCCTATTAATATTTGGCCTTCTTCAGAGAGATGAAACTTAAAAACCAGGGATTTCAACTGAAGAAGGCCGTTAAAAATTACTAAGATGAACCACATTGGGCCGATTCAAAGAATAAAATTGTTTTTTTTCCAACACCTTGAGATTTTGTCTCCTTCCTACAGCCCTTCTACTGGATGTTCCCAGTCCTGGTTCCCTTTTCCCCCCCTCAGCTCTCCAACTTGGCCCCCTCTCCACTTTTTTAACGGAGGAAATCCACGAAAGAAAGCAAAATCCCATCTCCCTTTCCCTCCTGTAAGTGTCCATCACACCTATCCCTGCAGACACAAAGGACCCCGGGGGTCAAGCTCACCCCCTTCAACACCCTGATTGCTTCTTGCTGATGCGCCAGCCTCAGCCAACCCCACTAGCATGCACTCATGGGGCCCAATTCGCTCCCATTTTTTAGATCTGATTTGGATAAAGTTCCCAGGAAGACCTGAAAGCTTTCATTTCTGCCGTCTGACTCTTGCAAAGAATCTGTTCTGACGGTTACAAAGTTTGGCATAGTGGCCAGTTGCTCAAATTCTATTAACAGCTCAGTAATAAGGTCCAAGAGGATACAGAAACAGGGACTTCTCAGCTGTGGCAGCCCGATTGTGGAAGGTCTTCTCCACTTGGAGACCTGACTGGCACAGATGCTGGCTTCATTTCAGACCCAAGGAAGAAGATGGCTTTCTTTCGAAAACTTGGGGTCTCACCTGATTTATTCCCAAATACTTGTGGTTTTTAAACTGTCTCAACTTTTTAAATAAGTCTTAATCCATTCAATGGAGTGATAATCTATTACATGACATGAGTCAGCAGTGTGATGCGGCAGCCAAGAAAGCCAATGCAACTTTCGGCTGCATCAACAGAAGTATGGTGTCTAGATCGAGGGAGGTACTGGTACCACTCTACTCTGCTTTGGTTAGACCTCATCTTGAATCCTGTGTCCAGTTCTGGGCATCCCAGTTCAAGAAGGATATTGACAAGCTGGAGCAAGTACAGAGGGGAGGGTGACCAAAATGGTGAGGGGCCTGGAAGCCATGAAGCCCTCTGAGGATGGACTTAGAGAGCTGGGGATGCTTAGTCTGCCAAAGAGAAGGTTAAGAGGGGACATGATAGCCGTGTTTCAATCTTTGAAGGGATGCCACATAGAGGAAGGTGGGGGCTTGTTTTCCGCTGCTCCAGAGACCAGGACAAGGAGCAATGGATCCAAGCTGCAGGAAAGGAGATTCCATCTGAACCTCAGGAAGAACTTCCTGACAGTCAGGCCTGTCCGGCAGTGGAAGATGCTGCCTCCATGGAGTGTAGTGGAGTCTCCTTCCTTGGAGGTGTTTAAGCAGAGGCTGGATGGCCATCTGACGAGAGTGCTTTGAGGGTGTTCCTGCATGGCAGGGGGTTGGACTGGATGGCCCCTGGGGTCTCTTCCAACTCTACATTTCTATGATTTCTATGATACATTATTTTCATAATTTCAAACTTTAAACAGTTTTAAAATGTACTGTTTATCTGATTTTATCTGTCTGCTGCCCTAAGATCCTAGGATGGGACATAGAGGTATGTAGAAAGAAAGAAAGAAAGAAAGAAAGAAAGAAAGAAAGAAAGAAAGAAAGAAAGAAAAAAATTGCAGGTAAAAACATATCCAAGGTTATAATTAAAATAGTAGGAGCCCTGGTGGCGCAGTGGTTAAATGCCAGCACTGCAAGCCACAAGGTTGTGAGTTCGATCCTGCCAGGCTCCAAGGTTGACTCAGCCTTCCATCCTTTCGCAGGTCGGTAAAATGAGTACCCAGCTTGTTGGGGGCATGTATAGAAATGTTTCGAAATGCATGCTATTTGTAAGTTGTTCGCCGCCTCGATCCATATGGAGAGGCGGGATACAAATAAATAAATAAAAATAAATAAAAAGTATCAAACTGTCTTACACAAGTCAAACCATATATAACATTTTGCCATTTTGGTCATCCTTCCTTGGACACGTTCCAGCTCTCATGTTCTCTTGCATGCACTTCTTTTTCTCTGCAGCCTGTGATGAAACCCACAGCTCTTCCCTCATCTCTACTGCCCCCCCCAATTCATGTGCAGCCCCTCTCCTGAGACTCTGAAGCGTCTGGGGACCACCAGTGCTGCCTCCTCCTCCTCCCCGATCCGCAGCTGTCTTTCTCTAGGCGAAATCCACCCACTCTGTCTAGACGTCCCTTCCCTTGCGGCACTTTTCAAAGAGGGAGCTGTCTTGGTCTCTTTCAGTATAAAGAGGGGAGAGAAGGAACGCAGCAGCACCTTTGAGACAAATTTGTTTACGGGTAACCCACTGCAGGTTGCAAGTCATGTCTTCAGATGCATCGTTGGAGTATTTGACACGCGCCCAAAGAAGTGGATTTGAAACCCATGAAAACTCACGCGAGAGTAAATCAGTCAGGCCTCCGTCTTGTTAATTCCAACCAGAATGCAAGCACACCTTTATTAACAGAGCCTCTGGCAAAGAAACACCATTTTATATGTCCACCCCCCCTTTTCCCCTCCTCATCCTTTATCTAGCTGGAATTTTTACCAGCAGCATCAGCATTGGAAAGTTAATGAAGGAGGGCTGGAGAAACATAGGCCATTTCTGCACTACAATGCTATAGTGCTCTTATTCCACTTTCAGCATCCTGTGGAATTTTGGGGTTTGTAGTTTACTGAGGCCAAAGAGCTCTCTTGCTGAGAATTCGAAATGCTCCCCCCTAAACTGCAAACCTCAGGATCCCATAGGAGGTTGAAAGGGGAATAATAGCACTACAACAGTGTAGGGCAGAAATGGCCATAGATTTTTGGTGTCAGATTGACCGGGTCTTGAGGGTTGGTGCGGACCACATGCTTAGCCACCTGTTATAGATTCCAGGTTCTCTCCTACTCTGTACGCTTCCCCCTCCCACTTCCCATTTAGGAAAGTCTTGATACCTAAAAGAAGAAGAAAAAGAGGAGGAAGGAGAAAGCAACAGGCTAACACTCTTCCTCCTACTTGCAGAATGTTCAGTTCCTGGGCATAAGGTTTGGAGGCACTTTTGGAAAACCCCTGCAGGGAAATTTGCAAGCTGTTTTTATGAGCATCGTTTCATTGTACGAGCATTTTAGAGTATTTATGCTTTGCTGAAGGGATGCTGGCTTGAGGCCCCAGAGAATGAATCAAAGAGTGCAGAAGAAGAGTGCAAGCAGCGCACAGTAGCAAATAGAGAGTACTACTCTATTCTGCATTGGTCAGACCTCATGTGGAATAATCCTGTGTCCAGTTCTGGGCACCTCAATTCAAGAAGGATATCAAGAAGCTGGTACATGTCCAGAGGAGGGCAACCAATATGGTGGAGGATCTGGAAGCCATGAAGCCCTATGAGGAACTGCTTAGGAAGGTGGAGATGATTAGTCTGCAGAAGAGAAGGTTAAGAGGAGACATAATAGCCATGTTTAAATCTTTGAAGGGAAGTTATATTGAGGAGGGAGCAGGCTTGTTTTCTGCCACTCCAGAGACTAGGACACAGAACAATGGATTCAAGCTGCAGAAAAGGAGATTCCACCTGAACCTCAGGAAGAACTTCCTGACGGTCTGAACTGTCCAGCAGTGGAATCTGCTGATGTCTCCATGGAGTGTGGTAGAGTCTCCTCCTCCTTTGGAGGTCTTTAAGCAGAGGCTGGATGGCTGTCAAAGGGAGGGCTTTGATGTGTCTTCCTGCATGGCAGGGGGCTGGACTGGATGGCCTCTGGGGGTCTCTTCCAACTCTATGGCCCTTTTCGGATTAAGTCTTCTCGCGCAAACCCCAGGATTCCATAGGATATTGAAAGTGGAATAATGGCGCTACAACAGTCTAGTGCAGAAATGGCCAAAGCCCCTTCTTTCTGCCTGGCGCTGAATGCCCAAAACTGGAGAATTTGTACCCCGTCTCCCAGCTAGAGATGACCCAGATGGGGACTGGAAACGGAGGCTCAGGGTCTGGCATGCCACAGTCCTACCGGGCACTGTGTTCAGTTCCTGGCATCTCACTTCCAAGTGAGCTCAGGTGATGAGGAAAAAGGCCTTTTATTTTATGTACTTGTTTATTCAAAGCATATCTCATCTCTCTCCTGGCAGGGGACCCCCAGGTGGATTACAATACAGATTAAAACAAAAATGCTGCTAAACACCCAAGAATTAAAAAAAAGTATCTAAAATTTTTTAAACAGGCAATCTTTTTAGAGATGCTAATTTAGAACACATCAACAATATACTCAACCAACCAACCAATCAATCAATCATAGGCCACATGCACCTCCTAAGGGCATTCTCATGGTCCCAGAGGTTGCATCCCTCTGAAATGCCCCAAAATGACCTCTGGGGGTGTGCAGGCCATTTCCACCACATCTGGAGCTCCCTAGGACCTTGAGAAGTAAAAAAAAAATCGCAATTTTTTTTAAAAAAAACTGTTTTTTGCTCCAAAATGGCCTCTTAGGGGTTCATGGGAGGCATTCCAACCATGGAGGGGTTTTTTTGGGGGGGGGCAATTCAGACTCTAGAGAAGCCTCTAGGATGTGAACAGGAAGTGACTTCTGATTACTTCCTGCTTTTGGTCCAAATCACAGTAACAGATGCCCCCCCCCCATTGGATGCTTAGGGGCAAAAAATCTTTGGATTTTTTCTTCTTTTTTGGAGAAGTGGGTGCAGCCCTGCGAGGTCACCTGGGGGATGAAGGCAGTCCCCCCGTCCAGCCTCCAACAGCTGTCCACCTTGGTTTCTCCACTTGGTGACACACTGTGGATTTGGCTTTATGATCCACGTGTCTGGAGGGGAAAAGTCCACTGGCCCCTCTCCCCACAACAAGGCTCTGCTGCCACAAGCCAGGAATGGCCAAAGGCCCCTCTAATTAAAATGACTTTTTGCCTGATGGTGGAAAGAGAGAGAGAGAGAGATACAAAGAGGGGCCAACAAAGCTGCCTTTCCTCTGCCAGCCCCCCAACCCAAAGTGCTCGCCAGGCACAAGAGATGAGAATAAATGGGCTCTATGATCAAAGCAGCTGAGCCGGGCTGGTGGATTTTGCAAAGGAGGGAAGCGACACATCCAACATCCTTCCAGCACTGACGGCAAGCTGCCAGATTTCCCTCGAGTTCACGGAAGTAATTGCACCAGGTCAGAGGGTGCCTGTGATCAAGAGAAAATGCAGGGCTTCCTTTCCTGGAGAAGACATGAAATGCTTCAACCCCAACCTTTGCACAGCACTGATAGCTGGAAGAGGAGAGAAATTCTCAAGAGCATGAAAGGCTCCAAGGCTCAAGACCGAGCAAGCAGGGCCTGGGCCAAGGCAGCTGGTGACCCCCAGGGTTTCTCATCTGATTGTTTTACAGATTAAACTAAAGAGAAACAAAGAAGAACAGGGAATATGAGAAGGGGATGTCTGGTTACAGGCTCATGGGGCACTGTGTGTGCATTGCACATGCATGTACACACATACGGAGTCACCGTTAACACGGCATGGCCAGAAAGGTGTATTTTAGCTAAGCCACAATGCATGCACAGATTGTGGTAAAATCAATGAGATCCCTGGGGCTTAGTTGGTTTTACCCAAATCTGCACACGGATTATGGTTTTAAATGGCATTTAACTGGTTTAGCAGATTTTAACCGCCTTGTTTCAACATGTCTAAAATCACATTATACACTCATAATCTGTTTAAATTATTTTTAATTTGGCCAGAATCCTATTGATGCTCTGGATGTGTGGAAGATCCTTTGCATGCTTGCTTGTGCCTCTCAGACTGCAGGGCAAGGGACAAATTCAGTGCATGTTTGCAAAAACAGAATCCCACAAGTGGCAGCTCTTCACACCGGCATAAATTCCACTGGTTGTCCCAACTAGAGTAGAGTCATTGAACTAACCAGATTTACCTATCTGTTGATTCACCATTCAGCAACTGATTCAGGAGGGCCCTTTCCGCACCTTACCATCTTCCGGCGCTGGGGTGCAGGGATCATGTGAGCAGCCTCTGGCAAGATGGTCTCGCATCCGGGGTCCTTCGGCTCCACAAGAATCCCACCTTTTCCTTCTGCAGTACAGCCTGGGACTTTCCCAGGCTGTACTGGGGCAGGAAGCGCTACCGGTGTGGCTCCTGAAGCTCTGCATGCCAGGTAAGTGCACGCGGGGTCCAGGAACAATGCGCAATCATGCACCATTTTTAGCTTTGAGCTGAAAATGAAAAGGTGCGTGATCAGCACCTGCCGGCCCCTGGAGTGCCACGGGATTGTGAGTGCGTCGTGCAGATCGCTCCTCACAATCGTGCGACGCTCCAGGCCCTCCTTTGCATGGAAAATGCCGGGGGAAAAGGGCCTAGATCTCCTCTAACTGGATCTAACCCACAGGATTCTAGGCATGCAAACTTTTGGATGGGGTGTAGCTCTTCATCAGGGCCTTCAGTGTGCCCCTTGACTGCAGAAAAAACAGCTGCCCGGCATGATTCCCCATTGCCCAAGGGGACAAGAAGCAGCACACACCGACTTACGGAGACCCTTAGCTGAACCTATTATGGGGTTTTCTCAGCAAGATTTATTCGGAGAAGATTTCCCACTGCTGCCTGTCTCTGAGGCTGAGAGAATGTGACATGCCCAAGGTCACCCAGAGGGTTCCCTCTTTTAATATATACAATTTTTTTTTCTTTTCCTGATTTACATCTCAGCTAGAGACAAATTTTGTTCTTGTTGTTCTTGCTCTTGGGTGCCTTCAAGCCATTTCTGACTGATGGAGACCCTCAGACAAAGCTTTCATGGGGCTTTCTTGGCAATATTTGTTCCGAGCAGGTTTGCCTTTGGTTTCTTCTGAAGCTGAGAGAGCAGGACTTCCTCAAGGTCACCCAAAAGGGTTTTCCATGGCCAAGTGGGGATTTGAACCCTGGTCTCCAGAACTGCAATGCAATACTCAAACCACTATATCACACTGCCTCTTCTCAGCAGGCACACTGGTGGGTACATACTTCACCGCAGAAGAGCTTATTCAACACAGTAGCACAACCAACGTGTGACTGCGCGAGTGCAGACGGACACAATGTAAGAATGATGTAAGACTCTGGCTGCTGTTCTGTGCTGTTTGCATTAGTTAAGTTGATGTTATTGCAAAATGCCCTCAGATCCTTTGATACAGGCTGGAATGCAACTATTTTGATAAAAACTTGTAAACAAATAAGGACTGGTTGAATGAAATCACCGCACCCACAGCTGAAAGGAATTCCTTCTCCTGCTCTGCAAACAACTGGCAAACTGGGTTTGCTTCGGAACATTTCTGCACGACGCTCTTATAGCGCGATGATTCCACTTTCAAGCTCCTATGGAATCCTGGGGTTTGCAGTTCCGGGAGGGGCCGCCTGGCCCCTCCCGGAACTGCAAACCCCAGGATTCCATAGGAGGTTGAAAGTGGAATCATCGCGCGATAAGAGTGTCGTGTGGAAATAGCCTCTGTCCTGGATATTAATTAGCTCCCATTAATTTCTGCCCTTCCTGGAGAATGCCGGGTTCTTCACAACACAAGTAAACACACAGGAAAAGACACACGTATCCTGGTTTTAAGACTGCAATTCTCTCTTGCAATTCAGAAACAGTTATATGTCCACTCTAGCAACAACTGGTGACTTCCAAGCCAGAAACCTGGCCATTCTTCAGAAAAACTCCATAAAAACTTTGAGTGGATTTGCTCTACAGCTCAGGGGTGGTTAAATGAATTCAGTAAATGTCACAAGGAGTAAAAGTCTGTGCTTTCCCCTGCACTAGGAAAACTGCAAGACCAGGCAAAAACGTGTCACCATCTTGGCATCCCCAGGACATAAACCAGACCACTTTGCAGAGGCGAAGGCACAAACTCCCCAACCAGTCCTCGCCTTACTTAAATTGTGAGCAAATTCTGGGCCAGGTACAACGAGTTGGTTACCTTTAAAGATCTACGTAGTTTGGATCCAGGTTTACCTACAGGATCACCTTTTCCCATATAACCCACACCGTACGCTCCGGTCCTCTGGGAGACCCCAACTTTGGTCATGCAGGAATAGATTGGAACCTCTTGGCCAGGGGACTTTCTTTCCAGCTGTCCCCAAAAATGTGGAACGACGTGCTGGAGAAGATTTGACAGCTGGAGATGCTATCTCAATGTAAAACAGCAATAAAGACTATTATCTTCTGGCAGGCTGATCCAGACGATCTTTTAAATTTTGAGTTTTCAAATTACAAAGTAACTGCTTAATCTGTATATTCTTTTAGTTGATGCTATGCTCTTTTAACTGGTTATGTATTTAAGTTGGTCTTCTTTTGTAGCATTTCAATCTGTTGTTCCCCACTTCAATCCACAGGAAGAGGTGGGTAAGAAATAATAATAACGACAATTGTTATAATTATTTAGGCTTCAGCCAAAATGTACGTTCAAGTCACTAACTGACTTGTGGCAACCCCATGAATTTCACAGGCAGTGAACCCTCAGAAGAGGTTTTGCTAGTTCCTTCCTCTGAAACAGAGCCTGATACGGCACCTGATATTCACTGGCAGTCTC
Source organism: Ctenosaura bakeri (assembly GCA_948474755.1). Taxonomy (NCBI): domain Eukaryota; kingdom Metazoa; phylum Chordata; class Lepidosauria; order Squamata; family Iguanidae; genus Ctenosaura; species Ctenosaura bakeri. The sequence continues at coordinate 211,333 of CAOLHI010001080.1, forward strand.
CCATCCAAGTAATAACCAGAACTGATCCTGCTTGGCTTTCAAGATCAGAGAGGATCCGGTGTCATTCGGGTATTTAGGCTCCTTCCACAAAAAGCCTATCGTTTGCTTTAAGCTCTGCTGTGAACTGCCTTCGCTCTCAGGTTAGGAGAAAGGTGGAAGAAAATGTATAAATCATAGAATCCTAGAGTTGGAAGAGACCCCAGGGGCCATCGAGTCCAACCCTCTGCAATGCAGGAACACCCATCAAAGCATTCCCAACAGATGGCCATCCAGCCTCTGCTGAAAAACCTCCAAAGAAGGAGGAGACTCCACCACAGTCCATGGAGGCAGCAGCAGATTCCACAGCCGGACAGCTCTGACCATAGAGTCATAGAATCAGAGAGCTGGAAGAGACCCCAGGGGCCATCTAGTCCAGCCCCTTCTGCCATGCAGGATGACACATGCAAAGCCCTCCCTTGGACAGACGGCCATCCAGCCTCTGCTTAAAAACCTCCAAAGAAGGAGGAGGCTCCACCACACTCCATGGAGGCAGCATATTCTGGAACATGGTGCATCAAGTCTGTCAAATTAACAATTTGTAAGCCGCTCTAAGAGGCTTTTGTGGCTGAAGAGCAGATTATAAATACTCTAAATAAATGAACACTTAGGCCATTTCTGCCCTGCACTGTTATAGCGCTATCATTCCACTTTAATGATATCCTGTGGAATTCTGGGGTTTGTAGTTTCCTGATGCCAAAGAGCTCCCTGGCTGAGAATTCTAAGTGCCTGTCCCTAAACTGCAATTTCCATAGGATGCCACAGGAAAGTGGAATCATAGCACTATAACAGGATAGGGCGGACATGGGCTTAGATGCAAGTTCCATCGAGTGAATGGGTCTACTCTAGCTGGGTTTGACACCTGCATTCGGCTTCCGTCTCCTGGCCCCCTCCGGAGGGTCCGTTTGTCCATTCTGGACATGCTCCGAACTTCCTTGACAGCCAAACGAAAGCCCACCTAGACCTCCCGGTGCCTGAGGTTTCTCCCCTCTCCCTGAAATTCCCCAGCAAGCTCTCTCTGCGTCCCCAAGCGGCTCTGACGGAAGAGCTTTCCCCGTAACCATGGCAGTGCGGCTCAAGTCCTTCGCGACAACAGCTGAGCCCCATCCGCACGCTCAACGCACAAAGGGATCACACCAGAACGGAGACAGGCTGCCTTCACGTCAGCCAGCAGAACCTGACTCTCTGTTCCGCAGCCTCTGAATTCCTTTCTCCCCTTCTAGGGGTTCATCCACAACAAGCCCCTCTCTCTCCGTGGTACAATAATATAGCTCTCTGTGGTTTAATATAGCTAATTTTTTTCCTTTCCTGATTTACATCTCAGGTAGGGACATAATAAATCTTCTCAGATTTTGTTCCCGCAGGTTGTTGATTTTGCTCTTGTGTACCTTCAAGCCATTTCTGATTGCTGGAGACCAAAAGGTGAACCTTTCATGGGGTTTTCTTGGCAAGATTTGTTTAGAGGGGGGGTTGCCTTGGCCTTCCTCAGAGGCTGAGAGTGTGTAACTTCTCCCAGGGCCACCCAATAGGGTTTCCACGGCCAAGTGGGGATCCAAACCCTGTTCTCTGGAGTCTTACTCCAGTCCTCAAACCACTGACTCATAACTGATTCTGCAAGGAAGATCCAATGGTTTTACAGTTTTCCTCCTTGGTGATAGAATATCATTGAAAACAGTGACCTTTCCAAGAACTAATCACAGTTTGAGACTTTTTCCTGTATCAAAGGGGGAAAAAATAAGTATGTTTAGTGCAGAAGATGGCATTTTCTGTGCATAAAAATTCTGCAGAGGAAAAAAATGTTTTCTGCAGAGAAAGCAGAAATGTCACCTCTTGCAGAGAAAATGCTGCTTTATATGTAGGAAAGTTGTTTTCTGCACTGTTTTCTGCAAAGAAAGGCATGTGGAATTTTCACACAAATGAAGTTTTGAATTGTGAATATTCTGTAGGACTCTCCTCACTGGGATTTTCTGACAATCAACAAATTTGTTTTCAATCATTTTTTTAAAAAAATATTTTCAAATATTCATTCCACTCTTAATATGAACTTTCATCTTTATTCAAAGAGGTTAAAGAAAAGGGCCAGAGGTCATCCAGTCCAACCTCCTGGGCAAAGGCAGGACTGGGCACCCCCAGCCCACCCACCCCCACCAACTAGACCACAATGGGAGAAAAGGTGGGCTTTCAAGGGTATGAGCAGGGCCCTTTTTGCAAGGAACTGCAAGACTAAAGCCATTTCCGCACTACAGTGTTATAGCACTATTATTCCACTGTCAACATCCTATGGAATCCTGGGATTTGCAGTTTTGGGAGGGGCTGACCAGCCCCTCCCAAAACTGCAAACCCCAGGATTCCATAGGATGTTGACAGTGGAATAATAGCACTATAACAGTCTAGTGCAGAAATGGCCTCATGAATTGCAGAGAAAGGCAGAAACAATCCCTGGAGAAGCGCCAGAGGAGAAGGGATCCCAACGCAACAAAGGCAACTGGTGGGATCCAGAGTAAAACCAACTCTTGTGGATTGTTCAAAACCAAATGGAGAGCAGTGGGGGGCGGGAGGATGGACACCCTGCCAAAGTGGAATCCCCTTCTGGATGCTAATGAGGGAATAATCTCCTGCTGTAGATTAGGAACGGAAGGAACACTCAAAAAACATTTAAGTGATAACCGAAAAATGGGTTTCCCCTAATGAGGAAAATAATTTAACTCAGGACTTATTCCATACAAAAAGAATGCATGCAGGTTTACTTGCAGAAAACAGAATTTTCTGTGCAGAAAACCAGTTTGCAGAGCGAAAACCAGCTTTTCAGCACAGAAGACATTTCTGTGCAGAAAAGAAAATGTGCACAGAAAACACAATTTTCTGCACACTTTTTTAAAGAAGAATAGGCCCCAAATTGCAAACAGTCCTTGAAAAATGATGTTTCCACAAGCTTTCTTGCAGCAGGGATTGAAATGGACCCAGTATTCATTTCTGGTTGGCTCATGAGGTCACAGAGCACAAAGAAAGTTGTTCTGCCCACTCCCAGAGCAACAATCCACACTGTGCTGGAAGGGAATATCAGCGTCTGAGGAGGAAAAGATAGAAAACAAGGTGTGTGCATGCGAGGTGGTTCCTCAATCCCCTCCAGAAATAATAATAAAAAAGGGGGGAAGCATTGATATCACATGAATGCTATCCTGGAAACAAGACGGTGTAATCTAAAGGAGAATTTTGCCTCCCAAGAGTCACCGAGCTTGAGAGCTGAGTTCATTTAAGTGTGCAATTAAGGCATTTAAGTGTGCAATTAATGCTGTTTATTTTGCAAGCAGGCTTTTAACCTGAGTAGGCTTTGTTCTCCATGGTGCTATTTTAACTTCTCCTGCTGTGCGTGGTTTTTTTCTTTTTCTTTTTAGTTTTGGTTGTTTCCCATTGTGATCAGATCACTGTTTTACTGTTGTTGTTTGGATTGCAGATTTATTGTCCTCTGCTATGAAAAACCTTTGACTGAAAAGTTAAATTATAAAAATGTCCTAAATAAATATCACACACAGACATCCATCCTGTCCTGATTTCTTCAGAGACTTGCAAAGGAATAACTATTTTGCTGTTAAGAGATGTGCAAAATTCCCCCAGAAACTTGATTAGTTTTTAATTGCAAATGGCTCTCAAGATTGGATGGCAAACCTGGAGGTGGGGGGAACAAGACACATATCCCTTCCTCTCCTCAAGCAAAGAACTGCCTTGCTGTCCTTTTGCAAAAGCCACACTCTTTACCTCTTTAAGGCTACCCCCCCTCCCGTCACTTTCTTTTCCTGCCCAAGGCTTGCCTATCTCCCTTAATGCCTGCACTAAAACCAGGGGTGGATTCATTGCTCCCACTGACATGGAACCACTATCCACCCCTGGAAAGCTAATTTCTGCACTAGCCTGTTATAGCACGATGATTCCACTTTCAACATCCTATGGAATCCTGGGGTTTGCAGAGGATGTTGAAAGTGGAATCATTGCGCTATAACAGGATAGTGCAGAAACGTAACTAAATAAATAATAAGGCAGGTTTAGTGCACCAGTTTTGCTTCTGAGCAGCTTTCACTGGATGGGTTGTCCAACATGCTTCTGCAATCCTTTTCGGAGTTCAAACAAACCCTTAGCTACCATGCCTCTTTTCAGCAGACAGTAACTTTGCTCCTCCTTCTTTCTGGCATCCAGCTACATTTTAAAGTTTCAGGGCGTCTGCTGTCACCCCAAGCCAGACGCAGGGTCCAAGGGGGTCCAAGACAGCTGCGTGATGGAGAAGGGGCAAGGGGAGTTCCTCCACTGGAATGGCATTCCTCCCCGACATCCACACCTGTTGCTTGGTGCTCCAGCTCGGCCAGTATGCCCACAGCAAGACAGGTACATCTCTGTTAATGGAGGAGACACGGTCCTGACGACACTCAGCTCCCTTTCTCCTTGCCGTTGGAGTCATCTAGGGTGGAGTGGGTGCCGGACCAGCGCCTGGATGCTGCAATGGGATGGATGAGGGCCAATAAACTGAAGCTGGGTCCCAGGAAGATGGATGTTCTGTAGATCGGAAGTTCTCTGCTCCAGGAATTGGGTAAAACCTTGGCCCTTTTTGTACGCAGTTTCTGTTGCGAGAGGGCCCCTTGAGCATCATGTGAATGGGAGCGTCGGTCCATACAACGCACTCCCATTCACGCGACGCTCACGAGCCTAAAGTGGGATGTGTGCGCATTTTATTATTTTCGGCTAGGAGCCGAAAATACTGTGCAGTAGCGCAATGCTCCTGGGGCCCTTGCACACTTACCTGCTGTGCGGTGCATCGGACAAGCAGGCCGGTCGTGCTTCCTCCCCCAGCGCAGCCTACAGCTCTCAGACTGTGCTGGGGAAGGAAGGGGTGGGGCACTAGTGCGACGGTCGCGCTACCACGAAGCGAGCTGCGGGACGAAGGAGTGGGGAAGCGGCAGCGTTCCGGCTGAGGTTTTTTGTGTGAGACACCCCCCCAGCCGCGCAAACGGGTAACGTTCGAAAAGCCTCCTTGTCTTGTACAGGGTCATCCTCCCCCTGAAGGAGCAGGTACGTAGCCAGGGAGTGCTCCTAGATCCATCCCAGTTGCTGGGAGCCCAAGTGGACTCTGTGGTTCAGGCCATTTCCTTCCTGCACTGTTGCAGTGCTATCATCCCACTTTCAACATCCTTGGGGGAATTCTGGGGTATGTAGTTTCCTGAGGCCAAAGAGCTCTCTGGTTGAGAATTCTCAAGGCCCCTCCCTAAACTGCAAACCCCAGAATGCTGAAAGTGGAATGATTGCGCTGTAACAGCAGCCTCAGAGCACTTGGGGCCAGCTTCAACTGGGGTGCCAGCTACAGCCTCTTCTAGCCACAGCAGTTCAAACAATGGTGACCTCCTGATTAGACTACTGTGATGCACTCTATGTGGGGCGGCCCTTGAGGGAGACCTGGAAGCTGCAGCTGGGACAAAATGCAGAGGCTCAAATAGTGAGTGGAAGACCATTTTTTAAAATTTGTTTGTATCCCGCCTCTCCATATGGATCGAGGCGGCGAACAACTTACAAATAGCATGTATTTCGAAATATTTCTATACATGCCCCCAACAAGCTGGGTCCTCATTTTACCGACCTGCGAAAGGATGGAAGGCTGAGTCAACCTTGGAGCCCGGCAGCATCGAACTCACAACCTTGTGGCTTGCAGTACTGGCATTTAACCACTGCGCCACCAGGGCTCCATATTACCCTGCACATAATGCCAGTCTTAAAAGAACTGCACAGACTGCCCCAATACGTTTCCAGTCTGAATTCAAAGCGCTTGTGATGGCACTGAAGGCCCTAACCGGCTTGGGACTTTGGTATTTTTGTGAGTGCCTTTCCTGATATATGCCTCCATGGGGATTAAGATCTGCTTGGGGAGCCCTCTTCCATGATCCACCACTGAGAACAAGATACCGTTCCCACGGGATAGCAGGTGGAAGCAGGGCAACCCTCTCCTTGGACGCCCAACTGGTGCCAACCTTCGCTTCATCTCGGCACCAGGTTCAAACTTGGCTGTACATCAAAGCTTTTGGTCCTCATTAATTTCACCCAAGACTGTAATTTATAGCTTAAAAAACTTCAAGGAATTTTAAAATTGGTTGTTAACTCATTGTTTTGTTTGTTTATAGCTTATTCATACCAATTTTAACCTGTTTAACTTGTTTGAATGCTCCTTGTAAGCCGCCCTGAGACCTCCTCATATAGAGTAAGGTATAAATATGTTCATGAATGAATGGATGGATGAATGAATGGATGAATGGATTCTTTAGCAGAACACATGGTCCCAGAGGTAGAAAATAAGAGTAGGAGTCAGTACCACAAAAAAGAGGAACCATTCAGCAACCTGTTTTATCCTCTAACAATAGGCAAGCTGGACCTTCTAGAGACCACTTGAAAACTTCTTCCAAAATGCACCCAGGGATTATTTTTAGTTTCACCAGCCTCCATTTTTCTTATCATTTCCATTTCGTTGGCCAGGCACTATGCTTTTTTACTGTGCTGAGGGTAGCTAGTGAGGCCGGCGTCTCGGCCCTTATCTTTTCTGTCTGTTTTGCAGCTCATGCATGCTCAGTAAGGGATTCTGTAGGCAGCTGCTGTTCAGCTCGCCTGTTGTCAGCAGGGACACACAATTATATTGGGTTCTGCTAGAGCAGAATCCCAGTCTTCCCAGCTCAAGCTTTGTTGCATCATTTACTTCAGTTGCAGCCCAACACCAAAAATCCATGTTTCTCCAGTCCTCCATCACCTTTCCAATGTTGATGCTGCTAATAAGAATTCCAGCTAGGCAGAGGAAGAGAAGAAAAAAAGGGGGCTGAGAATGTAAACTGGAATTTCTTTGTCAGAGGCTCTGTTGATTGAGGTACATCTTGCATTCTGACTGGAATTAACAAATGAAGCCTAACTGATGTACTTTAGTGTGAGCTTTCATGGATTTCAAATCCACTTCTTCAGGTGCATGTCAGATATACCACTGATGCATCTCATGAAGCAGCAATGGGGTCACACTAAAACCTGTCTCAAAGGTAATAAATTCAGAGTGTCGGTTCAAGGGAGTATCCAACAGCGTAGTCAGGACACAAAGTGAGGGTCAAGGTTCTGGACACCCCAATTCAAGAAGGACCTGGTCAAGCTGGAGCAAGTCCAGAGGAGGGCGACCAAAATGGTGAGGGGCCTGGAAGCCATGAAGCCCTAGGAGGATAGAGAGCTGGGGATGTTTAGTCTGCAGAAGAGAAGGTTAAGAGGGGACAGGAGAGCCATGTTTAAATATTTGAAGGGATGCCATGTAGAGGAAGGAGAGCGCTTGTTTTGTGTTTCTCCAGAGACCAGGACAAGGAGCAATGGATTCAAGCTGCAGGAAAGGAGATTCCACCTGAACCTCAGAAAGAACTTCGTGATGGTCAGAGCTGTTCAGCAGTGGAATCTGCTGCTGCCTCCATGGAGTGTGGTGGAGTCTCCTCCTTCTTTGGAGGTTTTTAAGCAGAGGTTGGATGGCCATCTGTCCAAGGGAGGGCTTTGAGGGTGTTCCTGCACGGCAGGGGGTTGGATTGTATGGCCTCTGGGGTCTCTTCCAATTCTACATTTCTATGATTCTATGAAGGTTTTCTAGCAACATAAGCCAAGGAGCCAAAAGAAGAACACATGGCTTCCATCAGAAATGCCAGTTGTCCCATCTCTTGCATTTATTGGCCAGCTGTTTGCCCGATTAATGAGTCTTCCCTATATAAACACTCTTTTAGGCTCTCCCTTTCTTATCTATGCTGGGCCGCAGTAAGCACTGTCCTGTTCACATCTGTGTGTCGTGGCTGTCCGGAAGGATCCTGTCTGTGTTTCCACCCATGTCCTAGGACTGCGGCATGACAATTCCCTTGGAAGACAGCAGACTTCCCCATTTTGGAGGTCTTGAAATGGAAGTTGGGTGGGCATCTCTCTTTGGTGTGGTTTACCCTTTGATTTCCTTCACCAGGATGTACCGAAAGGGAGCCTCCCTGCTCAGTGACTGCTCGAAGCCACCCGGGTCAGTGGCCACCAACAGGTCTTGTGGTAGTCATTTCCACGATTTAACTATAGGCGACATAAAAATCATCTTCTTCTTACCTCTCCTGAATGGCCCACCATTCAGCTTCAGAGGACGATCCAAGAAAGGAACTTCTCTTTCGTCACCTCATGCATTTATTTTCTAGTCCTCTATCAAAGTAATAACTTCTAATGATGGCCATTTCCGCATTAGACTGTTATAGCGTGATGATTCCACTTTCAACATCCTCTGGAATCCTGCCGGCCAGCCCCTCCCGAAACTGCAAACCCCAGGATTCCAGAGGATGTTGAAAGTGGAATCATCACGCTATAACAGTCTAGTGCGGAAATGGCCGATGGCTTCAGTACATTTATACTTGTGCCTTTGTGTGTGCTTTTGTCTACATTTAATTTTCATAAGCCACCTGGAGTTCCAGTTTTGGGGGGGAAAGTGGGATATCAGTAAATAAAGTAACAGTAGTTGTAGTTGCTATTATTTTTCGCCTGAATTCTGTTGCTAATTCCAAGGAGAGTAGACCCACTGACTCAACAGGACTTACCAATGTGTTTACTCACCATTCAACCATTGATTCAAGGGGTCTACTACACCCTGGGCCGACCAAGAGGATTCAAGCCATGATGATGACGACGACAACAATGATGTGCTACTTCCAGGTAGCTATTTTTGCTTCATTTTATCGCTAAAACCTGGACAGAACCCTGTAACTGCTATATTTTTGGTCAAACTGTATTTGGCATTACAGTTTTTACAAAATTAGCTGACATAACAATTGCTTTGTATTATTTTAGAGTTTGCTGTTCCAATGTTTAATATTTTATGTTGCAACTTGGGAGTTGGAACATTCAACTTCCTCACTGAAGCTTCTCAATCATGCTTCCTTTCTTTCTGCCCCAAGCCTTTCCCCAGGGGGCTTCAGCCCCCTCATCCCTTTTTGAAGGCACGCCCTCTTCGTGGGGAGGGGGCTATTTCTGGGCATTTGCTTCCTCTGGCGCCCCTCTGCATCCTTCTCTCTCCCCCATGTAGTCCTCCTGCCATCCAGCCTGACTTTAGGACCATGCCCCAGACAATCTTCACCCCCGCTAAGGGATGTCCCCTGGGGGACCTCGGCTGCTCCGGCCACAAGGAATTCTCCCCGCTTCTTAAAACCACCAAGAGTTCAGGGCACCAGAACATGTCCAGAGGAGGGTGGCCAAAATGGCAGGAGGCCTTGAAACCATGAAGCCTTTGAGGAGCGGCTTAGGGAGCTGGGAATGTTTAGTCTGCAGAAGAGAAGGTTAAGAGGGACGTGACAGTCATGTTTAAATATTTGAAGGGATGTCATGTGGAAGATGGGGCAAGTCTTTTCTCTTCTGCTCCCAGGACTAGGACATTATGGAGCAATGGCTTCCATCTTCCAAATGTTCAGAAGAACTTCCTGGTGGTCAGAGCAACTGGACAGTGGAATAATACATTGCTGCCTAAATGGAGTGTGGTGGGGTCTCCTCCTTCTTTGGAGGCTTTCAAAGAGAAGCTGGATGGCCACCTGTCAACGGGAGGGCTTGGACTGTGTCCTTCTGTACGGCCAAAGGGTCCCTGGGGTCTTCCAACGCTAATATTCTACCATTCAAAGGTACCCCCAAAGGCCACCCAGCCCACCCCCCTGCCAATATGAGAAATCCATTATACTAGAATCTTCCAAATGTCTGCTGTGTCATTCTTTCTGCATTCTTTCTGCTTTTTAAACAAAGAAGCCATGGACCACCCTGAAAGGACCACGTTCCCCCACAGCACACAGCTTCAAATCATGGTGACCATTTGTGACATGCCCCAGCTGGATGCATTTGTTTCTGGAACCGTGGGAGCAGGGGGCACACGAGGAGTGTCAAAGGAAGACAGAGTGGCTTTTTTTTCCTGTTGAAGGAAAGAAAGCCTCTTGGAGGAGCAGGTAGCAACAGCAACAGCCTGTGTAATTCTATACCACTTACCAGCTAAGTGCTCTGGAAGCGGTTTACAATGTATTTTTAGGTAATTGCCTCCAACAAGCTAGGTACTCATTTCACCAACCTGCAGAAGGATGGAAGGCTGAGTCAACCTGGAGCCTGGCAGGATCGAATGTACAACCTCGTGGCTGCAGTTCCGGCATTTAATCCCTGCGCCACCAGGGCAGGAGACAAGTGAGAGTTCAACCAAACAAGACATCTGTCAAATGGTTCATGGTGCTCTTTTTCCCCTTGACAAAATGTGTGGGCCATGGGGAGAGGCGTATGCATGGGAAGCCAGAATGGGATGCTGTGGCATGAAGGGAGGGAGTCTTGAACCCTCCGCCTTGGCTGTGCTCAAGCAGAAATCGAGTCCTCCACCTCCATGTTTGCTATCTGCAATATAAATAGCACTCAGCGTGCAGCACATGCCAAGGGGGCACGTGCCAATCCCAGAAGGTATCTCAATGGGAGAAATGGGTTCTCCCCAGTGGTCCCAATCCAGTCCTCCTCCCCTTTGGCCCTGATTTTCTGGTTCAGAAAGCAGAATGGTTTGCCCCCCACCCCAATCTGGCTGATTCCTTCCTTGGCATATGGGGCACACGCTATGTGCCTGGGGGTGGGAAGAGAACAAGCCTCTTAAATCCAAGGGAAATAACCAAATGGCAAAGGAGAGAGGAAGGAAAGCGGGGAGGGGAGGTACTTCCTCCAGGCTCACTAAGGAAAAATGCAGGGAGTGGAGTTTTAAAATGACCAAGTGTCTCAGAACAAGGTGCACATACAATGTTTTAATTGCCAGAACTACTTTGGAAGGAACTGCATCAACCTGGTGCCCCAAACTGTTTTGGACCGCAACTCCTAGAATCCCCTGGGCAGTACAGCAGTCCAACTCATCCTGAGGGCACCGGGTTGGAGAAGCTTGGCCCAAGAATTACAGTGGCAAGGGTTTGGGGCACAGAACCCTTGCAAACACACACACACACACAGACACACAAAAATAACTCCCCCCTCCCCGCTCAAATGAGCTCCCCCTCCCCATTCCCTTCCAGGGTTCCCTCCCCGCCATTTACTTGAGTTTTGCCTGGGCGCACTGCCTTCTTTCCAGGCCCCGGGGCAAAAGACAAGCAAATGGGAGGGGGCAGCCACACAACCGGAGAAGGCATGCATGTGGGCATTAGGGCCCTGACCACTAAAGCAGTTTGCAAACTGGGTGGGAGGTGCTTTTTCTGTATCTTAGTGTTCAATGTGTTGTATTTAAGTATTTAGAGAGCATTGTTCCGTGCATATTCAGTTGTATTTGGTTTGGTATATTATTTCTTAACCAATGCATTCCACCTGCAATTTAAGAGCAGGCATATGAGCCCATGCGTACTGTCGTAATGCACAGAACCTTAAGAGCTGGAAGGGACCAGAAAGGCCACTGAGATACCTTCTGGGATTGGCCACTAAGATACAACCCCCTTCTGCCATGCAGGAAGACACAGCCCAAACCCCCTTAGCGAGGCCCACCTCCAAAAAGCCACCTCCGCCCTCAAAGCCAGCCCACATTCTCCTCTGACAGTCAGTAGGTTCTAATGTTTGGATGGGACCCCTCTTCTCGTCATTTGGTTCTCATTCTAGCCTCGGGGGCAGCAGAAAAGAAGCTCACTCCACCTTCCACATCTCTGCCTTCCCTATAATTATTAATCCATATACATTGTATCCGTACTTCCTTTCCTTTTAACGGGCCTTGTAGAAGCCTCTGCAAATATTTCTTGATCAAAATGCATTTGGCCTAATTTGAGGAATAAAGCTTTATTTTTAGATATCCTGAGACACGGAACTAAATCCTCCTGTTAGAGCCATTAAATCCACGGGATTTACCTCTCTGTCAACTTGCTGTTCAACAGCTGATTCAATGGGTCTACTCTAGGCAGGGATTAACCCACAGGATTCCAGCCTCACGCCCCTCTTTTGCACCTGATTGACTGAACACTTCCAATTCCTTCTGCTTTTGCCGCTAATAGGATTACATGCCCCGAAGTGCCGCCCAGCCACGGAGGGAAGATGCCAAGCACACAGAATTCCTCCCTCTTTGGACCTGTGTGAGGAACAGCCCATCTGTCAAGGAAATTTCAGGCATGTGGTGGCTTTTAGGCTCCAAAAGACCTCTTGCAGAGTCCCTTCCGGCCAGAAGGGCTGCTTCGTTGCGTGCCATTTCAACAGGGACACATTATTGGGGCATCACTAAAATGGTCCCAGAATCATACAATCCTGGAGGGGGAAGGGACCCCAAGGGCCATCCAGTCCACCCCCTTCTGCCATGCAGGGAGACAAAAGCAAAGCACTTCCTTTGACAGATAGCCATCTACCCTCTTTGTAAAACCTCCAAAGAAGGAGGAGATTCCACCACACTCCACTGAGGGAGCAGGAGATTCCACTGTGGAACTGCTCTTACCATAAGGAAGTTCTTCCTAAGGTTCAGATGGAACCTCTTTTCCTGCAGTTGAAGCCGTCACTCCACAGTGTCCTAGTCTCTGGAGCAGCAGAAAACAAGCATGCCCCACTCTCCATCTGATACACTTTCAAATGTTCAAACATGGCTATCATGTCATCTGTTAACCTTTTCTTCTTCTGGCTAAACATCTCCAGCTCCCCCTGCCCCTCCTCACGGGGCTTCATCGTTTCCACGCCTTTCCTTCTGAGGCACCTTTGCAGCACGAACTGACAAGAGAGGAGCGGCCGGTCTGTACCGGAGCCCCTCGCAGCAGTTGGGAGATGAGAAAGAACAGGGTTATATGGGCTCCCTGAAACTACTGAGCTTGGAAAAGGGACTTTCTGGACTACAGCTCCCCAAATTCCCTGTGTTGGCAGCTGGATGCTAGGAGTTGCAGTCTAATAAGAGGATTATTTGAAGCTCTGGCCTCTGATAGCATTGCTTAGAAGCCTGCTGGACATACAGCACAGATATGGGGGGGGCACCATCACGATCCTGTTTCATGAAGCTCATTGAAACACAGAATTCATGCAGGCTGCTTTGGGGACCAAACAAATATGTGCCAGTGCCTCCCTTGGAAGGCCTCAGATGCCAAAGCCCCGTAACCTTGACTCAAACATGGCTCCTCTTGCCAAAGCAGAGAGCAGTCCCGACTTCAGTGGGACCTGGGACCTGTCTGGGGGCCGGGGTGAGCTCCAAAGCCTCCAAGGCTTCAGAGGGAGACCACGGCCATGAGCTTTTGCTCTCCCTCAGGCCCCTGCTTTGACTCCTGAGGGGTGTGATGGTGAACAGAATCCACTACAAAACCCCAGCTGCTCTGTGCAACCCGTTCTCACACCAGAAGGGTAACAAGGCAGTTTGGAAAAACGCATATGGAGGATCTAGATGGGATCCCCATAACTAGATCAAAAGGGACAGGGGGAGAGCTTCCCCCCATCAAGCATGGATACTTGAGGACCCCTTCAGCCAAAGGAAGGGGCTGAGCTGACAAACCCCCTCCTGTTTGTTTGTTTTTTGTTATTATCCTTAGTAATGATAATTTACTGATACAGCATCATTAACGGACAGGATCATCCACAGCTGAATAAAGGCTTAAAGGTCACCCTGCAAGTTGAGGGTCTCCAGAAAGGTCCCTTCCAGAACTCTGCTGCTGCCTCTTCCCTTGAGCCTGGAAAAGTTACTTTTGGGGATCTCCCCTCCCCATCACCCCCACCAGTAGGGTATCGTGCAGAGATGTCTCTAGGTCCGTTACTTGAAGACCCAACAGCTGCCTTTGCCTTTGCTTTCAGAAACCCACTACAAAGAAAAGGTAATACTATCTAGGGGGAGGGGGGAGATCCTACTGCTGCGGACTGTGGACACGATCCGTTGGTCAGTGACGGGCCTTCCCAACATTGGGGGAGGAGCTTCCCCTCCCCAACACCGAGTCTCCTTCAAAACCCTCCATCAGTAGCCAAGGGGGAACCTCCTCCGCCCCCCCGTCCATGCCCACCACTGATGTGACGGCAAATCACAAGGATTCTGGGAGATCCAAACTGGCTGGGGGATTCTGGGTGTTGTAGTCCCCCATCCCCAAGTTTTGCATCCCAACTGGAGTGACCTCTTCCCCTCCATCCCCTCTTCATCAGCAGAGACTTTTGACTGGGTCCAACCTTGCAGGGATGTCGCTGTCCCTTCTCTCCAGACCACCACCCGTGCCTGACCCCTACACTCCCCTGGCAGAAAGGGGTGGCAGTGAGCTTCTGGAAGACCCCCCCTTTGGATTAACCCATTTTAACCATTTACAGACAGAGAATCAGGATATTTTGACCGGCTGATATTGAGTTGGCACCCAGATGTTGTGACTAAGAAACGGCATAGCATTTATTTTAGGTTTTTGTTCTTCTATGGCTGTTTCTCCCACAACTCTATTCAATCGGGTTTTTCCGATTAAGCAATCTTCCAAACTGCCTTGCCATTAAGCAATCTTGTTAAAAGTTTACATAAATAAATGAATAAATAAATAAATATGAATGTCCCAGGGGCCAAGTTCCCAACACCCACCCGTCTCCTACTAGAGTGAGGCTTGGAGGGGTCATTTTTCTGCCTGTCTTGTACATTTGTGGGGGTTGGGGGGTGGGCTGGTGTGTTTGACTGTTGCGAGGCAGACCTGGGGCTCCCCCTTTGGGGGCCGGTGATCTGGGGCCACCCCAAAGAAACCCTCCTCCCACCATGGAACCATCCAGCCTCATCTTGGGAACTCTCCGAAGGACCCAAACCCTTCACCGTCTCCCGCGGGACCCCCTCCCCCGATCAAGGGATGCGCGGCGGATTCCTTAAGGCAAGCCCCCTTCCCCCAGGGGCCCAGGAGGCTCCCACCCACCGATCCAGCCCTGGGGGGGGTCTCCTCTCCCTCCGCCCCTCCCCTTCCCCCAAACTTTCCAGGTGACTCCGCGACGCCGCCCCCGGTGAGGGAGAGGGGTCCCTCCCAGCCCCCCTTCTCTCGCTCGCTCTGAGCTCCCCTGCCGGCGCCCGGCGCGGGGGCGTGGCGGCGGCTCTCCCCCCTCCCGCGCCGTCCCCGCCGGGCGCGCCGCCCGAGGCCGCCCCCGCCCCCCGCCCCGCCCGCGCGCGGTGGCTCACTCACCCTTGACGGCCTCTCCGCGGTTGAGCTGGATCTCGCCCTCGCCCTGCGGCGCGTAGCTCTTGACGGCGATGAAGCGGCGTCCGGGGACGGCGCTGTAGAGCTTCCGCTTGGGGCCCCGCAGCGGGGCCGGCGCGGCGTGCGGGGTGGGCTCCACGCCCGGCCCGGCCCCCGGCGCGCCCCCGGGCCCCGCGCCCGGCCCGCTCGGGCTGAAAACGAAAACGTACGTCACCGTCGTGGCCGCCGAGGCGGAGGAGGGGGCGGCCGGCGGGGGCGGCCGCGGGAAGAGCGCCATGGCCCCGGCCCCGCCGAGGCGGAGAAGGGCCGGGCCGGGCAGGAGCGGGCCGAGAGCGGGAGGGGGGCGCGGGGGCGGGCGGCGGGGGGACCGGGCGTCGCGGCGGCTCAGCGCATCCCGCGGCTCCGCGGCCGCCCGACGGAGACGAGGAGGAGGCGGCGGCGGCGGGCGGGGACCCCGGGTTGTCGCCGCCGCCCGCGGCCCCCCGACGCCGCTCCACGCCCGCCCGGGACGCCTCCGGGCCGGCTGAGGCCGAGGCCGCCGGGCCACGAGCGATGGGGAGCCGAGCCGAGCGCCGAACCGCCGCCGCCGCCGCCTCCCGCCGCCAGCCGCGCCATCGCTCCGCCGCTCCGGCCGCCCTGCGCCCGAGGCTCGGCGCGGCTCCGCTCAGCGCCGCTTGTGCCGCCGCCGCCGCCGCCGCCGGGATTCTGGCAGGGCTGCGCCTCCCCTCCCGGCCCCGCCTCGCCGCCGCCGCCGCCGCCGCCGCCCCCACATGGCGCCCGGGGGGCGGGCAGGGAGGAAGCCCCGGCCCTCCGCCGCCGCCGCCGCCGCCGCCGCCGCCGCCGGCTCCCGGGCGCGGGTGATGCCTCGCCGCCGCCGCGGCCGGTGGCTCCCCGAAGCGGCGCGGCTCCTCCCCTTCCTCCGCCTCCCGCTCGCCCCCCGTCCCTCCCGGGGCGCGCGGGGGAGAGGCGGCCCCCGGCCCCGGCGCCCCGCGGGAAAGGCCCGCCCCGCCCCGCCCCGCCCCGTCCCCGCCGCCACCTTCGGCCTCGGGGCTCCCGGCTCCCGGCTCCGGCCGGCCGTCGGGCGCTCGCTCGGTCGCTGGCTGGCCGGCCGCTTCCCGGCGTCTGGCGGCCCTTTGCGGAGGGAGGGCGCCTTTTCCTCAGGACCCTCCCCTCCCCTCCCCGCTCCCCCTCCCCGGCCGCCCCTTCCGCGCGGAGACCCTCCGGACGCCAGCGGGCCTTCCCCAGGGAGCCCGGAGGCCACAGGTGCGGGGGGGGCGGTGACACCTGTGGGGTTTCCGCCCGCCGGAAGGAGGGCACCGTCGCCCCCCCCCGTTTTTACAGCTGGGTGTCCCCTCGCCCCCCTCCTCCGCCCGGGGCTGGGGGTCTCCCCTCCCCGGGAGGGGCCTTTCTGCCGCACGCGCACACGCACAACACACTCGCCTCTCCAGAACTCCGCCTCACCCCAGGACAGGCCAGGCAAAGTTGGCAAGGACCCCCGAGCATGTGCAAAGCGCCTCCCTCGCCGCAAAGGGGGGACCTGGCAATGGAAGGGAGAGGATTCCCAGGCCCGCCATCGGACCTCCAGGCACAGCCTGGCAGAAGCCCCTTGCCGGAGACCAGGGCAGCCAGAACCCTTGATGTAAGCACATAAGAGCTTCTCCGGAGCTGTCCACAGTGCTGAACCTGGGTTGGGAGATGTGGGCCATTGCCGCACTACACCGTTATAACGCTATTATTCCACTTTCAACCTCCTATGGAATCCTGGGGTTTGCTTATACTGCTTGGGGTTTGCTTATATGGGTGCATAGGATGCACCCCATTTTCAAACAGTGTTTTTGGGGGGAGAAAGTGAGTCCCAGACGCCAGTCAATAGCGTAGAAAGAATCATAGGACTGTATTGCTGGAAGAGCCCCCCAGTCCAACCCCCGTCTGCCATACAGGAAGACACAAGAGAAGCCCTCCTGGGGGAGCCCACCCAGCCTCTGCTTCAAGACCCTCCAACGCAGGAGGGTCTCCACCCCCCTGCTCTACCAGTTGGATCCGCTGGGCCGTGTCCTAGGGTTCTTTCATACTACGTAACTGTAGCAGCGTGATTCCACTTGAACGGCTGTGACTCCATCATGTTATCCACCATGGCTACTGGCAACTCATAGAATCGTGGAATCCTAGGAGACCCCAAGGGCCATCCTGTCCAACCCCCTTCTGCCGTGCAGGAAGAGGCCGTCAAAGCACTCAGCTGAACAGCTCTTAACAGTTCTTAAATCTCTCTCGATCTCTCCCTCTCCTGCCTCTCTCCTGGAGCAGGAGAGACTTACAACAGATATGGGTGGAAATCAGAGCATCTTCAGCTGCCCCTGATTCCATACGCACGTCTTCAAGTCACCATCGCCTACCATCCCACAGCGACCCCTCAACTTGTGTGGGGGCTGAGCACAGGACCCTCGTGAAAGCCCAAAATACATTAAAAACTCCCCCCGCCACCTGAGTGCATGCTCCCTCTCCCATTCTTTCCCCAGTCTCCCCTACCCCCGTTCCCTTGCCTTTTGCTCAGGTGTGCTGCTTTCCTCCTATGCGCCCCAGCAGAAGGCAAGTGAATGGGAGGGACCAGCCCCACCTGTGGAGAAGGAAGGCATACAAGAGCCTTCCTGCCATTCCCCTGCTTTTTGCCTGGTGTGTGGAAGGAAGGCATGCAAGTGTGAGCAAAAGGCAGAGAAATGGAGGGGGGGATGCGCATGGAGAAAGCACACACAAGGCTTTCCTCTTCCCATTCCATTGCCTTTGGCCCCGGCATGGAGAAGGAAGTCAACCAAAAGACAAGGGAATGGGAGGCAGAGAACGCAAAGGCAAGCAGGTGCCTTGTGAATGATCAGATTCATGAAAGACAAACCAGCAAAGGTGGAGGGAGGAGTGGACTCTATTTCCCAAAGGGTTGAGCACTGACATAATCCATGAGCACCCATGCTCATGGCATCTCCCACTGACTCCTTGCATGAATTATGTCCCACAGGAACATGGCCTCCCAGCCTCTGTTTCTTCCTGGAACAGGCTACAATGCGGGGCGGGGGAGGTTGGAAGAGGTAATGTTGGGGGGTGGGTGTGCTCACATGAATGTACATGCTGAGCAAGGTGGCATGGAAGAAAGACCCTGCTAGGGTGCTGAGAACCAAGCCAAAGACTTCCTCCCAGAAAGGTGCCACTCTGAACTTCTAAGGAGCTGTCCACAGTGCTGAACCTTTGTTGGGAGATGTGGGCCATTTCTGCACTACACTGTTATAGCGCTATTATTCCACTTTCAACATCCTATGGAATCCTGGGGTTTGCAGTTTCGGGAGGGGCCGGCTGGCCCCTCCCGAAACTGCAAACCCCAGGATTCCATAGGATGTTGAAAGTGGAATAATAGCGCTATAGCAGCATAGTGCAGAAATAGCCATAGTGTTCAGCATCTCCATAATGCAGCTGGTCATATCATCCAGACCTCGAAACTGGGGTTTCATTTCAACTAGAAACAAGCTAAGTTCACACTGGGGTTTGTTTTCCTGAACCGTGGTTAAGATCAGCCACAGCTGAGGTTCAGACAACATGCTAAGCTACGATTAACACGAAACAGAAGTCCCAGATTTTGCAGCTGTGCCACAACAAGAGAGAAGAACACAGACATGGTGGCGGGAGGTGGGGGGCGGGATGAGGAAGAATGCCCATGCGCTTTCCCATGATTTCAGCAGGGCTTCTTCTCGTTATGCCCACTCCGTAGCTGGACATGAATACAGTCACTAGTTTGTGCTATAAATCCCAACCTTAATGCCGACTGGAGGAGACCCATTCACTCCATGGGATTTACTTGCATATTTACTGATCATTCAGCACCTGATTCAGTGAGTCTACTCTAGTGATGATTCACCAATAGGATCACAGCCAACGTGTCAGGAGGAGAGATCCTAGAATCCTAAAATCAGAAGAGACCCCAAGGGCTATCCAGTCCAGCCCCCTTCTGCCCTGCGGGAAGACCCAATCCAAGCCCTCCCTTTGACAGATGGCCACCCATCCTCTCTTTCACTTTATTGAGGCAGCAGCGGAGTCCACTTAGGATGACCCAAAGGCAAACCTAGCCTGGGGTCTTCTCAACAAGGTTCATTGTCCAGAGGGGTTTTTCCCCCACTGCCTTCCTCTTCAGCTAAGAGACAGTGCAACTTACCCAGGGGGCTTCCATAGCCAAGCAGGGATTCCAACTCTGGTCTCCCAAAGTCCTAATCCAAAGCACAAACTGCTACACCACCCTGGCTCTCAACGTGGCGATAACTGGGAGCATTTCAGAGATTTTGCCCCTCAAACAACTCCTAAAGTTGATTTATCAGTCTGATGGTGGGGAAAATTTTCCCCTGGCCCTAAATAATGGCCACCAGGCAGATCCTCAGGTAGAACCAAAACTGTGGTGGTTCCCAAGTTCCATTTTAAGGTGGGTGCACTGAAAAGGAATGTGAGCTGATGACAGAGGCACACTTCCCCTCCGTGTAGATATGGGTTACCCATGAGGCCCAGGGAGATGGGGTTGGCTGATGCTCCCAGCCCACAGTGAGCTCGATGCTTCTTTTGCAGCCACCTCCACACAAGAACAGATGGGCTCCAGGCTTGTTTGTGCACTGCAGTATGCCTTGCACAGTCTCACAGCACCAGCAGTAGTACAGGAAGGCAGACACAGACGGAGATCGAGTCATACAAGTCTAGACTTGCAAGAGACCCCCAAGGGCATCCAATCCAGCCCCCTTCTGCCATGTAGAAAGATACAATCCAAGCGCTCCCCTGGACAGTTGGCCATCCAGCTTCTGCTTAAAAACCCTCCAAAGAAAGGAGACTCCACCACACTCCATGGAGGCAGCAGCAGATAATACTGTTGAACTGCTTTTCCTGTCAGAAAGTACATCCTACTGTTTAGGTGGAATCCCTTGTCCTGCAGCTTGAATCCATTGCTCCTTGTCCTGGTCTCTGGAGCAGCAGAAAACAAGCCCTCTCCCTCCTCAACATGACATCCCTTCAAAGATTTAAACATGGCTATCATGTCCCCTCTTAAACCTTCTCTTCTGCAGACTAAACATACCCAGCTCTCTAAGTCTATCCTCATAGGGCTTCATGCCTTCCAGGCCCCTCACCGTTTTGGTCACCCTCCTCTGGACTTGCTCCAGCTTGACCATGTCCTTCTTGAATTGGGGTGCCCAGAACTGGACACAGGATTCAAGATGAGGTCTAACCAGAGCAGAGTAGAGTGGTACCAGTACCTCCCTCGATCTAGACACCATACTCCTATTGATGCAGCCGAGAATTGCATTGGCTTTCTTGGCTGCTGCATCACACTGCTGACTCATGTTCAGCTTGTGGTCTCTGAAGACTCCTAGATCCCTTTCACACATACTGCTATCCAGCCACGTTTCCCCCATCCTGTATTTGTGGATTCCATTTTTCTTCTGCTTTAGTCCAGGACCTTACACTTCTCTCTGTTGAAATTCATTTTGTTAGCTTTGGCCCAGCTCTCCAATCTGTCAAGGTCATTTCGAAATTTGATCCTGTCCTCTGGGGTATTAGCAACCCCTCCCAATTTGGTGTCCTCTGCAAATTTGATCAGCATGCCTTCCGCTCCTTCATCCAAGTCATTGATGAAGATGTTGGACAGCACTGGGCCCAGGACAGAACCCTGTGGCACCCCGCTAGTCACTTCTCTCCAGGATGAAAAGCAGCCATTGGTGAGAAGCACCCTTTGGGTTCGGTCGGTCAACCAATTCCAAACCCACCTGACAGTAGCCCTGTAGGAGCAGTTACGCACCAATGGCGGTAATCAATTCTTTTGAATGGCAGCACTGGGTAACAGAACACACAGCTGGACGTGAACCAGAATACACTATACAATGCACACCCAAAGGAGCATTTCCACCAATTTCAGCCAGGGACAGGCTATTGCACATTGCAGGTGCAGCACTGCTCTTCGGCCCTTCAAGTGAATGTGGAGGTTGTGCATGGGATGAAAAACTCCAGGCAGTTCAATTGGGGAGTTCAAGCATGCACAAGGTGCTGGCAGCACTGCAGCCATGGTCTGCTGGCTCAAAGCAGTCCATCAGACATTGACAAGCTGGAATGTGTGCAGAGGAGGGCGACCAAAATGGTCAAGGCTTGGAAACCGTGAAGCCCTGTGAGGCTGAGTGGCTTAGGGAGCTGGGGATGTTTAGTCTGGAGAAGAGAATGCCATAGCTTTCTGCCTCCTGCATATCCCAGAGAAGTTGCGCAAGTGTAATGTGCCAACAGGATTCTACCCTCTGAAGGCACCCTGGGTCAGGCCATTTCTGCACTAGCCTGTTATAGCGCGATGATTCCACTTTCAACATCCTCTGGAATCCTGGGGTTTGCAGTTTCGAGAGGGGCTGGCCAGCCCCAGGATTCCAGAGGATGTTGAAAGTGGAATCATCGCGCTATAACAGGCTAGTGCAGAAATGGCCTCAGTCTAGGAAATGGAGTGAAATTCTTCACTGCTTAGCCTTCCATTCCTTGTTATGACCATCCCTGACACCTGTAAAGAAGGAGGGAAACCCAAAATATCAGAGGGGTAGCTATGCTGGGGAGGGAGGAGGGAACGAGGGCTTTGCCTGCCAAATGCTGCTGCCCCCTCCCCAATTAAATCTTCCCTCATTCTCCAGACATCCAGCATTGCTGAAAGTGAGATCTTGATGCTCCTTCACACTCTTTCTGCTTCTGGCTTCCCTGGATCACTTGGCCTTTTGCCCTTTTCTTTGGACACTTAAGCTGCAGATCTAAATGCTCAACTGAAGTTTTAAATGATTGCAATTGAAGAAATTTGGAAACTTGACAGAATATTTCATCTGAGGGGACAGAATTCTTATCTGGGGATCTCAGTGCCCCCATTTTATGCTCTCCCTCCCCTATAGCTGCACCCCTGTGAAAGACCCTCTCTTGCATCAGGGAAGGAAAACTGGTTCCCCTCGCTGGTGGACCCCTCTGAGAAAGAAAAAAGGTTAATGTTGGAATGGGAAAGATTAATCTCTCGGCCTGTTATTTCACGCCCACTCTCCAAGAGCATTAGTCTGGCAGTTGCCGGCTTTCTCCTGATGCAGTTCCAGTGGGGAGCCCGACACAGATTTTGCAAAATCCGGCCTCAATTTCAGCCTTCCTGGGTCAGCCTGAGGCAGGACCCTCCCAAGGGGAATCTCAGCTCTGAGATCTGTCACACAGCAGAGGGCCGTGGAGTGAGGAAATGCACACAAATAAAGGCTGTTCAATCGCCCACAAAACCAGCTCCCTCCCTAATGGCTGGAATCCGTCTCAGCAACTCTACTTGGGAGCAGCACATGCGTTCTTTAGGAAGCAGTGACGGGGGAGCTCTTCCTCTTCTTGGCCTGCTTCATAACTGGCTTGGTATTTATGAGCTTTTCGGCACAGGTCTTCAAAAAAGGCAGATCTGTTTTCCTAGGCTGTGTTGCATGTTCTTGTTGCGTACCTTCAAGTCGTTTGTGAGTTGCAGCAAGCCTAAGGTGAACTTACCATGGGGCTTTTTGGGGCTGAGAGAGTGTGATGCATTCCAGGTCACCCAGTGGGTTTCCATGGCTGAACGGGGAACTGAACCCTGGCCTCTAGGGTTGTATTCCAACGCATGACTCTCTAGTCTCTGTTGCATACTCTACAACATTTCAGCGATGAAACCTGGCCCATTTCCACACTACAGTCTTATAGTGCAATGATTCCACTTTCAACCTCCTATGGAATCCTGGGGTTTGCAGTTTTGGGAGGGGCTGGCCGGCCCCTCCCGAAACTGCAAACCCCAGGATTCCAGAGGATGTTGAAAGTGGAATCATCGTGCTATAAGACTGTAGTGTGGAAATGGGCCAGGACATGCAACACTGGAGTATAGTCAAGATGGCAAATATTATTAATCAGGAAGAGCACATGAGCTAAGACAGGCTGCAGCAGTTTTCTTTTTCCAGAGTCTTCTGGAAAGAGCAAGATTTTGCCTCCACTCTCCTTCCTTCACCATTGAATTAGCTGAATGCAAACTACAGGGTAATCTGCTGCTGCCTCATTGGAATGTGCTGGAGTCTCCTCCTTCTTTGGAGGTTTTTAAAGAGAGGCTGGATGGCCACATGTCAGAAATGCTTTAACGGTGTCTTCCTGCCATGGCAGAATGAGGTTGGACTGGATGACCCTTAGGGTCTCCTCCAGCACTAGGTGGAGTTTCCTCCTTTTTTTGGAGGTTTTTAAATAAAGGGTAGATGGCCATCTATTGTGTCCTTCAGCATGGCAGGACGGGGCTGGACTGGATAGCCCTTTGAGGTCTCTGCCATTTCCAGGATTCCAGGATTCTACTTTTGCACTGAATTAAAAATAAGCTGAGGACAAATGAGGAAGGTGGGAAGACCAATATTTTAAAACAATTTTAAAAGCCATTTGTACAAACAGTTTTAAAAGCAAAGGCCAATCCAACCACTGGAAACTCAGGAGAGGTGGCACCACCCTGGCTTTTCTAGAAATGGAGTTCCACAGCTGTGGTGCTGCTGCATGGAAGGCCCTGTCTGCTTGATCCCTGTCTCTGGGCAAGATGTCTTCCACCTCGTCCCAAATCAGCTACCAGGCATCTTAACATCTCCAGGGAAGAGTCACTGTGTAGGTGGGGACTCTCCAGAATGTGTTTTCCATTGGAGCATCACTGATGCTGCCTTTCTCCAGTGCAATGTTACAAACACATTAGCTTTTTCCGCACGACACTCTTATAGCGCGATTATTCCACTTTCAACCTCCTAGGGAATCCTGGGGTTTGCAGCTTCGAGAGGGGCCAGCTGGCCCCTCTCGAAGCTGCAAACCCAGGATTCCCTAGGAGGTTGAAAGTGGAATAATCGTGTTATAGAGTGTCGTGCAGAAAAGCCCATTGTCCCAGGCGTTTTAAAGTATTATGTTGGTTGGCTTGGTTTATTCAGCTGTTTTCAAGACTAAAAGGCTTCTTAAAAATTATGGTTATTCACTTTTATTCCTCAATATGTTGTGATATTTCTGGGTATATATGCATCTTCTGAGAGCCAGCGGAGTGGAGTGGTTTGAGAGCTGGACAAGGGCTGGGACCCTTGACTGCCAACTATGACCCCACAAGACCAACTTAGAATTGTATAGAATCCTAGCGTTGGAAGAGACCACGAGGACCACCCAGTCCAGCCCCATTCTGCCATGCAAGAAGAGACCGCCAAAGTACTCCCTTTGACAGATGGCCATCCAGCCTCTGTTTAAAAATCCCCAAAGGAAAAAGCTCCATCATACTCCAGTGAGGCAGCAGAATACTCCCATGTGGAACCACTCTTACCACCAGGAAGTTCTTCCTAACGTTTAGGTGGAATCTCCTCTTCTCCTGTAGTTTGAAACCACTGCTCCACAGTGTCCTAGTCTCTGGAGCAGCAGAAAAGAAACTTGCTCCATCCTGCACATGACATCCTTTCAAATACTTAAACATGGCTGTCATGCCACCTCTTAACCTTCTCTTCTCCACACTAAACATACCTAGTTTCTAAGATGGTCCTCAAAGGGCTTGATGATTTCTGAACGCATGCTTTTTAACCAAGCAGCTCTGCACTTTGGATGAACAGGTATGTGTGTGTACATGGGCATATATGCACATATGCAGAATGAGTGCTGGAGCTCCATCCAGCATTGAGCCAGATATGCAGCAATCTTGGCTAATGCATTACAGTGCGGATAGCAAAATTTGTGGATGCTCAAGTCCCATTTTGTTCCACTCCTACAGGTGATAATCTTGTTGGTATCCTTACGCATGTGTAAACTTCTTTACCGAAGCGGTCAGATATTTTTGGCTGAGGCCGAACAGCCACATTCAGTTCAAAGTTGCAGGAGCAGAGCTGTGCAAAAGGTGCCTTTGCACATTCAACATGCAGAGGTGCAACACAGCCCACATACACATGTGCACACTGGACACTGTGCACTGCAGGTGCAAGCACCCTCGGTGCACTGGGCCACACATTCAGTTGTCCAGTGTTGCAAATCGCTAACAAGGCAGCAGCCTTGCACAATCCCTACAGTTACACAAGTGTAAAGCTACTCTGGCCACTTCCACGTTAGGCTGTTATAGTGCTATTATTCCACTTTCAACACCCTATGGAATCCTAGGGTTTGCAGTTTAGAGAAGGGCCTCAAAGGTCATCCACAAAGGCCATCCTCAAAGGCCGCTCCCTAAACTGCAAACCCCAGGATTCCATAGGATGCCGAAAGTGGAATAATAGCACTATAACAGTCTAGTGTGGAAATGGCTTCTATCTCCTTGATGTCAGATCTTGGCCACTGGCCACAAGAGCCCTGTTTTCCACTCATCCTTTTGCAAGAGCATCAGCATTAATTATGCTGCAGAATCGCACACAGCTCCACTTCGATTTAATGCCTTCCTATCACTCCCATGGACAGCTCACGCTAAGAAAAACCTGTCCTTCAGAAGTAAGCAAAGAGTACTACCCCACCCCCCACACAGACTGGCCATTTCGGCTCCCATCTCCAAAAAATATGCACTGGAAGGCAGTTTTAATATAAAACAAGGGTCCTGTTACCCACGCTGCCTATCTAATTTTGAAAAGTATGATGCTTTTTGCAGGAAAAGGCAGGCAGGAATTGCAAATGCAGCACTGGGTTGGTATCAGGTAATGTTCAAAAGGCACGCCTCCTTCTAAGCAGAGGCTAAAAGATTTGCCAGTGGGATGCTGCATCAATAGGAGTGTGGTGTCTAGATCGAGGGAGGTCCTGGTACCACTCTACTCTGCTTTGGTTAGACCCCATCTTGAATACTGTGTCCAGTTCTGGGCACCCCAATTCAAGAAGGACATGGTCAAGCTGGAGCAAGTCCAGAGGAGGGCGACCAAAATGGCGAGAGGCCTGGAAGCCATGAAGCCCTATGAGGATAGACTTAGAGAGCTGGGTATGTTTAGTCTGCAGAAGAGAAGGTTAAGAGGGGACATGATGGCCATGTTTAAATATTTGAAGGGATGCCACGTAGAAGAAGGAGAGGGCTTGTTTTCTGCTGCTCCAGAGACCAGGACAAGGAGCAATGGATTCAAGCTGCAGGAGAGGAGATTCCACCTGAACCTCAGGAAGAACTTCCTGACGGTCAGGGCTGTCCGGCAGTGGAATATGCTGCCTTGGAGTGTAGTGGAGTCTCCTTCCTTGGAGGTTTTTAAGCAGAGGCTGGATGGCCATCTGTCGGGAGTGCTTTGAGGGTGTTCCTGCATGGCAGGGGGTTGGACTGGATGGCCCCTGGGGTCTCTTCCAACTCTACATTTCTATGATTCTATGCTGAATGGGGGGGGGCTCATGGTCCCATTGCTCCTCTAAAATTGAGAGGTGCACATCTGTTAGCACATGTTTGCCTGAGGTTTCATGTCTGCTGGTGGCAGCCCCCACACACTTCAACTGTCCCTATTTGGCAAGAGCATCACAATTCAAAAGGGTTATTGACAAGCTGGAGCGTGTCCAGAGGAGGGCAGACAAAACGGTGAAGCGTCTGGAAGCCATGAAGCCCTATGAGGAGCAGCTTAAGGGGCTAGAGATGTTTAGCCTGGACAAGAAAAACTTAAGACACGACATTATAGCCATGTTTAAATAGTTGAATGGGATCTCATGTTGAAGATGGAGAAAGCACGTTTTCAGCCGCTCTAGAGACTAGGACATGGAGCCATGGATTCAAACTACTGGGGGGAAAATTTCACCTAAACATCGGGAAGAACTTCTTCACAGTAAGAGCAGTTTGACAGTGCAATATGCTTCTCCCTGGGAGTATGGTGGAGTCTCTTTCTTTGGAGGTTGTTAAACAGAGGCTGGATGGCCATTTGCAGGGGGTGCTTTGGCTGTTGTGATCTCTTCCAGCTCTATGATTCTATAGGTAACCCCGATGGGTAGCCCCAGTCCTCCCTGTTTTTCATCTGCTTTCAAAATGTTCCAGTTTCTTTCTCCTCTTCCGCCCTCATCCTCAGCCTATTTCTGTTGCTGCAAACTAAGTTCAAAGGCAAAAGAAGTTTGCAATCAACTCAGCAGGGAGCAGAAGTGGGAGATTTCCCTTCCCAAGAGGCTCAGGCACAAGCAAACTGCTGCACACACGTGTCCCACTTTTCTCTGCCAAATGTTGGAGATTATGGGACCCCTCTGTGACCCTTCAGTCCCTGGGACAACACATGGACTGAGATTGTACATGATCCATGCACAATTTAAATCGAAGTTCTGGGCCTAAGAGCATACTTATTTTCAGAGGATTTTAAAGGCAAATTTTCAGTTAAAAGCAGAACTTGCTTCTTTTGGGACTTACAGAAGGAAACATGGAAGACTACGAAGATATATGATTGCAGAAGCAAGATTGTTATACGCACAAAAAATGGAAGAACTGAACATTACTGACAATAGACTGGCTGTGAAAATTGAATGTCTTAGCAGAAATGGATAAATTATCTGATTTGATTATAGAGAAAAATCATTACTGAGCTTTTTAAAGGACTGGGAAGCCTTGATTAACTTCTTGAAGGAAAAAAGAAAAAAGAAAATGAGGTGATAATACTAGGTTTTGGGAATTAATAGGATCGGTTTATCAGAAGAAGTGTAATAGGTAATTTTTAAAATGGGAAGGAAGACCATAATAGTTAGGTTTATAACTACTGTGAAGAATGTTGGAAGTCTTTTTTTCCTGTTTCATATATTTTTCTTTAGATTTCGTGTGCTTTACCTATCAATCTTCTTTTTCCTTCTCACTGTATCTGTTTTTTCTTTAAAACAGTTAGGTTATTAATGAAAAAATAATTAAAAAATAAACTCACACATGGTCATGCCATCCTACCCCTTTGCTGAACATCAGCAGGGCACAAGTCATCATGCAGCTGCGCATATGCGCCTGCTTGTTGTTCCCCCATGCAATGGGGAGTGATGTTCCCCCAGCCCCAGGGAATCAAGTGGGAAACTGAGGAGGAGTTACAGACCAGCCAGGTAGCCACACGGCTGGGATCCTGCAGGTGAGTCCCAAGGATGTCTACTGTGAAGTGTCATGTACACGGGTGACTCTAAATATTTAAAGAAATCATGAAAGTGGACCCATGCAATCAATTGTGGAATGGTGAGTCAACATAGAACTACAGAACCATAGAATCCTAGGCCATCTCCACACTAGCTTGTTATAGCGCGATGATTCCACTTTCAACCTCCTCTGGAATCCTGGGGTTTGCAGTTCCGGGAGGGGCCAACTGGCCCCTCCCGAAACTGCAAACCCCAGGATTCCAGAGGAGGTTGAAAGTGGAATCATCGCGCTATAACAGGCTAGTATAGAAATGGCCCTCGGGTTGGAAGAGACCCCATCCAGTCCAACCCACTTCAACCCCATGCAATCCAAGCCCTCCTTTTGACAGATGGCCATCCAGCCTCTCCTTAAAAACCTCCAAAGGGGGCAGGAGGACATGAGCGCATGGCTCACGCTTGCGCACCACCACCAAGGAGGGAATGGAGTCTAAGACCATCGGAAATACATATTTTCCAATGGTCTTAGGCAACCCCTATGAAAGAGTCGTTCGACCCCCAAAGGGGTCGCGACCCACAGGTTGAGAACCGCTGGTTTAGATGGAATCTTTTTTCCTGAAGTTTGAAGCCATAGCTCCATAGCGTCCTAGTCTCTGGAGCAGCAGGAAGCAGGCTTGCTCCATGCTCTGTATGACATCCTTCAAATTTTTAAACATGGCTCTCATGTCCCCTCTTGACTTTCTCTTCTCCTGGCTAAACATACCCTGGAGCTCCCTAAATATCAATGGATATCAAAGTCCATTCAATGGGTCTCCTCTAGGCCCTTTTCGCATTGAGGCTTCTCGCGCGAGCGGGGAGGGCGGCTTGCGCGAGAAGCCTCCCGTTTCCCCCCTCGTTCCTTCCGCAGGCGAAGGAACGAGGGGGGAAGTGGCAGCCTCCTGGAGGAGCCTTCTCGCGTGAGCCGCCCCCCGCTCACGTGAAGCAGGAGGCTGTCGTGTCTGCCCCCCCCGCTCGCGCGAAGCAGGAGGCTGTCGCGTCCGTCGCGCTAGCGCCCCGCCCCTTCCTTCCGCAGGGGCGGAGGGAAGGAAGCGTGACCCGGCCGCCTCTCCGACGCTCCGCACAGGAGGTAAGTGTGCGTGGGTGCCGGGAGCGTTGCGCTAGTGCGGGTGATTTTCGCTTTGAGGCGAAAATAAAAAATCCTGCGATTGCGCCGCTGCAGCCCCGTGAGCGCGGCGGAAGTGGGAGTGTGTCGTGCAGAGCGACGCTCCCACTCCCGCGAGGCTCACGGGGCTGTTGCGCGACAGAAAGCCCGTGCGAAAAGGGCCCTATTCAGCAGTAAAAATAGGACTGAAGCGCATGTGAGAAGTTCATTCCTGTAGGATTCTGCTTCCACATCCAAGAACTGAATACATCTGTTGCACAACTGAGCTCCTTCAGTCATTCCTCGTAAGGCATGTTTTCCAGACTCTCAGTCACCTGGGTTGCCTCTTTGGACACATTCCAGCTTGTCAACATCCTTCTTGAACTGTGGTGGCCAAAGCAGAATGGAGGGGCCCGGCTCCTTCCCTCCATCTGGACACTGTGCTCCCATTGATGCAGCTCAGTTGAGCTTCAAAAGCAGGTCACACAGTTTGAGACAACTTAAAACCATTCACATATAGGATGGAATCAGTTCAGCCCCCAAAGGCTTCAGTCAAAAAAAAAATGTTTTGACGTGATCTTGTAATGATACCAGTCTTGGCACAATTCAGCTCTCTAAAGGGAGGGTGCTCCGCAACTGGGCTGCCACAGCAAAGAAGGCAATGGCCCCATATTGTCCCACTGTGCCCAGGATCCTATGGGCGTCCTACACCTCTGCAAGTTCTCTTCTACACATGGTTGTACTTTTTTTGACTGTTGTGCAACAGATGTATTCAGTTCTTGGTTGTGGAAGTCCCACAAGTGTGAACATCTCACATGGGCCTCACTCCTATTTTTACTGTTGACTAGAGGAGACCCATCAAATGGACTTTGATATCCATTGATATTGGCAAGTTGGAACATGTTTAGAGGAGGGCAACCAAAATGCTAGAAGGCTTGGAAACCATGAAGCCATCTGAGGAGTGGCTGAGGGAGCTGAGTGGGTTTAGCCTGGAGAAGAGAAGCTTAAGAGGCGACAGGATAGCCATGTTTAAATGGATGTCAGATGGAGGATGGAGCAAGCTTGTTTTCTGCTGCTCCAGAGACTGGGACACTGTGGAGTAATGACTTTAAACAGCAGGAAAAGAGATTCCACTGAAACCTTAGGGAGAACTTCCTGACGGTAAGAGCAGTTCAAGAACGGAATCCTGTGCTGCCTGGGTGGGGTGTGGTGGAGTCTCCTCCTTATTTGGAGTTTTCAAAGAGAGGATGGATGGCCATCTGTCATGAATGCGTTGATGGTGTCTTCTTGCAGGGCAGAAGAGGGCTTGACTGGGTGGCCCTTGTGGTCTCTTCCAGCATCTATGCTTCTATGATTGTTTCCTGCTTTAAATCAGCCACCTAGGTTTTATTGCAAACTGCACTGTGAGCTTTAGATGCCGGGTGGGACATAAATATTTAAATATAGAAACACACAAATTCTCCTCCTGCCACGACCTCTGTAGGGCAGGTGCAGTCCACCAGTCCTGTTGGCAGGAGAGCGCTCTGTTCTGAAAGGAAGCAGATGGCCTCCCCAAGCCAACCGCCTTGCCATGGAGCAACCGGGGCCAAATCCCCTCCCTCCCTTCTTTGCTATTAACAACCACCTGTTCAGGAGCAACAGCAATTGCAGGAAGCTGGAGAGGGGAAAATAGTCTAGCCCTGAGGGTGGGTCCGTGGGAGGATGGTGGGAGACTAAGCCAGAGACACACAGCAGCAACTGCAGCAATGGTGCTGCTTGGAGTGGGGGTACAGCCTTTCTCATGCCTCGTGTGGAGCCCAGCCGGCCACAGACCTGGTCCTCCTCTGAGGCTCTGAGACGCTCCCTTGATCCTCAGCCAGGAAGGGATGCAGTACAAAGAAGAACAGCTACAACAGGCCACTTAGAACCAGACCCACAGACCTTCCAGTCCAACCCCATTCAGCCATGCAGGAAGACACCATCAAAGCCCTCCCTTGGACAGATGCGGCCAGCCAGGGTCTCTTTAAAAACCTCCAAAGAAGGAGGAGACTCCATCACATTCCACAGAGGCAGTAGACTCCTCTGTTGAACTACTCTTTACTGCCAGGAAGTTCTTCCTAATGTTTAGGTGGAGTGTGAAGCCATTGCTCCACAGTGTCCTAGTTTCTGGAGCAGCAGAAAACAAGTTTTCCCCATCTTCCGTGGACATCCTTTCAAACATCCTTTCACTACTCCATTTCTTTTCAGGCAGAGGCGTGGAACAATGGATGATAATGGGATATCTGGATACTGAAGTCCCCTCCACAGGACAAGAGATCAAAACGGGAAGCCTTGAAAACCATGAAGAAGCAGAAAGACCTGAGCCATTGCCACGTCAATCAAAGGCATCTGAGGCCTCCACAAAACGGGTGCTTCAAGGAACAGAGTGGAACAGAATCCAGGCGCCAACTCTACTCACACGTCCACCTTCACAGGGCCTGACAATACCACCCATAGCATGACAGGGAATCTTACGCACTCTGGAACGTGCCCAGAGGAGGGCGACCAAAATGGTGAAGAATCTGGAAGCCATGAAGCCCTATGAAGAATGCCTTAGGGAGCTGGGTATGTTTAGTCTGCAGAAGAGAAGGTTAAGAGGGGACATGAAAGCCATGTTTAAATATTTGAAGTGATGTCATGTACAAGAGGGAGTGGACTTGTTTTCTGCTGCTCCAGAGACCAGGACAAGGAGCAATGGATTCAAGCTTCAGGAAAGGAGGTTCCACCTGAACCTCAGGAAGAACTTCCTGATGGTCAGGGCTGTCCGGCAGTGGAATTGGCTGCTGCCTCCATGGAGTGTGGTAGAGTCTCCTTCTTTGGAGGTTTTTAAGCAGAGGCTGGATGGCCATCTGTCAAAGGGAATGCTTTGATGGGTGTTCCTGCATGGCAGGGGGTTGGACTCAATGGCCCCTGGGGTCTCTTCCAACTCTAGGATTCTATGATCCTCTAATGTGATACATGCCATCCTTTGCCTACAATGCCCCTCATCATTCTGCATTGGGCAAACAAGCCAGTCTCTATGCCACAGGATAAATGGATGTACACAGGACATAAGAAACAGGAATATGCCAAGAAAAAAGTTGCAGAACAGTTCATTCTTCTGGACTTTTAATCTCAGAGCTCCAAGAGCAGTCCTTTTAAGGAAACATCTTCAAAGGGAGGTTGGAAAGAGAAGCAGCTAAAGTAGGAGAGATCCAAATACTCCCATCCATTGAGAGTGGTTTGTACACAGACAATGGTTTTCTGGTTCACTACATATATTATAACACCAGTGGATCTCCCAACCACCAGCAAGATCTCATGCCCACTTTATCACATCAATTCTTATCATCCCTGAGCCCTTACCAATACACCAGACCAAGCGCTTCCTTCCCTATTCATCATTATGTTTACCTACTTATCTTGGCTTCTTCTGGATCTTATCTGCCACCGCTGTCCCTCAACTACTCTTGATGACCACCATTGAAACGGAACTTGTCACATCACCACCAGGTGCACATGTTTTGCATCCCTGTGACTATTCACAAACACATCCATTGGAAAAAGTGCCTGTCCACAGATGCTCCACTCCATACAAATAGATTGAGCCTTCAGAAGCTTGTGCTATTGAACGTCTTTCTCTCAGGCCATTTCCACACAAGTCTGTTATAGCGGATGATTCCACTTTCAACCTCCTATGGAATCCTGGGTTTGCAGTTCCGGGAGGGGCCTGCAAACTCCAGGATTCCATAGGAGGTTGAAAGTGGAATCATGCGCTATAAGAGTGTCCTGCAGAAAAGTTCTCAGTCTCAAAGGTGCTTCAAGATCCCTTGTACACATTGCAAGAGAGCTGATTTTCTTCCTGTTTGCTTTCCTCACTATCCAGCTTTTACAACCAGTGATCCGTGTCAGTTTTTGGTACCCAGTGAATTTTTTTGCAGGGAGGGGGTCTGAATTGCAGCCAGTTCCAGCTCAGAAGAGACGGGTCTCCTGGTTAAAGGGTACCACTCAGGTTAATAAACCAATGGCATATCTAGGCTGGATGGAACTAGCCAAAATGACCTCCGTTGGACAAAGGAATTGCAAGAATGAAGTGGGAAGGGCTGGGGGGCAATGTTATTCCAAAAGCAGAGGAGGAATTGAGGAGCCATCCAGAAGTTGTTGCTGGAATGAAAATCCCAGCAATCCTCTTTGCTGGCTATGAGGATGCTGGGAGCTTCCATAGTTCAACATCATCTGGATCCCACCCCCATGGCAATTCTACAGCAGCTTCAGAGGGTTCAAGGCTCCATTTTCTGTGCATTAAGGAAATGGAGGGTAAAGGCCAAAAGCAAGCAAAAATAAGCGAGGGAAGATATACTGAAAATAAGCCAAATCAATTTAAAATTAAGCAAATTAACGTATTATAACTGTTAAATTTATCGGTATAAATAAAGACATATATAAACTAACATTTTAAAATGATTTTAAATAAATAAAAGACACACAGAAATCCAAACCTTTGGTTGCACGTTGCATGCACCACTGCACATTCGGTTGTGTGTCCTTTTTGCACACC
Source organism: Ctenosaura bakeri (assembly GCA_948474755.1). NCBI lineage: Eukaryota > Metazoa > Chordata > Lepidosauria > Squamata > Iguanidae > Ctenosaura > Ctenosaura bakeri. The sequence goes on from CAOLHI010001080.1 coordinate 245,231, forward strand.
TATTTGTGCAGTGGATTCCAGGACACAGCCATTCAACACAAAGCTCATATAACACAATCAATGCACAACTCTGCCTGCAGAATAGGTATGCCACGCGATCCGGACGTGCATCTTGGCCAACGTCCCAGAACAGGGAAAGTTGACAATGAATTGCTGCGGCCGTTACTGTGAAGCTCCGTTGAGTCGAGTCTTGGGGAGCGAGCGAGGGAGGCTGGGATTTGGAGCATTCTCTGCATCATTTGCATTACCCTTCCTTACGGCCACTTTCCGTTCCCTCCACCATCCTATTTCTCAAAGTGACAAATCTCAGCTATTTCCACGTTTATGCATCCGGGAGGGAGGTTTGCAAGCAAACAGCTATGTTAAACAGTGCCAGGTGGCATTTGGGCTCTCCAGGGACTCTGCCTTCCTGCTGGTACCACCTGGACAGCCAGTCGCCCGCCCTCCCCCGTCCTAGAAATCTGCCTGGCCCGTCTCCTGAATCATGATGTACAAATTGCACATAATCCGCGCTGCCGGTCAGGTGCTCTCGTCATCTGCCAAAGCACTCTTTCTGTATCATTTTTTCCAATTCTAGGGTGGAAACTAATAAGCAAGACAATACACATTCCTCCACATAGAATCATAGAAATGTAGAGTTGGAAGAGACCCCAGGGGCCATCCAGTCCAACCCCCTGCATGCAGGAACACCCTCAAAGCACTCCCAAGAATGGCCATCCAGCCTCTGCTTAAAAACCTCCAAGGAAGGAGACTCCACCACACTCCATGGAGGCAGCAGATTCCACTGCCGGACAGCCCTGACCGTCAGGAAGTTTTCCTGAGGTTCAGGTGGAATCTCCTTTCCTGCAGCTTGAATCCACTGCTCCTTGTCCTAGGCTCTGGAGCAAAAGAACAAGCCTCTCCCTTCCTCTACATGGCATCCCTTCAAAGATTTAAACAGGGCCATCATCATTAAACATGGCTACCACATTAGTGCTTCTTGGCTACTTAATGAGGGGAATGGTTCCCTCCTCCTGCCACCAATGTGCCAGGAACCAGTCCCATATCTGAGTCCACGGGTTGCAACGGTTTCTACTGGGGTCCAGTCTGCCTGAAGGACTGGCCCTATCTATGAGCCCAGAAGAGCTCTAAGATCTTCTCTCTTTCTCACCACCTTCTCAGGCTCATTTGGTGGGAACAAGGCAGGGCCTCTGGAATCTGGACCTCCCACCCTGGGGGAGCCGTGGTGGCTCCCTGCTTGCTCTCCTTCCACTGGCCACTGAAAACATTTTTGTGCCACCAGGCTTTTGGAAACAGAATGGAATGGGATTTTAATCACGTGCTGCTTGATTTTACTTATTTCATTGTATTGTCTTTCAGAGAGGCAGCGTGGTGGGTTCTGTGACCATTGGACTACGACCCTGGAGAGCAGGCTTGGACTCCCTGCTTGGCCATGGAAATCCACTGAGCGACCTTGGGCACGTCACACACTCTCAGCCCCAGAAAACCCCATAAGAGGTTCACCTCAGGGTGACCATAAGTTGGAAAGGACTTGAAAGGTACACAGGTTCTGGAGACTAGGGCCATCTGCAGACTAGGGCCATTTCCACATGAGTCTGTTATAGTGCAATGATTCCACTTTCAACCTCCTATGGAATCCTGGGGTTTGCAGTTTCGGGAGGGGCCGGCGGCCCCTCCCGAAACTGCAAACCCCAGGATTCCATAGGAGGTTGAAAGTGGAATCATCGTGCTATAACAGACTCAGCGGAAATGGCCTAGGATTCAAATCTCTCCTCAGCTGTGGAAACCCAATGTCTGACCCTGGGCAGGTCACACTCTCTCAGCCTCAGAGGAAGGCAAAGGCGACCCCCCCCTGAACAAATCTTGCCAGGAAAACCCTGTGATAGGGTCAGCCTAAGTCAGAAATGACTTGAAGGCACCCAACAACAAATAATCTTTTAATGAATTTTAACATTGAATGTTTATTGTTTTAACCATACAAATTGTTCAATTGCTTTTACAATAAGTTTTATATTGAAACTTTTAGCAAAGTATTTCTATAGTTTTTAATTACTATTTTTTAAAAATACGTTGCTAGCCATCTTCAGTCCCACAATTGGGAGAAAGGTGGGATGTAAAGGAAAATAACAGGAGCAACAAGAGCAACGGCTTGCCGATTGGCATAGGGGTTGAAAGGAATCACCACTGTGAGCAGAAGGGACTCCCGAATCGGGAGCCCCATTGAGAGGAATTTAATATGAAAAATGTGTTCATCTATAATGGGTGGATTATTAAAACAATGGCCAATTTAATACCCTTTGCCTCTCCAAAATTCAACGTCCTATGGAAAAATGGGGTTTGCAGTAAGGACCCTGCAGTAAAACTGAAAAGAGGCATCAAGGAAAGGTCTGAAATGAATTCAGCCCGCGGAAATGCCCTATGTTGGTTTTCTTTTACTTTTCTAAGCCACCTTGACTCCCAGTTTTGAGAAGAAAGTGGGTTATAAGAAAAGATGATATAAACTAAGGAGAGTGAGATGGTGAAATGCTATCAAGGGACAGAGAGAAGCCTGAACGGTTTAATACCATCTTTGCCTCTCCAAAAGGATAACAGTGCTCTAGCTGGCAAAAATGGAGGAAATCATTCAGTAAGAGGACTGCAGTCCAGAACAGATAAAGAGGCAGTAAAGGAAAACCTGGCTCCTCGAAATGAATTCATGGCCCTTTCTGCAGCACCCTTCCTTCTCACCATGGGGACAGGAGACAATGCTTCTGCATGATGTTTTTGTGGTCCTGCTCCTCTCCTGTCCCAGGTGATGTGATCGTGGGTTCATAGAATCATAGAAATCTAGAGTTGGAGGAGACCCCAGGGGCCATCCAGTCCAACCCCCTGCCATGCAGGAACACCCTCAAAGCACTCCCGACAGATGGCCATCCAGCCTCTGCTTAAAATCCTCCAAAGAAGGAGGAGACTCCACCACACTCCATGGAGGCAGCCAGATTCCACTGCCGGACAGCCCTGAGTCAAGAAGTTCTTCCTGAGGTTCAGGTGGAATCTCCTTTCCCTGCAGCTTGAATCTATTGCTCCTTGTCCTGGTCTCTGGAGCAGCAGAAAACAAGCCCTCTCCTTCCCTACATGGCATCCCTTCAAATATTTAAACATAACTATCATGTCCCCTCTTAGCCTTCTCTTCTGCAGACTAAAGTCCCAGCTCCCTAAGCCGTTCCTCATAGGGCTTCATGGTTCCAGGTCCCTTTACCATTTTGGTCGCCCTCCTCTGGACTTGCTCCAGCTTGTCAATATCCTTTTTGAATTGGGGTGCCCAGAACTGGACACAGTATTCAAGATGGGGTCTAACAAGGCCTGTGGGCCAGAATCCAGCCCACCAGGCCATTTCTTGTGGCCCTCGCACCTCTCCCCCACCTGGTGAGACCAATCCCCCACTTGTGGGCCCCAGGCGGCTGGTCTTCTGAAGAGGGGCCCGCAGCCAGCCCTCGTGATCTACTTCTACTTCTGCCTGCTCCTTTGTCCAAGCCTTTGCCATCAGAGCACTGCCGCAATTACCATGGCAATGCTCTGCACAGCTCACAAAACTCGGACAGAGGAGCAGTCAGAAGTACAAGTAGATGTGAGTGCTGGCTGCTGGGCCTCTCTTCAGAATACCGACAGCCGGGGGCCTGCAATGTGGGGATCAGGCTCACCAGGAACAGAGAGGCGGGGGGCGAAAGAGCACAGGTAGATTTGTCCGATGATTAAAAAAATTTTTTTTTTTGTTTTCCAAACTCATGTTTCAATAAATTGTACAATAGTTGTACACTTTAATACCTGCTTGCCATTATTTTTCCTAGACTTCTAGTTTCAGAGCTAATTATTACTAAAGCCAGTAATAATTTAATGCAAAGGCAATTATTTAATATGACAAAAGAGTAGGTACCGTTATATAGTCTTACAGATACAACCGGCCCTTTGAAAGGGGAACCATAATGTTGATGTGGCCCAAAATGAAATTGAGTTTGACACCCCTGGGTTAAATCATTGAGAGGCTTTCCCCATCAATGGCATGTGATTGTGCCACCACCCTGTGCTTATCTGTCCTGCGGAAGGGCAGGAAGCATGGTAGCGGCGCTTCCTGCCCCAGTGCAGCCTTGGAAAGTACTTGGCCGCGCTGCAGAATCAAGCGGCATGTCCACTGCGCTCCCTTCCGCAGGGAGCTGGTCCCGTGCAGAGGGGGGTGCCGCCGTCACACTCCCTTCCCGGCAGAGCCACTACCGGCATCGCCACCGGACGCCACCACAAGAAAATAAGCCATGGACAGGGCCCATGTCTCCAGAGGAGCTGCATCTGGGAGCACTGAAGGAATCTGCAGATGTAATATCCCAGCCACTGTCCATCATTTTTGAGAATTCTGGCAGGACAGGAGAGGTCCCGGCAGACTGGAGGAGGGCAAAATTAGACCCCATCCTCAAACAGGGCAGGAAAAAGGACCCAAGCAATTGTTGACCAGTCAGGTTGCATTGATACCAGGCAAGGCTATCTGATAATTAAACAGTCAGTCTGTGTGCACTTGGGAAAAAACCCAAAAACACAGGACCCAGCATGGTTTTTTTCATAAACAAATCATGCCCAACTAATCTTATCCTCTCCACTTCTTTTTTGACAGATTACAAACTCAGTAGATCAGGGGCGTTTGGTGGATTTAGTATATCTTGATTTTGGTAAGGCTTTTGACAAGGTTCCCACGATATTCTTGTAGGCAGGCTGGGGAACCGTGTTTTGTCGTGGGCCTAGTATTGTTGTCTAACAATTTTATTAACGACTTAGAGAATGGCATGGAGGGCATGCTTATGAAACATACACATGACACCAAATCAGGGGAGGGGAGAGAAGATAATAATATTCCTGCAGACAAAAGCAGGATCCCAAATGACCTTGACAGAAGGGAGAGGCAGAACTAACAAAGTGTATTTCAAAAGGTATAAATGGAAGGTATTACATTTAGATGGGAGAAAAATGAAATGCACAGATAGAGGATGGGGGACACCTGGCTTGAAAGCAAGACATGTGAAAAGGATCTTGGGGTCTTAGTAGCCCAAAAGCTGAACATGAGTCAGCGGTGTGAAGCAGCAGCAAAAAAAGCTGATGCAATTCTGGGCTGCATCAAAAGGAACACAAGGTTCCAGGCTGAGGAACTATCAGCGTCATTCTATTGTTCTCAAATTATTTGAAAGTGGTTTTGCCTTGTAATTCAAAATCTCTTTTGTCAGACTAGAGACTGCTGCTTTTCCTCTCAAACCACTTCAGGGTCATTTTTTTCTTTCTGAGTTTGTGGAACCCAGTAGTGGCTATTCATCTTCAAATACAGCCATGTCATATTTCCACCAAGGAGTCCCTGGGGCTTTCCTGAGAACTCTGGTTTTATGAAAGCATCCATTTCCAGTCCTCACGGTTTCAGAGCGAGCTCGAGAAATGCAACAATGCTGCACGCAGTGCTAAGCTGGTCAGAACATGGGAGGGCAAGCGCCCCAATTGATCGTTTTTCCATGCCTGGTGACATCTAGATTCAACTTTCAAGGTTCTTCCAAGGTCTGAGGCTCCTTCTCTGTGCCAGGCACGCAACAAAAGGGGGCAACCGATTCCCGCAGGAAGGTATAAATCTACCAAGTGCAATTTGTCATTTGCCAGCTCCGTGAGATTGATTTGCAAATAATGTCAACTGCATGCAGCAGAATATGCCAATTAGCCGCCAGCCCTGTGGCTCAGGACGTATTTCCAAGGCAGCCTTCACCAGCAAACAAGTCCAGCAGCTTGCAAATGGGTCCGCTCTGCAAGGACCACAGCAGCAAAAAGTTCAAAAGAAGACAAAACAAAAGACAGCTCCCTGCTCCCACATACAAAACTATTCTGGAAGAAGGAACAGAATTAGCCAAACAAGGAATGAGACTAATAAAATGTTCCAGAGGTGCCCCATGGCTAACTATGGGATGTCTCTAAGCTGTATTTATTTATCCACTTATTTCATAGAATCCTTGAGCTGGAAGAAACCCCAGGGGCCATCCAGTCCAACTCCATTCTGCCACGCAGGAAGACATAATCAAAGCACTCCCTTTCAAAGATAGCCATCCAGCCCCTCTTTAAAAACCCCTCCAAAGAAGGAGACTCCACCATACTCCATTGGGTCAGCAGCTTATTCCACTGCCAAACAGCTTTCACCATCAGGAAGTTCTTCCTAAGGTTTAACTGGAATCCATTTTCCTGTGGTTTGAAGACACTGCTCCATGTCCTAGTCTCTGGAGCAGCAGAAACAGGCTTTCTCCATCCTCCATATGACAACCCTTCAAATATCTAAGCAAAGCTACCATGAGCCCTCTTAACCTTCTCTCCTCCAGGGTAAACACCCCCAGTTCCCAAAGCTGCTCCTCATAGGGCTTCAATATCCTTCCTGAACTGTAGTGCCCAGAACTGGACACAATATTATTCCAGGAGGGGTCTGACCAAAGCAGAATAAATGGGTACCATCACTTCCCTTGATCTAGACACTAGACTCTGTTGATGCATCTCAGAATTGCATTGACTTTTTTAGCTTCCGCACCACATTGTTATTTATTTATGTACTTACTTATTTCTGGCATTTGCTGGTCATCAGCTCTTAACCCAACAGGTCCCCGAGGCAATTTACAATAGAAAGAAACACTTAAAACACTGAAGATATCAGTGAAAACCAGTTTAAGACACTCCAAGAGTCCTCTTTAAAAATAGTGCTAAACCCAGATGATTACAGACAGTTTTAGAAAGTGGTAGAAGAGACGCCCATCTCTCTGTCCCACCACTTTCACAGGTAAATTTGGTGGGAAAATGGGAGACAGGAGGGATTCCGTGGGGGTCCCCCAGGCTCCCTGAAACCCCCTTCCCAGTGAAGTTAGATTGGAGCGCTCATGACCACCTTTCAGCAAGCAGGTAATTCTCTGAACAGGAGACCTTCCTGAGACCCCAATTTTATTAAGTAATTAAATTTATTTCTACCCCACCTTTTTCCCAGCTCAGGACTCGAAGTGGCTTACAACAACTAAAAAAAAAAAGACATGGTTAAAAACCCACAAAATACAAGAAATTAAAACAAAACTAAACAACCCCAAAAGTTAAAACCAGGGTAAAACCTACATTGCTAAAACAGATGCACCACCACAGCAATGAGCAGATTGTGTAAGATGGGCATTATATATTTGTTCATCCAATGCCTGTTGGAATAGAAAAGTCTTTACTCGTCTGAGCGAAGAAAGCAGGGAGGGGGCCAGTCTGACTTCTCTGGGAGGAAGGTGTTCGCCAACAGCCCTACTCCGGCTGGGCCATTTCCACACTAGACTATTAATAGCGCAATTATTCCACTTGCAACATCCTATGGAATCCTGGGGTTTGCAGTTTCCCAGAACTGCAAACCCCAGGATTCCAGAGGATGTTGCAAGTGGAATAATTGCACTATAAGAGTGTGGTGCAGAAATGGGTGCAGTCTTGCGAACTCAGGACAGCCTCGGCTCGCTATCTTGCAAACAAGCAACTCCCTCTCTTCCAGCTCTATGATTCTCTGATGGAATCCACCATCCACAATGCTGTCTTCCTTCTTTCCCACTGCAGTGATCTTTCCCCCGACATTGAATATTGTGGTTGTTGTTGTATGTTGTCAGACTGGCTTTGAATACGAACAAGAGATCTCCAAGACATTCTGTTATCAACAGCCTGGCTGAGGTCCTGCAGACTTTGGACAGCAGCCGAGGCTTCCTCCATGTCATCCGTCCGTTTGCAACATCAGGAAGTTCTCTTGTCCTTCTGCCTGCTCCTTTCCTGCTACCCAGTTAGTTTCACCACATCTTCCTGAATTCTAATGTTTTGAGAGAACAGTTTCTCTCTCCATTCTTAACTCACCCCCTCCCCTGCTACACACACAAATCGCCCAGCCAGGATCACAGAATCATAGAATCATAGAAATTCAGAGTTGGAAGAGACCACACGGGCCATCCAGTCCAACCCCCTGCCGTGCAGGAACACCCTCAAATCAATCCCGACAAATGGCCATCAAGCCTCTGCTTAAAAACCTCCAAGGAAGGAGCCTCCACTACACTCCGAGGCAGCAGATTCCACTGCCGGACAGCCCTGACTGTCAGGAAGTTCTTCCTGAGGTTCAGGTGGAATCTCCTTTCCTGCAGGTTGAATCCATTGCTCCTTGTCCTGGTCTCTGGAGCAGCAGAAAACAAGCCCTCTCCCTCCTCTACGTGGCATCCCTTCAAATATTTAAACATGGCTCTCATGTCCCCTCTTAACCTCCTCTTCTGCAGACTAAACATCCCCAGCTCTCTGAGTCTATCCTCATAGGGCTTCATGGCTTTCATGCCTCTCACCATTTTGGTCGCCCTCCTCTGGACTTGCTCCAGCCTGACCATGTCCTTCTTGAATTGGAGTGCCCAGAACTGGACACAGTATTCAAGATGGGGTCTAACCAAAGCAGAGTAGAGTGGTACCAGTACCTCCCTCGATCTAGACACCATACTCCTATTGATGCAGCCGAGAATTGCATTGGCCTTCTTGGCTGCCGCATCACACTGCTGACTCATGTTCAGCTTGTGGTCTATGAAGACTCCTAGATCCCTTTCACACGTCCTGCTATCCAGCCACGTGTCCCCCATCCTATATTTGTGGATTCCGTTTTTCTACCTAAGTGTAGGACCTTACACTTCTCTCTGTTGAATTTCATTTTGTTCGCCTTGGCCCAGCTCTCCAAGATGCTCGGTTGCTTTGCAAGAATGTCACTCTTGCCTTTGGCACCAGCTAAGGTTGGTGCCAACTGTGTGAGAAACGGGTTCAGCTGCAGCTGAAGGGAATCCCCCCCCCGACTGTGGAGGGAGGTCTGTATTCAGGCCACAAGATGCCCAGAGGCCTTCATGTGCCGGATGCGCGGCTGAATCCATCACTCCCCAAAGAGCTCCCTGGACACACGCCTTCCTCTCTCCATGGCTCCAGCCTTCCATTTTGCTCTGCTGAGATCTACAACGCCACATCTGCTGCTGTTAAGGCCTGCCTTTGCAGTGCACTCAGAGATATTTCATATTTACTTCTAGCGCCACTGATTTAAAAAAGGCTGGCGCTGAAGCACGCTGCCGGAGGGCCTCCATTAAAAACCCACCTGTAGCCAAGGGGGATTTCACAGGCAGCTGTAAAACATTTCGGCACTTGCGCAAAAGGATAAACGGACACAAGTCTCACGTCAGAAATGACGATATCCAAAAACCAGGGGGAGAGGAACCTTGGGCCCTCCACGATATTTTGGCTCTGGCCTGACTCCAGAGCAAAGGACTTCAAAGGGCAGATTTCAAGGATGTAAAGGATTTTGAAGATTAGCATTCAGCTAAAACTGGGATTTTTTTTCTTTTGGGATTCATGGATGTACAGTTGGAAAAGAGCCATGAGAGACTGCTTCAGTAGATGACCGCGGCAGCAAGACTCTTGCAAGTGCAAAGACAGAAGAACTCAGCCCGACCCACCCTGGAGGAACGGTTGCTGAAACTGGGCCTGTTTCCGCACTAACCTGTTATAGCGCTATCATTCCACTTTCAACCTCCTATAGAATCCTGGGGGGACTTTGAGGCCCCTCCCTAAACTGCAAACCCCAGGATTCCATAGGAGGTTGAAAGTGGAATAATAGCGCTATAACAGGATAGTGCGGAAATGGCCTGGGAGATTGACCAGACATGGATAAATTGTTGGGGTTGATTAGAGAAAGATCATTAGAAACATTTCTTACAGGTCAGAAACCCCTAGACTTTGTTTTTACTTGAAGAAAATGACTTGGCAACTTCTGGTTTTGATAATGAGAAAGAACAAGCTATCAAAAGAAGGGAAGATGTTGTACTTTTGGAGAGAGAAGTATGAATGTCTATATGCATATCTATCTACCTATCTATCTACCTATCTATCTACCTACCTATCTATCCATCCATCCATCCATCCATCCATCCATCCATCCATCCATCCATCTATCTCCACCGAAAGCAAGATGAGAAGTCACTTTCTCTTCTTCTCTGGTTTCTTCACATTTGTTCTGCAGTTTTTAGTTTTTATTATATTGCATTTTATTCCTTTTCTGTCTTTCGTATCTTTTCTTTTTCTCCAATCTCTGTAGTTCTTCAGGTATTTTTTTTTAAAAAATATTCTTAATAATATTTTTTAGGCAGCTTGACTGAAGTTTGTCACGATATGTAAAGAGTTAATCTGACTTGATGCTGCGCTGCTTCTTGTGACCTTGCCCTTTAAGCACAAGGTGTGGACCGAGATAAGGCTACCCAGCTGTACGTTAGATATTTAAGTTGTGAGCTATGTGTTTGACTAAGGCACGTGCAAAGCACCTAATGATGTACAGCTGTATGAAATGTATATAAGCTGTCTGTAAAGCACTCTCTTGCTCGTCTTTTACCTTGCTGTATGTTACTCTGCTGTTTTTTATTGTTAAACTTTACGATGGGCTTTTGCTAAATGCCTTAATTGTTATCATAGAATTGTAGAGTTGGAAGAGACCCCAGGGGCCATCCAGTCCAACCCCCTGCCATGCAGGAACACCCTCAAAGCATTCCCGACAGATGGCCATCAAGCCTCTGCTTACCCGCAATAAACTCAATTGTTACCCGCAATAAACTCATTTGTCTTCTCCTTATTGTGGTGTGAAGTGGCTGTTTTTCCCTAGGCTGTATTTTATGCCAAGAGGGACTTTGGAGGTTCTTGCTTGTTTAAGCAAGTACCCCAGTTTTCAGGCTCATTAGGCAGGCAGCCGACAAAGTTGCATTCATGCGCAAGTTCAGCTCTGTCTCCTGTGGTCTGTATCACACTAAGGCCAAGATCCCACCTATTCTACCCCAGGCTTCTGCAGGGTCCATTTACACCCCTGGAGTCCCATGGGGTTCTACCATGCCTTGCCCCCTTCTGATAAATGCTGACAATGTGACACCCATGGTGTATCTGCTTATCGTCCTGTTATGCTAAGGAAGTAATTACAGAATCATAGAATCCTAAAGCTGAAAGAAACCCGAAGGGCCTTGCAGTCCAACCCCCTTCTGCCATGCAGAAATACACCATCCAAGCCCTTCCTTTGACAGATTCTGGCCATCCAGCCTCTGAAAATTTCCAAAGAAGGAGACTCCTCCACCCTCTGTTGAGGTAGCAGCTGATTCCACTGTCCAACTGCTCTTTCCGTCTGGAAGTTCTTCCTAACGTTTAGGTGGAATCTCCTCTTTTCCTGCAATTTGGAGCCCCTGCTCCATGTCCTAGTCTCTGGAGCAGCAGAAAACAAGCTTGCTCCACCTTCCATATCATATCCCTTCAAATATTTAAACACAGCGATCATGGAGGATGCACAGGGACTATTTCTGCAGTCCCAGGGAAACAAGTGGGATACTAGAAGCACGTACAAATGGTCACATACCACCCCAGAAGTCACAACTGCAGGGCTAGGGTCATATCGGTGGGTCCCAACATGAGCAGACGTACTCAATCAAGTGCTGAATGTCGAGTCAACACATTGGTAAACTCAACAGATCCAAGGGCTCTCAGAACTAACAACAGATTTCCGGCCCATGCGGAACCAAGGTGCAAGTGCTTTAGGCAATAGTTTTGCTGCAGCCGCACCCTTGCCCCAGTTCCAGAATGACCCCTCACAAGGGGACAAGAACTCTCCCCCTCCTCCTTGTTGCTGTTGTTAACTGCCATTAAATTGCTATTGTTAATTAATTAATTAATAATGTTAACAGCCACTGTGGCCTCCTTGGTGGAGTCTCTCCACCTGGGTCTTTCCGCTTATTGGTTTTCAAAAGTGCTTCCAATACAACTATTTCTGGTATTTTGCGAGGCTATTTGGGATGCTGGAGGTGAGGCTCTGAATCACTTCTAAAAGCTGCTGAGTCAGCTGGAATTATTGTTTTCTTGCAGTATTTTTTTTTTAAAGACTGCTTCTACTCGAATTTTATGGCATTTTACTGCATGTTTCCTCCCATTCACCTTGAGCCTTGCAAAGGAGGCATACAGATGGACGAATTAAGCAAATGAACCTTGAAAGGGCCCGTGTGACTTGACAGTTCAGAGTTCGAGCGATGGAAGTGATGGCCTTTGAGCCCTGGTGGCTGCGGAGACCGGTTCTGCCCGCCATTGGCAAACCAGGGCTGGCGGCCTCTTGGGTCCCAGCCTTGCCCAGCGATGGGCACTGTGCGTAAAGCCCACCCCTGGCATCTGTCAACATTCTTCCCCCCACCACACACAATTAATGGTTTGTATCCTCTCCTTCTAGACTCTAAATTGTCTTTAATGTTCACAGTCTGTTTGGAAACTTACAGCCTCACATCTCCTCCTTGCATAGCAATGGAGAACAACACGGCCCTCTCTGCTAATTAGAGCCAATTAGTGCCAAGTGTCACACTCAGCCGTCCTCCTCTGAAGAGGCAGGCAGCCGAAAGGCGCCATCATTCCTGATCCTCGTTGCTTTCGCTCCCTTTTGAGAGCAATAAAGCTCATGAGCGCCAGTTGATTAGCATCCAAAGAGCGAGGTCGCACAGCAAGGCGCGGCAGGTGCGACCCACCTGAGCAGTCGCTGGGGGAGAGAAAGCAAAACTGAGGCACCAGAGAATCTGAGAGGTGCACCCCAGTACCCTCAGAGATGTTGCAAAAAGAAACAAAAGGTCCAAGTGCATCTTCATGCAAACTGATACGCCCATAAGACCTCTGCAGAATTGTGGTTATACTCAAGCCAGCTGGGGGATTTGGGGAATTCCAGTTCCAAAAACCTAACGTTTGCAAGCTCTGACCTGGACTCTCAACTATCCAATTCCATAGGTGTGCACAGAATCCAGAATTCTGATCTGCCACTGCAAATATCAGATGTTAATGGAAAATCCAACCGCCCATTAAAAGGTCTGCCCATTGTGTCCACATCTGCCGGTCTCTCTGTTCCGTTAATTTCCTGCTGCAGTTATGGCCATCTCTTGCCATCTCTAGGGTAGGAACAAGAGGGAAAGAGAAGTAACGTGCTGACTTTAACGCTGGTTTGTTTTAGCATGACCTTTTGTGGAGTACAATTCACTTCCTTGGATACATTCATGGAATACAGTTAAGCTGCGCTGTGGATTTCATTTCATTTGATTTATATCCTGTCTTTCTCCCAGCAGGGGACTCAGACTGGCCTAAAGCAAATTAAAACAAAGTCCAGCAAAAACCTTTGTAGCGGCCTCTGCCAGTGGGTAGATGGGTTTTAGAGTCCTTGCTGGCATCACGATCAAGTATCAACAGTTCTCTGGTGGTGTGAAAGAGCAGGGTTGCATTAATAAACTTGCTTGATATTTTTTGCATTTGCTTTGCAGTCTGAAGCTCAGAAAACACAGGAAGGCTGAGAACAGACTAAGGGAGTTAATTTTTCTCTGTGGCTAACCTGCTTGTATAGTTCTCAGCTGCACTGTCTAGTCCAGCGGTTCTCAACCTGTGGGTCGCGACCTCTTTGGGGGTCAAATGACCCTTTCACAGGTCGCCTAAGACCGTCAGAAAATACGTATTTCCGATGGTCTTAGGCTCCATTCCCTCCTTGGTGGTCGTGTGCAAGCGCGAGCCACGCGCTTGCGGCCTCCTGCCCCCTTTGGTGGAAGCATGTGCGGCCACAGCGTCACCACAGCAGGAGCGGTGGTGCGCAAGTGCGAGCCACGCACTCACGTCCTCCTGCCCTCTGTTCAGAAGGGACTGAAATCGCTCCCCTTCTCCGCTACCGGGAGAACCTCCCGTCTGACGGGCCAGCTTGGGGGAGCGGCGGCAGCACGGGGGGCAGGTCCCCTCCTCGCCACGGCCACTGCCCCACTCGCCATGGAGGGGGGCACTCCGGAAGGGCCGGGGGGCCGCAAGGCGGCACTTTTCCAGGGGGCGAGCTGCGCCCAGCACAAAAGACAAAGGCGCTGGGATTCCTCCCCCCCCGGCCAGCGTTGACACTGTGGAAACTTTTCCCACACTGCCCCCCCAGCAGAAACAAGAGCAAAGCAGAAGCAGAGCCTGGGGGGGGGGTTCTCGGAGGTTTTTCCCGGGGGAGACGCGAGGCTCCTCTTTCCCTCCCTGCCCGCCCCCCATTCCTGGCTGGCGAGGCAGCCTTTGCCGGGGGGGGGGAGGCATTGTAAATAATAAATAAATAATTTTATGGTTGGGGGTCACCATAACATGAGGAACTGTATTAAAGGGTCGCGGCATTAGGAAGGTTGAGAACTGCTGGTCTACTCTGTATCAACAGGAGTCTGGCGTCTAGGTCAAGGGAAGCAATGGTACCACTCTTTTCTGCTTTGGTCAGGTCCCACCTGGAAGAATCCTGTGTCCAGTTCTGGGCACCTCATTCCAAGAAGGATATTGACAATCTGGGGAGTGTCCAGAGGAGGGTAACCAAAAGGGTAGACAGCCCAGAAACCATGAAACCCTATGAGGATTGGGTTAGGGAGCTGGGTATGTTTGGCCTGGAGAAGAGAAGGTGACATGATAGCTATATTTGAAGGGATGTCATGTGGAACAAGCCTGTTTTCTGCTGCTCTGTAACCTAGGACACTATAGAGCAATGCATTCAAAGTTTACAGGAAAAGAGATTCCACCTGAACTCTAGAAAGAACTTCCTGACAGGAAGAGAAGTTTGAAGTGGAATAAGCTGTCACTTCAGTGGAGTGTGGTGGAGCCTCCTCCTTCTCTGGAGGTTTTTAAAGAGAGGATGGGTGGCCGTCTGTCAAAGGGAGGGCTTTGATTGCATCTTCCCGCATGGCAGAAGGGGACTGGACTGGAGGACCCCTGGGGTCTCTTCCAACTCTATGATTGTATGTTTTCTTGAAGATGGCATCTTCACATCTTCTTGCTACCTGACCATTTTTATCTAGAAATATCACAGCCTGTATCTGTGGCTTCCAGCATAGAAAGGATTAGATCTACTGAGGAGGCTCCCTGCTTAGCTGGACTTCCTTGCCCCTGACCTCAAGGTGGCCACTTTTAAAAGAAGAACTTCAAGGTCCTTCCAACCCTGTTCTGGACCCACAGAACCACTCTGAAACCTATGCCCTACTCATAACGCATGGCAAATATCTAAACAGGAGTCCATTGCTGAAGAAAGATGAAAAAAGAAAGATCTCACCTAAGAAAAACCCTTTGAAGTTCAATGATGGAAGAGCCTGCCTCAGAATATGATGGGCTCTCCTCTTTTGAAGGTCTTTATTTAAAGAGGTTGGATGGCCACCTCTCAGGAATGCTTTAGACAGCAGATTCCTGCTTTGGTTAGGGGTTGAACTAAGAGATGCCCCTTGCAGTCCCTCCCAATTCTACGATTCAATAGCAGCTTAGGGAGCACCAAAATTCAAGAAAGACATCAGCAAGCTGGAATATGCTTAGCCTGGAATACAGAAAGGTGACATGGGAGCCAAGCCATCTTCAGAAACCCTGGAGGGCTATCAAGTGGAAGATGGAGTGGCTTTGTTTTCTGCTGCTCGAGATGGTACGACCTGAACCAGAGGATCCGAATTGCAAGAAAGGAGAGTCCACCAAAACATCTTGCCATGTTTACTGTAAGAACTGCTCACTGGTAGAATAGGCTGACTCTCCTTCTTATGGAGTGTGAAAACAGAGGTTAGATGAGCATCTTTTGGGAGTGCTTTAGTTGTGGGTTCCTGCATGGCAGAATTTAGTGTTCCTTCCAACCCAATGATGGAGAGGGCTTGTTTTCTGCTGCTCCAGAGATCAGGACAAGGAGCAATGGATTCAAGCTGCAGGAAAGGAGATTCCACCTGAACCTCAGGAAGAACTTCCTGACAGTCAGGGCTGTCCGGCAGTGGAATCTGCTGCCTCGGAGTGTAGTGGAGTCTCCTTCCTTGGAGGTTTTTAAGCAGAGGCTGGACGGCCATCTGTTGGGAGTGCTTTGAGGGTGTTCCTGCATGGCAGAGGGTTGGACTGGATGGCCCCTGGGGTCTCTTCCAACTCTAGATTTCTATGATTCTATGATGCTGTGAAAGGGATTCAGAATTCTTTCTGCAGTGTCTGTAAATTCTGGGTAGATGTTTCTTCCTCTTTTGAGACCTGTTGCCACTGTGGTCTACGTTTCATTGACAGTCGCAGCTCGAGTAGATCCTCCAAACTGATGAGTGGATCTAGGAGTCCATTAGAAGAACGATCAGGATCATCTCTGAAGGAGGCAGAATGGAGCCTGGCCTCCCCACAAGAGGATGCAAACAGTGCTCAACAGGCAGCCAAGAAAGCAAAGGGGGCGATCTTCCATCACCCTCTTGAGACAGAGGCTGGGCGAAACACATCAAGAAAAGCAAACAACCATTAAAAGGGGGATCCTAGAGGAGAATGCAAAGCTGTTACCAAGGGACTTGTGGGGAGCGTCAAAGCCCAAGAGGACAGAATGCAATAATGCAAAAATCATGGTGAATTGAAGGCGGAGGCTGGTATTCAGGAATAGAAACACATTGAAGATGACTGCAAAGGATTTGGGAGACGAATGTGGTGTAAATACAGGTTGAACACCCCTTCTCCAAAATGCATGGGACCAGAAGTGTTTGGGAACACAATCCTAAGGGTTTATCTCAGCGCTGCACAGTTGCAGCAATTTCATAACTCTTAAGGCTCCATTCCTAGAAAAATAGGATCTGAGAGCTGGAAGGGGCCCCAGGGGCCACTGAGCCCGACCCCCTGCTCAGTGCAGGACCTCCAGTTAAAATGCCCCCAGCAGCAGGGAGCTGCCCAGCCCCTTTTGGAAGACGTCCAGAGAGGGAGACCCCAACGCGCCTCTGGGCAATGGGTGCCACAGCTAAACTGCTCTGACTGGAAGTTCCTTCTAGGTTCAGTTGAAAACTTCCCTCCTGTCACTTCAAACCATTAGCCTTGTTCCTTCCCTCTGGGGCAGCAGAAAACAGGCCTGCCCCCTCTCCACGGGGCCAGTCACGGGGGTATCGAAAGAGGGCCATCACGTCACCCCACAGCCTCTTCTTCGCCAGGCTGAACATGCCCAGCTCCCTCAACCTCTCCTCCTATGTTTTTTCCTCCATCCCTCCCTTATCATCCTCGTTGCCCTTTTCTCAACCTGCTCCAACTTGTCCCCGTCCTTCTTAAAAGGAGGGGCCCAGAACTGAATCCAGGACTCCAGACAAGGCCTGACCAGCACAGAATTTATTGAGACTATGGACCTTTCCGCACTAGCCTGTTATAGCGCAATTATTCCACTTTCAACATTCTATGGAATCCTGGGGTTTGCAGTTTTGGAAGGCGCCTCAGGGGTCCCTCCCTAAACTGCAAACTGCAGGATTCCACAGGATGTTGAAAGTGGAATCATAACGCTATAACAGGCTAGTGCAGAAATAGATTATGACATCCTCTGATTTGGAAACTATAGTTCAGTTGTCTTTGTGTGCCTTCAAGTCATGTCCAAATTATGGTGATCCCAAGGGAAACCTATAATGGGGTTTTCTTGGCAAGATTTCTTCACAGGAAACTTTCAATTTGCCTTCCTCTGAAGCTAAGAGAGGGTGACTTCCCAAGCTCACTCAGTGGGTTTCCAGGGTCAAGCAGGGGTTGGAACCCCAACCCTCAAGTCACTACACCCCACTGGCTCTCACGGTTCCGTTAATGCAAGCTCCAATATTATTTGCCTTCCAAAAACTCCAGGACTCTAAATGCACCGGACTGGAGTTGAGGGGCTGGGTGGAAGCTCAGCATTCCCCATGGACCCCATCCCAGCCTTCTCAAGTGCCAGGGGGAAGCTCCTTCTAAATTGGATGGTGCCTCCCTTACGGACTGGGGCGTGCTGAGGGTTTTTAAAAAATGACATCCTCTCAAAGATATAGGATGGTCTTGATGTGATCCTACAGTGCTATGAAGCTCAGGCAGGTCTGTCCAGCCCTGATGGAGAGACATGGGCCATTCCCGCACTAGCCTGTTATAGCGCGATGATTCCACTTTCAACATCCTCTGGAATCCTGGGGTTTGCAGTTTCGGGAGGGGCCAGCCGGCCCCTCCCGAAACTGCAAACCCCAGGATTCCAGAGGATGTTGAAAGTGGACTCATCGCGCTATAACAGGCTAGTGCGGAAATGGCCATGGTCAAGGTTAGGTAGGAACAAAAACAAAGAAAAATCAGGTAGCTAGAAAACCCTAATCCCTGCTGGAGTTTGGGAGAATTGCCCACAATCTTGCAATCAAAATCATCATCCCTCCCCTGAATTTAAAAAAAAGTTGGGTGACAACTGTTGGAAATCAACTCATAAGCAAATTCAGAGAGAAGAGTCACGTTGCATTAGGTGCCACAACAGCCCTGCATTTGCAGCTTGTGGGACAAACAGGCACAAGTAATTCATGGCTGAAATGCACATAGCATTTCAAAGCTGGGTGTTGCCATAAAAGTGTAACTTTTTCAAGCTCCAGCAAGAATTATGCCTTTTGAGCATCCTACTGAGGTGGGGGAAAAATTCCATTTATTACAGTGCAGCAGCAAGCCTGGGAAGAAAATATAGATTAAAGAAAGCTTTGATTATCCACCTATCCTCAGCCCAAGAGGACGGAGGGGGGACCTCGCACAGGCCCCATGTTTCTATTTTAAAAGGACCCAATTTTCTCTTGACTTTTATTAGCCAAGAGGCTTGTCTGCGAGCTTCCTTCAGCCGCCTGACTCGCTTGTGTTGCTTCTCCCGACTTTCTCCTGCCATGCCCTGTTTTAGGTGCAAGGTAGAATCTGTCGGCTCTGCACAAAATGGCGAGGATGGACAGATGGCCAAGCAGGTAAGGGGGCCAATGAAGCGCCCCACCTCCGTCCACTGGTTCTCTTCCTCCTCCTTCCTGGGAAACAGAACTTTGTTCCCTAAAGCCAGTCTATCACTATGCATGGCCAGAGAAAGGGGGAGGCCGGGGGGGGGGAAGAGAAAGAGACTCTTTCCAAGACTCTTTCCAAGACCCAGTAGGCAAAGGAGAGCATTGCTTCCTGTTTTCACGTCTCTGCTGAAAGAAAGGGCCTTCCCGTGCCAGGTCCGGGTCTTGTGACGCCAATGGCCACCTGTTCAACCTCCCCATGCATGACCCCACCTGCCCTTCCACATGGCAGCCACAGGAGCGAACAGGAACAGTCTTGGCATGTGTAAGATTTATATATGTGCATGTGTGCATGCGTATATTTATATCTATATCAATATCTGTATCTATCCCTGTCTCTAGCTATGTCTTCTTAACTAAGGCCATTACCGCACTAGACTGTTATAGCGCAATTATTCCACTTTCAACCTCCTATGCAATCCTGGGGTTTGCAGTTTCGGGAGGGGCTGGCCGTCCCGTCCCGAAACGGCAAACCCCAGGATTCCATAGGATGTTGCAAGTGGAATCATTGCACTATAACAGTCTAGTGCGGAAACGGCTTAAGACAAATGTCTAAGTCAAGGGAAGTAATAGTCCCACTGTTTTCTGCTTTGGTCAGACCTGTGTCCAGTTCTGGGCACCATAATTCAAGAAAGATATTGACAATCTGGAATGTATCCGAAATGGCCAAAGGTCTGGAAACCATGAAGCCCTCTGAGGAGCAGCTTAGGGAGCAGAGGATGTTAAGCCTGGAAAAGAGAAGATTAAGAGGTGACACAACAGCTATGTTTAGATATCTGAAGGGACATCATATGGAGGATGGAACAAGCCTGTTTTCTGCTGCTCCAGAGACTAGGACATGGAGCAATGGCTTCAAACATCAGAAAAGGAGATTCCACCTAAACATTAGGAAGAGTTTCCTGACAGTAAAAGCAGTTTGACAGTGGAGTCCACTGCTGTCTCCATGGAGTATGGTGGGCTCTGTTCCTTCTTTGGAGGTTTTTAAAGAGAGGTTGGATCAGCATCTGCTGGGAGTGCTCTGATTCTGCAGTCCTTCATGGCAGAAGGGGGTTGGACTGGATGGTCTTTGTGTGCCCTTCCAACTCTAAGACTCTGCAGTTCTAGTGTTCCAGTTCCTTCCCCCTCCGTGGCTCTGTGCAAGTTGCAACCGGGGCGGTGGGATTAAACCCTGAACCTTGGTTGCCCACAAACCCCAGCTGCTCCACAGAGCAACTTTTCCTTGAGACATTTGGGGAGTCTCTCGGTGTCCCTGAAAGGACCCTTGTCCCTGTCAGGCATTGCTGGGGTCGGTGCTGCTGCACCTCATTTCTAGATGTGGACTGACAGAGCCAACAGCAATACGGCACCCTTTAAATCTTTAGTGAAACAAACAAACCTGCAAACAGAAGGAAGCCATCCACCGTCCCCACTCCCTCCTTCCCTCTGTGGTGTCGGGGAGGGTCCCTCCCCGAGATGAATCAAGTCCCGCTGCCCAGGGCAGGAGAAATGAGTCAGTGCCGCTGCTTGGCAATTAGTTCACTCCTCGCTGATTACAAAAACTGAATTCTAAATGAGATTTTAATCAGCAGGGCCTTTCTTGGGGGGGGGGTAAAAGCAGCTTAGTCACAACAGCGTGTTTGCAAAGAATCAGTGCGCACGGTGTCATCTGGAAATGCCTTAAAAAGATTTCGCCAAGAGGAATGTAGCCCAGACAGGGTGAGTCTCTGGTCCACGCTCCAGGCTTTGGTCTGAACTTTTTTAGCCTGAACTTTAGCCATGAACTGATAGCCATGTTTAAATCTTTGGAGGGATGCCATGTAGAGGAAGGAGAGGGCTTGTTTTCTGCTGCTCCAGAGACCAGGACAAGGAGCAACGGATTCAAGCTGCAGGAAAGGAGATTCCACCTGAACCCCTGGAGGCAATAGCATTTATAGCAATAGCATTTATTTCTATACCGCTTATCAACTGAGTGTTATCTAAGTGGTTTACAATATGTTTTAGCTAATTGCCCCCAACAAGCTGGGTACCGACCTGCAGAAGGATGGAAGGCTGAGTCAACCTTGGAGCCCGGCAGGATCGAACTCACAACCTTGTGGTTGCAGTACTGGCAGTGGAATATGCTGCCTTGGAGTGTAGTGGAGTCTCCTTCTTTGGAGGTTTTTAAGCAGAGGCTGGATGGCCATCTGTCCAAGGGAGTGCTTTGAGGGTGTTCCTGCATGGCAGGGGTTGGACTGGATGGCCACTGGGGTCTCTTCCAACTCTACATTTCTATGATTTCTATAATTTAAAAGAGACCTCAGGGGCTCTGGCCCTATTTCAGGGGTCGGACTCAGCACTGGGGACTGCTCTGTTAAAAGCCATTTCCACACTAGACGGTTACAGTGCTATTATTCCACTTTAACAATCTCCTGTGGAATTCTGGGCTTTGTAGTTTCCTGAGGCCAAAGAGCTCCTTGGCTGAGAATCCAAAATGCCCCTCCCTAAACTGCAAGTCCCAGGATTCCATAGGAGGCTGAAAGTGGAATCATAGCACTATAACAGAGTAGGGCGGAACTGGCCTTGGTTAGCACCTGTGAGGCATGCACCTTCTTGGTGGCTGCTCCCAGACTGCGGAACTCCCTCCCACAAGAGTCCAGGCGAGGCTGGCCTCCCCTCTGCTCCGTTTCCACTGGCAGGCAAAGGCCTTTAGATTGAGACAGGCTTTTGGCCACTCACCGGTTGGTGTGGGAGGGCCTTTGAATGGAGAGGAGCGTGCTGCAGTTTTTCCTCATTTTTTATGTTTGGAATGCTCTTAAGCTCTTTAATTTAGCACTGTTTTTAAGATGATTGCTTTGTTCTTCCTCGAATGTTATTATTGATTTTAGCTGCATTGTGTTTCCGTCCTTGCTGTAAGCCACCTTAGGGCCCTCACTGGAAGAAAAGCAGCATACTAAAATTAAATAAAATGTAAAAAATTAAGGCAAGGCCTTGGAAGACGAGGCTCTGTACTGCAAGTGCTGGAACTGAAGCTGCTGTCCAATGGCAGCTGCTGGCACCAAGGTTCAAATGATTGGAGATCTGGGCCAAAATCTAAGAAAACATATTTAAACAGGGATAAATATAAGGTACTACGTTGAGGCAGGAGAAATGAAATGTATAGATATAGGACAGGTGACATCTGGCTTGAAAGCAGTACATGGGAAAGGGATTTAGAAGTCTCAGTGAATTTGAGCCAGCACTGTGATGCAGCAGCTAAAAAAGCCAATGAGATTCTGGGCTGCATCAATAGGAGGATGGTGTCCAGGTCAAGAGAAGTAATGCTACCACCCTGTTCTGCTTTGGTCAGATCCCACTTGGAGGAATCTTGTTTCCAGTTCTGGGCACCACAGTTCAGGAAGGATACGGACAAGCTGGAACGTGTCCAGAGGAGGGCAGCCAAAATGGCCAAAAGTCTGGAAACCATGAAGCCCTGGAAGAGCGGCTGAGGGAGCTGGGCGTGTTCAGCTTGCAGGACTGAGAAGTAACATGATAATTATTTTTAAAAATCTGAAGTGATGTCACAGAGAAGACGGAGCAAGCTTGTTTCCTGTTGCTCCAGACTAGAAAATGAACCAGTTGACTCAAATTACAAGATTCCACCAAAACCTTAGGGAGAACTTCTTGAATGTAAGAGCTGTTGGGGCAGTAGGACCGGCTGCCCTTGAGGGTCCGGGGGTCTCCCTCTTTGGGAGTCTTTAAACAGAGGCTGGATGGACATATTCCAGGTGTGCCGTTAGGTACAGATTCCTGAATGGCAGAATGGGGTCAGACTAGGTGGCCCCTCGGGATCTCTGAGCGTCAACGATTCAATGAATCACTGCCAGAGGGCTGACGCTATGCTTACGGTGAGACTGATCATCATCACGGCCACCACCACCCATTTTTTACTCCCGGATATTTTCCAGAAACAGCAAAAGCATCTGAAACATTCTTCCCACCCTATCCCAGCCCCCTTTCCTCAGGCCATTTCCGCACGAGACTGTTATAGCGCTATGATTCCACTTGCAACATCCTATGGAATCCTGGGGTTTGCAGTTTTGGGAGGGCCGGCTGGCCCCAGGATTCCATAGGATGTTGCAAGTGGAATCATAGCGCGATAACAGTCTCGTGCGGAAATGGCCTCAGACACACAGACACACATTTTGACATTTGCACTTTTTGCACTTTCATGGGGGACTTGTGCCCCTAACTCTAGTGAATGTGGACGGCTGCCTGTCATATCCTCCATCAACTTCCACGCCCTTCTCTGCTACTTTTTAGAACCGGAGCCTCGTCCCTCTCCCTCCCCTGCTCGACCTCCCCTGCAAAAGATTTATCCATCTATTTAATTTAAACCCCACTTTACAGGGCCAAGGTGGCTCCCAAGACAGACTAAAAGAGAATACAGCTTTAAAAAAAATAATCATAACACAGAAAGTTGATTTTTTTAATGAACTACCCTTTTTTCATGAAATGATTTAAAACCATTTAAAGGCATTTTAAACTTTCTTCTGCTTCGCCTTTAGAACTATTGTTCTCCTCCGCACAAACTTATGCATGTTTAATCAATTGCACAGATTTATTAATCAAGCAGTGCCCGTATCCGGATCGACTCCAATTATATTTTATTGGGTGCCAGCCCTCGTATTAAATAATAATCTTTCTAATACTTCCTCACGCATGTTGCATGAGACAATTAATCTTGTTCTGCCTTGTGCCGGTGGCGGAGCAGCCCGGGGGCAAAAACAGCAGGGTGAATGAATGGAGAGGACTGGTGGCAGGAATCATAGAATCATAGAATCATAGAAATGTAGAGTTGGAAGAGACCCCAGGGGCCGTCCAGTCCAACCCCCTGCCATGCAGGAACACCCTCAAAGCACTCCCTTTGACAGATGGCCATCCAGCCTCTGCTTAAAAACCTCCAAGGAAGGAGACTCCACCACACTCCATGGAGGCAGCAGATTCCACTGCCGGACAGCCCTGACTGTCAGGAAGTTCTTCCTGAGGTTCAGGTGGAATCTCCTTTCCTGCAGCTTGAATCCATTGCTCCTTGTCCTGGTCTCTGGAGCAGCAGAAAACAAGCCCTCTCCTTCTTCTACGTGGCATCCCTTCAAATATTTAAACATGGCTATCATGTCCCCTCTTAACCTCCTCTTCTGCAGACTAAACACACCCAGCTCTCTAAGTCTATCCTCATAGGGCTTCATGGCTTCCAGGCCTCTCACCATTTTGGTCGCCCTCCTCTGGACTTGCTCCAGCTTGTCAATATCCTTCTTGAATTGGGGTGCCCAGAACTGGACACAGGATTCAAGATGGGGTCTAACCAAAGCAGAGTAGAGCGGTACCAGTACCTCCCAGTATCACAGGAAGAGAGAGGCCATTTCTGCACTAGGCTCTGATAGCGCTATTATTCCACTTTCAACCTCCTATGGAATCCTGGGATTTGAAGTTTAGGGAGGGGCCTTCCTGGGAACCCCAGGATTCCATAGGAGGTTGAAAGTGTAATAATAGCGCTATCACAGCCTAGTGCAGAAATGGCCAAAGACAGGAAGGATCTGAAGGCACCAGAAAACAAGGCTCAGCTTCACCCTCTGGCTTGGGAAACCCATGTCTCCCCGGTGCTGGCAGCATCACTTCTCATACGCTTGCTGTCCTGGAGAGAGAGAGACCAACTGCACATTCCAGACCACCATGCAATGTGGGGAGGGAGCTGCTCCCTTTGTGCATATGGGCTTTCAAGTTGTTTATTGACTTGTGGCAATCCCATGAATTTTGTAGGGTTTGCTTAGGCAAGAGATAGTTGGAAGTGGTTTTGCCAGTTCCTTCCTGTGAAATAGAGTCTATA
This sequence comes from Ctenosaura bakeri, assembly GCA_948474755.1. NCBI lineage: Eukaryota > Metazoa > Chordata > Lepidosauria > Squamata > Iguanidae > Ctenosaura > Ctenosaura bakeri. The sequence goes on from CAOLHI010001080.1 coordinate 269,918, forward strand.
GCACCTGGGACTCATTAGCGGTCCCCCATCCAAATACTAACCAGGGCTAAACCTGTTTAGCTTTCAAGATCAACAGGTTCTGGTGCATTGTGTATGTGTGCACATATGTGCTTTTTAGCTGTCAACTTATGGCCACTCCATGATTTTCACTGAATCTCATAGACCAGGAATCCTCAGAGGTGGCTTTGTCAGTTCCTTCCTCTGAAAAAGAGCCAACTGCACCTGGTAATCTTTGGCAGTCTCCCATCCAAATGCAAACCAGGGCTGAACTGCTTAGCTTCCAAGATCAGACAGGATCTGGTGCCATGTGAGTGTGTGTGTGCACGCACGCACACACGTGTGCGAGTATGCCTTCCAGTCACCTGTTGACTTAATGTGGCCCTATGAATTTCCTAGGGCTTTCCTAGGCAAGGACTACCCAGAGGTGGTTTTGCCAGTTCCTTCCTCTGAAATGGAGTTTGAAGCACCTGGGATTCATTGGCCCTGACCCACAGGTATCATCTGAAGACGAGAGGCTCTTGGACTCATTCCTCCGCCAAATATGATCCACCAGCACCACTGATGCACAACCTTGAGTTGGAGGCAGGTCAGAAGAGAGTGGAGAGTGGAGATGCTACCTCATGCATGCGCAGTGTGAATCCACATTATGGTGTTCCAAGGGGGTTGTGCGGTGCTGCCCTTCTGAAGGACACTACACTCTGCTGCCAGCAGCGTTATCTGTCCATGGGTTCTTGCCCCCTGTGCCCTTGTGCACTGAGGAGTAAGGCACGGGGGCCATTTCTGCCAGCCCAAGGAATCACATGGGACATCAGAGGCACATTAAAGACAAAGAGTTACACACACACACCTTCCAAGAAGCAGCACCACTCTCTGGAACCCTGTGGGTTTGTCCCAACTACAGGAAACTTCCAAACTCTCTTAGAATCACAGGATCTTAAAGCTGGAAGGGGTCCAAAAGGGCCATTGAGCCCAACTCTCTCCTCCCTGCTCAATGGAGGATCTCCTGCTAGAGCATCCCCAGTATGTAGCTGTCTAGCTTCTCTTTGGAGACATCCAGAGGAGGAGACCCTGCTATGTCCCTAGGCCATTGCTTCCATCGCTGGACTACTCTCACTGCTGGGAAGTTCAATCAAAATCCACCCCCTGGTAAGTTAAAACCATTAGACCTGGTCCTGCCCTTGGGGTATTTATCAAAGGCAATCATGCCACCCTTTGGTCTTCTGCACACCAAGCTGAATGTGCCCAGCTCCTCCAACTTTTGTCGAAGAGTGAGAGAGCATCCCAGAGCCCATCTGCTGGGAAGCTCTCCTGCAGCAGCTATGCTCCTTGGCAGCCCCATTTATTTCAACAGGGCTTGCACAAAGCACATCCCTGGAGGATTGGGCCTCACTGAAATGAGCGCCTCATTTCAAGAAGGATATGGACAAGCTGGAACATGTCCAGAGGAGGGCAATCAAAATGGTGGAGGGTCTGGAAGCCATGAAGCCCTGTGAGGAGCGGCTGAGGGAGCTGGGGATGTTTAGTCTGCAGAAGAGAAGATGAAGAGGGGACAGGAGAGCCATGTTTAAATATTTGAAGGGATGTCATGTCAAGGAGGGAACGGGCTTGTTTTCTGCTGCTCCAGAGACCAGGACAAGGAGCAATGGATTCAAGCTGCAGGAAAGGAGATTCCACCTCAACCTCAGGAAGAACTTCCTGACGGTCAGGGCTGTCCGGCAGTGGAATCTGCTGCCTCGGAGTGCAGTGGAGTCTCCTTCCTTGGAGGTTTTTAAGCAGAGGCTGGAGGGCCATCTGTCCAAGGGAGTGCTTTGAAGTGGGTTCCTGTTGGCAGAATGGGGTTGGACTGGATGGCCCCTGGGGTCTCTTCCAACTCTAGGATCCTAGGATTCCATGAGTGCGAAGGAGATGCTGCATCTCAGGCCCTGTGGTGTATGCTTGTGTGTGTTTGTGTGTGTGAGTGTGTTAGCACCTCAACCCAGCCAGAGCGGAAGGAAGGAGACAAATCACCCGCTAAAAACACCCTGGCCGGCTTCTGCATCCATTGTTGAAATTCAATAAATGGATCGCTGGTGGAGGGTGGGGAGCAAATTAATTCCCATGACTAATAAACGCAGAGCCAAACAGCCCAAGACAAGGCAATTGATTATGGCCCTGCCTCCAGGGATGGACGAGGGAATATTAAAACTGAAATCCTCTCTGGTTTTTGGCAGCTGCTTTGTAATAAACCACCAGCGGAAGATCGAGGGGGAGGGGATGCAGCGGAGGGGGAAACAGGGAAGGAACGGGCTTGCAGGAAACCTCCACCAAGAGGCAGAGTCGCCAAGGGGAAGGAAAGGCAAGGTGCTCACAGTGCCCGCCCAGGACTGGAGTCTTTGCCAGTCTGCGGGAAGGAGGGTCTCTCGGGTTGCTGAAAATGGTGCCCTCCTTTTTGTGCTTCTTGATGCAAACTCACCGGAGGTTCACCCACCCCATTTCTGTTAGGCGCTCCAGATCTCAGGGCCGGGACCCTTGCTCTCTGGTCCTCAGAACGTGGGGGAGGAATCTCAGAGCAAGAGCGCTACCTTGAAAAGTGTGTGGACGTAGCTGACGTCGTCTTGGTAGGTCCCCCTAGAGCAGAACCATTCTATCAACTGCTGAATATTGAGCCAACACAAATTTAACAGACTCTATAGGTCCACCTTTCTCGTTGCTGTGTGCCTTCAAATAATTTCATCCTAAGGTGAAATTATCACAGGGTTTTCTTGGCAAAATTTGGTGGGGTGTGTGTTGCCCTTGCCTTCCTCTGAGGCTGAGAGAGTGGACCTTGCCTAAGATCACCCAGTGGGTTTCCATGGCCAACCAGGGATTCAAATCCTGTGGCATGGCAAGGGGCCATCTTCTCATGGTTTCAAGTTTTGGAAGTGAAGCCCCCAGCCCTGGGAAGGGGTAGGCATGACCTGGCTACCTTCCCCTCCCATTGATGCAAAGCATTTGGGCCCCCACTGTGTCCTCTTGCAGTCTGCCTGCTGGTCTTGTCCCTCTGCCAGACTCCTATGCTCTTGGGAGGCAAGCAAACAAGCACTGTATTGCCTGTTGCCAGTTCTCAGAGAATCCTAGAGACCTAAAGCTGGAAGAGACCCCAGGGGCCTCCAGTCCAATCCCATTCTGCCACACAGAAAGATAGTCAAGGCACTTCCTTTGACAGATGGCCATCCAGCCCCTCTTTAAAAACCGCCACCACACAAGAAGGAGGTTCCACCACAACTCCATTCAGGCAACAGCATATTCCACTGTCAAAGTGCTCTGGCTGTCCAGAAGTTCTTCTTAATGTTTAGATGCTGTCTCTTTTCCTGAAATTTGCAGCCACTGCTCCATGTCCTAGTCTCTAGAGCAGCAGAAAACAGGCTTGCTCCATCTTCCATATGACATCCCTTCAAATGTTTAAATACAGCTATTGTGTCACCTCTTAACCTTGTCTTCTCCAGGCTAAACATCCCCAGCTCCCTAAGCCACTCTTCCCAGGGTTTCATTATTTCCAGGCTTTCTACCATTTTGGTTGCCCTCCTCTGGACCTGTTCCAGTTTGTCAATATCCTTCTTGAAATGAGGTGCCCAGAATTGGACACTGTATTCCAGATGAGGTCTGACCAAAGCAGAATCGAGTGGGATTATCACTTCCCTCAATCTAAATTCTAGAATCCTACTGATGCAGCCCAGAATTGCATTGGCTTTTTTAGCTGCTGCATCACACTGCTGACTCATGTTCAGCTTGTGGTCTACTAAGACTCCTAGATCCTTTTCACATGTACTGTGGCCAAGTCAGTCATCACCCACCCTATATCTGTGGTATTTCATTTTTTCTGACTTAGTACCTCTCGTCCCAAATAACGTTGTGACAGCATCACAATCCTGCACTGAGAAAAACAGATGCCCCATTTTGGAATATGTGAAAGGAAGAAAGAGATTGCACTTATTGCAGAGTTCCCTCATACACACACACACACACACACACACACGGAGGGAGGGAGGGAGATTGATAGCAGGCTCCAGTGTGTTTTGGACTATAATTCCAGGGGATTCTGGGAGTTGTCCTCCAGAAAAGGTAACTTTTAAGAGCATTGATCTCAAGACACTGAAAACATCAGTCTCGGAATAACAACTAGTCAGCTTCAGCTCTGAAATCTCAGGTCCAATTTCACCAGAGACAGGAAGGTTAGGAGAAAGGGTTAATGCATTCAGTTAAATCATTTATCAGCTAATCACAGTTACGTTAGTAGATCAAAGAATGTACCTATTATGTCAAATTGCCATTAGATTTATGTCGGAAAGCCTGCTCCAAAAGCCATAGCAGAATGAAGCTGAAAGGTACCGTCAACAATTTTATTCCCACCTCACCCTTTGCAGGTTTGAGCGATGCAAACGGCTGCATGAATTTTTGAAAACCCTTTTTCTTCCCTGCTCACCCGCAACCCCTTCTCTTGCATCCCCTTTCTTCTTCCCTTACAATCAGAGGCCGTGTAATCTCTGAATTTCTCCTCCTTGCTTAACACACTTCAGAGGTGATGTTGCACAGCAGCCTGCATGCACAGGGAACCTCTTTTCAAATGGCTACCAGGGACGCTTCTGCAGGTTGCCAACTTCCGGAGCGACTGCATTTTGCCGACTCTGTCACCAGAATAAGATCATGTGAATTTCTTCCAGAAAGGTCTCTGCTGGCCCGGGCCCTGCAGAAGACAGTGGCCTCCTCAGAGACACTCTTCTGGTGGCAAATGCCCAAGGCTATTAAGGGCCAAGGAAATAAAGAGGTGACATAAAGATCCCGGTGGGGCTTCTTTCCCAGAGAACGGAGGGAGTTTGTTTTCTGCTGCTGGAAAGAGAAGAACCCAAACCAGTGGGTTCAAATTACAAAAAACCCTAAGCATTGGAAGAACTTTCTAACGGTAAGAGCTGTTTGAAAGTGGGATGGGCTGAAGTCGCCTTCTTTGGAGGCCTTTGGACAGAAGCTGGAGGGATCTCTCTTCCGGAGGTGTGTTCTTGTATTCCAGGTGACTCCTGTGCCCACCCTCCGACTCCGATTCTTTGATTCTATATTTTGTTGTTTGTAACCTGCCATCAAGTTGGCTTCAACTTCTGGTGTTCTTCTGCATAAGAGAACCCCAAGTCACACTCTGTCATCATCCTACCATCAGCTGCTCAGGTCTTGCAGACTCGGGGCTGTGGCTTCTCTTACTAACTCCATCCATCTCCAATGCAGTTTGCTCCCTTTTCTTCTTGCCTTCTTCGATACCAAGCATCACTGTCTTTCCTAGTGAGCAGTCTCTTCTCACGATGTGTCCAAAGTGTGACAGCATCAGTTTAGTCATCCTAGCTCAGCAGTTCTCAACCTGTGGGTCGTGACCCTTTTGGGGGTCGAACAACCCTTTCACAGGGGTCGCCTAAGACCATCGGAAAATACATATTTCTGATGGTCTTAGGCTCCATTCCCTCCTCGGTGGTGGTGCGCAAGCGCGAGCCATGCGCTCATGTCCTCCTGCCCCCTTTGGCGGGAGCATGTGCAGCCACAGCATCGCCACAGCAGGAGTGGTGGTGCGCAAGCATGAGCCACGCGCTTGCGTCCTCCTGCCCCCTGTTCAGAAGGGACTGAAATCGCTCCCCTTCTCTGCTACCGGGAGAACCCCCTGTCTGACGGGCCGGCTTGGCGGGGCAGCGGCAGCACGGGGGGCAGGCCCCCTCCTGGCCATGGCCCCTGCCCCACTCACCATGGAGGGGGGTGCTGTGGAAGGGCCGGGGGGGCCACAAGGCGGTGCTTTTCCGGGGGGCGAGCTGCACCCGGCGCAAAAGACAAAGGCGCTCGGATTCCTCCCCCCCCAGCCAAGGTCGACACTCTGGAAACTTTTCCCATACTACCCCCCAGCGGAAATGAGAGTGAAGCAGAAGCAGAACCCAGGGGGGGTTCTCAGAGTTTTTTCCCGGGGGAGACACGCAGCTCCTCTTTCCCTCCCTGCCCGTCCCCCTCATTCCTGGCAGGTGAGGCGACCTTTGCTGGGGGGGGGGAGGCATTGTAAATAATAAATAAATAATTTTATGGTTGGGGGTCACCACAACATGAGGAACTGTATTAAAGGGTCGCAGCATTAGGAAGGTTGAGAACCACTGTCCTAGCTTCTAGGGAGAGATCAGGCTTGACCTGCTCCGGGACCCGTTCATTTGTCCTTTTCAGCAGTCCAGGGTATCTGCAGAACTCTCCTCCGGCACCACATTTCACCGGAGTTGATTTTCTTCCTATCAGCTTCCTTCACTGTCCAGCTTTCACAACCACACAAAGAAATTGGAAATATGACCATGACAGTCCTAACCTTAGTATTCAGTGCTATATCTTGACACTTCAGGATCTTGTCTAGTTCCTTAATAACTTATTTAGAAAGATAATTGCTACTCCTGGAGGCTTCCAAGAGAGACCTTCCTTTCTTCTTTCCAAGAGGGCTTGAGGACTGCAAAATCAGCCAGGGACCGGGGGTGTGCATGCACCCCTGGGGCTGCCCTTTGCTCACTCCTGGCTTAGGAGAGGTTGGGGTTCAGCCAGGGACCCCCTGCATGGAGAGCACATGCCTGCTGCCTGAGCTGGGACTGAGAAAGCAGGATGCATGTTTCTCAAGTGATGCAGAATTCTTCCAGGGGATTCAGGAAGAGATCTCTCTGTCACAGAACAGCAACGTGCTTACTGCATTCCAAACAATTGTTGGTTGGTTTTTTGTTTCTTTTTAATTGCCGTGCTTATTTCTCTGTGGCTCTGGCACAGTTGCTAAGATCTGCAAGCAAACCTTAGCAACCACTTTGGTTCCCCAGAATAAGAAACAGAGCAAGAGAGACAATACATATATATTTTTATTTATTTAGCTCAACAAGTGCTTCAGAGCAGGAGGCAACAGCAGGGAAAAGCCTCACAGACTATACAGGTGATGCCTCTCTGGGATCTCTCACCTGTCGTCTCAAAGAGGTGGAGGGATCTCTCCCAATTGCTCTCAAACAGAGGGCAGATTGTGCCATTTGGCCACAGAAAACAAAACTTATCTGGCCTTACAATTTCCTCTGTGTAGGAAATGGCCCCCTTTCCTCAATGTTTCCACCACGTAGGCATGCAGGGAGCTCCCATTTCTATCAATAAGCCTCACCGTTCTTGACGGGGGTGGCCCAACACATTTTGCCACCTGAGGCAGAGCAGCCAATAGTGCCCCACTTGCTCTCCAAAGTCAAGATGCACAGTGGGCCAGCAAAGCACCAGAGGTAAGAAGCTCCATTCTGAGAGCAAAAATGCAATGCTAGTAATTCTACATAAATGCAATGCAATGTTAAATAATGGAATATTATTAAATATTATTAAATTAAAAATAATAATAATGCTTTTACTTTTGTAACTGACTATATTCAGATTATATATTTTCGTGAATGCTTGTTTTTGCAATTATAATGTATTATTTTTTACAATATGTATATTACTGCCTTCCTTCATGTTCCTTTATTTTTAGTCAGATTGTAAATTTTTGGCGCTCTCTCTCTGTTATTCTTTCACTTGTGTACAGCACCACATGCACTGATGGTTCCATATAAATAAGTATATAAATGAACACTGTGTTGTTAAATATTTCTACAAATGACCTCGATGCTTGAATAGGAGGCACACTTATGACATTTGCAGATGATGCCAGAATAGGGGAATAGCAACAGGATTCAAAATGACCTTGGAAGATTGGAGAGCTGGGCCAAAACTAACATAATGAATTTCAACAGGGAAAAGTGTAGGGTACTATGCTCAGGCAGAAGAAAATGAAATGCACAGATGTAAGATGGGGGACGCATGGCTGGATAGCAGCATATGTGACAGGGATCTAGGAGTCTTGGTGGACCACAAGCTGAACATGAGGCGTTAGTGTGATGTGGCAGCTAGAAAAGCCAGTGTGATTCTAGGCTGCATCAACAGGAGTATAATGTCTAAATCAAATATAGGATGGGGGACGCATGGCTGGATAGCAGTATATGTGACAGGGATCTAGGAGTCTTGGTGGACCACAAGCTGAACATGAGCCAGCAGTGTGATGCAGCAGCCAAGAAAGCCCAACATGATTCTTGGTTGCAGCAATAGGAGTATGGTGTCTAGATCAAGGGAGGTAATGGTACCACTCTATTCTGCTTTGGTTAGACCTCATCTGGAATACTATGTCCAGTTCTGGGCACCACAGTTCAGGGAGGATATCGACAAGCTGGAATGCATCCAAAAGAGGCCAACCAAAATGGTGAAGGGTCTGGAAGCCATGAAGTCCTATGAGGAGTGGCTGAGGGAGCTGGGTATGTTGAGTCTGCAGAAGAGAAGGTTAAGAGGGGACATGATAGTCCTGTTTAAATATTTGAAGGGATGTCATGTTGAGGAGGGAGCAGGCTTGTTTTCCGCTGCTCCAGAGACTTGGACAAGGAGCAATGGCCTCAAGCTACAGGAAAGGAGATTCCTCCTGAACCTCAGGAAGAACTTCCTGGCAGTCAGAGCTGTCCAGCAGTGGAATCTGCTGCCACCTCAGTGGAGTGCGGTGGAGTCTCCTCCTTCTTTGGAGGTTTTTAAGCAGAGGCTGGATGGCCATCTGTTGGGAATGCTTGATGTGGGTTCCTGCATGGCTGAAGGGGGTTGGACTGGATGGCCCCTGGGGTCTCTTCCAACTCTATGATTCTACGATTCAAGGGAAGTGATGGTATACAGTGGTACCATCACTTCCTTTGAATCATAGAGTTGGAAGAGACCCCAGGGGCCATCCAGTCCAACCCCACCTGGAATAATACTGGGTCCAGTTAAGGGGAACCACAGTTCAGGAAGGAAATTGACAACCATCCCCAGCTCCCTAGGCCACTCTCCACAGGGCTCCATGGTTTCCTGGCCCTTTCCTGGACAAGGCTTGTGAGTCTGTATGGGAGCCATGAGCTCCATGCATCATCATCATTGGCCAGAATCCCACATATGAATTGTGTATTAATTGTGTTCCATGTTGCTTGTGTTGAGAAGCAATCTTGTGCAACCTAAAGCAAGAAACCAAATATCAAACCAGTCATCCATGAGCAATGCAAAAGGTATATCTTTGCACAATAGTCAGTGGGCCCCAAAGGGCACATCCCCACATGCAATAACAGCAACACATGTGGAACTCTGCTTTCGTAACCTGGAATGTAATGCAGACGTTTCTCATTGGGCACAAATGTCCAGCTACTCACACAGGGGAATTTATGCCCATGTAAGAAACCAACAGGACTCCAGACAAATCTTTACTTATCTCCCACCTTTTCTCCAAAACTGGGAATCAAGGTGACTTACGAGTTAAAACAAACACAACACTGCCAAAATGTACAGAAGGGTAACATTAAAATTAAATTCAGTGCATGCCAGAGGTGTCACCGAAGGAAATGGAGGCAGACGAGGGATAGCAGATGCAGCATTCGGTTTAGTGGAAAGGCAGCAGCTGCCCAGATGGCTTCAGTCTGTGTGTGTGTGTGTGTGTGTGTTAAAAAGGGGGATCACCTGGTCATGCCCCTTCCCCCCTTACGCTCTTCCTCTGTTCCCCCCTCCGCCATAACCTTCCTTTCCCAATGGGCTATTTTAACTTAGGATACAGACTGGGTGGGCACCAGGGAAGCTCAGGGTGAGGGAGAGAAGCAGAGAGTCTCCAGGGCGACACAGGATTCCACAAGGGAGGGAGATGGCTCCAGACACTCTCTGCAGGACACAACACTCACAGCCAAAGGAGGCTCAACGTGTCTGCAAATGCGCCAATGAGCTCCAGCTTGCCGCTGTCCCTGGCGTCATCTAACTGTAGAGTTGGAAGGGACCCCAGAGGCGGTCAAGTTGAGCCCCCCGCTCACTGCAGGATCTTCAGCTGGAGCCTCCCCAGCAGGGAGTTGTTCAGCCTCTTTTCACAGAATCATAGAAATGTAGAGTTGGAAGAGACCCCAGGGGCCATCCAGTCCAACCCCCTGCCATGCAGGAACACCCTCAAAGCACTCCTGACAGATGGCCATACAGCCTCCGCTTAAAAACCTCCAAGGAAGGAGACTCCACTACACTCCATTGAGGCAGCCGATTCCACTGCCGGACAGCCCTGACCGTCAGGAAGTTCTTCCTGAGGTTTAGGTGGAATCTCCTTTCCTGGGGCTTGAATCCATTGCTCCTTGTCCTGGTCTCTGGAGCAGCAGAAAACAAGCCCTCTCCCTCCTCTACATGGCATCCCTTCAGATATTTAAACATGGCTCTCATGTCCCCTCTTAACCTCCTCTTCTGCAGACTGAACACCCCCAGCTCTCTAAGTCTATCCTCATAGGGCTTCATGGCTTCCAGACCCTCCACCATTTTGGTCGCCCTCCTCTGGACTTGTTGCAGCTTGACCCTGTCCTTCTTGAATTGGGGTGCCCAGAACTGGACACAGGATTCAAGATGGGGTCTAGCAGAGTAGAGTGGTACCAGTACCTTCCTCGATCTAGACATCAGACTCCTATTGATGCAGCCAAGAATTGCATTGGCTTTTTGGAAGAAATCCAGAGGAAGCGACCTCTCTAGGGAAATGGCTCCCATTGCCCAACTGCTCTTACTGTCAAGAAATTCATTCTAAGAATAGAGCTGGAAGAGACCGTATGGGCCAAATCCAGTCCAGCCCCCTTCTACCACGCAGGAAGACAGAATCCAAGCCCTCCCTTTGACAGACAGCCATCCAGCCTCTCTTTAAAAACCTCTAAAGAAGGAGACTCCACCACACTCTATTGAGGCAGCTGTGGATTCCACTCTCAAACTTCTCTTACCCTCAACAAGTTCTTCCTAAAGGGAAGGTAGAATCTCTTTCCCTAAACTTTAAAGCCATTGCTCTGTGTCCTAGTTTCTGGAGCAGCAGAAAACAAGCTCACCTCATATTCTGCATGACATCCTTTCAAGTATTTAAACTTGGCTCTCACGTCACCTTTTAACTTTCTCTTCTCCAGGCTAAACAACCCCAGCACCCCACGCCTCTCCTCATGGGGCTTGAGTCGAATGTTCAGCCAAAATCTAATTTTCTGTCCCTTAAAAACCATTAGACCTGGCCAGAGACCAAACCTCCTCTCTGTGGCAGCCCTGGAGATATTGAAAGAGTGCAATTCAATCACCCCTCAGTCTTCTCTTTGCCAAGCTGAACGTGCCCAGCTCCTTCAACCTCTCCTTCTATGTTTTGCTCTCCATGCCCCTGATCATTCTTGTTGCCCTCCTCTGAGCCCACTCCAACTTGTCTCTGTCCTTCTTTAAATATGGTGCCCAGAAATGAACACAGAACTCCAGATGAGTCCTGACCAGTGCAGAATATAGTTGGACTATTACTTCCCTCTGAGATGCCTCTGGGAGCTATCTGACACCCCCTCCTTTTGCAAATATGCTAATAACAGCCCCCTACCCTTCACCCTACCCTTGCCCCATGGAATATGAGGTGAAGGGGCCCAACATAACTCCCCCGACCCTTTCAGCATAACTGCTCTTGGAGACAGCTGGGGCAGATGGCTTGTACCCAAGGTCAACCCTTAAGAAGCTGGGGTTAAGTGTGCATAGTAATTAACAATCTTTAATCAATTAACCCCCCTCTTCCATATCCTTTAATGTATTAACATCTGATGAGGAGGAGAAAAATTATGAAGGTGATGAGAGAGGAGTTATGAAAGGAAATCTCAATGGAGAAATTCATGGGGAAAGGGGAAAATTTCTTGCTAGTTTTTCTGGATGGAACCAGAAAGCTTTCAGGTCACTCCAGCACCAACCAGCAGGGACCCCTGGTGCCGACAGGGAGCCTGATGGCATATGTTGTTGTCGTCAAGTCACATCTGATTTACGGTGAGTCTCTGAACAAGAGACCTCCCGGCCTCCCGGCCATCCTCACCCCTGCTCAGGTCTTGCAAAGTCAAGGCAGCAACCGGGGTTTCCCTGACGGGGCCCATCCGCCAGTCGTGAGGCCTCCCTCTTTTCCTGGTGCCTTCCGCTTCGCCAAGCATTACTGTCTTTTCCAGTAAGCCACATTGTCTCATGACGCGTCCAAAGTAAAAGATTAGTCATCTTTGCTTCTAGGGAGAGCTCAGGCTTGATTTGCTTTTGTTCGTGTTGTGTGCCTTAAACTTGTTTCCGACTTATGGTGACCCTAAGACAAACCTGTCACAGGATTTTCTGACAGCTGAGAGTGTGTGACTCACCCGAGGTCACCCAGTGGGTTTTCACGGCTGAACGGGGAATCAAACCCCGGTCTCCAGGCCTTGAGTCAAGCGCTCAAAGTGCAACACCCTGGTTAAAGGGCTACAGAAAAGCCTTGGAGACTATCTCTGCCCACCCTTGGTGGATATCAGAGTCCACCGTAAGCACAACGGTGACTTCTGGGTAGGACGTACAACAGGGCCAGACAGCTGTGGGCAACAGCTGATGCTCTGCTATGTATTTCACCCTGTATTTGTTTTGATCTTTGTAAGCTGCCCCAGGAAAAAGGCAAGGAGTAATGCAAGACTAACAACAATCCCAGGACGGTGATCACAACTGGGAAAGGCAACAACCGTGGTTGCTGCAGTGCGGAGTGTCCTGGGGGCAGCTCCACATGGACCAACAAACCCCCTGAATGAACTCTCCAAGGAGAAGATCCCAAGAGCACCACTACAAAAAGTGACGCTGCTTGGAAGGGCCACCCTGTCTGGTGCGAACCACACTGATTCCTAGATCCTTGCATACAATCTGAGTCACTGACGGTGCAAAACTCTAGTCAATAACAAGGGCAGGAACAACACCACCAGCACAACTGTCCTTTCAGTGTTGACAGACTGCTCTGGGAACAATCCCAAGCAAACTGACCCAAACCTGAATGAAATTGCCATCAACAGGATCACAAGAGTGCAATTGCAAAAAGCGGCACTGCTTGCAATGGGACCCATCGTCCCCAAAGACCTCTTTGCTGCCTAGAATCATAGATGGTCCAAAACACCAGCCAGGGAGACTCGGCAGATTCTGAGATGGTGATAATAATAATAAGAATGACAGCAATAACAGAAAGATCTCCAGCTTCCACAAACATCCACACGCAGACACTTCCCAAGCCACCACAGGGCGCTAGGATCACTTGGCGCGAGCTCCACCGCTCTGCTGCACTTCCGCCCCACCAAAACCCTCACCCACACAAGGCAAGCGTGGCAAGGAAGGTTCCCAGCAGATGTGGGCCGGGGGTCTCAGAAGTGCCACCTCCCAGCGAATGGCTTTCAAGCGATGTGCCGTTGCCATGCCAATAGCAAACATCTCAAGAGAACCAGAAGTGCGCAGTGACAACAAAGAAAAGGAGCGGGCGCAGGAGGGAGAGGAGAAAAGCAACCCAAACGCCCTCCCCTCCACACACACACATATCCATGCTCACCCTCACCCGCTGCAAGGTGACAACGGTGGCCCAGCAGGCAGTCAGAGCGCTGGACAGCTCCCCGGTCCCCAGAGGCGCTCAGGAGGGAAGGCGATGCAGAGCCAGAGGGAGAGAGCAAGGAGCTGTCCAGCACTTCCGAGGCCCGCGGGGGCCCTCCTTTGAGCCCCGTGTGGTGTGGCCTCTGGGCCACAGACAGAGCTCAGCCGCCCCCAGCGCTCCCCTGACCCCTCCACCAAGAGGCAGCCAAGCCAGCCGGGAACCGCCGGGGGCGGCCGAGCGACCCGGACGGGCGGGGTGTCCCCGGCGCCTCACCTGGCCTTGCTGCGTCCGCTCCTCCGAAGGGTGTGCGGGTCGGCCTCCTTCTCTTCCTGCACGCGCTGCAGCGAAGGGGAGCGGCTGTGGGCGCTCCGGGAGCTGCCCGTGCTGACCAAGCTGCCGTCCCCCACCCCGACAGCTGCTTCCTGCATCTGAGCCAGCAGCTGTGGGGGCAGGCTGCGGAGCGAGGGCACCGGCGAGTAGGACGGGCGGCTCTCGGACTTCAAATTGTTGTCGCTCGCAGACCGCTGCAACAGGTGGGGGAGGAGAGGCCACCCGGCGTGATGATCCGTCTCCTCTTCGTGTAGCTGGGTGTTTCTCTAAAAGGCACTGCAAAGGAGAGGAAAAAGGAGATGGAGAAAGTGAGTGGATGAGTTACGGGTACTATCGCTACTCTTTCACCATTAACGGAACAAGGCGACCATGCACTTCAATTTACTTCAGGGCTGCTCAGTTAACTCCAACGCACTTAGACTCAAACTCGTAAAACGGACCAGCACTGGACTATAGAAGTATAAATGTATTTATTTATTATCTCACCGCAGCCTAAAATAAAATCAGTTTAAAACCACGTTCAAGTTTATTCTCCATTAACCCACCACACTTTTGCATGCAACCATAAAAACAAACCAGTCTCATTTTCAAACATAATTAAGATAAAATAGTTGACTTAGTAATAAAAGCATACAAAATAGGCCTTGTTCCCAGGCAGGTTAAACACTTCTGCTAATTTGATGTACTTCGCCATTTAAAACAATAAATAAAAAAGACTGAAAATATATTAAATACTGTATCAGTTAAAAATAGATAATTTAAAACTGGTCAAAACAACTTAAAGCAGCCATAGCACCTGTGCATCTTGGCTCAAAACAGTTAGGCCTGAAGGCTTTGATAAAGAGCCAAATTTTGACTTCGCACTAAATTAATGATGCCTATGCCATCACCGATCAGGGCCATTTCCGCACTAGACTGTTATAGTGCTATTATTCCACTTTCAACATCCTATGGAATCCTAGGGTTTGCAGTTTCGAGAGGGGCCAGGGAGGTCATTTGACAACTTGGGGACCAAGGCAGAGAAGGTCCTGTCCTACGTCCTCCACAATCTGTCTTCCTTACTGGTGGGACGCAGAGGAGGGCTGAAAGGGTTCTTGAAAGGGATTTTGGTAAGAATAACAACATCAGAAGGGACCCCGGGGATCATCCAGTCCAGCCCCTCCATAAAGCATGAATCCATACCTAATGCACTCTCAAGCACCGGCCATCCAACCTCTCTTTAAAAATCTCCAGTAAAGGAGTCTTTACCCCCAGCCCCAAGGCAGTCTGTTGCACAGTCAGACAGCTCTTATCACCAGACAATTCTTCTTTTTTTTAAATTTGACCCACTGGCCTGGATCCTACTCTTTGCAACAGCAAAAAACACACGTGCTCCATCAGCCCTTCAGTTATTTGAGAACACCTGTCTCATTTTTGCATGCCTTCAAATTTTTTGACTGATGGTGAACCTAAGGTGAACCAACCCCAGGGTTTTCTTAGAAATATTTGTTCAGAGGAGTTCTGCCACTATTATCTTCCTCTGAGGCTGAGAGAGTGTGGCTTGCCCACTGTCACCCAGCGAGTTTTCAAGGACGAGTTCTCCCAGAGAACTCTGACCTCCCAGAGAAGTCCTAGTCCAAGGCCATTTCCGCACTAGACTGTTATAGTGCTCTTATGCCACTTTCAACACCCTATGGAATCCTGGGGTTTGCAGGCTAAGGAGGGGCCTTTGAGGATTCCATAGGATGTTGAAAATGGAATAACAACACTATAACAATCTAGTGCAGAAATGGCCCAACACTCAAACCATTACTCCACGCTGGCTCTCAGGAGCCAAAAATACCAGCTGTATTTCACCTCAAAGCGACCACTGCCAGCAACGAAGCAGCAAGTGCCCAGTTCTCACGGCTGGTGGGGTGGAGGGGGTCATGCTTGGGTATTTTGATTTTCCTTACTTGCTTCTGTTCCGGATAATTCTTAAAAGTTTATCTTCCATGGGCCTCCCCAGGAGGAGAGCGCTGGTATCTTATGTAGAATGGTTAACTGTCCTACTGAAAAGGATTTCATTGCAGTGAAAAGAGTTGCCAGATATTTGAAAGGAACTGCAGATTACAGAGAGGTATGCTTCTGCCAAGGGCTCCCCATAGATTCAGCCATGGGGAATTGCATTGTTGGCCAAAGAATGACCTGGGTAGAATTAGCCATTCAGAGGCCGAGTCCTGCCACTGGCTGTGAGGGGATGCTGAGGTGCACCAGCTAAAAGACTGGGATGTGCCCTCTTCTGGAGACCACCTCTTGCAGCACAGACAAACAATAAAGCGTTGTGGTGGTGGTGGTGTGCCTTCACATCATTTCCAACTTATGGTGAGCCTAAGGCAACCCTATCATGGGGTTTTCTGGGGCTGTGATGTGCCCAAGGCCACCCAGTGGATTTCCATGGCCAAGCTGGGAATCAAACCCTGGTTTCCAGGGTCACAGTCTGATGTTCAAACCATTACATTACGCTGGGCACACCAGGGATGGGTCACTGTGGCAGATCTAGGGGTCACTTTTATGCCCTAGCACCCTCTGGGGGCCACACATGGACTATTGAAAAAAAAAAGAAGACCAAAACCTACACTCTCTATGCTATACCAATAAGGCATGTCAGCGTTTGGTAAAGAACGGTCTTGAGGAGCCTGCAACTACACCCGGCTGGCCATTCAGTGGGATTTACTCTCAGGGAAGCCCATAGGGTTCCATAAGGCTTCAGCCCAAAGAAGGGCCAAAGGCACCAATTAACTACTTAACTCTGGCTGGTGGCTACCATGTCAGGGGAGCAGTGGATCTACTCTGGATTTTAGTTTGAACATCAAATGTGTTGAACCTGTTTTGCAGTGGGATGGAGTTAGGCTGCCTCTTGGATAGCATCATTCCAGTTCAGACAAAAATCCAGAGCTGCTTTCAGCTTCCCCACTGACATGGAAGTCACCAGCCTACCCCAACGAGGGTTCAAGAGCCAGCAAAAGGGGTGGCCTTTTCCCTCCCGGAGAAAGGCTCCCCACCTTCCCAGGGCAAAGGAGGGACTTTCATTCTTCCTCCGGCATCCTGCCACTTTTGCCTTTCCCGTTGCCATGGAGACTCTGACACAGTCATCCCGACATTCGTGGAAGGGCTCCGTGGTCCCTGCAGTTTATTTCCAAGCCCTCTGGGTCCTGGCTGAGCCCCGCTCCCAAGACCACAAAAATGGCCCTGGGTTTTAGATCAGGTCAAGCTGGAGCCCCCAAAGACAAAGTCCCCTCTCCCTCTGTCTGTCTGTTTGTCTGTCACATGCAGATTGACCTACGAGCCATCTCTGATGGATGGCCCCTCCCGAAACTGCAAACTCCAGGATTCCATAGGATGTTGCAAGTGGAATAATAGTGCTGTAAGAGTCTAGTGCGGAAATGATCAGAGAAGCCTCCAAGATGGGCAACCTTCTCCCTCCCCACCGCTGTTGTTGAAAGGCACCTTGCACAATGAGATGCCATGGAGGGGTCTAATCTACCCTTTAATCACCTCTACCAGCCACACTGGCTTCTGCTGCTCCAGAGACCAGGACAAGGAGCAATGGATTCAAGCTGCAGGAAAGGAGATTCCACCTGAACCTCAGGAAGAACTTCCTGACAGTCAGGGCTGTCCGGCAGTGGAATCTGCTGCCTTGGAGTGTGGTCAAGTCTCCTCCTTCTTTGGAGGTTTTTAAGCAGAGGCTTGATGGCTATCTGTTAGGAGTACTTTCAGGGTGTTCCTGCATGGCAGGGGGTTGGACTGGATGGCCCCTGGGGTCTCTTCCAACTCTACATTTCTATGATTCTACGGTTGTTGTCATTGGGCACCTTCAAATCATTTCCAACTAAGGAGACCCTAAGGTGTACTTATCATGGAGTTTTCTCAGCAACATCCGGCACTGCCGTCCCCTGAGGCTGAGAGAATGTGACTTGCCCAAGGTCACCCACTGGGCTCCAGTAGCTGAGCAGGGATTTCAACCCTCCAGAGTCCAAGCTGACAGTCACACTGCACTGTTATAGCACTATTATTCCGCTTTAAATGCCATGGCTTCATCTTGTGGTATCCTGGGGTTTGTAGTTTGGAAAGCCCAAGAGCTCTCTGGCTGAGAATGCAAATACCCCTCCTGAAACTGTAAATCCCAGGATTTCAGAGGACGTTGAAAGTGGAATCATCGCGCTATAACAGGCTAGTGTGGAAATGGCCAAGTCTGGGCAAAAATAATAGAATAATTCAAACACGATAAAAGCACATTAAATAAATACTGCTTATATTGTTTAAATTGTCTGCCTCCCTGAGATCTTACAATGGAGAGCAGGATAATCATGTACTGGTAAATAAATAATGTTGGCTAAAGCCATCACCAAATGGCTACTGCCCAAGCCTCACTGAAAATGAATGGAAACTGATGATTGCAATCCTTGCAATCCCGCCCTCACCCATTCATTTCCATGGGGTATATGGGAAGTGTGTGTCCATGGGGCCTCGGGCCACTTGCAAGGGTGGGGAACCTCTATCAGCCCAACGGCCAGATTTAAAACTTTGCAGGGGCCACAAGCAAAAAGGGGTGGGACTGAAATTGTGGTGGTGGTGTGCCTCCAAGTCATAGCCAACTTATGGTGACCCTAAGGCAACCCCTATTATGGGGGTTTTCTTGGTGGGATTTTTTCAGAAGGGGCGTGCCATTGCCTCCTCTGAGGCTGAGAGAGTGTGACTTGCCCAAGGTCACCCTGTGGCTATCTATGGCTGAGCAAGGATTCGGAATCTGGTCTCTCAGTGGTCCACCGTTCAAGCTTCTTACACCACATGAGCTCTCAGGAGCCAAAAATAATACCAGCAGGATTTCACCTTGATGCTTTTACTGCCTGTAGCTTAGCCTTTAAGAGCAGGGTGAAAAAGAATGCACATAAAGCTCCAGGAAGGACCAAACAATGCTTTCATGGGGTATGGGAGCACTGGGAGAACTCCTGAGAGCTGGATTGGGACCCCAGATGCGGCCCCGGAACCTGAGATGCTCTCTCCATCCCCTCCTCCATGTTACAATCCGTGTGGAGTTGCTTAAAATCCTTGCAAGGGCATTGATTCTTAAGAGCTGCCACGGCCGTTGCTTTGCACTGCACGCATTCGACATAAAAAGAAAAGGAAGCATCCAGGGACGGCTTCTTAGATGTCCACGTCTGGCTGCTACCGAGGCAGGCAGGCAAGCTGCGCAGCCGATTCCGTTACGGTTCATGCGCTCCTGTCCGAAGGAGACAGATTTCAAGGCTTTCCACATAATGAGTTAGCATTTGCTTGGTCTGAAATGGAGACTTTCTGAAAGCCTCTTTCTCCAAAGGCACAGGGCTTAATTTGAGGAGGCAGAAACAAGCGCAGCACACGCACAGGCACACATATGCACACATATTTACGCATCCCCTGGCAGGGACAAAAGAATACAAGCTTTTTTTTTAACACTGGAAGAAAATCGAGGCATGAAATATGGGCAAAGAATCCCAGAACAGGATCTTGTTTGTGAATTTCAGCATGGAGAAATGTAAGGTACTATACCCAGGCAGGGGAAAAAAAACTGAAGTGCAGAAGTATAAGATGGATGGCACCTGGCTTCACCAGAGCATATGTGAAAGGAATCTGTGAGTCTTAGTAGACCACAAGCTGAACATGAGTCAGCAGTGTGATGCAGCAGCTTGAAAAGCCAATGTGATTCTAGGATGCATCAACTGGAACAGAGTGTCCAGGTCAAGGGAAGTGATAGTCCCACTCTCTTTTGCTTTGATCAGACACTGCCTCTCCCTGGAATCCTGTGTCCAGTTCTGGGCACCACAGGTCAAGAAGCATATTGACAAGCTGGAACATGCCCAGAGGAGGGTGACCAAAATGGTAGAAGGCCTGGAAACCATGAAGGCCTACGAGGAGTGGCTTAGGAAGCTCTAAGGTATCTTCAGCCTGGAGAAGACACATGGTAGCCATGTTTAAAGATTTGAAGGGATGTCTTACAGAGGATGGGACAAGCTTGTTTTCTGCTGCTCCAGAGACTAGGACATGGAGCAATGGCTTCAAACTACAGGAAAAGAGATTCCACCTAAACCTTAGGAAGAAATTCTTGATGGTCAGAGCAGTTCAACAGTGGAATAGGCAGCCTCAGAGTGTGGTGGAGCCTTCTTCTTTGGAGGTTTTTAAAGAAAGGCTGGACAAAGGGAGCGCTTGGATTGTGTCTTCCTGCACGGCAGAATGGGGTTGGACTGGATGGCCCCTGGGGTCTCTTCCATCTCTTATCATTCTATGATTCTACAGCTGCATAAGTTCCTTGATAAAAGTAATTATACTTTGGGGGCATTGTAGAAGGACGTTCAGCTGTGAAAACGGAATTCCACAAGTGTCACCTTTTCACATGGCCTCAATCTCACTGTTAGTTCCAGCTCAGCAGAACCACTGCATTAGCTGGATTTACCCATGTATTGACTCATCAAGCAACAACTGACTCTTTTTCAGGCAAACTCACAGGACCCTAGGCCTGAAGTTGTGCTTTTTTGGATTGCATGTAAATTTCCATCAGTGCATGCAATGACCCCCTTGATTCCCCGGGAGTGCAGAAGTGGCCTTCCATGCGTTATTATTTCCCACTGCACATGGAGACAAACAGCAAGCACACTGGGAGGAAATTGCCACTGGTGCTTGCACCATGTTAGTATTCAGCAGAAGGGTGATGCAGCACAATCTTCGTGTTGGCTTTGAGTACAGATTCCCACTACATGGGCGCAAGGCGGAGTCTCAGACACAGAGGCCATTTCCGCACTAGACTGTTATAGCGCTATGATTCCACTTTCAACATCCTATGGAATCCTGGGGTTTGCAGTTTAGGGAGGGGCCTCAAAGGCCACCCACAAAGGCCATCCTCAAAGGCCCCTCCCTAAACTGCAAACCCCAGGATTCCATAGGATGTTGCAAGTGCAATCATAGCGCTATAACAGTCTAGTATGGAAATGGCCAGAGTCTGAAGGTACCCCAAGCAAGGGCCATCTCATCCAACCCTCTCCTCCACAGCTAAAGCATCCTCTGATTTTCTTTATCAAAAAAATTAAAAAGAACTTAGGCTAAGGCGATGGGGCACAGCACCATAGGCTGTTAGGTTCCTTCAAACTGCAGAACAGAGAAACGGGAACAGGTATGTGCTTTGCAATGTGTGCTTTGCTTATTTATTTCCTTCCTGCAGCACCCTTGCTCAAATGGCTCATTCGTGTGGCACTGGTTTTGGCAACGGCTCCAGGGCCCCAACCACCCTCTATGCATCTTTTGCTCAGACCATATGCAGAGTGCTTTCCTTTCTCCTCTATTTAATCCTAGCCAGGAAGAATCCCAGAATCTTAGAGCTGGGAGACACGCCCAGGGCCATCCATTCCAACTTCCTTCTGCCATGCAGGAAGACACCCTTCAAGCACTCCCTTGGACAGATGGCAAGCCAGCCATCTCAGGGACTCCCCACATCTTAAGTGGATGAAGTTGTCTGTTTACTGGCTGGGAGTACTGAAGGTGTGTTGAGTGTGGGGTGGGGGAACCAACGGATAAAGACATGCGCACAGCACAAAAGCAACAGCTGGCCTCGACCAGTTAAACTCCAAGCAGTTTGAAGGGCCAGCTGTTCTTTTCTGTGCCTCTAAAGCACAAAGAGGCATCTTGGTTGGGGGGCTTCCTCCCCTTAGGGGGGCCTCCAAGGAGCAAAGGGCCCTCAGCTTTCACCTCTTTGAGTCCCTAGGTGGAGGAGCGGAGAGGAGAGGGTCACACCAGCTGGTGAGAGCAGGAGAGAGGCAGTCCTTTGGGCTTCTGCTAAATGAGCTGAGAAAGGTAGACTTTGTCACATTCTCCGCCATCAGCTGCTTCAGGGAGATGCTTAATTGCACATTGGACCAATGGCAGGCGGGCTGGCAAAGTGTCACATGCAGTTTCTTTGGCAAGCGCAAGGCTCGCGCTGGCCTGGTTTTGAGCAAACGGGAGCTGAGCAGCTGCTGCTGGGAGTCCAAGAGCAAGACCGATGGGGACCTTATTGAAGAACGGTTTCCGGAGTTCGTCCCTTGGAGAAAGGTCCAGGGAGTCCTAGGACAGTGCATGGAAATGCTACAGTTCCCAGGGATGATTCTTGGGGCTCTTTCATGCCAGAGAGGTACAGCACCTTGGTCCCATTTTAACTGCTGTGACTTCACCGTTTGGTAGACATGGATTTGTTGTGTGGTGAAGCATGAGGGCTCTCTGGCCGGGAATGCCAAATACTTCACAAAATTACAAATCCCCAAATTCCTCCCAAGACTGCAGGGCTCACCACCATGCAGTCTTGGGAGGAATTTTGGGATTTGTAATTTCGTGAAGCATGTGGCATTTCTGCTGTTCTCTGATTGGAATAAAACTCTGGGTGCATTTAGACTACATAATACAGGACTTTGATACCACTTCAACTCTCACGGTTGAATCCTACAGAATCCTGGGATTTGTAGTCTTGTCAAGAATCTACTGGCAGAGGACTGTAAATGCATCATTATAATCCAAAACACCAGGGCTCCATACCCTCTGACGGATCCGTTGCGCAAGGACAGTCCCGATTAATCTTCTCTCATCCCAATTTTTCCAGCCGTTTTTAATATGTCCCAATTTCTCTCCTCCTCCTCTAGCTTTTCTCCTTTCTCCTTAGCTTCATTCAGTTGCTGCAAACTAAGCTCAGAGTGCAAAAGTAGTTTGCTCTCAATTAACTCAGAGGAGCGAGGGAAGGAGAGGAGAATCTTGACCTTCCCAGTCCGCCCAGGCCAAAGCAAACTGGGATCTGAGATTTGCAGTTTAGGGATAGGCATTGAGAATGCTCAGTCAGAGAGCTCTTGGGCCTCATTAAACTACAAAACCCAGAATTCCACAGGATGTTGCCATGGCAGTTAAAGTAGAACACTATAGTTTGATAAGTATCTAGAATATGAACCAATGGATTTAAACTGCAAAAAAGGAGACTCCACCTAGACATCAGGAAGAACTTCCTGATTGCAAGAACTGTTCAACAGTGAAATAGACTTGGGCCATTTCTGCACTAGACTGATATAGCGCTATGATTCCACTTTCAACATCCTCTGGAATCCTGGGGCTGGCCCCTCCCGAAACTGCAAACTCCAGGATTCCATAGGATGTTGAAAGTGGAATCATAGCGCTATAACAGTCTAGTGCAGAAATGGCCTCCATCAAAAGAAGGCGATTGTCCTTCTTTGGGGAGGGGTCTTTAATGAGAGGTTGGATGGGCATCTTTCACAAGGACTTCAGCTGTCTATCCCTGCATGACTGTAAGGTTGTTGCAGCCGCTTCCAGCTCCGTGGCTATGGTTCTATGTCGGCAGAGCTAGTGGAAACCCTCTGGATTTTAGTCCAAAGGAACCATGTAAGGTCACAGCCTTTGGATTCCAAGCAGGTTCGGCTCTGCTGAAGTCCATACAAAAAGCTGTAGTGGACTCGGCACTCTACTGATCTGGGAGTCACCAGCCGCCACTGGCAGAAGGTCTCCAGATCTGACCACTTTTGGACCTCGGAAGCCAGCATGGCCAAGGACCAGGCATTCTGGCCACTGAAGTCCAAAGCATCTGCAGAAACTGAGCCAGAGAAGCAGTGCACTAATGAGTCTTCCAGCTAGCCAGCCAGCCAGCCGCTGTTTCTGCCGGTGCCTCCATCTGAATGTGGGAGGCTCTTCTTGACTGAGTTTTAAGCAACTCACAGGAGGGCCTTCGAAATGAGCTGGGGAAATGAGCTGTGCAGCCATTCCTTGCTGCGGCCTCTAATTAGGGCCAGCTTCCTCCGGGGAGAGATGGGCTTCAGCAGCACCACCAGGAATAAGGCACGGGGGGGGGGGGCACTGAGTCTGTGGAAAGTGTGTGATGGATGACACCTGGGTTGGTCTCCCCCCATCCCAAATGATGAAAGGTCATAAGGAAGGGCTAGATTAGGTTCCAGTGTGCAAACGTGGCCCACTAGACTCATGCTTGTGGCCTGGGAAGTCACCACAGTCCTCTCAGGTACAAAAGTGGTGAAGGCATACCCTCCAACTCTCCTGATGCAGGACGGATGCTCCTGATTAATCTCTGTCATCTGACTTTTTCAGCTCCTTTTAAAATGTCCCGGTTTCTCTTTCTGTCTCTGGCTTTGCCCTTTGTCCTCAGCCTCCGTCCACAGCTGCAAATAGAACCCAAAGTGCAAAAGCAGCCGGCACTCCCTTAACCCAGCAGCGGGGAGAGGAGGAGAGGGGAATGGATTTCGGCCTTCCCAGAAGACTCAGGCCAAAGCAAACTTCTGCAGCCTCTCTTTGCTAGTGTGTTCTTCTCCATTTATAACTTTGGCCGTCTTGGCCATACTCTGAGGTTGCTTGGCCACACCTGTCCCACTTTTCATTGCTGAAATGCTGGAGGATACAAAGGCTGTCCACGAAGGTTATAAATGGAGGAGGGAGGGGAGGACTCGCGTGGGGGCTTTGGCAGAATTTGTGGGGGCAAATGGCCACGTGGGCCTTCAACATGGGTGAACATGGGTGCTATTCAATATTTTTATCAACGACTTGAAGGAATAGAGGGCATGTTCATCAAATTTGCAGATGACACCAAATTGGGAGGGGCTGCTAATACGCCAGAGGACAGGATCAAAATTCAAAATGACCTGGACAGACTGGAGAGCTGGGCCAGGGCGAACAAAATGAAATTCAACAGAGAGAAGTGTAAGGTCCTACACTTAGGTAGAAAAAATGGAATACAGAAATATAGGATGGGGGACACGTGGCTGGATAGCAGTGTGTGTGAAAGGGATCTAGGAGTTTTGGTAGGTCACAAGCTGAACATGAGTCAACAGTGTAATGCGGCAGCCAAGAAAGCCAATGCAATTCTCGGCTGCATCAATAGGAGTATGGTGTCTAGACCAAGGGAGGTACTGGTACCACTCTACTCTGCTTTGGTTAAGCCTCGTCTTGAATACTGTGTCCAGTTCTGGGCACCCCAATTCAAGAAGGACATAGACAAGCTGGAGCAAGTCCAGAGGAGGGTGACCAAAATGGTGGAGGGGCCTGGAAGCCATGAAGCCCTATGAGGAATGGCTGAGGGAGCTGGGGATGTTTACTCTGCAGAAGAGAAGGTTAAGAGGGGACATGAGAGTCATGTTTAAATATTTGAAGGGATGCCATGTAGAGGAGGCAGAGGGCTTGTTTTCTGCTGCTCCAGAGACCAGGACAAGGAGCAATGGATTCAAGCTGCAGGAAAGGAGATTCCACCTGAACCTCAGGAAGAACTTCCTGACAGTCAGGGATGTCCCGCAGTGGAATCTGCTGCCTCGGAGTGTAGTTGAGTCTCCTTCCTTGGAGGTTTTTAAGCAGAAGCTGGATGGCCATCTGTCGGGAGTGCTTTGAGGGTGTTCCTGCATGGCAGGGGGTTGGACTGGATGGCCTCTGGGGTCTCTTCCAACTCTACATTTCTATGATTCTATGATTCTATGAGCCATTATGAGAGCTTAGGTGGCCCCACTGGACCACGAGGAGCTAAGGGGGGATTGCACTCTCCTCTGCTACTCTTCCATGCCTGAAACAAATGTTCTAATGTCCACCAATGGCTTGGGGGCAGTTTTGCCTCCTTTTTCTGTCCTTCCTGTGCTTTAGACCCAAGATTTTAAAACCAGAAATGACTGGAAAGTCAAGTCCTGGATCACTTCCTGTTAAAGAAAAGGTCTCTCCTAGGTTTGAAAGAGCTAAATGACACATGGGGGGCATTTTGGGGCAAAAAAATCCATTTGTCCCCAATTTCATCCTTTTCCCAATGTTAAGGGGGGGGGTGCCTAGGTATCCTAGTGGTCACAAAAACAGCTTTGGATCCCACCTGGGCTCAACAGGTGAGCTTTCCCCAGACCTCACAGGAATCAAAGAAGGATGGCAAAAAGACTGATGGCAGAGCGGGGAATCCTGGAGTTTTTAAGGACTAGTTCAGAATCCTAGAATCCTAGAGCTGGAAGAGACCCCAAAGGCCATCCAGTCCAGCCCCCTTCTCCCATGCAGGAACACACACCCAAAGCATTCCCAACAGATGGCCATCCAGCCTCTGCTTAAAAACCTCCAAAGAAGGAGGAGACTCCAGCACACTCCATGGAGGCATCAGCAGATTCCACTACCGGACAGCCCTGACCGTCAGGAAGTTCTTCCTGGGGTTCAGGTGGAATATCTTTTCCCATAGTTTGAATCCATTGCTCCTTGTCCTGGTCTCTGGAGCAGTAGAGAACAAGCCTGCTCCCTCCTCAACATGACATCCCTTCAAATATCTAAACACGGCTCTCATGTCCCCTCTCAACTTTCTCTTCTGCAGGATAAACATCCCCAGCTCCCTCAGCCGTTCCGCATAGGGCTTCATGGCTTCCAGACCCTTCACCATTTTGGTTGCCTTCCTCTGGACACGTTCCAGCTTGTCGACATCCTTCTTGAATTGAGGTGCCCAGAACTGGACACGGTATTCCAAAGGAGGTCTGACCAATGCAGAATGGAGTGGTACCATTACCTCCCTCGATCTAGACACCAGACTCTTACAGGTGAGCTTTCCCCAGACCAGCCAGGAATCAAAGAAGGACGGCACATTGACCAATGGCAGAGTGGGGAATCCTGGAGTTTTTAAGGACTAGTTCAGAATCCTAGAACCCTAGAGCTGGAAGAGAACCCAAAGGCCATGCGGTCCTTCTGCCATGCAGGAACACACAGTCCAAGCCCTCCCTTTGACAGATGGCCAAAACCTCCAAAGAAGGAGGAGCGCACTCCATCGAGGAAGCAGTCGATTCCACCATCCGACTGCTCTTACCGTCTGGAAGTTCTTCCTAACATTTAGCTGGAATCTCTTTTCTTCCTGGAGTTTGAAGCCATTGCTCTGTTTCCTGTTCTCTGAAGCAGCAGAAAACAAGCTTGCCCCATCCTCCATAGGGCATCCTTTCAAATATTTAAAGATGGCTGTCCTGTGACTTCTTAACCTTCTCCTCTCCACGCTAAGCATTGCCAGCTCCCTCAGCTGCTCCTCATAGAATCATCATAGAATCATAGAAATGTAGAGTTGGAAGAGACCACAGGGGCCATCCAGTCCAACCCCCTGCCATGTACCTCTCTCGATCTAGACACCATACTCCTATTGATGCAGCCAATAATTGCATTGGCTTCCTTGGCTGCCGCATCACACTGCTGACTCATGTTCAGCTTGTGATCTATGAAGACTCCTAGATCCCTTTCACACGTACTGCTATCCAGCCACGTGTCCCCCATCCTGTATTTGTGGATTCCATTATTTCTGCCTAAGTGTAGGACCTTCCACTTCTCTCTGTTGAATTTCATTTTGTTCGCCCTGGCCCAGCTCTCCAATCTATCCAGGTCATTTTGAATTTTGATCCTGTCCTCTGGCGTATTAGCAACCCCTCCCAATTTGGTGTCATCTGCAAATTTGATCAGCATGCCCTCTATTCCTTCATCCAAGTCGTTGATAAAAATGTTGAACAGCCCTGGGCCCAGGACAGAACCCTGTGGCACCCCCCAAAAGTCCCTTCTCTCCAGGATGAAAAGCAGCCATTCGTGATCACCCTTTGGGTTCGGTCGGTCAACCAATTACAAATCCAACGAACAGTAGCCCTGTCCAGCCCACATAGGGCTTCACAGTTTCCAGAAGCTGACCAGGAGTAGTAAGTTCTCCCAAGCTTCCAGACTGAGTTTAAAATCGCTTTAGGTCCTGCACTGGTCTGGTTGGCAGCTATATTCAGACACAGACACCCCGGGGAGGGGCCCCCATTCCTGCTGCCCCCATTCCTTTCCCCGATGCTGGCTGCTCTAGGGCAGGGAGCCAGGACTTCCTCACTCAAGTTAGCTCCGCACAGTGGCAGCGTATCATTGAGGTCACAGCCAGAGTCCTCTGCTGCACGGCTGCTGTGACACGATGCCAGCGAGGCCAGCCTCAGGGCACCGCAGAGATGGGACCCGGCTGACTCATTACAGTCCAGCCATGCAGTCTGCACGACCCAACCCCAGCTGCCCTGCCTGGCCCGCTGAGTAATGTTTAAGGACAGAGAGAGGCAAGGACGGGGAATGGCTAGCGAAAAAAGAGGAAGAGTTAACCCCCATCCGAGAGGGTAAGGAGAAGATCCTGGGAGGGGTGAGCCGGAGGGGGCTGTGTTTTTGGAAGAGTGGCAAGGAAGGGAGGTGCTGGGCTTGCAAACCATCATGTACCACACTGAGCTCTCTCTCTCTGTGTTTGTGTGCATGTCTGTCTCTGTATATCTTCTAAGTTGCACGGACTGAGGGCCTTTCCGCACGACCCTGTTATAGTGCTATTATTCCACTTCCAAACTCCAATGGAATCCTGGGATTTGCAGTTTAGGGAGGTGTACTTAGCATTCTCAGCCAGAGAGCTCGTGGGCCTCAGGAAACCACAAACCCCTGAATTCCACAGGAGGTTGAAAGTGGAATAATAGCAATGCAACAGTGCAGGGCAAAAAGACGTTAAGACTCGGCAGAGCAGCTATTAAGGAACCAGACAAGATCCTCAACTATAAAGATAATTAATTAAATCCCAAAGTCAAGATTCATCCATGCCACAGGATTTCCAGTTTCTACACATGGACGTGAAAGCCTCCAGTTGTGACTCCTGGCCATCCCAACACGCTGGGTCATATCCTGGCCCATCACACGATTACGTTAATGGTTTGGGACTTTCTTGGGGTCAACCCTGCCACCTGGGACTTTTTTCGGAGGTCTAACAGCTGCAGTGGACCTTTTCCTCCATTATAAGGATTTGGGGGCTCAAACGTGTGCCCCAGGAACTTGGAGGCCAGACTACTGTAATCCCCTTTACATGGGGCTGCCTCTGAAGATTGTTCATCTATTAGGCCAAAATGCAGCAGGTAAGGTGTTAATGGCTAGACATAAATGCTAGAAATAAACTTTTCTTTAAAAGAAAAAGACTTTTGCAGCCGAACAAAGCACCGAGGTTGCCATGACAACAGGACTCAGTGAGGCATGTCCTTGCCTTGGTCTGTCCAGTTTTGTGTTTCCCCGAGAATTGCTGTTGGCACCAAATCCCACCTGAATAGGGATTTGGGGCAACATTTATAGTTCCACAAAGGCTGAGTGATCAGACAAAGCATTTTCCATTTGTGGTACTATATTCTCTACCCTGATATTCCATAAATGGCTCAATGTTTTACTACAAAAGGCACCCTGAAGGTCATCCAGCAGGATGTCATGCAGGAATTCACTGCTAAAAATATGGGTATGCAAGAGGAGGGGGTTATTATGTGGAAGAGGGTGGCCAACAGTCCCTAGACACAAAGGTTGCAGCCCCCCAACAGCAAGTCCAAATACTTTCATTTTCTTTCTGCAGTCCCTCTCAAAATGGCAACAGGAAGTGATGTGATGTCACTTCCTACTACCATTTTGAGAGGGACTGTGGAGGAAACAGAGGTATTTGGGGGTAGTCCAAGGTTCTGGGCTGCTCAGGAGGGCATTCTTGCTTATTTTCATGCATTTGAGGGGCTTTCAATGTTATTTTGGGCCAAATTTGACTGAAAACCATGCTGACTTTTTTTAAAAAACTGGGGAACCGGGACCCTTTGAGGAACTGGTGGAGGCCTTCAGGGGCCACAAAAGTGGGGTCCAGGGTCCACATGCCCCCTCCAGGTGGCACTGTGCTCACCCCAGCATGCAATCTTTACTTAAAAGCCTTCAACGGAGGAGAACCTCCGGCCCTCCATGGGATTGTGTTCCACGGTCAAACTGACCATCAGATTGGTTTTCCTGGTGTTGAGTCAGAATCTCCTCTCGCGTAATTTGAATCTACTGGTTTGGATCCCACCCTCTGGAGGAGCAGAAAACAAGCTTGTTCCATATGTGCTTGGAAGACAAGCTTGGGAAACCATACTGCTTCTGGACTGATCTCTCCACCTTTATGGAACCATCAAGTTGTCCCAAACCCCTCCCAAAACTGCAAACCCCAGGATTCCATAGGAGGTTGAAAGCGGAATCATCGCGCTATAAGAGTGTAGTGCGGAAAAGGTCCCTGTGTAGTGGTGGTGGTGGGGTGGAACTGCTTGTTGCTCATGTTCTGCTCATGAATATCAATTATTCTGCTTGTGAGGTACGCTACTATATCTCACCAGAATTTTTCCTCAACAAGAAATGCACTTGGCTGTCAATGTTATTAAATTTATTAGAACTCCGCCTGCAGATCTTCCATCCAGCAAGCAGCCACAAGAACCGCTTTCCTTAAGCTTGCACCCTCTAGCTATGTTGGACTAGAACTCTCAGCATGTCCAGCTGCGTGCTTTTGGGAGTTCTAGTCCAAACCACCTGGGAGGCATTGAGTTAGGGAAAGCTCAGCCAGACTTGGGGTGAGAAGAATACAGAAAGGGGAAACACAGAGAATACAGAAGAAGGAAAGCTCTTCCCAGAGGACTGATTTTAGCATTCCCCTTGCACAGGTAAGACTGTGGTGACCTCTGCATCCAGAATCTGGAACAATAGGATGAATATGGAGGCTGTTTCAAAGTGGCTACGTAATGAAGGACGAGGGTGGAAGCGGATGGAAGATTTGTTGCAAGCCTTGAGAAGACAGCTTGCAGAGGAGACTCTTCCTGTCTGCAAAATCCACGTTACTCGGAAACGAAGGCCGCTCTGACAGCCGAGCTCATCCAGCAGAAGGTTAAATGGCAGCTGGAACTGAGCCTCCAATTACTGATGCAAAGAAAAAGCACAGCTCAAGCGGGAGGTCATATATTATCAGGAATTTTTTCTTCTTTTCGGTTCCGTCTGTGTATTTGTTTTCTTTGGGAGCCGCTTGGCAGGCAATGGCAGCACTAAGATCCAGCGAGGAGAAGATGAAAAGAGAAAAGTTCAAGTGAGGAATACAGCGCGTTCCTTGTAACCCAGAAGCGGCAATTAGAATCGCCTACCAGAGCGAGGAGGGAATGTTCTGCCACCGCAGCCGAGACAGACCGAAAGAAGATGGGCAAAAGATCAGCCTCCGCTAATTGGGCTGGAAAGAAGAAATCACACCGCCAAACACTACACGCCAGAGGATGGCTGGCTTTGAACTTGGCGACACACACACAGAGAAAAAGAGGTTACTTGCAAGCCCGACACCTTAAGGGAGACATTCCTGACTGCTAAAAAAATGAGATTAAAGATCATAGCTGGAGCAGCCAGCTTACTGTCTCTGGAAAGTCTCAAGCAGAGAGAGATGGTGATGGCACCCCCTACTGAATGCCTGTCTCCAGCACGGTGTTGCTGTTGTCATTTCCAACCTATGGCAGCCCTAGGGTGAACCCATCATGTTCTTCTCTTGGCAAGATTTATTCAGAAGAGGTTGCCACCACTGAAGTCCTCTGAGCCTGAGAGAGGGTGACTTCCCCAAGGCCACCCAGTGCACCTCCATGGCTGAGTGGAGATTCAAACTTTGGGCTCCCTGGGTTCTAGTCCAACACCCATTATAACATGTTGGTTCACATCCCCAGTATCTGGGACTCAAAAGGTTGATTGCTCCTGGATGTGGAGGTTCTTAGAGTCACGGAATGCTAGAGCTGGGAGAGACCCAATGTCCATCCAGACCAACCCTCTTCTGCCATGCAGGGAGGACAAAACCAAAGCTCTCACAGAATGATTGAGCTGGATGACCCTAAGGGTCATCCAATCTAACCCCTTCTGCCATGGAGGAAAACACCATCAAAGCACCCCCTTTGACAGATGGCTATCCAGTCTCTCTTTAAAAACCTCCAAAAAAAGAGGTTTCAATTCAAGAAGGATATCAACAAGCTGGAACGTGTCCAGAGGAGGGCAACCAAAATGGTGAAGGGTCTGGAAGCCATGAAGCCCTATGAGGAATGGCTTAGGGAGCTGGGTGTGTTTAATCTGCAGAAGAGAAGGTTAAGAGTGATCATGATAGCCATGTTTGAGTATTTGAAGGGATGTCATGTCGAGGAGGAGCAGGCTTATTTTCTGCTGCTCCAGAGATCAGGACAAGGAGCAATGAATTCAAACTGCAGAAAAGGAGATTCCACCAGAATCTCAAGAAGAACTTCCTGACACTTAGAACAGTCTGGCAGTGGAATATGTGGCTGCCTCCACGGAGTGTGGTGGAGTCTCCTCCTTCTTTGGAGGTTTTTAAGCAGAGGCTGGGTGGCCATCAGTTGGGAGTGCTTTGATGTGGGTTCCTGCATGGCAGAAGGGGGTTGGACTGGATTTGGCCCCTGGGGTCTCTTCCAACTCTACGATTCTATGAGGAGGAGACTCTACCACACTCCATTGAGGCAACAGCGGACTCCACCATCAAACTGCTCTTACTCTCAGGAGACTCCCTAATGCTCAAGTGGAATCTCTCTTCCTGTAGTCTGAAGTTGTTGCTCCATGGTGTCCTAGTCTTTGGAGCAGCAGAAGACAAGCTTGCCCCATCTTCTATATGGCATCGCTTCAAGTATTTAAATGCAGCTACCCTGTCGCCTCTTAACCTTCTCCTCTTCAGGGTAAACACACCCAGTTGCCAAAGCTGCTCCTCAGAGGGCTTCATGGTTTCCAGGCCTTTTCCAGATCTTGTTTTAAGATCTTCTGAATGGTGATGCTGAGTGATGTTACCCAGAGCCGCCTTCCCTAACCAGGGGGCCATCTGGATGCACTGGACAACCACCACCACCACCGGTCCCATTAGTGAGGATGGTGGGCTTGTAGGACAACACAGACTAGTCTACGGAAGGTTCCAGTCATCCTATCTCCTTCTACTGGCAGGGAAAGCGATAGAAAACACTGACCATTCTCAAGCGTGCAATTTCACACTCAGGGGGTTGCTTAGTGAACTCGCTAGTGAACTGAGGCGCTATTGTAACAGAATGTGCAACCAGAACCAGCGTGGTTGGTGTGAAGAGCAAGTGTGTTGTAGTGGCTCTAGAGTCCATGGTTCAAATCCCTGCTCTCTCCACTGGGAGACTGATCTTGGGCAAGTCATACTCTCTCAGCCTCAGAGGAAAGCTGCGGTAGAAATCCTCCTTTGGAGAAATCTTTGGGGGAGGCAGCATGGCTGGTGGTTAGACAAGGACTCCAAGGGACCAGGGTTCAAATCCCTGCTCAGGCTTGGAAAACCACAAGCTCACCTTGGACTAGTCACATTCTCACACCCTCAGAGGAAGGCTATGGCGGCAAACCTCCTCTCAATAAAAAATCTTGTTAAGAGAACCTTAGGAAAGGCTGAAAGTCAGAGTCAACCTGACGTTTAAGGGGCAGCATGACATTGCAGTCAAAGTTTTGCAGCAGGCCTCCGAGAGACTTGGGTTCAAATCCTTGCTTGGCTCTGGAAACCTACTGGTGACCTTGGGCAAGGCGCCACGCTGCCTCTCAGCCTCACAGGAAGGCAAAGGCCAACCCCCTCTGAACAAATCTTGCAAAAAAAATGTTAGGAGCCTCATAAGTTGAAAACCACTTAAAGGAACACAGCAACAATAAATGTACCGTGCCATGTACACCCGCAGATGCGAATGCACAGCAGGCAGGACTCCTTTCCCGCACCCTGGAGCTGAATAGGGCTATTATGCATCAGACAAAGATGTCCAGCTGCTTCCCTAGGAGAACTTACAGATGGGGAACACATCAACAGATTGCCAGTCACACAATTATTGCCTTATTAGACAATATAACACTATTCTGGGAAAGACCCTCAAGGCCATCCAGTCCAACCCCCTTCTGCCATGCAGAAAGACGCAATCCAAGCATTCCCTTTCACAGACGGCCATCCAGCCTCTCTTTAAACACCTCCAAAGAAGGAGGCCATGTTATTAGTATCAGCAGTGGGACTTCTGGGCCTCCTCCTTACTTTCTGACTGCCTGGGGACGGGGACAGGGTTGTTACGTGTCAGTCCTTCAGCCTCCCTAGAAGTGCCTTGCTAGTATGGGCTGAGAATAGCTCAGAAGCTATGAAGGTCTCCCATACCTGCCTGGTACCAATTTCCTCATCAGTTTAAGGAGAGTCAGGTGTGTTGGTCTCTTTTCAGGATAAAAAGAAGGAATGAACCCAGTGGTACATTGAAGACTAACCAATGTAGTTCAGCATAAGAGAACTTTAGTCCACAAGAGCTCCTGCTGAAATAAATTGGGTTAATTTTGAAGTACTGCAGGACCGTTCAGGAACTTTTTCTGATGGGATGAGCCATTCTGCAGTGGTGCTGGGCACTGGGCTCTCTCCTTCATTTTAGATCTCTTGGAGGTGATCTAGCTGTGGATGGCAGGGGGTTGGACTAGATGGCCCTCTGGGTACCGTCCAACTCCATGACTCTGTGACTCCTGCCTTTTTTTATTCCCCATCTGGCGTTTGCTCTGACGCCTGTCCTCTTTGTCACCTTCCAAGGACTTGAGATGGCAGCGAGGACAGGACTGGATGCAGCCCAGTCTCTGTGTTCTGCCACCTGGACCATCTCAGCAAGGCTTTCTCTTCCTCGGCTCCTAATCCCACTTCTCGGCAGGCGTTTCAGGAGCCCTTTCAAACAGCCAGGGCCATTCTTTAGCCAATTCCCTTGGCTCGCGGTGACGGCCATCTGGGCCCGCTGGCCTTCGTGCCCCCCAGTTTTGTATCCCCAGCGCTATCTGACCTACTTGGATCGATAGCCACATTCCACAAAGTCAGCATGTCCGCCTGTAATTGCTCTTTCGGCTTCCAAAGCCCGATTCCCTCCCCTCTTCTCTGCCCCTATCATCATGACAGAACCAAATTAAATAAGTTCCTTTTGGTAGTGGAGCCATTTGACAATTCTCATTAATGTAATCTCCCTTTCATTTGTTAATGGGACCCACGTTCGCTCACTCCCTCTCCATCTTCTTCCCTTGATGCCAGGCCTGATAGGCGGGCAAGAAACCGCCATTTCCCTCTGAGGACCCTCTCCAGCGGGAGAAAAGCAACTACCTCCACAAAACATTGTGTTGGGTTTTAACTTTCCAGTTGGCACGCAAACTCCAGACTCCTCCGGGTGGAGAGAGAGCTGCCTGGGATCTTGCACCCACCTGCAGTCGGCAGTGGGACAACACAGGCCAGGGCTGGCCAGCACCCCCTTCTTCCGCCCAGAGTTAGTTTTGATGGTGTAACATAGAACCTTGAATCCTTTTGGTATCCTACACCTGAGTAACTTCCCTTGCACATGCCTTTCTTACCATTGTACAACGGAAATATACAATTCATGATTACAGTGCCCCCTCCACTTTTGTGAGAGTTCAGGGCACAGTGGAAAAAAACACGAATAACCTCCCATGCCATGCTTCCCTTCCTTTCCAGGGCTCCCCACCATTCTCTTGCATGTTGCCTCGGCATGCATTCTCCACACCAGGGCAGAATGCAAGGGAATGGGAGGGGTGAGCTCCAGAGGGGAGAATGTGCACACATGCCTCCCCCTCAATTTCCCTTGCCTTTCTCCCAAAAGCGCTTGCCTCCCTTGTGCCCAGCAAAATGCAAGGGAATAGGAGGAGGAGAAAGGGAGGGGAGTGTGATAGATGATGAAGCTGTGATTGAGGAGCAACTGATTGTGAATCATAGAATCATAGAATCATAGAAATGTAGAGTTGGAAGAGACCCCAGGGGGCATCCAGTCCAACCCCCTGCCATGCAGGAACACCCTCAAGGCACTCCCGACAGATGGCCATCAAGCCTCTGCTTAAAAACCTTCAAGGAAGGAGACTCCACTACACTTCGAGGCAGCAGATTCCACTGCCGGACAGTCTTGACCGTCAGGAAGTTCTTCCTGAGGTTCAGGTGGAATCTCCTTTCCTGCAGCTTGAATCCGTTGCTCCTTGTCCTGGTCTCTGGAGCAGCAGAAAACAAGCCCTCTCCTTCCTCTACGTGGCATCCCTTCAAAGATTTAAACATGGATATCATGTCCCCTCTTAACCTTCTCTTCTGCAGACTAAACATACCCAGCTCTCTAAGTCCATCCTCATAGGGCTTCATGGCTTCCAGGCCCCTCCACCATTTTGGTCGCCCTCCTCTGGACTTGCTCCAGCTTGTCAATATCCTTCTTGAATTGGGGTGCCCAGAACTGGACACAGTATTCAAGATGGGGTCTAACCAAAGCAGAGTAGAGTGGTACCAGTACTTCCCTTGTGCTTGGGGCTGAGCCAGTGAGTGAGCAAGTCAACCTGCAAACATCCCCTGTACTGGAAGGTCAAACAGAGATTGAGTCGCCCCAGCCAGCTCATGACAGAAAGGGAATCAGCAGTGATGTTGAGGAGTTGCAGCCAGCTGTGCCCATCAGCCCTCAATCATGAAGAAGGCTGAAACGGGCTGCTCAGAGGGAGGCTGCTTGGTCTAGGTTGAAGAAATAACAAGCAGTACCTGCTCACAGGGGTGAGCAGGTGCCGCAGGCGTGGCTGCTCCTTGCTTGCAGCAAATTATTAGCAAGCCCTCACAACCTTTGTGTCTCTTGCTCCCTGAAACCCTCAGGATGGATCTCTGCTTCCTGAACCTTTGGACTGGACCTTGACCTGGCTCGGCTTGTGTTTTCCTGGTGTTTGGTATATTCAAACTCCCCAGGTGTTCCTGGCCTCTCTCCTCCCTTGCTGGCTGCGGCCCGGCAAGGCAGGGAGAGATTCCTGACAAGGGGAAGGCTTGAGGTCACAAATAATCAAATTTGTGAAGGTCAAACCCCCAAGTGTGGAGGGAGGGTTGTACACAATTCCACAAGTGTCACTATTTCACAGAGGTCTAAATCCTATTGTTAGTGGCAACTGGAGCAGAATTAGTGAATTAGCTGGATTTGCCTTCTTACCGATTCATCATTCAATAGCTGATGGAATGGGTTCCTTCTAGCAAGGCCTTTTGCACAACACTACAGACCTGGAGTTGTATATCTTGGGATGGTGTGTAAATATCCTTCAGGGCCCCACTAGATTCCCTGGCATTGCGAAAACAACTTCCGTGCATTATTCCCTAAAGACCAGGCAGCATGGGCAGAGACCCCTTCAGTTCAACTCAGCAGAAGAGCGCTGTACAGTCAGCCCCCTGCACCCATGGGTTCTGCATCCATGGATTCAACAACCCGTGGCTTGAAAATATTTGGGGAAAAAAATCCAAACAGCAAACCTTGATTTTGCCACACACTGATGTGTAGGCACACCCCGTGACAGCCTCCCACCACTTCACATGATCCTCAGGCTCTCTTCGGCACTCGTTTGAGTTGTTCACCATTTTATATGAGGGATGTCATTTTACAACGCCATTGCGCATAAAGGGACTTGAGCATCCAGAGTTTGGGTCCTGGAAGCAAACTCCAGTGGGAAATGGAGGACCCTCTGTATCTGCAACCCCACTGTGTGAGTTCAGACTTGAATTACACAAGCACAATGGAGGACCTCAAGCAGAATCATACAGCTGTGATTGACCCCAAAGACCCTCTAACCCAAGCCCTGCCAATGCAGTTCTCCCCTGCTGAAGCACCCCTAAGAGATGGCCCTTGGACCAGAACGAATTCACGGGCTTTTGGTTGCTTTCTGTGTCATTCAGAGTGGTAAATCCACCCCAGGCTTTCATCTGAACTTTATAGGGGTGATCCAAGATCCTAAACCATACTGCTAAAATAGACTCAGCACTTTGGGTAGCTGGCAGCCCCCTTAAATCTAGAGAAGATTCAGGACCCCACTGGCATAGAAGCCACCAGCAGCTGCCAATTTTTCCCAAACGGAAAAATTACTTGTTTAGACCACAGCTTCAGAATCCTTCATCAACCATGGCAAGTTTCCAGGAGTTTTGGTAAAGCAAAGTAAAATTCACAGGCTCTGTTCTTTCCATGTTGTGCAGCAGCTAGTAAAAGAAGATGCATCTCTCCCTGTCTCTGAACCAGGGCAGCCATACTAAGGGGAACACTAAATTTAAATGTGCCCATGTGGTTTGGCACCTGCAATACCACCTTCAGTCACTGGGTGGCAGGCTTCCCTAACCAATACATAGACTTCTAGTCAATTCAATGTGAAGCTGGGGGGGAAAGTCCAGAAACAAAGATACGGAGCAGTCCCTTCCTCTCTGACTGGGCAGCCCCCCTTCAGAGCCATGCAGATAGTAGACCCCTCCTCACAGAGCTTTAGCAGTACACAATGTCATGCAATATGCCAAGAGTTGCCTGTGGCTGTGAGTTCGCTTAGATAGAGAGCACACAATATCCTCAACTCACAAAACCTGTGTAGCTTCACGTGAGGATTTGATCCAGTTGAGGCTTCCTCTAGCCCATCTGACTTCATTGACTTTAGCTGTAACTTTTCAATATACAGTTGTATCTCCTCTTTTTCTTTTCCCTGCTCATTTGATGTAGTTTCCATGTGCCACTTAAGGGACGCATACAGTTCTAACACAGCTGTACCACAGATTGAGGCAATAGCAGCCTTTTGGCGAACATTGTCCCTATGATTGGGGGGCAGGGAAGAGGCAAGGCAGTAACAAACTCCAGACAGCCCCTTACCCTCCACCCACCACCCACCACCCAAGAGGACAAGGACCACACAGAAGAAAAGGATAGACCACGAAAGACTGTCTCCCACAACTTCTTGCATTCCAGATGTGTTGGGACTACCATTCACTGACTCCCCCAGACAGCTATGGAAGCTCTTTAAGTCTGGAGGATCTGGAACTGGATGCTGGCTGAAGATTCTGGAAGCTGTAGTCCAAGACTTCAAGAGAAAACCTCCATTGCAAGACTGAGAGATGGTTTTCCCCGAATAACACATGAAAGGAACAAGAGATCTTGCAAAGATCTCACTGGAAGAGTTTGCAGAGAAACCCAGCTGGACTGGTTCCACCTGGAAGGTCTCCTCTCATTGGTTTCAGAGGGGAGCTGACTCACCCCCTAAACCAGCAAGACAACAGTTTCTCCAAAAACGCCACAAGGGAGTTTGTACCATGCTGGCTGGTGGCTTCCATGTCAGCAAAGTGGTGACTCCACTCCAGGTTTTAGCCTGAACTTTAAAAGAGGTATGGTGAGCCCTATCCCTCCCAAATAAGTTTGGTACCTTGGATAAAGTTTGGATTAAAAGCTAATGGACATAGGATTCCCCAGCCATGAGTCAGGGTGGTCCTGCAGGCAAGGCCCGAGATCTCTCTAAATCACTCCTCCTTGTCCTTGTCCGCTTTATTGGGCTATAAATGTAACCATCCTTCCCTCTCCCTCCCTCTCCTTTTCCCACACACTTCTCAAGCCATTTCTGCCCTACCATGTTATAGTGCTATGATTCCACTTTCAACCTCCTGTGGAATTCTAGGGATTGTAGTTTACTGAGGCCAAAGAGCTCTATGGTTGAAAATTCTAAAGGCCCCTCCCTAAGCTGCAAATCCCAGGATTGCATAGGAGGCTGAAAGTGGAATCTTAGCAGTATAACAGGGCAGTGCGGAAATGGCCTCAGTTGCACAAGGGGACACATAGACGGAAAGGACTGAAAAATTCTCACTCACCAACATCAGACTCCTTGTGGGTTTTGATGATTTCAGCCAGTTCAAAATTCCCCGCAATGATGGCCACCTGCAGGAGGAGGAAGCAGAAAGACAGGAGAGTCAACCGGACTGCAAAATATACCATAGAACTATGGAATCGCAAAGTTGGAAAATATTCCAAGGATCATCTAGTCCAGCAGTTCTCAACCTGTGGGTCGCGACCCCTTTGGGGGTCGAATGACCCTTTCACAGGGGTCGCCTAAGACCATCGGAAAATACGTATTTCCAATGGTCTTAGGCTCCATTCCCTCCTCGGTGGTGGTGCGCAAGCGCGAGCCACGTGCTCGCGTCCTCCTGCCCCCGTTCAGAAGGGACTGAAATCGCTCCCCTTCTCTGCTACCGGGAGAACCTCCCATCTGACGGGCCAGCTTGGGGGGGCGGAGACAGCACGGGGGGCAGGCCCCCTCCTTGCCATGGCCCCCGCCCCATCGCCACGGAGGGGGGCGCTGTGGAAGGTCCGAGGGGCTGCAAGGCGGCGCTTTTCCAGGGGGGCGAGCTGCACCTGGCGCAAAAGACAAAGGCGCTGGGATTCCTCCCCCACCCCCGGCCAGGGTCGACACTCTGGAAACTTTTCCCACACTGCTCCCCCAGTGGAAACGAGAACGAATCAGAGCCTGGGGGGGTTCCCGGAGTTTTTTCCCAGGGGAGACGCACGGCTCCTCTTTCCCTCCCTGCCCCCCCCATTCCTGGCTGGCGAGGTGGCCTTTGCCAGTGGGGGGGAGGCATTGTAAATAATAAATAAATAATTTTATGGTTGGGGGTCACCACAACATGAGGAACTGTATTAAAGGGTCGCAGCATTAGGAAGGTTGAGAACCACTGATCTAGTCTGATCCCGTTTGGCCCACATAGGCAGTTCCCAGTGAAATCATCCCTGGGAGGCAGCCCTCAAACCTCTAGTTAAAATCACTGATGCTGGTTCCTCTGTTGAACAGCTCTTGCTGTCAGGAAGTCCTCCCTCATGTTTAGATCCACACCATCTTCTTTTGTCCGTTTTAAAAACACAGCTTTGGAGACTACTTTCTGGAGCAGCAGAAAACAAGCTCATTCCACCTTCCATGTGCGGACAGTCCTTCAGATATTTAGAAGTGGCCGTCACTTCAGTGTTCTCCAGGCCAAACGCTCCCATCCGCCTCAGCCGTTCCTCAGAAGGCTTTTGGTTTCCAAACCTAGCGTCATCTGAGGCACCCTTCTCTGGACCAACTAAAGTGTACAGCTCTTTATATCATTCAAGCACACAATGACCCTGTGAAGTTGGCCATTAATGTTGTCCCTTCCCATTTAGGGAAGAGGGACCCAGAGTCAGCAAAGCCACAAGATTAATTTATACGGTGTGCAGGCAGCATTTGAGCTCAACATTTCTGCAGTCCAAGAATCTGCACTCCTGCAGTACATTTCTGTCTCTGGTGATCTTTGCTTGCTGCAACCAGAGACCAGGACAAGGAGCAATGGATTCAAGCTGCAGGAAAGGAGATTCCACCTGAACCTCAGGAAGAACTTCCTGACAGTCAGGGCTGTCCGGTAGTGGAATCTGCTGCTTCGGAGGTAGTGGAGGCTCCTTCCTTGGAGGTTTTTAAGCAGAGGCTTGATGGCCATCTGTCAGGAGTGCTTTGAGGGTGTTCCTGCATGGCAGGGGGTTGGACTGGATGGCCTCTGGGGGTCCCTTCCAACTCTATATTTCTATGATTCTATGATCATCTTAAAACTAGGCTGCTCCAGAGACCAGGACAAGGAGCAATGGATTCAAGCTGCAGGGAAGGAGATTCCACCTGAACCTCAGGAAGAACTTCCTGACGGTCAGGGCTGTCCGGCAGTGGAATCTGCTGCCTCGGAGTGTAGTGGAGGCTCCTTCCTTGGAGGTTTTTAAGCAGAGGCTGGATGGCCATCTGTCAGGAGTGCTTTGAGGGTGTTCCTGCATGGCAGGGGGTTGGACTGGATGGCCTCTGGGGTCCCTTCCAACTCTACATTTCTATGATTCTATGACTACTTAAAACTCAGGCTGCTCCAGAGACCAGGACAAGGAGCAATGGATTCAAGCTGCAGGGAAGGAGATTCCACCTGAACCTAGGAGATTGACGGTCAGGCTGTGAGTGATCCTCCTCGGAGTGTAGTGGAGGCTCCTTCCTTGGAGGTTTTTAAGCAGAGGCTGGATGGCCATCTGTCAGGAGTGCTTTGAGGGTGTTCCCATGGCAGAATGGGTTGGACTGGATGGCCTGTGTGGTCCTTCCAACTCTACATTTCTATGATTTATGATTCTATGATTAGCTTGGTTCAAAAATCCTCACTGCCACCAACCCCTGGTTGTCTTCTTCTCTATTCCATAGAACTATTGGGACACAGGCAAGCAAATCTTCACTTCGTTCATTCTTGCACGGAAGAACAAAGAATTTCAAAAGTTCTCGGGGGTGAGATTATAAGAATTTTTAGAAATGTTTTGGGGTTTTTTTTCGAAGTAGTTGAAGTCTTTCTGGGAAAAACTCACCTACACAGAGCACACTGGTTTTGTGTGACAACCCATTTTTTCGTGCATAAAAACATTTTTTTGCAGAAAATGCATCATTTTATTGTCATTCAATTCAAAAACATTTTTTGGAATAAACCTTTTTGGGCCCAAAAGTCCCCAAATCCGATAACTAACTAAACAAATAAATAAGATGAAGTGCTTGTTCGAAGAAGCTGATCAGGTTTATGAAGAGAGACTATTAAATTTTGGTAGAAAGAAACTTATTGAGATAAGTAAGATCACTCGAAGGGAAAGGGAACAATGAAGAAAAGAATAGAGTAAAGAGACAAGGAAGACCGAGGGAGAGGAAATAGGAGAGTTGGAGTAAAATCAAGTCCAGAGGAGGGCGACCAAAATGGTGAGAGGCCTGGAAGCCATGAAGCCCTATGAGGATAGACTTAGAGAGCTGGGTATGTTTAGTCTGCAGAAGAGGAGATTAAGAGGGGACATGATAGCCATGTTTAAATCTTTGAAGGGATGCCACGTAGAGGAGGGAGAAGGCTTGTTTTCTGCTGCTCCAGAGACCAGGACAAGGAGCAATGGATTCAAGCTGCAGGAAAGGAGATTCCACCTGAACCTCAGGAAGAACTTCCTGACGGTCAGGGCTGTCCGGCCGTGGAATCGGCTGCCTCCATGGAGTGTGGTGGAGTCTCCTTCCTTGGAGGTTTTTAAGCAGAGGCTTGATGGCCACCTGTCGGGAGTGCTTTGAGGGTGTTCCTGCATGGCAGGGGGTTGGACTGGATGGCCCCTGGGGTCTCTTCCAACTCTACATTTCTATGATTCTATGATTCTATGATTCAACAAGTTTGGGAGCATGCAGAGAAACTTGAAAATGGTCATGTTTATGTTATTGTTGGATGGTTAAAACTAAGGAAT
This sequence comes from Ctenosaura bakeri, assembly GCA_948474755.1. NCBI lineage: Eukaryota > Metazoa > Chordata > Lepidosauria > Squamata > Iguanidae > Ctenosaura > Ctenosaura bakeri. Next base: position 312,572 of record CAOLHI010001080.1, read on the forward strand.
AACCAGCCAGTATAGAGAAAAGAAAATAAGGGAAGGGTTTGTTTTTTTAAAATTAAGAAAATAAATGATCAGGGATTGGATGGAACTGGATAATTTAGTTTATTCATGATGGGATATTTAGAAAAATAGTCGAGAGGTAAGACTACATGGAACACAAGAAGTGGGGTATTGAATCCTCTCTTCTTTTGGGGTGTATGGGAAAGAAGAGGATATGGGTGATGTAAAATAGAATGTAAATTATTACTTTTTAAATTTAACTTTCTTTCCTTTTTGAATTGTGAACTTTGAATAAGAATGAAACGGATTTTGAGAATTTTGAAATTTAATAAAAAGGTTTGAAAACAGTAAATAAGACGCAGTTGATCGACTTTTTCTTCCCACCGGTGTGGTGTCTCAACATTTAAAAACACTCTTTCCCATAAAAGATGAAAAAGAAATGCAACTACTCTTTGCATTGTGGCAAGATATAAGCAGACCCCAAGTGCCTTGAAACTGTGAGGATGCAAATGCACCCTCACCTTTTGCCCCTGTCTCCTCACCCTGACATAGGCAGACAGATTTCCAGAAATGTCTCCCCTGAAGATAGCTGAGAACCATTCAGTGCCTTCTTTTCTCTTAATCCTGGAGGGTTTCTCATAGTAGGGACAACCAACAGGGTTGCTAATAATTGATTGCAACGATACGGAACTGTAGCAGATCCAAGATGCCCAGTCCGATCTCAGGTATGAAATGGAGGCAGAGGGCCATGAAATGCTGCTGCTATCAGAATGGGAATCATAGAATCATAGAAATGTAGAGTTGGAAGAGACCCCAGAGGCCATCCAGTCCAACCCCCTGCCATGCAGGAACACCCTCAAAGCACTCCCGACAGATGGCCATCCAGCTTCTGCTTAAAAATCTCCAAGGAAGGAGCCTCCACTACACTCCGAGGCAGCAGATTCCACTGCCGGACAGCCCTGACCGTCAGGAAGTTCTTCCTGAGGTTCAGGTGGGATCTCCTTTCCTGCAGCTTGAATCCATTGCTCCTTGTCCTGGTCTCTGGAGCAGCAGAAAACAGGCCCTCTCCCTCCTCTACTGGCATCCCTTCAAATATTGAAACATGGCTCTCATGTCCCCTCTTAACCTTCTCTTCTGCAGACTAAACATCCCCAGCTCTCTAAGTCTATCCTCATAGGGCTTCTTCATGGCTTCCAGGCCCCTCACCATTTTGGTCGCCCTCCTCTGGACTTGCTCCAGCTTGTCAATATCCTTCTTGAATTGGGGTGCCCAGAACTGGACACAGTATTCAAGATGAGGTCTAACCAAAGCAGGGTAGAGTGGTACCTGTACCTCCCTCGATCTAGACACCATACTCCTATTGATGCAGCCGAGAATTGCATTGGCTTTCTTGGCTGCCGCATCACACTGCTGACTCATGTTCAGCTTGTGGTCTATGAAGACTCCTAGATCCCTTTCACACGTACTGCTATCCAGCCACGTGTCCCCCATCCTATATTTCTGTATTCCATTATTTCTGCCTAAGTGCAGGACCTTACATTCTCTCTGTTGAATTTCATTTTGTTCGCCCTGGCCCAGCTCTCCAATCTATCCAGGTCATCTTGAATTTTGATCCTGTCCTCTGGTGTATTTCCAACCCCTCCCAATTTGGTGTCATCTGCAAATTTGATGAGCATGCCCTCTATTCCTTCATCCAAGTCATTGATAAAAATATTGAACAGCACTGGGCCTAGGACAGAACCCTGTGGCACCCCACTAATCCCTTCTCTCCAGGATGAAAAGCAGCCATTCGTGATCACCCTTTGGGTTCGGTCGGTCAACCAATTACAAATCCAACCAACAGTAGCCACAGAATGGCACATCCTGCCTTAGCAGAGAGGGACAGGCAGAAAACCAAGGCATCTTGGGAAGGGCGAGGAGAGCGACAGAAATCTCCAACACTTACACAGAAATCTCAAGAGAGAGCGAGAGAATACGAAAGAGTCTTGGGACATTGCAGAAGAAAAGCCAGTAGCTCCGGAAAGGAACACGGCTGCCCACGTGCCCTCTCGTAGCCTTAAATTTTGGATCAGAAGTAGGCATATAATTTTCTTCTTGAAGGAAGCAATGAATAGTTTTAGCAATTTGCTTCTCGCTGTGTCTTCAAGAATTGTGCCATTCTCAAAGGCTATTTGGGAAATGAGAGGTATTCTGCACAAAAAATGCATGTGGTTATTCTTATTTTATTAAAATATTTATAACGCAAACGATATCAAGGGATCTCAGGGAGGCTTGCAATAGCATTAAGACAAGTTAAACAGGCTAAAAACACGTTTTGTCTGGGAAACAACATTTCCTATTCAACAGTTGGCTGGACATTCGTGGAGAACAGGATGGGCAGAAAGACATCTTTTCCTGAGCTGAAAACATAGAGGTTCCACCTAAACCTTAGAAAGAACTTCCTGACAGGCAAGAGCAGTCTGACAGTGGGATCTGCTGCTGCCTCCGTGGAGTGTGGTGGAGCCTCCTCCTTCTTTGGAGGTTTTTAAGCTGAGGCTGGAGGGCCATCTGTCCAAGGGAGGGCTTGGATGCTGTTTTCCTGCCTGGCAGGATGGGGTTGGACAGGCTGGCCCTTGGAGTCTCTTCCAACTCTAGGATTCCACAAACATATAGATATTGAAGTGAATGATGTCAGGATTTCTTAAAATGGTCTGCCGAGGTCTTAAAAACCAGGGAAAGGGCTAAGGAAGTCTTTCAGGGACCAGTAGCCATCTTATCTCCCCCCCATGCAGTGCCCAAAACCCAGATCTGCTTTCAGAAGAAAGGCTCAATTTGTCACCAGAAAAACTGGGTGGCATGAAAGATACCTGTGGCCAGGTGCTGAACCCCCTCCTCCACACCCTGAAAAAGTTATTTTTTTATTGCTGGGCCCCTTTCATCAGATGTCGCCAAGACGTATCCTTGGCCAAGAGACGCTGCCTCTGCTGCTGCTTCGTCGTCTTTGCCACGGCTGCCCTTCCCCAGGGAGTCTTGCTGACAAAGGCCTGGGATATAAATAGCTTTGGATTTATCACTCACCTGACTGGTATGCCAAAACAGAAATGGTTCTGAAGGACTGCCTCCAAAGTGCAGCTCTTTCAGAGCTTGGAAAAGTTACTTTTGTTCATAACAACTTCCAGATCCCCCTCTTCCCCAACCAAGCTGGCTAAAAGGAATGTATCTAGAGGAGTGCAACCAAAATGGCTAAAGTTCTGGAAACCATCAAGCTCCTTGAGGAGCAGCTTAGGGATCTGGGCAAGTTTAGCTTGGAGAAGAGAAGACTGAGAAACCATCTTATAAACATCTTCAGGGATGTTGTGTAGAAGATGAGGCAAGCTTGTTTTCTGATGCTCCAGAGACTAGAATGAAAACCAGTGGGTTCAAATTGTGAATGAGGAGATTCCAACTAAACATGAGGAGGAACTTGAGGATGGTGAGAGGAACTCAACAGTGGAATGGGCCACCTTAGAAGGTAGTGGTCTCCCTCTTTCCCAGGAGGTTTTCAAGCAACAGTTGGGTGGTCTCATTCCAGGGATGCTTCAGTCATGGGTTTCCTGCACTCTTACAGTGTTTAGGACAAGATGGCCCTTGGGACCTCTTCTATCTCTGTGATTTTGGATTCCAAGATGGCAGAGGTATGCACGAATATGTCTTACTACAGGTACACTGAGGAGAGCTAGAAGGAGAAGGGGCAGCTTTGGTTTAGGCCTTCCTCTGAGAACCAGGAGGTGAAGAGAACTCAGAGTGACAGAGTTCAGGACACCAGGAGGGAGAGTCTCCTCCCAGTCAGGTCAGCAGAGCTGCTCAGCAGTCGGCCTGGGGCATGGAGGGGTGGAGATGGGAAAGAGGTGGGTTTTGGATGTGCAGAGTATGACTCCTCCTCAAAGGTCTTCCAAGAGTAGGCAGGACAAGCCAAGACGCTCTAGCTTGTAGATTTCTTGACTTGTGAGGAATTGCAGGAAATTGCCTTTCTACTGAGTCAGACCCGCAGAGGACCATCCAGCCCTGTACTGCCAACTTTGGCTGGCAGGAGCTGTGGCTCACCAGAGTTTCAAGCCAGGTCCTTTCCTGGACCCAGCCAGAGGTACCAGGGAAAGGTATCTGTCCTCGTACTGCATCATCTCCTTGGGAAGCTAACTAACCAACTGCCAGCTTTGGCTGGCAGCAGCCATAGCTCTCCAAGATTCCAGGCAGAGTCTTTTCCAACTGTGCTGAAGAACGCAGGGATTTCCTGAGAGGAGTGTCTTCTGCCCAAATAATAACCAGGCTTGATGGACTCAGTCGGTCCCCTGGAGGATCGTCTAGCCCAGCACTGTTAACTCTGTTTGGCAGCTGCAGCTGTCCAAACAGGTTTTGGGAGGATTCTTTCCTCATCCTACCTGGAGATCCCCAGCATTCCCACCTGGTGGCCTTCCATCCCAGTAGCTCTCTGGCCCTGGCCCAGCTGAGCTTCCAAGTGCAGGGGTCTATGAATCTGGCAAGTTGCCCTTCTACTGGGTCAGATGCCTGGGGCGTGTGTCCGTTCAAGTAGTCTAGCATTCGCATCAGCCATCTCAGCAATTTCCTGGTCCTATCCTCAAGTTCCCCGGCCTTCTCTTCTGGTCTCACTCACAGGCCTCACTTCCTAAGCCTCCAAAATCAGACAAGATCAGGGATGTGTGAACCTAAGAAGTTGCCTTATACTGAGGTAAACCATTGGTCCACCTAGCTCAGTGTTGTCAACTCTGGGAGTCCCAGGGATCTCCAGGATTTGAGGCTAGATTCTTCCCTTGCCCTGCCCAGGACATCCGTGATCTTCTCCCCAATAGCCCCCCTTCCAAGGACTAACCGGGGTGACCCCACTTCTGACATTGGGGGGGGGAGATCAGGAGGTAGGGTGGTACGCTGCCATTTTATGTGCCACCCTCCCCATTGATAGGGAGAAGGAATTGGTTGGCTCATTTGGCAGCCCATTTTATTTCCAGGGGGAGCTGAGCTGAGTTGCTTCTTAACACCTACAGTCATTTTTGCCGAGCAAACCCTCTCCTTCTGCTTGCTCTCTGCAAAGGGAGCCATGTTTAAATATTTGAAGAGATGTCATGTTGAGGAGGGAGCGGGCTTGTTCTCTGCCGCTCCAGAGACTAGGACAAGGAGCAATGAATTCAAGCTGCAGGAAAGGAGATTCCACTTGAACCCCAGGGAGAACTTCCTGACGGTCAGAGCTGTCCAGCAGTGGACTCTGCTGCTGCCTCCATGGAGTGTGGTGGAGTCTCCTCCTTCTTTGGAGGTTTTTAAGCAGAGGCTGGATGGCCATCTGTTGGGAATGCTTTGATGGGTGTTCCTGCATAGCAGGGGGTTGGACTTGATGACCCCTGGGGTCTCTTCCAACTCTATGATTCTATGATTCTAAGGTGGCTCAGACTGCCAAGGGCAGGGAAGCACCCAACGCAAGCCGAGGCCACCCTGCTTTGGCTGGACAGCCACCTGGATGGTCAACAGTCTTTTGAGAGACCCTTTGACAGTGTCTTCCTCCTTTTCCCCAAGAAAGACACGAAGGCCTGCGCATGGGACCATGGGAAACCAAGGAGCAGGAGAACCCCCCTTTTGTTCTCCTACCTGGAACGCCGTCTGGCTGTTGTAGTTCCGATCTCTTTACTCGCACCGCGGAACAGAAGAACCCGGGCACAGCTCTCCTGGAGGATGAAAGAGGGGAGGCATCGTTAGCAAAGGAGGAGAATGACAAGGAAGTAGGCTCAGCAGAAGGAAGGTCTACATGGGGCAGCTGGCTTGGAAGAGGAATGCAAAAAATGGAAGCAGAGATGGGGGTGAAACATACTGCCATAGCGCATAGGCTTCTGCCTACCCTTTCTGGCGAGTAGAGCTTTTGCACATGTGTGAATCCGCCTTCTTCATCACCGGGCTGTTGGTCCAGCCAGCCCATAAACAGGGCCCCAGCCTCATGCTCAGGGGCATGAAATAAAAAGGGCAGCCCTGTGAGTCACCACTGTCATTCTGTCTGTCAGAGCCAGTCGGAAATTGGAGGAAAGCTGGAGGAATTGCCCCCCATGATCCATTGGTAGCCATGCCCCTGCCCAGGACTGTCTCTGCACTCCCTGGCAACTCCTCCCAAGGCCCTGGGCAGAGATCTTCCAGCTTCTTTATAGTTCAAGCAAAACTGGCCTCTTATTATCACATTATTAATATTGCTATAATTGTATCTGGAGAAGGCGTTAGTTATCAAGTTGTTCCTAACAACAGCAATGATTACTCCATATAATAACGTATATAATTTTATTTATTCATTCATTCATTCCGTGAATTTATTCATCACTTCTGTATCAGAGCCCTGATAACAATACTTCTTTTTCTCAGTTTCAATACTATCTGGAGTCTGTGACCATCAATGATTCAGATTCTCTCCACGACACTGTGAATCAGGAGACACCATTCACTGCATGACGTGGCCTCTTTCAAGCCACATCAATTGTTATAACTGTGTCCTTACGAGCCTCTCTATGGTGTTTTCCTCCAGATGTTTTGTCAGTCCATTGCTGCTGGTCCTGGTGTTGTCAGATGGGCCCTCCACTGTGTGGCAGGATGTGGGAGCAGGGCCTTCTCAGGTGTGGCACCCCACTTATAGCATACCCTTCCCTTAGAGCAGTGGTTCTCAACCTGTGGGTCGCGAACCCTTTGGGGGTCAAATGACCCTTTCACAGGGGTCGCCTAAGACCATAGGAAAATGCGTATTTCCAATGGTCTTAGGCTCCATTCCCTCCTCGGTGGTGATGCGCAGGTGCGAGCCATGTGCTCGCGTCCTCCTGCCCCTTTGGCGGGAGCACATGCAGCCACAGCGTCGCCACAGCAGGAGTGGTGGTGTGCAAGCCACGCGCTCGCGTCCTCCTGCCCCCTGTTCAGAAGGGACTGAAATCGCTCCCCTTCTCTGCTAGCTGGAGAACCTCCCATCTGACGGGCCAGCTTGGGGGGCGGCAGCAGCACAGGGGGCAAGCCCCTCCTCACCACGGCCTCTGCCCCACTCGCCATGGAGGGGGGCACTGTGGAGGGGCCGGGGGGCCGCAAGGCGGCGCTTTTCCGGGAGGGCAAGCTGCACCCGGCACAAAAGACAAAGGTGCTGGGATTCCTCCCCCCAGCCTGGGTCAACACTGTGGAAACTTTTCCCACACTGCCCCCCCAGCGGAAACGAGAGCAAAGCAGAAGCAGCAGAGCCGGGGGGTTCTCGGAGTTTTTTCCTGGGGGAGACGCGTGGCTCCTCTTTCCCTCCCTGCCTGCCCCCCCCGTTCCTGGCCGGTGAGACAGCCTTTGCCGGGGGAGGGGGAAGCCATTGTAAATAATAAATAAATAATTTTATGGTTGGGGGTCACCACAACATGAGGAACTGTATTAAAGGGTCGCGGCATTAGGAAGGTTGAGAACCACTACCTTAGAGGCTTGATTGGTGGCACCCCTAGTCTCTTTCCAATCCCAAATTAAACCTGGCTTTTTGCAAAATCCCACAGGGGCCTAATGATTCCAGTCAAGTTCTACATGGTTTTAGACTGTTTTAATTCTATGATATGGGCCAGGATACTAATATTTAATCATATGATGCAGAATGAGACAAAACATTGATTGATCGAAATCAGCCAATCAATCAAGCATTCAATGAATTAAGGATCTGGCTGCTGCTCCTGTCTCCATGATCCTGGGTCAGACGAGGACCAATGTGGGGGGGGCGCTCTCCTGCCCTTGCCAGGATGAGAAGGGTCAGGGGTCCTACCTGGTTGTAGAGGCACAGACATGGAGGGCGGTGTTTCCCGAGGCATTCTGCGCTGTCATGTCGGCCCCGTAGAAAAGAAGGTGTTCCAGGTGTTGGACATGCCCATAGCGGCAGGCCTGCTCGGGGAAGGGGATTTGGGAGGAGGAGAGAAAGAGACGGGGTCAGGGGTCAGTGGAGGAAGAGGAGGAGGAGAAAAGCTCGACTACGTCAGCACTTGTACAGCAGGTGCAGGCATGTGCGTGCACACATGTGCACACACGTGCACACACATACATGTGTTTGGAAGCATTACTCTCTGTTACTTTCCACATCACATTGACTTTTCAACTCTTGTTTTTGGGACTCCAGCTCCCAGAATCCCAGCCAAAGGGCAAAACAGACCACTTGTACACCACAAAATGCTAGAGTTAGAAGGACCCAAAAAGGGCCATTGAGTCCAAACAGTTAAATTACTCCTGAAAAGATCCCGTATTGGTTTGGGAGAGAAAAGATCAACCTTTCATCGAACCATTCTGAACACAGGAGCAATTAGCCAAAGAGATTTTCAATCATGGAGGCCAAACCACTTTCAAAGAATTGTGGAACTATAGGGCCATTTCATCCAATTCTTTGATGGTGGAGGAAATCGACCACGAAAATGGTCCTCAAAGATGCCCAGCCAACCTTGTTTAAAGACCTCCAAAGAGGGAGACTGCGGCACACTCTGAGGCCGCCGGTTTCACTGTCAAGCAGCTCTTACAGCCAAGAAGTTCTTCCAATATTTGGGTGGAATTTCTTGCAATTCGAACCCATTGTTTCATGTTCTAGTTTTAGGAGCAGCAGAGACGTCTCGCTCAGAAACGGTTCAGAAGTGGGGACCCTCTCTCTCCTTTGAGGGGTGGGGATGGGGGGAAAGGGACCCAACCACAGAGCGTCCCCCTCGGCCACTCACCTGGTGGATTTCTTGCCAGCCATTTTCGTCAACGCAGCCCACCTTGGCATAGTCGTGCAACAGCAGCTCGCAGCAGTAGGGGTCCCCTCCCACCATGGCACTGTGGTACAGAGGCGTTAATCCGCGGCTGTCCTTGTAATCCGTAGAGGCCCCCAGGTCTAACAGCGTCTGTGCAAAGCACGGTCAAAACAAGTGAGGGAAGCCGGTCAGTGCTGGCCACAGCTTCTTGGCCCAAAGGGACGGGGCTTCCGTTGCCACAACAGGGCAGCGAACTGATGCCAGGTTTTACATTTAAGGGAGCTGCTAAGGTGCTGAAACTATTTTGGAGAGTGTGAGTTACACTGGACCTGAGCTGGTGTTGCTATACAGCTTTTACTGGGGTGGGGAGGGCTGAGGGAAGAGTCAGAGCCAAGCCCAACATTGGGTCATCCTGTTCCCTGCTGTGCTGAAATTTTGCAACTGAATGCAAGGTAGAAGTATGTGAAGCTCATGGTGATGGTGGTGATGACCTCCCCTCTCCTCCTCCTCCTCTTCCCATCATTATGATCATTATCATCATCATCTTGGCAGGTTGATATCCCTTATCTGAAATGCTCAGTACCAGAAGTGTTTGGTATTTCAGATCTTTTTAGATTTTGGAATACGACACCTTTTTGGAATGGCCTTGCATCTCGTTCAACGACTACTTGTGTTGTGGATTAAATGCAAAGCTGGAGAGAGACCGAGGATCTGTGAAATGGGGGAATCCAAGGCACAGTGCTCAGCATGAATCCATGCCTCCTGCCATTTCACAGGTCCTCAGCCTCTCTCTTTGTGCTGCTGGTCACTTGCTCCTGCCTTCGAGGAGGTGACTGTGCTGCTCCCCATATTGGAGAGATGAACCAGCAGGAGCCCCATAGTTGCTTCTTTGAAGGCTGAAGCAGGTGGCTGGCAGCAGAAAGTCAGTTTTTTGATATTTTTCATTTTAGATTTCCAGATAAGGGAGGCTCAACCTGTATCATCACCATCATTGTTCACTACTAGCTTTTCTCCCAAAATTGGAACTCAAGGCATCTTCAGTCAACAGTTGATAGGCATGCAATTGTTTAAGGGGCAGAGAAAGACTGCGCATACCTGTGTGTTTGTGCATGCCAAAAAGGGCAGGGGTGGCTGGTGGCTTCCATGTCAGTGGGATAAATGAATCCAGTCCAGGTTTTGGATAGCCTTAAAGGATCTCTCCAGGGTGTTGAATCTAGTGGGCGGGGGATAGCGTTTGGCACCTTGGAGAGGTCTTTTAAAGCCTGGATCAACACTTGTAGTGGATTCACTGACACAGGAGTCCCAGGTGTTGCTGGCAGAGAGACTACCATACCAAATGTTTACTTCGTTCCTCCCCCCCAACACACCTGCTCTCTTAATGCAGACCTTGGCCCTATGGCAGTGCATCAGGAAGCCTTTGGGAGTTTGTGTTTTCTCATATATTGCAGCAATAAAGAACTCGCTATTCAATTTTACTTCTATTGACCTTTTTTTCTCCCACCTAGTACACCATCTAAAAACATCTCCAGCTTCGCTGCAATAGAAAAAAAAAATGTAGTGGGGACATAAATCTTCAGCTATTTCATTCCTGCATGTGAGAATGAATAATTTCAGTGCTCACCTCCCTCCTCCATGAGAACACAAGAGTTTCTATACCATTTTTGAGGACTATTTTGGGACTCTGTTGGGAAAAATTCATTTGCACAAAGTGACACACAGTTTTCCCTCGTGCAGAAAAAAAAGATGCGTATTTTGCACAAAATGTACTAAGTCCTGTGCAAAAATATTACCTTTTTTGCACTGAAAACCCAAGCTGGAAAATTACATGTGGGCTTTCTTTTCAGGAACCACCATTTCTTGAAAATTACCTAAACTTGCATGAATTGCATAAAATCTATGCAGTTGGCACAAAGTCATGGATTCCTGCACAGAAAAAGCCACCTGTAGTTTTTCTGGATGTGTTTTCTGTGCCTAAATAAAGAAATAAACCTGCAGGTTTCAGTGTATTTGCACAGAAGAGCCTCTTTTCTGCCCAGAAAAACACGTGGCTTCAAAACTACTTTTAAAGAGAATTTTTAGTCTGCCTTAAAACGTTTCCACTTATGTATTTAATGTTTTAGATGATTTTACCTATTGTATATCACCTTGGGAGCCCTGGTGGATTGAGAGATGGAAAGCAAATGCGATTATTCCATCGGGCAATCCACACGCATGTTTGCACAAATTAATTTTCCTGATACGAGTCCCAGAGTGCAACGAATATCGCAGCTGAGCCGCTTCCCCTCAGCGGGCTGTCTCAGGTGTTGAGATATTATCTCCCCCCAATACACATCAAGGCTGTTTAGATTAACAATTACTTAACACCCCTCCTGTGCAGCTCCCCACTTTGATCCGTTTTCAAACCACTAAGGAACCTGGGCATTCGGCTTAATGGGGGAAACACGTCTGAGCAACTGCTGGATTTTATATTTTCAAGAATGGGAGGACAGGAATGTTTTTAGTTTGTTAGTTTGTTCACTCTGGCAGTACTCAAGGCGATCTGAGGTGTAACTTGAAGCCGTTCCGGGATTCCCCCACCAAAAACTATTTTTAAAAAATTGTTTTTGTGTTCCTTCGAGTGGTTTCCAATGTATTGCAACCCTAAGGCAACTCTATCATGGGGGGTTCTTGGCAAGATTTCTCCAGGGAGGGCTTGCTGTTGCTTTCCTCTGAGGCTGAGAGAGTGTGCCCAGGGTGAGTTTGTAGGTTTGAGGGCCAAGTGGGGATTCAAACATGGGTCTCCGGAGTCCTAGTTCAACACTCAAAGCTCCACACTGTGTTAGCTCTCTTAAAAATTTATACCTTATTACAAATACGCAAACAAACAAAATGTACAAACAGGGTATAAAATGGTCACAGAAGTAAGTAATGTAGTAATTTACCATTGCTAGTCAATATGTTACAGAATCATAAAATCTTAAGAGTTGGAAGAAGCCACAAGGGCCATCTTGGGTAGATATTTTTCTAAGCTTGTTTTGGAATTATTATTAGTTAAGTCTTGCCCAGTAGTTAGCCAGGATGTATGGCACATGAATGTTGGACAATTCTGTTGCAGGACTGCAACGACGCATGGAACTATTTGCCTTTCAGGAGAGTCTGCACCACAACTCCAAGCAATCTTTTGGAGATCTGACTATGGACTGGCTTTTAAATTTCCCCAGAATGGGGACATTTCACATTGTTATGAGTTGCAACAAAGGACATCAACTTGGAAAATGCACCTGTGTGTTGCAGCGGCATGCACGCTGGACTGCAATCACATGAGGGCAGCAACAAGAGGAAGAACCTACAGGGCTTCCCAGCCCATGGAAATGTGGCGGTGAGGAAATTGGTGCAAGAGTCTCAGCAGGGAGGGCAGGGAGGACCTGGGGCATGCCACAAAAGCTGTAACAACAGGGTTGGGAATTGCAAAGCCCTCTGCATGCTGTTGGTCTACAACTCAAAGGTGTTGCTAACTTCGGGTTATACTTGCCACTGCTGGGACTTGGAGTCCAAGAAGCCCTGGAGGGCCACATGATTCCAATCCCTGCTCCACATGCTGCAGGAGAAGCAAGCAAGACATGAGAATGAGAGCCAAGGGACAACCTCCTTCTTCCATACTGGAATGCGCCTTTGTTGTCATTACGTGTGGTCAAGTTGGTTTCAACTTACGGTGGCCCTCTAAAGGGGAGATCTTGAAGGAGACCCTCTTATTAGCAGACCTGCTAAGGCCTTGCAAACTTGGAGTCAAACTTGGAGTCATGGGGGTCAATTATTGGGTTGCTAAATAAAGGCTTGGCTCAGTCCTTTGGAAGGGCACCCACTTGGTACGGAATGGCCCAGCAGAACTGTGGGCTAAACCCCAGAGGGTGAGGGAAGGCAGAGGAGCTGGGTAAATACAAGTGACAGCTTGGCCCTACGTCCTTCTTCTACGGGGTGCAGAAAAGCCACAAGCAAGGTGACAGGGACATTACTGTCTTTGAATTTGGGAGGGGAAGCCAAGAACAGGTGAAGGAAAACAAAAGGAGGAGCGAGCTGCACGAGCGACTCACCATCAGGGCAGCATGATTTCGGCACCGGACAGCCTTGTGGAGCGCCGTCATCCCCTCCCGCGTCCGGAAGTCCAGGTGGGCACCGCCATTCTTCAGGGCCTTGATCACCTCGACTGAGTACTCCAGCTGGGCAGCCATCGTCAGGGGGCATTCTGGAGGAACCCCCCACCCGAGGAAAAAGAAGGTGCAGATCTCAGAAACGTATTCAGAAACGGTTCCTTTGGGTCTCCAGCCCCCTTTCCATAAGTCAGGGAGAAAAGCCTATCTCCTCCCTGCAGCCTTCCTTCCACTTCTTCTCCTGGCCAAAAAAAAAAGCCACATGATGCCAGAATGGCAGCTCCCCTTTCCCTCTTCCAACCCCTGTGTCTCCAAATTCACCTACCACAAGCAACGCACAATGTGAGTGTGGGTTTCATCTTGGATGGGTAGGAAACCCTAGAACCTCTCTGAGAAGAGGGGATTTTGCTCCCCTCTTGGTCTTGGGTGGAGGGGAAGGGGACCCCACACTCTCTCCTGAGCCCATGAGCCTCATCTCATAGCTACTAGAAGGTCTGTCTGGTTAAGAGATTTAACCCCCCCTGGAGGGAGCTTCCCTTTGTCCTGATCTCAGAGAGGGGAAGGCTGGAGCTGCGTCCGAGAACTCAGCAGATCCACCTGGAACTAACAAAAGGACGTAAGATCTGACCAGCAGAGAACCAAGGTCACCTGCACTGGAAGCTGTCATTTTTTAGCTTAAGGGATGTGGAAATCCATTTACACATACAAACATACATATTAATTATATGGTCATCACCATTACACCACTCTAGGTAAAACTCATTTTCTCCAAACTCTATAGCAAGATCCCTTTATCATGGTTAAATCTATCTTTAAGTTGCTTATGAGCAAACCTGCCAAGATCTTTGCCTCTGTTAATAAGCATCTCCCTTGTTTTAAGTTTGCAAAGAGAAGAGATCCTCATAATGCAACCATCTCTGATTTTTAACCCATTCTTTCATGAAGAAAGCTTCATGTGGTCAGGGGGCAAGCATTCTCTTAGCAAAAACAAAGCGAAACAAAACAATCTTTCCACCCTTGCAGAAGAGATTTCTAACGCAATGAATTTTCAAAGCAATGTGTGCTTCATTTACATTTTCTGTTACTGAATCCTTGCCCCATCTAGGGCCATTTCCGCGCTAGCCTGTTATAGCGCGATGATTCCACTTTCAACATGCTCTGGAATCCTGGGGTTTGCAGTTTCGGGAGGGGCTGGCCGGCCCCTCCCGAAACTGCAAACCCCAGGATTCCAGAGGATGTTGAAAGTGGACTCATCGCGCTATGACAGGCTAGTGCGGAAATTAGTTGTCACCAAAAAGGTTTGAATTTCTGCTGTCAGTGACTTGGAGTGTATCACTTGAACCAAAGGCCATTTCTGCACTACGCTGTCAGAGTGCTATTACTCCACTTTCAACCTCCTGTGGGATCCTGGGATTTGCAGTTTAGGGAGGTCCTTTAGAATTCTCAACCCGAGAGCTCTTGGGCCTCAGGAAACTACAAACCCCAGCATTCCACAGGAGGTTGGGAGAGGAATAATAGCACTATAACAGTGTAGGGCTGAAATGGCTGGAGGTGAGTAGGACCTAGATGGATCAGGCCCTCCGGATCACTGCATGAGGCCAGGCTGGTCTCCCCATTGCTCTTCCAGGGAGAGCTCAGGATCTTCTAGCCCATCCAAAGGACCTGGTCTCCCAAAATGACCCTGCCTGAGTTTAAAGATCCTCAAGGAAGGGCTTTCTTTTGGTCCAGCCACCAACACAGGTTTGCTTGGTGAGGACAGTGGAGATGGCCTTCTTGGTGGCTGCTCCCAGGTAGTGGAATTCCCTCCGCAAGAGGCTGGTCTTCCTTCTTTCTGCTCTATTTCCACTGCCAGACCAAGACCTTTGTGTGCTGACTGCCTGTTGGAGAACTTTTTTTAACTGGGGCTTGCTGAGTTTCTCCCCCTCCTCCTCATTATTCCTCAATGCTTTTTAAAGCTGTTGTAAATTATTGCTATTTATAATACAACTGTTATAATATAACTACTTATTTAGCTGTGTTTTTAAAAAAACTTGGTATTATGCCTTGCTTTAATTGTTCTCTGTTTTAACTTACTTTATAAGCTCCTTAGGTCCCACACTGGGGGAGAAGACCTGGATATAAAGGCAGTGCAATGCAATACAATGCCGTGCCATGCCATGCCATGCCATGCCATAAAATACAATAAACATAAATAAAATAAAGATGGAAGAGTCCCTGTATGGTCCTCAGATCTGTGTCTTCCTCTACTCTGCAATCACCTTTGCACAGTGTTGTTCTAGAGATGTGCCATTCAGTCGACTCTGATGCATAATGCTCCATCATGGGTTTTTCTTGGCAAGATTTCTCCAAAGGGGGCTTGCCCCGGCTTCTTTGAGGCCAATGGGTCTCCTTGGCTGAGAATGGGTTTCCATGGCTGAGAATGGGTCTCCATGGCTGAGAATGGGTCTCCATGGATTTCCAATGGATCTCCATGGCTGAGATGGGTCTCCATGGGTCTCCAATGGGTCTCCATGGCTGAGGAGAGATGGGAACCCTGGTCTCCTAGAGTCCTAGCCGACATTCAAACTGTTACAAACCATGCCAGCTCTACAAAACTTAAAGCTGACTCTGAATTATGGCAACCTCTGGTTTCGTTTGGGCAGATTTATTGAGAGGAATCCCGAATCATTGCCTTCCTCTTAGGCTGAGAGTGTGTGACTCATCCAGGGTCACCCAGTGGGTTTGAACCCTGCTCTCCAGAGCATTGATTGAGCCCTCCATCATACTGGAGGAGAAGACCTGGATATAAAGGCAGTGCCATGCAATACAAAGCCGTGCCATGCCATGCCATGCCGTGCCATGCCATGCAATAAATACAATAAACATAAGTAAAATAAAGATGGAAGAGTCCCTGTATGGTCCTCAGATCTGTGCTTCCTCTGCTCTGCAATCACCTTTGCACAGTGTTGTTCTAGAGATGTGCCATTCAGTCACTCTGATACATAATGCTCCATCATGGGTTTTCTTGGCAAGATTTCTCCAAAGGGGGCTTGCCCGGCTTACTTATGAGGCCAATGGGTCTCCTTGGCTGAGAATGGGTTTCCATGGCTGAGAATGGGTCTCCATGGCTGAGAATGGGTCTCCATGGATTTCCAATGGATCTCCATGGCTGAGAATGGGTCTCCATGGGTCTCCAATGGGTCTCCATGGCTGAGGAGAGATGGGAACCCTGGTCTCCTAGAGTCCTAGCCGACATTCAAACTGTTACAAACCATGCCAGCTCTACAAAACTTAAAGCTGACTCTGAATTATGGCAACCTCTGGTTTCGTTGGCCAGATTTATTGAGAGGAATCCCGAATCATTGCCTTCCTCTTAGGCTGAGAGTGTGTGACTCATCCAGGGTCACCCAGTGGGTTTGAACCCTGCTCTCCCAGAGCATTGATTGAGCCCTCCATCATACTGGAGGAGAAGACCTGGATATAAAGGCAGTGCCATGCAATACAAAGCCGTGCCATGCCATGCCATGCCGTGCCATGCCATGCAATAAAATACAATAAACATAAGTAAAATAAAGATGGAAGAGTCCCTGTATGGTCCTCAGATCTGTGTCTTCCTCTGCTCTGCAATCACCTTTGCACAGTGTTGTTCTAGAGATGTGCCATTCAGTCGACTCTGATACATAATGCTCCATCATGGGTTTTTCTTGGCAAGATTTCTCCAAAGGGGGCTTGCCCCGGCTTACTTATGAGGCCAATGGGTCTCCATGGCTGAGAATGGGTTTCCATGGCTGAGAATGGGTCTCCATGGCTGAGAATGGGTCTCCATGGGTTTCCAATGGGTCTCCATGGCTGAGAATGGGTCTCCATGGGTTTCCAATGGGACTCCATGGCTGAGGAGAGATGGGAGCCCTGGTCTCCAGAGTCCTAGCCGACATTCAAACTGTTAAAACCATGCCAGCTCTACAAAACTTAAAGCTGACTCTGAATTATGGCAACCTCTGGTTTCGTTGGCCAGATTTATTGAGAGGAATCCCAATCATTGCCTTCCTCTTAGGCTGAGAGTGTGTGACTCATCCAGGGTCATCCAGTGGGTTTGAACCCTGCTCTCCCAGAGCATTGATTGAGCCCTCCATCACACCACACTCCAATTACACCCATGCTTTGTGGGTCAGAAAG
Organism: Ctenosaura bakeri; assembly: GCA_948474755.1. Taxonomy (NCBI): domain Eukaryota; kingdom Metazoa; phylum Chordata; class Lepidosauria; order Squamata; family Iguanidae; genus Ctenosaura; species Ctenosaura bakeri. Next base: position 329,571 of record CAOLHI010001080.1, read on the forward strand.
ATCTCCTTCCCTTGTTTTCTGGGAACACCTGGAGCCATTAGACTGAATTACTGGAAGACAGGAGGAGACAGAGAAGCTGCTCGAACTCTGCAAGGAAGAGGAGAATGGAGGGCCTAGTATGTGGGGCAGGGGCAGAGCACAGCAAAGCAAAGTTTTGGTCAGTATCAATTTGTTACTGATATCCTTGTTCATTTATATAGTGCCGTCTATGCACATGGCGCTTTACAAGCAACGCAGTCAAAAACAGTCCTCTCCCAAAGGCATACAAGGTAAAGCATATGCATAAACACACACAAGCACAGAGGGAATGAATCATAAAACCATGCCGGATACAACGGTAAAACAAATTACCCAGAGAAAATACAAAAGTTAAAGCAAACGGACAAGTGCGTGCAATCAAACGGTGTGAGATTATCGCTCATACCAGCCCCCCAGCCCAAGAGGCTTGCCAATAGTTTGGAGCCGAAGCTCGTGTGCCTTTTTAAGGGGATGCTCTTTAGCAGAATAGTCAGCAGAGCCCCTTTGTGCAGGGTTTCAAAGGCCGCGAGAGAAGCCCTTGAAGGAGGGACGGCAGGAGGTAAAGCTTAGCGGACAACCGGCGTTGTTTCTTTCCTCCCCTTTCTATCTCCTCCTCTTCTCCCTCCACCAGCAAGAGATCAATCAAGGGGTCTCTGCCCCGCCTCCCCTCCAGCTTGGCCCAGAAAGGCAGAGTTCCTGCTGGCTGTGGAAGGGGTCTCTTTCACCCCTTCCTCTCCTTAGCCCCCTCTCCCTCTCCCCACATCCAGCCCCCTGTCCCACCTGTGGGGACAAAGGCAACGCAGAGGCATCACTAGGGTGCAATAACTCATGACGTCTCCCCAAGGACCTCCTTCCACCCCAGCCCATCATACGTGACTGTAGCTAAAACACCAGGAAATTTTACAAAATCAGCTATTGCAAAAAAATCCTCCAGAAGTGACAGAAGCAACAGCACATGGTTGTAGCGCATGTGTAGGCGAAACCACATGATCCTCTGACCGCAATGCATACATATCAGAAGGTTCAAAAAGTAAATTAGCAGAGAGTTTTCACCCTGTAGGTATATTGCTACAGTACATGTAAGCTGGGATCATGAAAAATGTTTTTTTGTGGTTATATCCCACAAAGTACAGGGATATTTTTATAAAAAATAAATTTCTGCTGAAACAATGCAGAAAATTTTTATAGATAGTCATTCTGGTATTACCTTCTTTGATAATGTTAATTTTACAAAGAGATACATGGCTAAGTCAACTGACATTGAGGGCATTTCTGCACTACACAGTTATAGTGCTATCATTCCATTTTCAACCTCCTCTGGAATTCTGGGATTTGTAGTTTACTGAGGCCAAAGAGCTCTCCATCTGAGAATTCTGAAGGCTCCCCACAAACTCCAAACCCCAGGACTGCATAGGAGGTTGAAAGTGGAATAATAGCACTATAACAGTGTAGTGCGGAAAGGCCCTGAGACTTGAGTTCTGTATTTCAGTAGAATATAAACCTGCAAACAGTTGGTTCCCGACTGTCCACCCTGCAGGTCAGGAATTTCCACCATCCCTTAGTGCTATTTTGGAAAACTTTGCAACATTATCCTGAAGTCAGATTTTATCCAGAAAGATACAACTGGGCCCCAAGCATTGCATGGCTGGCCAAAGAAGCCGACAACTGCCCTTTTCATGAGCAGAGAGATGTGACCTTCTTCAGATATCAACTCAGGCCGTTTCCGCACTAGTCTGTTATAGCGCGATGATTCCACTTTCAACATCCTCTGGAATCCTGGGGTTTGCAGTTTCGGGAGGGGCCGCCTGGCCCCTCCCGAAACTGCAAACCCCAGGATTCCATAGGATGTTGCAAGTGGAATCATCGCGTTATAACAGATTAGTGCGGAAACAGCCTAGGAAACAGCGGGGCTGGGACAGGAGATTCAAACACCCAAGCAAAAAGCTGGGCATAATGAAAGATTTACAGCACACAGAAAAGCCAAAGGCAATTAAATGTGATTGATAATCAGCCATGTGACACACTATATAGTCACACAAACACAAAAGAGAGTAGTATCACACACCATGACTAAGCACTGCAAATTTGCCTCTGCAAAGAGCAACTCAGCTCACAGAACCAACGAGAGCTGACAGGCAGTGAAAGAGAACTTATCTCATACAATCTAGGAAGGGCAACTTCATAATAAGCAACTGTTTGAACCACGGAATCATAGAAGCATAGAAACATAAAGTTGGAAGAGATCTCCAAGGGTCATCTAGTCCAACCTCATCTGCCATGCAGGAAGACACAGTCAAAGCCCCTCGCTGTGAATAGAGCCTCTGGATAAAAACCTCCAAGGAAGGAGACTCCGCTACACTCCATTGAGGCAGCATATTCCACTCTTGAAGTGCTCTTACCATCAGGAAGTTCTTCCTAATGTTTAGATGGAATCTTTTTTCCTGAAGTTTGAAGCCATTGCTCCGTGTCCTATTCTCAGAGCAACCGAAAATAGGCTTGCTCCATCCTCCATACGGCACCTCTTCAAGAAGTTAAGTTTGGCTACTGTGTCACCTCCATTCTCTTCTCCGTTAGCAGACCGTGCACTTCCCACAACGTGGTATGGTTTAATTGGCAAAATATGATTTAATTGGCAAAAACATTAATTGGCTTTGATGTAAAATGTACCCTGAGGTGGCTACATGGCCTGCTGGCTAAGAGGAAGATGGCGCAGTGGTTAAATGCCAGTACTGCAAGCCACAAGGTTGTGAGTTCGATCCTGCCCGGCTCCAAGGTTGACTCAGCCTTCCATCCTTTTGCGGGTCGGTAAAATGAGTACCCAGCTTGTTGGGGGCATGTATAGAAATGCATGCTATTTGTAAGTTGTTCGCCACCTCGATCCATACGGAGAGGCGGGATACAAATAATGATGATGATGATGATGATGATGATGATGATGATGTTGGCCAAACAAATGCATTGTGAAATTTAGGTCAGAAAAAGCCCTCCGAGGCAAGGCTAGGATATTGTCAGGACGCTCACCAGGAAACTCCGGAGACAATGGGCTGCTGCCAGCCCTAACGACCCTGCACTCTAAAGACAAGAGCGATCAGGAGATTCCCACCAAACTGCTGATTATCTTACGTCCTCTCTCCCCACCCCGTGAACTCTCCCATTCTCCCCAAACTCGTCCACAAACACCAAGCTATCAAAGAACCACTAGGTACTTAGTCACCTAATCCTAAAACTATTAGCCCCATTCCAGAACCTCACTGTCCTCACTCAGGACCCCAATGTTTATGTTGTTGGAGAGTCATTAACAGTGTAGCCCTCCAGACAGAGGTTGGGTATCTAAGCACTTACGGCTATCCTATGAGGACAGACTCATGCCCTATGAGGATAGACTTAGAGAGCTGGGGATGTTTAGTCTGCAGAAGAGAAGGTTGAGAGGGGACATGATAGCCTTGTTTAAATCTTTGAAGGGATGCTATGTAGAGGAAGGGGAGGGCTTGTTTTCTGCTGCTCCAGAGACCAGGATAAGGAGCAATGGATTCAAGCTGCAGGAAAGGAGATTCCACCTGAACCTCAGGAAGAACTTCCTGATGGTCAGGGCTGTCCGGCAGTGGAATCGGCTGCCTCGGAGTGTAGTGGAGTCTCCTTCCTTGGAGGTGTTTAAGCAGAGGCTGGACAGCCATCTGTCAGGATTGCTTTGAGGGTGTTTCTGCATGGCAGGTGGTTGGACTGGATGGCCCCTGGGGTCTCTTCCAACTCTACATTTCTATGATTCTATGATTCTATGATCACCTGTTTTTGACCAGAAACCTTGCAGAACATTGGTTGCTGATCATCACTCAGACACTCTGGTTCCTGGCCACGTACTGTCCTTAGGCACAAGTCTAAGCCACATCATTGTTTCTTCTCTGCTCTTCTGGATTGGTAAATATTGCCTAATCCCTACAATCTCACTATCAACCTTTCCTCCCTTTTCCTTCGGTTGGCCTTGTGTGATCGCATGAGTGCTTCGATCTTGTGGTGTGCTTGATTAGACTCCCCTTAATAAAAACACATTTTGGTTTACTTTTGAATCTTTGGCTGGTTTCTCCCTGCGGAGACCCTGTGAATATTGGTGGAAAGATCTCACTAGGTTACCCCTCCTCCTGCAGGCCTTCCATTTTGAGCTAAACATAGAGGTACTGGCATCGCAAGTGGACCTCTGCGTCACCCACATTTTGGGGTAACATCTCCAGTCTAAACACACCCAGTTCCCACAGTTGCTCCTCACAGAGCCTTCTGTCATTTTGGTCGCCCTCCTCTAGACGCCTTCCAGCTTGTCCATATCCTTCCTGAACCGAGGTGCCCAGAACTGGACACAATATTCCAGGTGGGGTCTGCCCAAAGCAGAGTAGGGTGGGACTATCACATCCCTCAACCTAGGCACCATACTCCCTACTGAAGCAGCCCAGAATTGCACTGGCTTTTTTAGCTGCTGCATCACACTGCTGACTCATGTCCAGCTCGCTGTCTATTTAAACTCCTCAATACCTTTCATATGTAAGGTGGTCAAGCTACAGTAGAAGTAAATGTAGAAGTCCGTGATGAACAAAGGGGTCGCAAAGACATTACAGTGCACTCCATGCTGGAATATCAAAAGGCGAACAATATGCTTTTAAAAATTATATCTGTGTTTTTGTTGGATTGTTTCATTTTCCTCCTCTCTTGCTGTTTCCTAGTTGGCATTTTGCTTGTTTTGAGACCTTCCTGGATTTCCAGCGTTAGAACTTCCCCTGGATACCACCAGGAGCAGTGGTGGTGGTGGTGGTGAGCACGGTGAAGTGGAGGAGTCTGAATGGGGCAACTGGACTTTTTAAAACCAGGTTTGGGGAAGCCCCTTTCACCCCACAATTGATCTCCAAGAGGTTCCTTGGGTGCTGCATTCCAGGCCGGGGTGATGGGTGTTGCAATTGGGCACAACTGGAAGGCTGCAGCGATTTACGTTCCCTTAATTTCTGCACCCTGAGGCTGAGGTCTACAGTTACTTTCCAAGCCTCCATAAGAAAACATGGAGGATTTCTATTTCTGGCTCTTCTTACTCCCCCCTCTCCGCCCACTCCTATTTGCCAACTGGCAAAAATGACAGACAACCGTTGCCTCCAGATGCAACACGTGCCGCTCCGTTTCCAGCCCTGTGTATCTTGGTAATTAATTATTGTTTGAATAAAAGGAGAGAAGTGATACAGTTCGACTTCACAAACGTACCAGGCTCCGAGCGCTATTAGAGGAGCAAACCACTAATTTAAATTATACGCAATGCGTTTCATGTCCTTAAACTGCTAACTAAAGTTTAATAAGAAAGTCGTAATTGCTTATTAAACTCCCCACCTCGCATGCCTTTGCCTGGCTCCCCTGCTCCTTTTGCATTCCGAAGAAATCCTTCCTCCTGATCTTCAAAGCTTTCCACCGCCTGAATGCCATTGTTCTCCCTGCGGCTCCCCACCAAGCTCCCTGACATGGTTGCCCAACCATGGCCATTTCCGCACTAGAGTGTTATAGCGCTATCATTCCACTTGCAACATCCTATGGAATCCTGGGGTTTGCAGGGCCGGCCCCTCCCGAAACTTCAAACCCAAGGATTCCATAGGATGTTGCAAGTGGAATGATACGCTATAACAGTCTAGTGCGGAAATGGCCCATGACATGGTTGGCTTAAATGAGGCCCAGAACCCCTGGCCTTTCTGTCCTCCCCCCATCTATTACGGCTTCCAAAGCACAGCGATCTCTCACAGGGGTAAATCCTTGTCTATTCCATCTTTGCATGTGACATTCCCCCCAACTGTCCCAATTTGGCCAGGACAGTCCCAATTAACCCTCTGCACTCCACTTTTTCATCTGCCTTCAAAGTGTCCCAGTTTCTTGCCTTTCCCTCCACCCTCCCCCATTGCCCTCAGCTTAGTTCACTTGCTGCAAAATCAATTCAAATTGCAAAAGCAGTTTGCACTTAATTAACTCAGCAAAGGAAAAAGGGAAAGAGGAGGTGGAATCTTGCTCTTCCCAGGGAACTTGGGCAAAAACAAACTGCCGCAGTCTCTCCCAGCTTATCTGTTCTTTCTCATGAATAACTTTCATAGAATCATGGAAACGTAGAGCTGGAAGAGACCCCAGGGGCCATCCAGTCCAACCCCCTGCCCTGCAGGAACACCCTCAAAGCACTCCCAACAGATGGCCATCCAGCCTCTGCTTAAAAACCTCCAAGGAAGGAGACTCCACCACACTCCGCAGAGGCAGCAGATTCCACTGCCGGACAGCCCTGACTGTCAGGACGTTCTTCCTGAGGTTCAGGTGGAATCTCCTTTCCTGCAGCTTGAACCCATTGCTCCTTGTCCTAGCCTCTGGAGCGGTAGAGAAGAAGCCTGCTCCCTCCTCAATGACATCCCTTCAAATATTTAAACATGGCAGTTACACAGCTCAGCCTTGTTAATGGACAATGACATTGAGCAACCAGTCCAACCCCCTTCTGCCATGTAGGAACCCACATCAAAGCACTCCCATCCAAACTCTGCCTGAAAACCTCCAAAGAAGGGGGAGCCTCCATCACACTCCGAGGCAGCAGATTCCACTGCCAGAGAGCTCTGACTGCCAGGAAGTTCTTCCTGAGGTTCAGGTGGAATCTCCTTTCCTGCAGCTTGAATCCATTGCTCCTTGTCCTGGTCTCTGGAGCAGCAGCAAACAAGACCGCTCCCTCCTTGATATGACATCCCTTCAGATATTTAAACATGGCTCTCATGTCCCCTTTTCACCTTCTCTTCTGCAGACTAAACATACCCAGCTCTCTAAGTCTATCCTCATAGACTATCCTCAACTTTTGCCATTGTGACCACATTCTGATGTTGCTTGGCCACACATGTACTGGTTTACATCTGTGAAATGTTGGTGGGCATGGAATAATTCTGGCAAGGTTTTCCCCCCCATCTACTGGCAGTCGGCTTCCTTTCTTTCTTTTCCTCTTCTTTTTCCTCCTTCTTCAGCTCTGGCTGCCCCTCTCTGCCCTCCCTCTGGACCCCCATCCCACCCACAGGCCCTTCTTGGGCAAAGTTCTCCTCACCTCCAGTATCTGGGTCATGGAAATTCGGGTCCAGGCCTTTCTCCAGCAACCTGCTCACCTTCTCCACATTCAGCGTCTGCACATACTCCATGAACTTCTTCAAATTCGCCTGCCGCCGAAGAAAAAAAGCAAAGAGGAAAGAGAAGAAAACATTTCACATTAGCAGCCTTGGACTACGGCCAGCCCGTGGGCTTCTAAAAACCAGACTTTTGATGCCTGGTGGTGGCCACAATTGACTTCCTCGTGCAAATGCGCAGGACAGAGCTAGAAAATTCCAGCGCGGACGCTAATGAGCTGGCGTGAAGCTGTTACCAACAAATTAATGTGCTAACACTAAAATGTTAAAGATATATAAAGCATTTCCATGCACTGATCCATTTCTTGGTCAATCCAATTCAATCCAATCCTTGGTCAATCCATTAATTGATTCAAGATGTTTTATAGATGGTATATGACCCCAGAAAGATTACAAAAAATAATGAAAAATGGGATTTCAAATTGTTCGAAATGTGATGAAAAGACAGGGTATTTTTTTTCATATGTGATAGATAAGTAAGATAGCAAAAAATTTTTGGAAAGGGGTACATGAAAAAATTCAAAGAATTTGTAAGCTGAACTTTGAAATGAAACCGGAGCTTTATCTGTTCAATAGGCTGGGGTAACAAAGGGAAATAAGAAGTCATCAGAAGATACTATTATATTTAATAACTACGGTAAGGTTGACATATGCACAACACTGGAAAGAAAATAAATATATTGATATAGGCCCTTTTCGCACGGGCCTTTCTCGCGCGACAGCCCCGTGAGCCTCGCGGGAGTGGGAGTGTCGCTCCGCACGACGCACTCCCATTTCCGCCGGGCTCACGGGGCTGAAGCGGCGCGAGCGCGGGTTTTTTGATTTTTGCTTCAAAGCGAAAATCACCCGCGCTCGCGCAACGCTCCCGGTGCCCGCGCGCACTTACCTCTCGTGCGGAGCGTCGGGGAGCCGGCTGGGTCGCGCTTCCTTCCCTCCGCCCCTGCGGAAGGAAGGGACGGGGCGGGGCGCTAGCGCGACGGACGCGACATGTCCTGCTTCGCGCGCGCGGGGGGGCGGACGCGACAAGCGCCTTTCTCACGCACGCGGGGGGGGGATGGACGGACGCGCGAGCTGCCGCCGCCTCCGGGAGGCTGCTGCTTCTCCGCTCGTTCCTTCGCCTGCGGGAGGAAGGAAGGAAGGGGGAAGCGGCAGCCTCCCGGAGAAGGCTTCTTGCGCGAGCCGCCCTCCTCTGTCGCGTGAGTGCCGGCGCTGCGAAAAGGGCCATTGAAGAGTGGAAGTTAAAAGTTCTGGATACGATAGAGATGGAAAAACTAGCATTTTCTTTGAAGAACAAATCTATCCAGAACTTTGAAAAAGAATGGAAAGGAGTATTGGATTGGGTAAGGATATAAATGTATAAGAAATCAAAGAAGAAATAATGTCATCCTTCTTTTCTCTGTAACATGGAAACTATGTTTGTATGCAATGGAAATAAGCAATCTCAACTGGAAGATTTAAGTCTGGAAGTGTGTGGGGGGTATTTTTGAGATTAAACTTTTAATAAAAATCATTAAAAAACTGATTCAAGAAATCAATCAGTGTACAGAAATGCTTCATATATCTTTAAGATTTTAGTGTTAGCACATTTGCTTTCATGGTTCTTGCAGCTTTAATTTTCTATTGGCCATTTTTTGCCAATATTAAATTTGGCAAATATTGGCAAAAAATGGCCAGTAGAAAAAGCTGCAAGAACTACGAATCTTTGCTTTAAAAAAGGGGTGAGCAAAAGAGAAGCACACTGGTCACATGTGGTCCTCGGAGCCCCGAAATGTGGCCATTGAATCCCCTAAAGAACTACATCTTGGGATAATTTCTCATACAACTCTCTCAAAGGGCGAGGGTCAGTGCAAAACACACGTCCCCCAAAACACATACTCCAAAAGTAGTTTTTTTTTTTTTAAAGGTGAACAACAGCCGAAATTGAAACTGGAAGTGACATGATGTCACTTCTGGCCACGTCAGATGCGCCACCAGGAGCCGTGGTGGCACAGTGGTTAAATGCCAGTACTGCAAGCCACAAGGTTGTGAGTTCGATCCTGCCCGGCTCCAAGGTTGACTCAGCCTTCCATCCTTCCGCAGGTCGGTAAAATGAGCACCCAGCTTGTTGGGGGCATGGATAGAAATGTATTGAAATACATGCTATTTGTAAGTTGTTCGCCGCCTCGATCCATATGGAGAGGCGAGATACAAACAAACAAACAAATAATAATGATAATGATAATGATGATGATGATGATGATGATGATGATAATAATAATAATAATAATAATAATGATATGTACTGGACGGAGGCAGTGGTGAAAATTGGTCCTTTCCTTTCTATGGCTGCCCACCTCTGGTTTAGAATAATGCTGCTGACATTTAATTATCCATGCATTTTAAAATCACTGTTCAAAATTCCAACCACATATTGTTTTAAATTTTATGCACTAATAAAAAAAAAAAACCCAACAAAAACCAGGTATATGCCACTTTACATCATATAGGCCATTTCCACACTAGCCTGTTATAGTGCTATCAATCCACTTTCAACTTCCTATGGAATCTGGGGTTTGTCCTGGGGTTTGCATTATAACAGGTTGAAAGTAGAATGATAGCACTATAACAAGCTAGTGTGGACACGGCCATAGTCTTGAGGTGGTGTACAATACGACCAATTCAAGCAGCGTAAAAACCATACAACAATGAGAAAAGATTTAACAATAATAAAAACATAAAAACATACTAAATAATTTGTCAAGTGGAAACGCAATAATTAAAATGGGTTAAAGTAGTGTAAAACTATTTAAACCAGGGACATGAGACAGGTTATTTTTCCGCACTAGACTGTTATAGTGCTATTATTCCCCTTGCAACATTCTATGGAATCCTGGGGTTTGCAATTTCCGGAGGGGCCAAATGGCCCCTCCCGAAACTGCAAACCCCAGGATTCCATAGAATGTTGCAAGGGGAATAATAGTGCTATAACAGTCTAGTGCAGAAATAGCCAGGGAGTGCCCTTCCTACAATGGCAGCAGGGGGCTGGACTAGATGGCCTTGGAACCCCTTCCAACTTTGTGTTTCTGTGCTTGCACAAAAAGAAATTGTGTTGTGCAGACACTTCAGGCCAAGAGCAGGCTTGATCGGGGAACCTCACCTGGCTCACTGGCATTTGGGGATATCAAACAGCTCCAACAATTACTGCTATGGCCCCACAGCTGAGATGTGGGCCTGCGGTGGGACTCAGGGTCTCACTGGACCCCATTTGAGGCAATATCTCAGATTAATGTGACCGCATGCCTCTTTTTCCCCTGAAACCAGAACTGGCCTCCTTTGCATCATCCTGTCTCAGAGCAGGTATTGGCAATATTTGAAAGAACGCCATATGGAGGATCGGGCAGGCTTGTTTTCTGATGTTCCAGAGACCAGGACATGGAGCAATGGCTTCAAACTGTAGGAAAAGAGATTCCCCTCAACCTTAGGAAGAACTTCCTGATGGTAAGAGCAGCTGGACAGTGGAATCTGCAGCTGCCTCAGTGGAGCGTGGTGGAGTCTCTGCTTTCTTTGGAGCTTTTTAAGGAGGGGTTGGATGGCCATCTATCCAAGGGTGGAGGGCTTTGGTGGTGTCTGGGTTGGACTGGAGGGCCCTGAGGGTCTCTTCCAGGTCTAGGATTCAAGGGTTCTAGGATCCCTCCTCTTGCAGAAACTGGGACTCCTCTGTATGACAGGTTTTCTGCAACTTTGGCTCCTTTGGCAAAGACACCTTGAGAGCATCTTTCTTTAAGAATGACAGGAGGAGAGTGAAGGGGAAGGAGACACTAAGGGCCGTTCTGCCCTACACTCTTATAGTGCTATTATTATTCCACTTTCAGCATCCTATGGAATCCTGGGGTTTGCAGTTGAGGGAGGAGCCTTGAGAATTCTCAGCCAGAGAGCTCTTGGGCCTCAGGAAACCACAAAGCCCAGAATTCCACAGGAGGTTGAAAGTGGAATAATAGTGCTGTAACAGTGTAGTGTGGGAAGAAAAGGTTAAGAGGGGACATGAGAGTCATGTTTAAATATTTGAAGAGATGTCCTATGGAGGATGGAGCAAACTTGTTTTCTGTTGCTCCAGAGACCAGGACATGGAGCAATGGCTTCAAACTACAGGAAAAGAGGCACCACCTAAACATCAGGAAGAATTGATGGTAAGAGCAGTTTGATAGCAGAATTCATGATCTGGGAGTGTGGTGGAGTCTCCTCCTCCTTCAGAGATTTTTAAAGAGAGGCTTGGTGGCCATCTGTCAAAGGGAGTGTTTTAATTGTGTCTTCCTGCATGGCAGAAGGTAGTATGTTAAAAGATGCATCCCAGGATGTCTCAGAGGAGGCTGTAAGATGCTGAGACCCAGGCTGAACAAGCCTCTGACTCTATGGCCCAGCATCCTTTGCCACAGTAGAAGGGGGCCTGGGAGGAGGACACAGACGTGCGCACACACACACACACACACGCACAATTCCTTATTGAATCTCTTGGTACACAACACAGCAAAGTGAGAGGGTGTGTCAGGGCAAGGTTGAGTCCCGACTGGCCAGTGTCAGATGCCCAAATAAAGAAGGCAATAAGGCAATAAAGAAGACAAGAGTACAATCAGGCACATGTAGAGGAGGGAGTGGGCTTGTTCTCTGCTGCTCCAGAGACCAGGACAAGGAGCAGTGGATTCAAACTGGAGGAAAGGAGATTCCACCTGAACCTCAGGAAGAACTTCCTGACAGTCAGGGCTGTCAGGCCGTGGAATCTGCTGCTGTCTCCATGGAGTATGGTGGAGTCTCCTCCTTCTTTGGAGGTTTTTAAGCAGAGGCTGGATGGCCATCTGTCGGGAGTGCTTTGAGGGTGTTCCTGCATGGCAGGGGGTTGGACTGGATGGCCCCTGGGGTCTCTTCCAACTCTACATTTCTATGATTCTATGATTCTATGAAAGGCCCTTAGATAGCTCCACTGGGGCTAAATTATGCTTGCGTTTCTTTTGAATTGTGTGCCTTGGTTTCAGGGACTTTTTCTCCTGAAAATTAAGCTGACTGGGCTGGAATTCCGCCCAGCACGTCACTTCCTCCCTGGCACATCGGTGTCAAAGGCTGCCTGATAACAAGGAGGCTGGAAGGAGTCTGTGGAAGGTCAGTTTTGACACCAAGCTTAGCATGGGAAGACAATGGAAGCATCTGATCAGGAATGTCAGGCGGATGGAAAGTTACTCCAGCACGGGCGCGATGTAAGCTGAGCCAGTAACTTCTATCTGAGATTTCTCAGGTACTGAGTTCAAAGCCCCACCTCTGTTCAGATTCAGGTCTGTCAGGGCCTGGGAAAGAAATGGACTTCTTTAAATAAATTTGGGTCCTTCATTCCACAGCATGGACTTCTAATTTCCTCTTGAGTTACTGGGGGAAAAGAGAGGCAGGTGGAAGCCTCCTGATCCCAGGAGCCAAACTTCCATCTTTTAGGTGCATAGGCCACCAGGAATCCATCTGGCCTTTCTCCAGCCCCTGGATGCTGTGAGCTTTTGCAAAAATGATGCCAGCATCATCTGCCATAAATAACCCCCCTGCTGCTGGAAGCAGGACGTGATGGGAGAGCAGCATTGCAGTCCTGGAAGTGCCGCTGGGCCTCCGTTCGAGCTGCCCTGGGAGGCTGCTGACCATCCCAGTGCTGAACGGGGCACGAAAGCCCTGCACAGGGATGGAATAAAATGTTCAAATACAGTTTTCAAAAATGTTCCAAAAACATGTTTCTTGCATTTCAGGAAACCTCCAAAAAAGAAACCTGAACTAATAAGAATCTTTGCAGCTTGGGGCTGATTCTGCACAAAATTCAGGCTTGGTATTTTTCACAGAATCATAGAGTTGGAAGAGCCCCTGGGGGCCATCCAGTCCAACTCCCTTCTCCCTATGCAGGAACACACAATCAAAGGACTCCCTTGGACAGACGGCCATCCAGCCCCCTGGTTAAAAACCTCCAAAGAAGGAGTTTCCCAAACCACACTCTATGGAGGAAGCCGCATATTCCACTGCCATACAGCTCTGACTGTCACAAAGTTCTTCCTGAGGTTCAGGTGGAATCTCCTTTCCTGCAGCCTGAATCCATTGCTCCTTGTCCTGGTCTCTGGAGCAGCAGAAAACAAGCTAGCTCCCTCCTCAACATGACATCCCTTCAAATATTTAAACATGGCTCTCATGTCCCCTCTTAACCTTCTCTTCTGCAGACTACACATCCCCAGCTCCCAAAGCCGTTCCCCATAGGGCCTTCTTTATGCAGAAACCAGCACCCTTTGCACAGAAAATAATATTTCTGTACAGAAATACTGTTTTCTGCTCTGGGAATGTGCTTTCCGTGCAAAAATACAACACACACATTTTTCACAGAAGAAGCCCCAAACTGAGAATAGTCTGTATGAACTGTGCATTTTCAAAGGCTTTCTTATAGGGGGAAGAAATGTGCTCCAATTATTCATTGCTTCCTTTGCGAACAAAATTAGCAAAGAGTACATCCTTAATCTGGAGGCCAATTTCCTGCTCCAGGGATCACACAAATTGCAAAATTCCCCAGCAGTCTCAGCTGCAAGGCTAGGAGAAGTCTCCCTCGATCTGCATAATGTTTATTTCATACAATACCTGTGTGTGTGTGTGTGTGTGTAATGAAATCCTGAGTAGTGGGGAAGAGCATTCTCTCAGCCCCACAATTCACTGAAGTCGACCTGGTGTGGAGGGGATGGGCAGGGCTTCTTAGTGACTACTCCAGGGCTGTGGAACTCCCTGCCACAAGAGGCTTGATGGGCCCCTCTGCTTTCTTTCCATCCACAGGCAAAGACTCTTTTATTTTAACAGACCTTTGGTGTTAATGTGTGGTACTGTACTTTCATTTTCATTGCTATGTTTTAAAGGCATTTAAAACTACTTTAAATTGACATTTTCATAGGACTGCTTATTCAACGGTCTTTAAAACTTTTTTTTGCTGCACTTTGTTTTCATCTGCACTGTAAGCCTCTTGGGGTCTCTGTGCCGGGAGATATCCGGGGATGTTGAACAAAAAACAAGCCAATAAGCCAGTCAATTAATCAATTAATTTGGACAGGAAGGGGTCTTTGAGCAACAATTCACTGCATGGCTGAGGAAAAGCTTGAACAGAGTTCTGGGTGAGCCCAGATTGTTGGGAGAAGCCCCAGGTGATGGTTTGGCTTCGCACCTCCCTGGTACCATGCAAAACTGCAGTTGTCCCTCCTGTGCCTATCAACACACCAGTGATGCCCAGCCGATCTCCCAAGGGTGAAGCCGGTGCACGCCCGGGTTGCATTGCGCTTGCTTGTGCTCACCGTTCACACTCCATTCATTCCATGAGGTGGCAGCACATGGCAGCTTACCCTCACCCTCCCCACCTTCCTCGCAGTCTGCTTCGTGTGGGGTTTCAGCCTCTTCTCTGCAAAGACACCCTCCATGCTGGACTTGCCATAGAGCAGTGCCTGGAAAGTCTCCCCAAGGGGCTTCATGGGGGTTGGGGCAGGAGAGGGTGCACTACTTCTGAGCCTCAACTTCCAACCTTTCCCATTCAATTTCAGGACAACTCATCTGTGCATCCGTCCCTTGTCAATCTGCAATCGGATGTTGAGCTTCCTCACTTTGCCAAACTCCCTTCGCTGCTCTGAATTTGCATCACAGATTTGGCAGGGTTGGGGCATCAATAACGTGAACCGATTCGGCCACTGCAAACTCTCTGGAACACACAAAGGCCATTTCCGCACTATGCTGTCATAGTGATATTATTCCACTTCCAACATCCTGTGGAATCCTGGGGTTTGCCGTTTAGGGAGGAGCATTTAGCTTTCTCAGATGGAGAGCTCTTTGGCCTCAGCAAACTACAAACCCCAGAACTCCACAGGACGTTGACAGGGGAATAATAGCACTGGAACAGTGTAGGGCAGAATGGCCAAAGAGTGGCATATTGGAGCATTTTTGGACTATTTTATACAACAACATAATTTGTTGTTGTTTTTACCTGCCATCAAGTCAGTTTCAACTTCTGCTGACTCTCTGAATGTGAGATCTCCAAACTTCCCCACCATCAGCCAACTGAACGCTCAGGTCGTGTAGACTCAGAGCCGCCACTGGGGCTTCCTGGACGGAGTCCATCCACCCGTAATGGAGTCTTTCTCTTTTCTCTCTGCCTTCTACTTTACCAAGCATTACGGTTTTTTCTAACAACTCCTGTCTTCTCACGATATGTCCAAAATATCTACAGAACTCTCCTCCGGCACCACACTTCAAAGGAACTGAGTCTCTTCCTATCTTCTTCTCTTTTCAGCTTTCACAACCATAGACAGAAATCAGGAATATGATGGCATGGACAATCCTGCCTTGGTGTTCAACAACATCTCTTTACACTTGAAAGACAAACTAAGAGACCACCACAACATGGTTTCAGCAGAACTCCTTATCTCTTTAATCCCACAGCACTCTACTCTCATAGGATCACAGAGTTGGAAGGGATTCCCAAAGTTTACCCAGCCCAACCCCCTTGCTCACGCATAGCCTAAAGCATCCCCTGAGAGGTGGCCATCCAACCACAGCTTAAAAGTCCCCACCGATAAGGCTGGACTTGGTGGTCCTTGGGCTTCCTTCCAACTCTCTGATTCTGTGATTTTACGATCCAATGTCCACTGGGCTTTACTGAACAGCTGAACCATCCCTCTCTCGTGCACCGACATGACCATCTTTTGCTTGGAACGCTTCTTGTGTCTGAAGTGAAACCTGAGAGCTTTGATTCCTCCCCAGCAGTTGAGCCCCGGTGGGAGGCGACCCCTCCTCTGCTCCTGCTAAGCTGGTTTGGATCTTGCATCTGGTGTTCTGGGTTCTGGACTCCAGCCCATCGGGCTTTGATGTCGCATTCCTACACGCTTCCTGCTGCTTTGCACGTTTGGCCCCACTTGGTAAAGAAAACAAAATGCTGCATACTCGGAATGACTACCACCTCCCCAACTCAAACTGACCGTTTCACGCCTCCCATCAAGAGGGCGTTCCTTCTGACTCAACGCATCTCAAATGCAAAAGAGGGGCTGAGTCCCACTAGGAGCTCTGGAACCACGAAAAATGTCAAAGACTGGAAAGAGAAACAGCTGGACTGGGATGTATTCTACAAATTCCAATCCATGCGCAGTGGTCTGAAGAGAGACCGTGGCTTCTTGGCACACAACAGAAATTGAAGTACCAATCTTCAGTACAGTTACATACACGCACAACTGCCTGCTTTACCAAAATGCTTCCATGGTCTTGTACCCACAACAAATCACTAGGCGAGGGCTTTCCTCCACCGTACGTGCATGTGCATCTGAGCTCACATGCAAAACATGCCTCCCACCTTTGTTCTTTTAACTGCTCTTTCCAACCATCATTAAACGGATGCTTATCATCATCACTACAATACTTCCTTTTTGCATTCGCACTACATTTCCTACTCCCATGCTTTCATCTCTCTATTGGTCCATGCACAGAAGTTTGTGGACACAGAAGGCATCTGTGTCCACAAAATGCTGACACTAGAAATTACTTCTTTCTAGTTGGACTCAAAGGTTCTGTGGGATCCCCTTCTGTCTTTTTATGAATCTTAGACTGTATACAACAAGATTTAACCTCTTAAATTAGACCTAATTTGAGGAACAAAAGCTTTAATGTATGCATCATGAGGCTTTGGGTGCATGAACACTAAACAATCACATCAGTTTCACAGCATTTTCATTACCCTGGCTGCACGCCATGAAAGCCTGGGATCTGTAGTTTCGGGAGATGCTTGGAATTCTCTAGCAGAGAGTTCTCATGCTGTAGTTCAAGGGAATGTACTAGAGAATTCTAAGTCCCTCAGCAGACTACAGAGTCCAGGAGCACATAGGATGGAGCAATGGCAGTTAAAGTGGAATCAAAGTGCTATAACTGTTCAGTGTGGATGGACGCTTAGTCTCTCTTTTACGTTGGATTTCTTGAATGTCCCACTTTTCTGCTTTTTTCACCAAATCTCAAGCCACAATGCCCATAAAGGCCAAGATGCTGTATCAGAAGACATCTGCGTACTATGCGGCTATACCTCTGTAGCTCTTCTCCTGATGCCCCCCTCCCAAACTCACCCTGCAAGCACTGCAGCCCCCCTCCAGCCATTTCCATGTTGTTGGAGAGTGGGGAATCACTGGAGGTGCATCCAGCTATTTTCCCGCAGCTGGACATGCTGCCCTGGGTATCTATGGGGGCCTCTGGGGCACCGGGACCACGTCTCCCCACCGACATGTAGATTACCACGCTGGGGGAGGCGTTGCACTGCTTACAAGGCGCGTTGTGGGGGAATATTGTTCACTGACTGGAAAGAGCAGAATTCCAGCCTCTGCAATGGTCAAGCAAGTGAGTTGCAAAGTCCCTAATCTGATTTATACCATCATAACTCACCAGCAAGGTGCCAGCTACAGTTGCAAGACCGTCGTTTGCGGTGTGGGCTGCACACTTAGAACAGTTACTTCTCTGGAACCTGACAACCAATTTGCAAGATTTCTCTTAAACTCCTTGCCTGCCTGTTTCAACTGTCAGGAGAGGAGACCCAAAGCATCGGAGAGGAAAAGCAAAACAACACTCTTGTCAAATCCAGAATAACATGAGCTGATCCCATCTGCCACAGGCACGTGTGGGCACACACACGCACACACAGAGAGCCCTGGATCAATCTGGCTCTCTCCGACACCCACACAAACCCATGCAACACCACTCCACAACGATCAATTTCCTCGCCGATCAATGTGGCTTTCATGTGTCTGTTCTCTCCCCCGCCATTCCCCAGCTGCCCATCAACTTTGGGCACCCAGCCCATCCGTCAATAGCAGCTGCCTTCTGAACAGGCCCCCCTGCTGGAGAAGGGCGAGGGAACACACACAAACACACCCCTGGTTCCGTACATTTTGCAGAACCTGAGTTGCTGATTCAACAAGACTACATCGGAGCGCGATGTGCTTCCCTTCATCTCGAATCTGGGGACTGCTGTACTTTCAGGCAGCATCAAAGGAGGAAGTGGGGAGGGGGGCACGGCACTTGGATAGGAAGCAGCCTCCATGCAAAGACTCCTCCACGTTAAAAAATTCATACAGAGAAGGCAAACCAAAAAGAAACAACATCAGGAATTCAGAGGGAGAATGCCTGCGTGTTAGAAGCTGACCAGTTGCAACCTCCCCCTATTCCAGTCCTGCAAAATTGCTTATTGAAAAATGCACAATTCACACAGGTGCAAGCCATAGGGAACCCCATGCCACTGGACAACAACTGGAGTGGTGACCTGCTGCTCCCTGGGGAGGGGGCTTCAGAGCCCTCCATTCAGCACAGGCGTAACTACAGGGGGTACAAAATGAGGACACTGGCCCCAGATACAAATTCTCTCCCCTGATCCAAGAATTTCCTTTCACTCCCCAAGTGTCAACTTAAACATTCACTTAGGAATTGCATCTAGAATTGCATCCCAAGAAGTTACCCTAGGAAAGCAAACACAAGGACTAGAAGAGTTCTAGGCCATGTCTCACTCTTTGCCATGATAGTAATTTGGGAGCTGAAGGGAAATGTGATTTCTTGCTCTGTCATGTGCCTTCAAGCACTTGCCAGCTTATGGCGACCCCAAGCAAAGCTATCATGCGATCTCCTTGGCAAGGTTTGTTCAGAGGGGGTTCGCCTTTGCCCTCCTCTGAGGCTGAGAGTGGGGGACTTGCCCAAGGTCACTCCGTGGGCTTCCATGGCCGAGTAGGAATCTGACCCCTGATCTCCCAGTATCCTAATCCAATGTTTTTTTGCCGGCCTGTCTGGCCAATTTAAGACAGATCCAAAGAATTACACACACACACACACCAAAAAGGTAGGTATCACCAGTGCAAACCATATAACACCAAGGACATGCCTGTCACTTTCCTGCTCTTGTTTTGTGCCATCAAGTTGCCTTGGACTTCGGGCAGCTCTCTGACGGGACCCCTGCTCAAGACTTTTTGGATTCAGGACAGCATCTGGGGCTTCCATGAAGGACTCAATCCTCCTGAAATGGAGGCCACCTCTTTTTCCTACTGACTTTTTCCTTCTTTCCTACTTTCCTTCCGTCTTCTGTTTTACTGAATATTACACACTTTTCCTTGTTGCCATAGACATCTTTAAAAAACCAAAGGGCTGCCCGAGAAAGACGGTGCCAACTTTGTCCCCTGCCACTCCAGAGGACCCGAACGAAAGGGTTGAAATGACAAGAGGAGATTCTGACTCAACGTTAGGAAGAACTTCCCAATGGCAAGAGCTGTCCCTCATGGAGATTGCTCAGCCCAGCTTTTGATGGCCACCCCGAAGGGACAATTTAGGGATAGACAGCTCTGTTAGGAAGAGGTAGCCCTTGGTGGTCCTTTCTAACTCTATGATTCTCTATCAAGCATTTTGTTCTACGATTCCACGAACCACTTGGGAGCCTCCTTCTTTTAGAGTTTTGACAGAGCCAATGCCCTTTATCACCTTCTGATGGTAAGATCTCCACCCCTTCCTGCAATGTGTGCAACTGTGGAGGGACCACGAGGCTGAATTTGAAGCTACATTATTTCAGATTTGCTTATCTTGGTATGAATAACCGCTGTTGCATTACAAATCACATTTAACCAACCCGCTGCAACTGTTCAACACATCTTTTTATTCCCACAACACCCTTTCCAAGTAGGTCAGCATTCCCATTAAAAAGCAAGGAAACTGAAGTGGAAAGAGAGTGATTTATATAAGATCGCTTGGCAAATTCATGCAGTAAGCGGTCGAATCAGAGGTGTGGTGGTACATTTTGATATCCAGGCATTTGTTGTGACACTCCATACAGCAAGTAGAATCCAAAAAGGCAGGTGGCCGTCTCAACTTATATAGAAAGGACAATTCTAGCAGTCTTTACCTATGACAAGAGCAGGTCTTTTGTCAGACTAATGGCTCTTGCTCACTCAGGACCAATCCAGTCCCAAATATTTTGGAGTGCAACAAGGACAGCTCACCAGAATACAGTGATGTTGGAAAAAATCCATCTCCCCTCCAGTTGCTGTGGGGATTGCAGCTAACGTCAGTCAGAACAAAAGAGTCCGATAGGAGTGTCTGTTTAGCAGAGTGGCCAGAATCCGACTGCTACCACACCCAATATGTAAATTTCCTTGCACTTTTTTCTTTTTTGGCAGTAGTGCATTGTTCATGCTTATCTAAGCAAAGTTGCACAAGTGCGTCTCAATACTGTTAGTCCTGGCTAGAGTCGAAGCGTTTCAATAATTGAGTTTATCTATGGCTGTTTCCGCACTGGTCTGTTATAGCGCTACGATTCCACTTTCAACATCCTCTGGAATCCTGGGGTTTGCAGTTTCGGGAGGGGCTGGCCTATGATTCTATCAAATGGCCTATGATTCTATCAAATATTTGAAGGGATGTGTTATAGAAGATGGGAAAAAGCTTGTTTTCTGCTGTTCCAGAGACTAGGACATTATGAAGCAATGGCTTCCAACTACAGCGAAAGAGATTCCTCCTACCAGAAATAAGGCCTGCGTGTTTATCTTCCAAGTGCAAAACAGGAGTTGACAAAGCAGTGTTTGCATAGAATCCTGGAGCTCAAAGGTTCCTTAAGACTTCCATGGATGGCCAACTGCAGTGTTCGATGACCAGTAGACACTGGTAGAGGAATCTCTTTCCTCTTTCCTTAAGACTTCCTGACAGTCAGGGCTGTCCGGCAGTGGAATCTGCCGCCTCCATGGAGTGTAGTGGAGGCTCCTTCCTTGGAGGTTTTTAAACAGAGGCTGGATGGCCATCTGTCCAAGGGAGTGCTTTGAGGGTGTTCCTGCATGGCAGGGGGTTGGACTGGATGGCCCCTGGGGTCTCTTCCAACTCTACATTTCTATGATTCTATGATTCTATCCTAAACACAAGAAAGAGCTTCTTGGGGGTAAGAGCAGTCTGACAGTGGAATGTGCTGCTGTCTCCGTGGAGTCGGGTGGAGTCTCCTCCATCCCTGGAGGTTTTTACAGAGAGGCTGGAGGGCCCCTGTCAAAGGGAGGGCATGGATTGTGTCCTCTCGCATGGCAGAAGAGGGTTGGGCTGGATGGCCAACTGTACTGTTCGATGACCAGTAGCCACTGGTCGAAAAGAGCGGCAAGATCATGCCCAAGATCCTGCGCCATGCTTGAATACTATAAATCCACAGGGGTTGCACTACAGCACCCTTCCGCCGAATACCAACACGATGCAGCCAAGGGTGGGTCCAACATCGGCCCCTTGTCCCCTCTGGTGCTTTGGGGCTTCTTCGAGCTCCAGGATTCTATGCAAACACTGCTTTGTCAACTCTTGTTTTGCACTTGGAAGATAAACACGCAGGTCTTATTTCTGTTGTCACTCAGGGACTTGTGACATCCTGAGGCTTCTTCGGGGAAACATCAGCAGGTTTATGAGAAGTGTGGCATATTGCAGCCCGGTTGCCAGAGTTACAGGATTAGGAGTCGGGCACGATAGAACTGCAGTCTTAAAAATGCATTCTACTCATGTGTGTGTGTGTGTTTTGCACACACACACAGAGTAAAGAATACCCAGAAATTTTCTTATCGTCAGCCAGATACATTGAGACACAAGGACTCCAATACTATTATTACTCCCTCGTAGAGTAAAGCCATTGAATTAATTGGATTTTCCTACAGGTTAACCACCATTGCATAATTGATTTAATAGGCCTAGTGGTTTGAGCACTGGACTAGGACTCTGGAGACCGGGGTTTGAATCCCCACTTGGCTGTGATCTTGGACAAGTCACACTCTCTCAGCCTCAGGCAGAGGCAAACACCCTCTGAACAAACTTTGCCAAGAAAACCCCATGATAAGGTCATCCTAGGGTCTCCCATAAGTCAGAAACAACTCGAAGGCACACAACCACCACCACAACCACAACCTTGTTGGAAAAATTTGAAAGGATTCTGGCCAGACTATGCCAAGAAAGGCACTGAAAATATGGGACCCTCTCTCTTATGCAGGCGTGCACACACACACACACACCGAATGCCAACAACCCTCTCCTCGTTCCTTCCTGGCACATCTGGCTTTGCAAAAAGACTGTAGACACCTGGTGACCCTCTCTCAACTTCTGGGATGCTCCTGGTGAGAGACATTCTTTGATACAAGGACAGGGGGCACAGAGACGTTCCATTGCTGGCTCCTTCAAGACCTTGACTTTGGGGGACAAACCCCTTGGAAGCGAGACATAATGAATCCGAATCCAAATTACCCAGTTGCGGTAGTGCCAGCCAGCCTCCACTGTGTCTGGGGCTGGAACTACTGCAGCGGTTTGCGACATCTAAGGCCATTTCCGCACTAGACTGTTATAGCGCTATGATTCCACTTGCAACATCCTATGGAATCCTGGGGTTTGCAGTTTCGGGAGGAGCCGACCGGCCCCTCCTGAAACTGCAAACCCCAGGATTGCATAGGATGTTGCAAGTGGAATCATAGCGCTATAACAGTCTAGTGCGGAAATGGCCTAACATTCTTCCATTGCCCTTTTAAGCAGGTGAAAGCACCTGAATCTCAGGCGGAGAGCACTGGCTTGGAAAATGTGGGTATGGGGTGGAATGTTTTTCATTTGCTAGACCTGGGGCTTTTTATCTGAACAGCGATTCAACCGTGGCTGATGCTCGGCTGTGGTGGGTGCCCAATGTCTCACTATGCTTAATGACCTCATCAGGGACAGCCTGTGACATCATCTTTGTGACATCACCAGGGGCCTCCTCCCAAGACATCAAAAGGGGGTCATCTCTCAGGTTTCACATTTTGGCCCAGAAATCTCTAAGCCTGGGAAAGTCCTGAGTCAGCAACACTGCTGGCAACAGTAAAACCCACCACTGTTTTTTATAAAAATCCTTGTGCTGCTGTTTGGCATGTGGTCATGTGGAGCAGAAGCTGGTGGGCACTGAGATCAGTGGAGCAGTGAGTCTGCTCTGGGTTTTAGTCTAAAACTTCAGAGGGGCTTGCTCCATCCGTTGTGGCAACCCAACCAGCTATCCTGAAACAAAGCAGGGGGCGTCCACTTCCGTGGGGTTAATGAAACCCCTCCGGCTTCTAGTCTGAACTTTAAAAGAACTCTCCCGATAAGTTCAGAACCTTGGATAGTTCCCTTAAAGTTCAGACTAAAAGCCGCAGTGGATCCCTTGCCTCACTGAAGTGGGGGCTCTCTGGCTACAGCTGCTTCACCCAAGGGGCCACTGGCCTGCTTGTTCTAAGGGTTTTTAGGAGTTTGCCACCTTAAATTTGGCACTGTGATTTGCACAGGCATTTTGGCAGCCCGGTCTTGGGGTTGCTGGAGGTGGGATTGCAGTCTGCCGGCTTCGTGTTGTTTGCTCACCCTCTTCCAAAGCGCGCAGCCTGGCAGAATCCTCCAGTCTTCTCTCCAGCGGGTTCAAGTCAGGATAATGGATTCTTATCACACCTCCTGTGCTAATTGGCTTCCCTTGTCCCAGGATGTTTGCCTAATTATCAGCATGGGCTTTGTGATGAGCTACGGAGTTAATAACATCTTTATTACTCTTGGTACTTGGAATCCTAGAATCACTCGGGTGGAAGGGACCTCAAGGGCCAGCCAGTCCAACCCTCTTTGGCGAGGCAGGAAGACACAACTAAAGCAGGACTAAAAGACACCTGCCCAGCCTCTGTTTCAAGACCACCGCCTGGAGAGTCCACCACTGTCCACGGCCACCTATTCCACTGCCTCCTGAGTCCTCCTCCTGAGACATCATAGCATCCTAGAATCACAGAGTTGGAAGAGACCCCGGGGCGATCCAGTCCAACCCCCTGCTATGTAGGAACACCCATCAAAGCATCCCCAACAGATGGCTCTCCAGCCTCTGCTTAAAAACCTCCAAAGAAGGAGGAGACTCCACCACACTCCATGGAGGCAGCAGCAAATTCCACTGCTGGACAGTCCTGACCGCCAGGAAGTTCTTCCTGAGGTTCAGGTGGAATCTCCTTTCCTGCAGCTTGAATCCATTGCTCCTTGTCCTAGTCTCTGGAGCAGCTGAAAACAAGTCTGCTGCCTCCTCGACATGGCATCCCTTCAAATATTTAAACATGCTGTCATGTCCCCTCTTAACCTCCTCTCCAGGCTAAGCATCCTGAGCTCCCTAAGCTGCTCCTCAGAGGGCTTCATGGTTTCAGGTCTTTGATAATCTTGGTCATCCTCCTCTGGACCCATTCCACTTTGTCAATCTCTTTCTTGAACTGTGGTGCCCAGAACTGGACACAGGATGACTCCAGGTGAGCTCTGACCAAAGCAGAAAACAGGGGAACTATTTTCTGCATTTACCTGCACCATTAACACATATAAGCATTACACTGGAATCTTGTTGGTCTCTTCTTGTGCTTAACTTAAGGTGACCCTACAGAAAACCTATTATGGGGTTTTCTGGAGCTGAGAGGGTGTGATGTACCCAAGGTCGCCCAGTGCATTTCCATGACCGAGCAGGGAATTGAACTCTGCTCTTCAGAGTTCTAGACCAATGTTTAAACCACTACACCACACTGGGAACACCTGGGATGGGTCACCGTGGGAGGTCCAGGGCTCTCTTCTACGCCCGGGGACCCTCTGGGGGCCACACATGGACTACCAAAAAGAAAAAAAAAGACAAAAACTAAGCAGTGGTTCAAATTCTACTGCTGGTTGTCAATTTTTAAAAAAAATGTTAGACAGATATCGCAACCATGATTGTACTGGAAGGTTACTAAAGGGAGCAATTCCCCCTTTTGGGGTCAAAAAATGTTTGTCTGGGGGTTCCGGAGCCAGCGAGGGCCAAAAAAACACCCTTTGCCCACCCCTGCTCTATGCAAAGGCTTGGGCATTTTTTTCAAATGTGGAATGGCTGCCTTTAATTCAAGTTGCAGAGGCAAACCTGCATAGGTAGTACCACTGCACATTGTTAGACATGCGCAATTTGCTGTGCATTTGGTGTCTTGGTTCAGTTGTGCCACATTACCTTTCAGCACATGTGCTGTGCAGCGTAACTATGGGAGACCTCTGCCCGCCGAAGTTTATGCTCTGCAGTTCCAATGTAGGGTCTTGGTGCATGCTTGTGCACACTCTCTCTCTCCTTCCGCCTCTCTCTCTCTCCCTCCCCCCATGTATGTTGTCTGCATGTGTGTGTAATTAAAAAGCAAGCTAACAGCACTTCTCCCAAGCTTTTCCTGGACCACAGAAAGATGCATTTAATCACTCTGTGTGTGCATCCGTAGAGGCAATTAACAAACAGACTAAAAAATACAGAATGAGCAAAACTTTTCCGCTTCCACCTTCTCCAGTTGCTAAAGATAAGTAGATAGACAGAGTGTGTGCGTGGACCTGAACTTTTGAACAAGACATACAAGAGTATGGTGTCTAGATCGAGGGAGGTACTGGTACCGCTCTACTCTGCTTTGGTTAGACCCCATCTTGAATACTGTGTCCAGTTCTGGGCACCCCAATTCAAGAAGGACGTGGTCAAGCTGGAGCAAGTCCAGAGGAGGGGGGCCGAAATGGTGAGAGGCCTGGAAGCCATGAAGCCCTATGAGGATAGACTTAGGGAGCTGGGGATGTTTAGTCTGCAGAAGAGAAGGTTAAGAGGGGACAGGAGAGCCATGTTTAAATATTTGAAGGGATGCCACGTAGAGGAAGGAGAGGGCTTGTTTTCCGCTGCTCCAGAGACCAGGATAAGGAGCAATGGATTCAAGCTGCAGGAAAGGAGATTCCACCTGAACCTCAGGAGGAACTTCCTGACGGTCAGGGCTGTCTGGCAGTGGAATCAGCTGCTGCCTCCATGGACTGTGGTGGAGTCTCCTTTCTTGGAGGCTTTTAAGCAGAGGCTGGATGGCCATCTGTCACAGGGAGTGCTTTGAGGGTGTTCCTGCATGGCAGGGGGTTGGACTGGATGGCCCCTGGGGTCTCTTCCAACCCTACATTTCTATGATTCTATGATTCTATGACTCCATCATCAGAGGAAAGAGGATGCAGTCCGCAAACGCTCATGCTATAATAAATGCGTCGAGGAAGAAAAAAAAGAAACTGTAGAGCATCCAACAGAAACCACCCCCCAGAAGACGCTGAAGAGTGAGGTCTAGTAATTAACATCACCCACGGCCTATGGATATTTTAGGTCCTTCTTCAGGGGGTCAAAGAAATGTCATTCTTCTCTTGACTCGCCTTCATATGCCAGCAGCCACATCAGTTTTTCAAATCATAAATTTTCTGTGCGCTTTTCTTCTTTAGACCCTGAAGAAAGCCTTAAAATATCCAGAGGTAGAAATACACGGGCCTTTTAAATGATTAAATATCATTCTTCAGTAGAATTGTAAAACTGTAGAGTTGGGAAGGACCCCCAAGGGCCATCCAGTCCAACCCCATTCTGCCATGCAGGAAGATGCAAGCAGAGCACTCATGAAGACCACCATCCAACCTCTGTTTAAAGACCTCCAAGACAGGAGAGCCCAGGACCTTCTGAGAGCCAATCTCTTCCTACAATCTCTAGCTCTCTTTTCCCGTCAGTCTCTAAGGTCTCACAGAACGCTGCACTTTTTAGTGCCCAAATGACAGAAACAGGTTTTGAACTGCATTTGAACATCTGATCAAATCAAGATATGAGAGTTTCCAAAACAATTCCAAAGCTGCATAACAGCAGCAAAAGAGGACAAATGTCTGCACCGGGACCAATATTTCCTTTGTCAAACTAGCTTTGCCCCCCTGGAAAACATCTCCTCTTTTATTTTGAAAGCCCTAAAAGTCAAACATTGATGCAAATCCAGCTTCCACCTTTTGCCAAAGAAAAACCGGCCACCTCCAGAGTCCTCTGTCCTCTAAGCAGCCCCGATATGGGCTCCTGCCCCACACATAGACCAGGAGGTTTGCCCTATTCTTCCCATCCAGCTCAGCCCTGCATGGACAGAGTGATCTTCCCAGTGATCCTTGGCCCTCATGGCCCCCACCCTGCAAAGGAATCGGAAGAGATCTTCCTTCTTTCCTGCGCTCGGCCGGCTGGCTGAGCTCCACCACTGAAGAGCTGCCTCATGAAATGCGAGCAGTAAAAAGAGCTACTGGAAATTAATTTGGTTCTTCTCCGAGCCTCTGCAAAAAAGGCACGGGGGAGATAAAAGGAAGCCTCAGCCTTCCTTTGGTGCGAGAGCTGCAGCCAAGGATAAAAGCAGGGCAAAGACATTTTGCATTAGCAGACCAACCAACCAACCGTGTGTATTTACAGCAACGTCGGCTTGCGCGAGTTCAATTGCCTGCATTGCTAATTGTTGCCAAAGGGACCCTGGCCTGCCACAGCTTGCTCCGCCTTCTGGTCCTGCGGGAGCCCCTGACAGCCCCCTCCCAAGAACTGTCCTGGTGCCCTGACCACAGAATTCGGCATCTTGCCCTCAGCAAAGCAAAGCAGGACAGTGCAGGGTAAGACCACCTGGCTCAAAGGTTCCTCAAAGCTGACGGGAGAGGATGGACGAAAGTACCCGCACCGCTGCAAGAAGGACTCATAGCTCAGTGGCAATGGCTTCTGGTACTGTATGCAGAAGACCCTGGGTTCAAAATCCCCAGCAGCCTCTCCAGAGAGGGTTGGAGAAGAAGAACAGAATCACAGAGTTGGAAAGGACTGTAAGGGCTATCCAGTCCAACTCCCGGCCATGCAGGAGGACACAAGGAAAGCACTCCAATGAGACGCCCACCCAACCTATGTTTAAAGATCTCCAAGAGAGTCCTCCACCCTCTGAGGCAATTTGTCCCAACGTCGAAGAGCTCTTACCACCAAGAAACCACACCTCTCGGAAGCTCTGGAGGGTATCCGCCTGTCAATTTAGGCAGGCCTCTGCACTGCGGTCCTTGCTTCCTCCAGATTCCCTGTCTTACAGATTGAGACAACCTCCATCTCCTCTGGACAATTTTGCCCTTAAAAACCCACAACCACACTTCAGCCAGGTGTCTTGCCCGGAAGATGTTGGTTGTGGACCAAACCCCAGAGTCCACAGACTGGCAGTCAAAAGCGCTTTGCCCAAGGGACTTTCCACCCTACACTGTTATAGTGCTATGATTCCACTTTCAACATCCGATGGAATTCCGGGGTTTATAGTTTACTGACACCCAAGAGCCCTCCTAAATACCCCTCCCTAAACTGCAAACCCCAGGATTCCATAGGAGGTTGAGAGTGGAATAATAGCACTATAAAAGTGTAGTGCAGAAAAGCCCAGAGTCACTGGTGCTGAAATAGCATTGTTATTCTCAACCAATTCCGCACTAGACTGTTATAGCGCTATGATTCCACTTTCAACCTCCTATGGAATCCTGGGGTTTGCAGTTTCGGGAGGGGCCGGCCAGATGTCCT
This sequence comes from Ctenosaura bakeri, assembly GCA_948474755.1. Taxonomy (NCBI): domain Eukaryota; kingdom Metazoa; phylum Chordata; class Lepidosauria; order Squamata; family Iguanidae; genus Ctenosaura; species Ctenosaura bakeri. The sequence continues at coordinate 358,119 of CAOLHI010001080.1, forward strand.
TTGAGGTCTCTTCCAAGTCTACAGAGGCCGGCCCCTCCCGGAACTGCAAACCCCAGGATTCCATAGGAGGTTGAAAGTGGAATCATAGCGCTATAACAGTCTAGTGCGGAAATGGCTTAGAATAGAGTCCCTGAATCCACTGGATTTACCCACATATTGGCTCAACAGCTGATTCCATGGGTCCGCTTTAACTGAGACTAAGCCCATTTCTGGGGGCAAACCTCCCCTGGATAAACATTGCCAGGAAAATCCCATTTTTTAGAGTCAGCATAGCGTTGTGCTCTCAGTGTTGTGCTGGGGCACCAGGAGGGTACCTATATCCTAGCATCAGTTTCCGCTAGATCTCAGTTCCAACTAGAGGAGAGGCATTCGGTCAGTCAGATTTACTTATGTGTTGACTCACTATCCAGCAAGAGATTTAGTGGGTCTGCTCTAACTGGGAGACACCAACAGGCTTCCAACCAATCTTTGTACTTTTTTACTTTTGCCGAAGTACCTTCAACCGGATTTTTTTCTACTTTTGTAAACCACCTTGCTGTCTAATATTGGAGAAAGAATGGGAATTAATGAAACAATTAAAACGAGCCTCCACCACTTCAGCCGAAGCTTATATTGTTTTGCTGGGGAGAAAAAAAAATGCAGAGAACAACCGCAACACCATGCACACACAAAACCCCAGAACAAGCTTGCTGGCTGGTCTCCAAACACCGCTCTGTGCTCAGCAGCAAACTTGCTCCACGCTTCTGGTCAAAGGAGTGTCCTGCAGAACGGGGGTTAAGAGAGCAGACGCCTTCGTCCAAAAGGTCCTACACTTAGGTAGAAAAAATGGAATGCACAAATATAGGATGGGGAACACGTGGCTGGATAGCAGTACGTGTGAAAGGGATCTAGGAGTCTTCATAGACCACAAGCTGAACATGAGTCAGCAGCGTGACGCGGCAGCCAATAAAGCCAATGCAATTCTCGGCTGCATCAACAGGAGTATGGTGTCTAGATCGAGAGAGGTGCTGGTAGCACTCTACTCTGTTTTGGTTAGACCTCATCTTGAATACTGCGTCCAGTTCTGGGCACCCCAATTCAAGGAGGATATTGACAAGCTGGAGCAAGTCCAGAGGAGGGTGACCAAAATGGTGAGAGGCCTGGAAGCCATGAAGCCCTATGAGGATAGAGAGCTGGGTATGTTTAGTCTGCAGAAGTGAAGGTTAAGAGGGGACATGAGAGCCATGTTTAAATATTTGAAGGGATGCCATGTAGATGAAGGAGAGGGCTTGTTCTCTGCCGCTCCAGAGACCAGGACAAGGAGCAATGGATTCAAGCTGCAGGAAAGGAGATTCCACCTGAACCTCAGGAAGAACTTCCAGACGGTCAGGGCTGTCCGGCAGTGGAATGTGCTGCCTCCATGGAGTGTGGTGGAGTCTCCTTCCTTGGAGGTTTTTAAGCAGAGGCTGGATGGTCATCTGTCGGGATTGCTTTGAGGGTGTTCCTGCATGGCAGGGGGTTGGACTGGATGGCCCCTGGGGTCTCTTCCAACTCTACATTTCTATGATTCTAACACCAAGGTGACAAGAAGTCATTTCTGTTGTGGTCCACCGTGAGCTCGTCCCCACTCTTCCATCCCAGTCCCAGCAGAACAGTGCCTGCAGGTTCCTTCCCCAGGGAGCATTCCTCCCCATCTGACATTTATTTATATCTTTATTTATGCCATCAAGTGGCCTATCAACTGCCTGTTAGGGCAACCCCACATATCTCAGAGGGTTTCGTTAGGCAAAGAATCCTCAGAGCTGGTTTTGCACGTTCCTTCCTCTGAAACAGAGCCTACAGCACCAGGTTGTCCTTGGCGGTCTCCCATCCAAGTACTCACCAGGGCTGACCTGCTTAGCTTTCAAGACCAGACAGAATCTGGTGCTTTGAGGGTATTTAGGCAGCTCGTGCAGGGATGTGTGTGTGTGTGTGTGTGTGTGTACCATCAAGTTGGGTGTGGACTTATGGAAACCCCAGTGTTTTCTTAGGCCAGGAATCCTCAGAGGTGGTTTTGCCAGTTCCTGCCTCTGAAAGAGATCCTACAGCATCTGGCATTCATAGGTGGTCTCCCGTCCAAGTACTAACCAGGGCTGACCCTGCTTAGCTTCCAAGATCAAATGAGATCTGGTGCCTTTAAGGTACTTAGGCTAGGACAAAAAGTACAGCTGTTTCCCATCACTTTCTTCTGCTCCATATTGAAGCCAAGGAAAGCTCTGAATTGATGTTTTTAAATGCTCACATTGACAAGGCAGATTCCATGTTGGGGATCGTTAAGAGAGGAACGGGAAATAAAACTGGCTGTATCAAAAGAGCTTTATGCAAAACCCTGGTGGGGCTGCACTTGGTACATCGCACCATCTTAATCATTACACCTTGAAACACACAGTTGGAGTTGGAAAGCAAGGTGGGGTTGTTGTTTTAGAGAGGAAAGGCAGGTAACAACATTGGCCGGTAGGAACATGTCTAGAGGAAGGCGACCAAGACTATACAAGGTCTGGAAACCACAAAGCCATGTGAGGAATGACTGAGTGAGCAGGTATGTTTAGCTCGGAAAAAGGGGACTGAGAAGACACGTGACAGATCTGAAGGGATGACATGAAGAAGATGGAGCAAGTTTGTTTTCTGCTGCTCCAGAGACTCGGACACGGAGCAATGGAGTCAAACTACAGGAATAGAGATTCCACCTAAACATCAGGAAGAACTTCTGTATGGTGAAAGCCACTAGACAATGGATTGGACTGACTCAGAAACTTGAAGATTCTCCTTTGTTGGTGATCTTTAAGCAGAAGTTGGATGGCCATTTTTCAGGAGTGCTGTAATTGTGTATTTCTGCACTATCGTTCCATCATCATCATCCATTTTTTTCCTGGTAAGGACTCAGTGGCTTATAATAACCAAGATTATGGTAAAGGATGTGGATGGTCAAGATGATTAAAGGATCTGGAAACCAAGCTGTATGAAGACAAGTTGAGGGAACTGATTATATTTTGTCTGGATAAAAGTAGTGGCATAAGGCAGCGTGATGTAGTGGTTTGAGCCCTGGACTAGGACTCTGGGGACTGCAGCTCAGATCCCTGCTTGGGCATGGAAACCCACTGGATGGGTCACACTCTCTCATCTCAGAGGGAGTCAAAAGCAAATCCCCTTTGACGAAATCTTACCCGGAAAACTCTGTGATAGCTTCATTTTAGAGTTGCCGCAAGTCAGAAACAACTTGAAGGCACACAACAACTACACAAGAGATAAGTGGGATGTTATAGCCATCTTTAAACATTTAAAGGGCTATCAGGAGGAAGACGGAGCCAGCTTCTTTTCTGCTGCCACAGAGTCTAGGACACGAACCAATGGATTCAAATTCCAAAGAAAGCGATTCCACTTAAATATTAGGAAGAATTTCCTGGCGCCATGAACTGTTTGAGAGTGGAATAGACTACCTCAAAAGGAAAGAAGGAAGGTGGTGGAGTCTCTCCTTCAACATAGACTCCTAAACATAAGTTGGTTGGACGACAGAGTCTCTTCTGTGGATTCCTTCACAGCAGGGGACTGAACTAAATGGCCCTTGGGATTCTGGCCTTTATTACTCAGAGGAACTTTGCCACTGCTTTCCTTTGTGGCTGAGAGAGTGTGACTCAATCAAGCTCACCCAGTGGGATTCCACGGCTCAGCAGAGATTTAAGTCTGTCATCATTTGCCTTCCTGCGAGGCTGACGGAGTGTGAATTGCTCAAGACCACTCACTGAATTTCCAGGGCCGAGTGCGATTGGTCTCCCAGAGGTCTAGCCCCACCGTCAAACCACTGCAGTGTGCTAAACACACTACGTCCCCCAACCAAACCCCCCCCCAGCTCATCATTGCAACTTTTATCCATCTTCAAAACATTCATCTTTTCTCAAGAGTAGGAAAAAAATGCATCCTCTTGAGCCCAGATCTTCTCCCAGAAGATCTGCAAGGGAGATACGGCTGCTTCGCAGCAAAGCCCGTAAACAATTTTTTTATTTAAGAAAGTGATTAGAGACTTGCATAAATGCCAGTTTGGCTCAGCTCAGAGGAGGGCGGCTCTGCTGGAGAGATTTCCCCCACCAGCTGCCGTTCCAAGTGTTTGTTTTAGAGGCTGCACCAAGACGCTGCCTTGGAAAATGCAGCCACGGGACCGGGATCTGGACACCGGTGGCTGCTCCGAACTGGAACTGGCTCCAGTTCCAGGGCTCCCCACGACTTTGCTTTGTATCGAAAGCTGATATCACTATAAAAAGATCAGCTTCAGATCCTCTAACATCTCATATTATGGCCCTTTCCGCACTAGCCTGTTATAGTGCAATGATTCCACTTTCAACATCCTCTGGAATCCTGGGATTTGCAGTTTCGGGAGGGGCCGGCTGGCCTCTGCGGAACTGCAAACCCCAGGATTCCAGAGGATGTTGAAAGTGGAATTATTGTGCTATGACAGGCTAGTGCAGAAATGGCCGATGTTTGGAAAGCAGAGGAGGACAAGCTTTCCTTCTAGTGGGAGGGAGTTCCACACGGCCTGGGAGCAGCCACCAAGAAGCCCCTGGTCTGTTCTGTGGGAGGGGTAAGGCAAAGACCTCCATTGAAGGACCTCAGAACCTGGGAAGAACCTGGCCGGCCCCTCCCGAAACTGCAAACCCCAGGATTCCAGAGGATGTTGAAAGTGGAATCATCGCGCTATAACAGGCTAGTGCGGAAATAGCCATAGATGAAAACCAGGACATGTGCAGCCAAGCAACATCAGAGTGTGGCCACGATGGCAAAAGTTTCTAATGAGGAAGGACAGACAAGCTAAAAGAGGCTGCAGCAGTTTGCATTGGCCTGAGCCTGCTGGGAAGGACAGGATTCTGCCCCGCCTCTCCTCTCTGCTAAGTTAATGGACTGTAAACTGCTTTTGCACATTGAACACTATTTGCAGCAGCTGAAGTAAGCTAGGGACAAAGGAGGAGGAGGAGGAGCTACAAACCAAGACATTTTAGAAGCTCCTGAAAAAATGGGATGGTGGAGGATTAATCAAGACTGCCCAATCGGGACAGTTGGGGGAACCAGCTTTATCTGTGGAAAATGGAGGCAGTCAGTGGTCCACAGTAGAGGAAAGCATCGTGGCATTTTACCTAAGGGGTGCCCACATCTTCTCACAGCAGGTGGCAGAAGGGGGGCCCATAAACCATGGATTCTACCTGGAGCATTCCAGGACCCCCCACAGATCCCAGGGTCATTGAGCACCTCCACAGAACAAGAACCCTGGAAAATGGACCCTTAAGGTTCCACAGGGCAGAAAGATGCAAAGGAGACTGAGCTGCAGAGGTGTGACCCATCCCAGTAGTTATGAGAACAATACAAGCAAATTGCTGGCAAGGAAGTTTCCTCCCCGTCTGTTCTCACCCTTGCCAGGCTAAAGCGAGAACATCTAGCAGGGCCTACAAGACTCAAAATAACCCCCTTAATGCCCTGGGCAGGTGCTAATATCTGGCCTTGATGTCGACAAGAAACCAGAAGGGAGGGCCTTCTCTGGCCATTCCTGCACTAGGCTGTTATAGTGCTACTATTCCACTTTCAACATCCTGTGGAATCCAGGGGATTGCAGTTTAGGGAGGGGCCTTTGCAAACTCCAGGATTCCATAAGATGTTGAAAGTGGAATAATAGCACTATAACAGTCTAGTGTGGAACTGGCCATGGTTGTTTCGGAAAGTATTTGGGGCCTTACTAATTGTGCAAAAAAACTTCCCATGCATATGGTTTTAAACTACTTTAACCCATTTAATCTGTCTTTTGACTGTTAATTGTGTAGCTTGTTTACAAATTATTTTAAGCATTTCTGCAATTTTAAATTTGTTTGGTTTTATTGCACCTTGCCCTGTGGTCTTTGGCTAAACGACAGGATATAAGTATTTTAATAAATGAAAGTAAATAAACAAGATGATGTCCAGGGCCCTGCAGGAGGGAGCGCTGGATGGGGTTGCCGTTCTGAGCCTGCAAGGCCCTCGGAGTGACCCCGTCCCACCAGATGTTTCCCAAACGGAGGTCCTGTTTGTTTGTAACCTTAGAGTCCTGGCTCTTAAAAGACCTTTTCTCAGCATCCTGTGAGCCACGTGCTGTTGAAACAGGGTCAGAAGTAAACCAGATTCTGGGCCAGAAAAGAAATCTGGGAAAGGAGCGAAAACAAACAAGGCAGTCGTGCGGAATCCTTTGCCGTGTGAGAGTGTGTGACTCCACGCATATGGCAGCTCCAGATGCGCTGGAACCGAGTCGTGCATTCCATTCCACTGAAGCTGACGGCAAGCTGCTGCTCCACAAAGAGAAAAGATTTCTGCAGCCTTGCAAGGAGGAGAAACCCACGGGGCAGCAGGAGGATCACAGGGTTGCAGGGGGTCCCCCGAGGGTCATCCAGCCCAACCTTGCGCCGGAGAAGGAAACCTGCAGCTATAGAAAATCTGCAGATTGCATGATGGAGATACAAAAGAATCACCAAACTACAGAGCTGGATGGAATCCAAACCTCTGCCAGTACAAGCACCCCTGAGAACCAGAGCATCCTAGAGCTGGATGAGACCCCCTACAGGCCCCCTGTCCAACCCCTTTCAGCCATGTAGTAAGACACCATCCAAGCACTCCCTTGGACAGATTCTGGCCATCCAGCCTCTGTTTAAAAATCTGTTCTGAAGGAGACCTTGCCATTTTCCGAGAGAGGCTCCTCCATCAATAAGCAGCTCTTACTGGCAGGACATCCGTACCAATATTTCAATGGTCAAATGACCCTTTCACAGGGGTCACCTAAGACCACCGGAAAATACGTATTTCCGATGGTCTTAGGCTCCATTCCATCCTCGGTGGTGGTGCGCAAGCGCGAGCCACGTGCTCGCATCCTCCTGCCCCCTGTTCAGAAGGGACTGAAATCGCTCCCCTTCTCTGCTACCGGGACAACCTCCCGTCTGATGGGCCAGCTTGGGGGGGGCGGCGGCAGCATGGGGGGCAGGCCCCCTCCTTGCCACGGCCCCTGCTCCACTCGCCACGGAGGGGGAGCTGCGGAAGGGCCAGGGGGCTGCAAGGCGGCAATGTTCTGGGGGGGCCAGCTGCGCCCGGCGCAAAAGACAAAGGCGCTGGGATTCCTCCCCCCCCGGCCAGGGTCGACACTCTGGAAACTTTCCCCACACTGCCCCCCCAGCAGAAACGAGAACGAAGCAGAGCCCGGGGGGGGGTATTGGAGTTTTTTGCCAGGGGAGATGCGCGGCTCCTCTTTCCCTCCTGGCCCGCCCCTCCTCGTTCCTGGCCGGCGAGGCGGCCTTTGCTGAGGGGGGGGGATTGTAAATAATAAATAAAAAATTTTATGGTTGGGGGTCACCACAACATGAGGAACTGTATTAAAGGGTCGCGGCATTAGGAAGGTTGAGAACCACTGATCTAGCACGTCTGATGGAACACCGTCCTTTTTTCCTATGTACCTTCCTTAAGGAGAGCCAGCGTAGCCTAGTGGTTTCAGTGTTGGACTATAACCTGCAGACTGGGGCTCCATTCCTGCTTGGTCATGGAAACCCACTGGGTGACACACACTCTCAGCCCCGGAAATCTCTATGATAGGTTCGCCTTAGGATCACCATAAGTCAGAAGTGACTTGAAGGCACACAACAACACAACCTTCCTTGAAACTTGTGTCATGTCCAGCTCGACATTTCCTCTTTGATGATTGGGGGTGCCAGCGGGACCTCTTCCCACATGTCCCCCCAGATCTTGGGCAGCCGATCTTGAAGTAAGGCCTGCATTGGACTAGATGACCAGGGGGACCAGGTTTCTTTCCATTTTGTTGTTCCTTTATTGTGTGCCTTCAAGTCATTTCTGACTTATGGGACCACCAAGGGGTTTTCTTAGCAAGATTTATTCAGAGGGGGCTTGCTATTGCCTTCCTCTGAGGCTGAGAGAATGGGACTTGCCCATAGCCACCCAGAAGATTTCCATGGCCGAGCGGAGATTTGAACTCTGGCCACCCAAGCATTCTAGTAACACACAAACCATTACAGAACACTGTCTCCCTCCTTCCTATTTTGTATTTTTGTGGTATGGCGGCATTCCTACGTGCAAAGGTACCTTCCCAGGGCGGCGGCTGCTGCTGTTTTCCTGGTTGCCATGTCCTTATGGTTACTGTTTTTATGATTGTGAGGAACTGGCTGTTAAAGACATTTGATTTAAGCCTGGCTTGTTTGTTTTTTTAAATGCTAGCGTCTGCTGTTTATCGCTTTACATTTTTAATGTCCTTCGGATTCTTTTATTTAACTAGAGTGAAACTCATCAATTGGAAAGTGCTAAGCAAACACAGATGAGGCTCATGGGATTGACGAAAGCACAGCCACTGCGGCTCTTTTCTATGGTCGCCAGATTAGATCCGGGATGGGGCTCCTGCCACTTTAATCCTGAAAAGATCTTGGAGATGGAAGACCTCCCATAACGCTCCATCGGGTGGGCTATCTGACCTCACTTACTTTCCAAACCCCAACTTTCAGCTGCATAATAGGGAACATTGCTAATGTGATCACTGATTGGTTGGGACTGCCTTTGGGAGGCAGCTACATTTTTTAACTCAAAGAAAGGCAATCATAGAATAAGAAGGATCCTCCGAAGATGAAGTCCCACACAGCTCCATCGGGTGCGTTATCTGACCTCACTTACTTTCCAAACCCCAACCTTCAGCTGCAGGAAAACATAATGCCTCCACAGACTGTCAACGTGATCCCTGATTGGTTGGAACTGCCTTTGGGAGGCAGCTACATTTTTTAACGCAAAGAAAGGCGATCATAGAATAAGAGGGATCCTCCAAAGTCCCACACAGCTCCATCGGGTGCGTTATCTGACCTCACTTACTTTCCAAACCCCAACCTTCAGCTGCAGGAAAACATAATGCCTCCACACACTGTCAATGTGATCACTGATTGGTTGGGATTGCCTTGGGAAGGCAGCTGTATTTTTTTTTAATTCAAAGAAAGGAATCATACAAATGTAGAGTTGGAAGAGACCCCAGGGGCCATCCAGTCCAACCCCCTGCCATGCAGGAACACTCTCAAAGCACTCCCTTTGACAGATGGCCATCCAGCCTCTGCTTAAAAACCTCCAAAGAAGGAGACTCCACTACACTCCGAGGCAGCCCTGACCGTCAGGAAGTTCTTCCTGAGGTTCAGGTGGAATCTCCTTTCCTGCAGCTTGAATCCATTGCTCCTTGTCCTGGTCTCTGGAGCAGCAGAAAACAAGCCCACCCTCCTCTACATGACAGAGAATAAAAGGGAAATCCATAGACTGACAGGTGGTGAGAGAACCATGAAAAAGGCAGAAAGAGCAGATCAGAAAGTTAGGCAATGGGAGCTTTTAAGCAATTCGTAAGCTGCTGTCTTAATTGGGGAAAGCATTAGTGGTTTGTGCATTTTATTTGCACCTGGAAGGTGATGTTTTTAATTTTCTATTCAGAATTTATGGAGTGGGATTATGACAACAAACTGGCCTTACGAAGCAAAAACCTCCCTTTCTGAGCCCTCTCAGGGAAACACTCCGGACAGTTCATTAGGGTTCAGCTTGCAGTGGAAGGTGGTAATAGGTCTCATCCAACTTTTTATTTATTTCTTGAACTTATACGCCACCTTTCTCCTGGGATGAGGATCAAGGTGCCTTACAGAAATATAAAACAAGCTTCCATTAAAAAATAATCATATTCCCCAAAAGTTAAAAGAATTAAATGTCGATGTCACTAAAACCATGATTTAAAAAGTTGAAACATATTTAAGACATAAATTACTACTGCAGTCCCTCTTTATGCATGGCTTCACTTTCATGGTCCAAAAATATTAAACTGAAAATTCCAGAAATAAAGAATTCATAAGTTTTAAATTGCACACCATTCTGATTGGCGTGATGAAATCTCACACTCCCTGCTCTGTCCCACCCGGGAAATGAATTGCCCTTTTGTCCGGCACAGTCACTCTACCTGCCCATTAGTCGCTGAGCAGCCATAGAATCCCAGAGACCCCTAGGGGCCATCCAGTCCAACCCCCTGCTATGCAGGAACACCATCAAAGCATTCCTGACAGATGGCCATCCAGCCTCTGCTCAAAAACCTCCAAAGAAGGAGGAGACTCCACCATATGCCATTCAGGCAGCAGTGGATTCCACTACCGGACAGCTCTGACCATCAGGAAATTCTTCCTAATGTGTAAGTGGAATCTCTCTTCCTGCGGCTTGAATCCATTGCTCCATAGTGTCCTAGTTTCTGGGGTGGCAGAAAATAGGCTTGGTACACCCTCCATAGGACATTCCTTCAAATACTTAAATGTGGCTCTCATGTCCCCTCTTAACCTTCTCTTCTGCAGACTAAACATATCCAGCTCCCTAAGTTGCTCCTCATAGGGCTTCATGGCTTCCAGACCCTCCACCATTTTGGTCGCCCTCCTCTGGACATGTTCCAGCTTGTCGATATCCTTCTTGAATTGAGGTGCCCAGAATTGGACACAGTTATATTCCAAATGAGGTCTAACCAAAGCAGAATAGAGTGGTACTATTACCTCCCTTGATCTAGACACCAGACTCCTATTGATGCAACCAAGAATCGCGTTGGCTTTCTTGGTTGCAGCATCACACTGCTGACTCATGTTCAGCTTGTGTTCTATTAAGACTCCTAGATCCCTTTCACATGTACTGCTATCCAGCCATGCTTCCCCCATCCTGTATTTGTGCATTACATTTTTTCTGCCTAAGTGTAGGACCTTACATTTCTCTCTGTTGAAATTCATTTTGTTAGCTTTGGCCCAGCTCTCCAACCTGTCAAGGTCGTTTTGAAATTTGATCCTGTCCTCTGGGGTATTAGCAACCCCTCCCAATTTGGTGTCATCTGCAAATTTGATCAGCCTGCCCTCCACTCCTTTATCCAAATCATTGATGAAGATGTTGAATAGCACTGGGCCCAGGACAGAACCCTGTGGCACCCCGCTAGTCACTTCTCTCCAGGAGGAAAAGCAGCCATTCGTGATCACCCTTTGGGTCTGGTCGGTCAACCAATTACAAATCCAACTAACAGCAGCCCTGCCCAGCCTGCATTTTACCAACTCCTTTGCAAGAATGCCACTGGGGACCTTGTCCAAGGCCTTCCTGAAGGCAAGAAATGCTACATCCACAGCATTCCCTTCATGCACCCAACTTGTAACTCTACCAAAAAAAGAGATCAGGTTAGTTTGGCAGGATTTCTTTTTGGGAAACCCATGTTGGCTTTTAGTGATTTTGGCATTCCTTTCTAAGTGCTTACATTTTGTCTGCTGAATAACCATCTCAGTTATCAGATTGACTGTCACATTGTCACACGGCTGATGTTCAAGCATTTTACTTAATAATGGCCCCAAAGCACAAAAACTTTACCATAGGTATGTACATATAGGGGAAAAAAACCCATTATCTATAGAGAATTTGGTACTACCCACAGTTGCAGGCATCCACTGGAGCATCTTGGAATGTATCCCCTAGGGATCAGAGGTGACTACTATTTAAAAAATGAAAAAATAAAATAAAATAAAATACAGCACATCACTTCACATCTACTACCACTAACACAATTCACATCTCAAAGGCCCACCTGAACAAAAAGGCCTTCACCTGGCTGTAGAAAGAGAGCAGAGAGGGAGCCAATTTTGTGGAAAGGAATTCCACAGCTTGGGAGCTTTCTCCTCCTACTCTATTTCTCATTTAAATGGTCTTTAATTTTTAACTCCAGTTCCTTTTCTCTGCATGGCTCTCTAGTCCCTTTAGCCCAGCAGTTCTCAACCTGTGGCTCACGACCCCTCTGGGGGTCAAACGACCCTTTCACAGGGGTCGCCTAAGACCATCGGAAAATACGTATTTCCGATGGTCTTAGGCTCCATTCCCTCCTTGGTGGTGATGCGCAAGCCACATGCTCGCGTCCTCCTGCCCCTTTGGTGGGAGTGCATGCGGCCACAGCAGGAGTGGTGGTGCACAAGCGCAAGCCACACGCTCACGTCCTCCTGCCCCCTGTTCAGAAGGGACTGAAATCGCTCCCCTTCTCCGCTACCGGGAGAACCTCCCGTCTCACGGGTCAGCTTGGGGGGGGCAGCAGCAGCACGGGGGGCAGGCTCCCTCCTCGGCACGGCCCCTGCCCCACTCGCCACAGAGGGGGGTGCTGTGGAAGGGCCAGGGGGCTGCAAGGCAGCACTTTTCCGGGGGGGCAAGCTGTGCCCAGCGCAAAAGACAAAGGTGCTGGGATTCCTCCCCCCCCTCAGCCAGGGTCGACACTCTGGAAACTTTTCCCACACTGCCCCCCCCCAGCAGAAACGAGAGCAAAGCAGAAGCAGAGCCCGGGGGGATTCTCGAGTTTTTCCCAGGGGAAGACGCGTGGCTCCTCTTTCCCTCCCTGCTCACGCCCCCCCTGTTCCTGGCCGGTGAGGCGGCCTTTGCCGGGGGGGGCGGGGCGGGGGAAGCATTGTAAATAATAAATAAATAATTTTATGGTTGGGGGTCACCACAACATGAGGAACTGTATTAAAGGGTCGCGACATTAGGAAGGTGGAGAACCACAGCTTTAGCCTTACACTGATTATTGTAGGCCAGTTTTGCATATGTTGGACTACAGTTCCCGTCACCCCTGGCCCAGTGGCAGCTGGTATTCCACTCTTGGGGAAAAAGTGGGATATAAATAAAGCGATTGACAAGTTGATGGGAAACACCCAGGTCAGTGGGATGGTGGATCCCTTCCAGGATTTGGATTGCCCCAAGAGACCTCTCTGAGGTCCTGAAACTATTTATGGGGATCTCGAGTTCAGCAGCTTGGCTAACTTCTTTCAAGGCTAGCCTAAAACCTGGAGTCATATCATCACCAAGTTATTTTGTACTTCTGCAATGCTGGCTTTTTAAAAACCTTGGCTGGAATCCTCAATTCGTAATCTGGAGTAATGGATGTGCAACTGCTCTGTATTCAGAAATACTCCATATTCATGATCATGATGCTAGGTATGGAAGGAACATGCAAAAGATATTTGCAAAAGGGTTTAAAAACACGTTGAGAAGAATCCCGGGCTGTCAGGAATTTTTGCAGTTCAGAACTGCGAAAACAGGACTTAGGCTCATGCAAAAAGTTTATAGACTCGTGACACAACCATGAACTGAATATGTCCCTTGCACAATTACCAAAAAAAAGTACAATTGGATGTGCAAGAGAACCGACACATGTGTAGGACAATGACAGGATTCCAGCTGAAGTGAAGGTCAGTTCTGATGTGGAAGGTGCCCCATTGGCACCCCCAAAGAGGTCAACTCTGCTCATCTCGGGTTCATTCCTCCACTGGGAGTAAAAAGTACGGTAATTGCAATCAGCTCTGAGATCTTTGAGAAAATTGCACTTATATGAAGAACATTTGATTGGTAAGATGTATAAATGTTCGTCCAAATTAGAAATGCAAGAAGGGTTAGTTAAAGACTGCATGGTAAAATGGGCACAAAATGTTGGACACAATACACAGATGGAACAATGGGAGAAAATGTGGTAGAAGGGAATTGAATTTACATTTATGTTGTGATCCTCAAGAGAACTTTTACAAGATGATGTCTCGTTGGTCTATGGCACCATTAAAATTGCCCAAAACACATACAGATGTTGGAAATGTGAGCAGCAAGTGGAAACTTTTTAATCACATGGGCTGAACTTGTGAAAAGGCAAAAAAAATAATTCCGGAATCAAATATACTCTGTGGTGTATAAAATATTGAAAGTTAATGTTGAATTAAAACCAGAATTGTATTTGCAAGGATTAGTAGAAGACCAGCTAGAGAAGAAATACAGCAATTCACTACGATATGTGGCCACCACAGCATAGCTACTTATATGCGCAGAAGTGGACGACTGTAGAAATTCCAGCTAAAGAGGAGAGCCTGATAAAATTGTTGAACTGAGCTGAAATGGATATATTGATCAGAGAAGAATCAGTGGTGACTTTTGCAAAAGACTGGGAACTTTTAATATGCTTTTTGCAAGAAAGAGAGTGCCACATGTTGATTGTATGATTTGACAATCAGAACTTTTGGGAAAGTGGCACTTGAAGCATGTGAACGGCAATTTGCAAGAAAAGAAGCTTTCCTTGTATAGAGGTATCTACAGTCTGTGATAAGAAATCTGGAAACCACTCTAAGTATTTTTATTGTCTTTAGTTGGTTCTTTGTAGTTAAGGCATTTAGTATTTTTTAAATATTTTTCTTTTTTCTATGTTTGCTTTTTTCTGTTTATTTCTTGTTTGTAATTTGTTGCTTCTTTTTTGTTTGCACGTATTGTGAAGATTTTAGATAAATATATAAAAATAAAGAATCGGGTTTGAGATAAACATGATTTGCAAGGGAGAGTTTCAGTGTATAATTAAACTTGCATCAGGATTAACAAAACAAAAAGATTCCTATGGAGCCAGGACCAAGAGCACTGATTGTAGCTCATGTTGACATCATGCATTCCATGCACCTCCCATGTTCCCCCCAGGAGCCGGAGGCAAAGAGCAACGCGCCTGTGTTAGAGGTAATGCCCAGCGTTTGGAAAACATTTAGGCTCACAGGTAATTCTTTATTGAGGCCAGTGGGATGTGTCAGGAAATTCTGACATTTCCTGATGAACTCAAGGCTGGTGGAATGTCTTCCTCAAATGGCTTGTTTTCATCCATTTTTTACAAATTTGATGAGGGCATGCTCATCAAATTTGCAGATGACACCAAATTGGGAGGGGTTGCTAATACACCAGAGGACAGGATCAAAATTCAAAATGACCTGGATAGATTGGAGAGCTGGGCCAAGGCGAACAAAATGAAATTCAACAGAGAGAAGTGTAAGGTCCTACACTTAGGTAGGAAAAATGGAATACAGAAATACAGGATGGGGGACACGTGGCTGGATAGCAGTACATGTGAAAGGGATCTAGGAGTCTTCATAGACCACAAGCTGAACATGAGTCAGCAGTGTGATGCGGCAGCCAAGAAAGCCAATGCAATTCTCAGCTGCATCAACAGGAGTATGGTGTCTAGATCGAGGGAGGTACTGGTACCACTCTACCCTGCTTTGGTTAGACTCCATCTTGAATCCTGTGTCCAGTTCTGGGCACCCCAATTCAAGAAGGACACAGTCAAGCTGGAGCAAGTCCAGAGGAGGGCGACCAAAATGGTGAGGGGCCTGGAAGCCATGAAGCCCTATGAGGATAGACTTAGAGAGCTGGGGATGTTTAGTCTGCAGAAAAGAAGGTTAAGAGGGGACATGATGGCCATGTTTAAATATTTGAAGGGATGCCACGTGGAGGAAGGAGAGGGCCTGTTTTCTGCTGCTCCAGAGACAAGGACAAGGAGCAATGGATTCAAGCTGCAGGAAAGGAGATTCCACCTGAACCTCAGGAAGAACTTCCTGACGGTCAGGGCTGTCCGGCAGTGGAATGTGCTGCCTCCATGGAGTGTGGTGGAGTCTCCTCCTTCTTTGGAGGTTTTTAAGCAGAGGCTGGATGGCCATGTGTCGGGAGTGCTTTGAGGGTGTTCCTGCATGGCAGGGGGTTGGACTGGATGGCCCCTGGGGTCTCTTCCAACTCTACATTTCTATGATTCTATGATTCTATCCCACTGTACTGGCAAATGTCAGCACCTCCCAGAACTACCAGAAAATTACTTTTTTTTGGGGGGGGGGCACCATCTCTCAGTTTAAACCTTTAACGCACCCAAGAACCAAAGAGGTACCAAAAACATTTGCTTCTGGCAGACTTTCCCATTTTCAAATTGCACCACAACCAGGCCGGGCGGCTGGCTTGCTTGCTTTCTCTTTCTTTTCTCAGTTAAGATTTCCCTGCCTCTTCCTTTTCAGCATCTGAAAACAGAGGCCTGGAAACCTTCAGGCTCAGTTAAGGTCTCAGTTAACTGAACTGATGGAGAAGCATCTTTGTGCAGCTACTGAGCCCCCACTTTTCCCTTCTTGTCCTCTGTCCAGCTGGAAGTTTTTCTTAGTAGCATTGGCATGGAAGGAAGAAATAAAGGAGGGTGGAAGAAACACAGACCTTCAGTGGAAGGTTGTCGCAATATGCCTGCAGTCTAAGGTGGAAAAAGAAGTTTGAGGTGAAGTTTGAGGGTGGAAATTTGAGGTGGAAGTTTGAGGTGGAAAAGAATGGGATTTTATTCTAGCTGATCCTTCTGTGGCCACATATGCTTGGATACACCAGGCAAGGCAAAAAGCAGGTGGCTACAGAAATCCCTCACTTACAAGCATGAACAGCTAAAAAGAGAGAAAAGGAGGAAAGCAGGTAAGCTGCCTGACCAGCAGAGATCTGTATGTTTGGCTACCAAAGTAGAAAAAAAATAGCTCTGTAGATTTGGCCATCAAAGCAGAAATCATACGAAAGAGAGACTGCTGAAATTAAAAACCATCCCTCAATTCATTTTGGAAGAAACTTTTGAAACTTTGCAAAATGTTTTTGTTTACTTATGCAACCCTTGACTGACCTGGTTATTTGCACACGGTTGGTTTTGGATAAAAAGTTTGCTGAAACAGGTTTAACGGCTCTTCTTTTTTTCACAGAATCATAGAAAAGTAGAGTTGGAAGAGACCCCAGGGGCCATCCAGTCCAACCCCCTGCCATGCAGGAACACCCTCAAAGCACTCCCTTTGACAGATGGCCCTCCAGCCTCTGATTAAAAAGCTCCAAGGAAGGAGACTCCACTACACTCCATGGAGGCAGCAGATTCCACTGCTATGGTGTAGCCATGGCAGCTTAAAGTGGAATCATAGTGCTATAATTGCATAGCATAAAAGGACCCTACATCCAAAGGTGTTTATAGAAGAGGGAGGCAGAAAACCAACCACAGACTTCCTAAACTCTTTGGAGCTGGATAAAGTTGCAACAAAGAAAAACTAGAGTGGACACGGCACACTCTCATAGAATCATAGAAAGGTAGAGTTGGAAGAGACCCCAGGGGCCATCCAGTCCAACCCCCTGCCGTGCAGGAACACCCTCAAAGCACTCCCTTTGACAGATGGCCCTCCAGCCTCTGATTAAAAAGCTCCAAGGAAGGAGACTCCACTACACTCCATGGAGGCAGCAGATTCCACTGCCGGACAGCCCTGACTGTCAGGAAGTTCTTCCTGAGGTTCAGGTGGAATCTCCTTTCCTGCAGCTTGAATCCATTGCTCCTTGTCCTGGTCTCTGGAGCAGCAGAAAACAAACCCTCTCCCTCCTCTACGTGGCATCCCTTCAAATATTTAAACATGGCTCTCATGTCCCCTCTGAACCTTCTCTTCTGCAGACTAAACATACCCAGCTCTCTAAGTCTATCCTCATAGGGCATGGCTTTTTGGTGACAGTGTGGGAAGCTCTCCCTATCCTTTCCATGTTATATCCAACTCTGGTACCCAATTTTTGGTTAAAGCAGGAAAGTTATATCTGACTGTTATGTTATCTCTGACTCTGGTACCCAATTTTCGGCTCAAGTAGGAATGCCCTCTTACTTTGCCAACTGAGGCAAACTTGTATATGCAATTTTTGTCTTCCTGTGACAGTGTGCGGACGTCTCAATTGCCCCATTTGGGCAGTTCTCTTTGACGCCGCGGCAGGCAGCTCTCCGGTTCACAAGGCAAATCCGGGTCTGCAGGAAAGTCAGAGCAAACCGAACATGATTAAAGCTGTCCCAGCGGAGGCCAAAGGCATTCGCGGCACGGAGAGCCAGAACAAACACGGCTCTTGCTGCTACGGAGGTGGCCGCGGCGGCGGCATCCTTTTGCTCAGGGGCTCCGAGGGCAGCGACAGCAAAAGGCCGGGAACGCAATTTGCCCTGAAAGAGCAGCTCCGGAAATTGTGTCTGATGCCGGTTCATAATTTTGATTGCAATCCTTTTTTCATATACAATAAAACTTTAAACAAAGCAACAAGCCTATAGCAAGAAAGTAAAATAAAGATTAAAGCAAAAAAACAAAAAGGTAAAAATAAAAAGATATCAATAGAAAAAGAAAGAAAAGAAAAAGAGAGACTTTTAATCTTCTCCTCTGGGTGGGAAGGATGGGGTACATTTTAATGTTTTAATGTATTTATATATTTTTGTAATGCCGCCTTGATCCACTGGGAAAGGCGGGATAAAAATAATTATTATTATTATTATTATTATTATTATTATTATTATTATTATTATTATTAACAGTTATTAATGTCTATAACAGCAGTTATTGACCTACATGCCTCTCTCATCTATCATGATAATTCCTCATCCTCCTTTCTATAACATATAGTTACTACTATCTAAATCCAAACTTTCAAAGCCATCTATATATTTTCTACACAAAGTGCGCAAAGGGTTAATACAGTTTAGCACACATTACTGCTATTCCTCCCCTAAATTAAGCTAAACAAATTACCCATTTTCATTCCAATTTACTAACCATCTACCCAAATACAAAATTCAATTTTGGAAGGATTTAATATACACATATTAAATCCTTCCATCTTCATTAAAACAGTTTTTCCAATTCTTTTCCAACTGTTTAATCCTCCCGCTAACTCTTTTCCAGCGGTCTCTCTCCAAAAACAGAACTCCACCTTCTTATAAGTTTTTTCTTTTTCTTTTTTCCCTTTGAATTATTCCCCACCCGAAATTTGGAAACTGCATGTAATGCTGCACAAGGAACCTGGAAAGCCAGCAAGAGGTATCCAGGGCAAATGGGGTGCAGCTATGGGGTCCCTGCCCCTCCCAAATAAGACTCAAATTTCTAGCACTGCAGGCACTCTAAACTTCAGTCAAAAATTCAGAACATTTCCGCACAACACTCTTATAGCGCTATGATTCCACTTTCAACCTCCTATGGAATCCTGGGGTTTGCAGTTCCGGGAGGGGCCGGCCGGCCCCTCCCGGAACTGCAAACCCCAGGATTCCATAGGAGGTTGAAAGTGGAATCATCGCGCTATAAGAGTGTCGTGCAGAAACGTTCTTAGCAATGCAGCTTAAACAGCTACCTCCATTCACACTGCTGTATGTTTCCTATTCCGGATTGCCACCTAAGGCCCTTCCGCACTAGACTGTTATAGCGCTACTATTCCAGTTTCAACCTTCTATGGAATCTTGGGGTTTGCAGATCAGGGAGAGGCAGTCAGGGACATTCTCAACCAGAGTTCTCTTTGGCCTCAGGACACTACAAACCCCAGAATTCCACCGGAGGTTGAAAGTGTAATAATAGCACTGGGAGCATGAAGTGCAAAAATGCCCCTGGACCCTTTTTTGGACCTTATTGCTAAGTCCCAGCTCTCCCCGAACTGACTTTTCTGGGCATTGGCTGCCTGGACGGAATGCCATTCTGCTAGCGAAGGGAGCACGGCTGAAAGATGCTTCCGTCAGGATTGAGATGAGCAGAGCAGAGACTATTTAGTGGAGTATACTTAACTAAGTGGCTGATCGAGGATGCTGACCACCGATTCTCGGAGCATCCATTCATTGTAATTTGTGGAGCCTTCAGAAAGAGAGAGTTTTCCACTGGGGTCCCCCCTGCTGGGTCAGAGATAATGGTCTCCGAGAGTGAGCGGCAGCTTCCTCTCTTTAATAGGCATCGGGAGGAGGCCATCTGTCTTCTGGGCAAAAGGAGAGTCCCTCTCTCTTAAAAGCCAGGCCTTCTGTTTTAGCCATGCATCACTGGGCGGAGAGGTCGGCCAAAACCGGCGCCCCCTCCTTAGGGAGACAGGCGAAGCCACAAGGTTGTGAGTTCGATCCTGCCGGGCTCCAGGTTGACTCAGCCTTCCATCCTTCCGCAGGTCGGTAAAATGAGTGCCCAGCTTGTTTGGGGGCAATTAGCTAACACATTGTAAACCGCTTAGAGAGCGCTTCGCTGATAAGTGGTATAGAAATACATATGCTAGCCATGATAGCCATGTTTAAATATTTGAAGGGATGCCACGTAGAGGAGGGAGAGGGCTTGTTTTCTGCCGCTCCAGAGACCGGGACAAGGAGCAATGGATTCAAGCTGCAGGAAAGGAGATTCCACCTGAACCTCAGGAAGAACTTCCTGACGGTCAGGGCAGTGGAATCTGCTGCCTCCATGGAGTGTGGTGGAGTCTCCTTCCTTGGAGGTTTTTAAGCAGAGGTTGGAGGGCCATCTGTCCAAGGGAGTGCTTTGAGGGTGTTCCGCATGGCAGGGGGTTGGACTGGATGGCCCCTGGGGTCTCTTCCAACTCTACATTTCTATGATTCTATGCTGTTGCTATCAGCATAGCAGCTCTCAATGGCAGTTCTGGCGTGACGGCCACCAATGGGTGCATTGATTTGCTGTCTGCTTGGCGCAATCGCTTCCGCCTGCCACACTAACAGCCGCCTGCCCCCTGCCCTCCTGCAAGCAAAGCCTTCCCCACAGGTAGCCAGCTTGCCCTTTCCTCTGGATTCACACCTAAGGACCACATCTTCCAGCATGGCAGAAGCGGGCTGGACTCCACGGCCCTTGGGGGTCTCTTCTATGGGCCTTTCCGCACTACACTGTTACAGTGCTTTTATTCCACTTTCAACATCCTATGGAATCCTGGAGTTTGCAGTCTGGGAAGGGCATTTAGAATTCTCAGCCAGAGAGTTCTTTGGCCTCAGTAAACTACAAACCCCAGAATCCCACAGGACGTTGAAAGTGGAATAATAGCACTATAACAGTATAGTGTGGAAAGGCGCTATGACCAGGCAGAGCGATCAAACTGGAGAGATCAAGGAGTGTCCTCAGAGAAAGACAGAAAAATGTGCAATCATTGGGAACTGGGTGGCTGTTCCAGGCCTGTGGAACTCCCTCCCACAGGCTGGAGGAAGCGTTCATCTATATCCCACGTTTTGCTCAATATTGGCAGAAAACTGCAATCGAAACAATGGATTTAACAGATTGGTTTTACTTGGTTTTCATTTCTAAAGATCACCAAAGTGCATTTTAACGATATGACTTTCTAAGAATTTCAAATGTGTGCGCTTCAACTTTTGTAAGTTGTTTTGATTCCCAGTATTGAGAAACAACAATAATAATAGGCCTGGAAAGGATGGAGCTCTGTGAGGTGTGGTTTAGGGAGCTGAGTATGTTTAGCCTGGAGAAGAGAACTGTTAAAAGGTGGCATGATAGCCATGTTTGAATATTTGAAAGGATGTCACAAGGAGGATGGAGCAAGCTTGTTTTCTGCTGCTCCAGAGACTAGGACATGGATCAATAACATCAAACTATGGGAAAAGAGATTTGACGTTAAACCTTAGGAAGAACTACATGGCTATAAGAACAGTTTGATAGTGGAATCTGCTGCTGCCCCAATGAAATGTGGTGGAGTCTCCTCCTTCTTTGGAGGTTTTTAAAGAGAGGCTGGGTGGCCATCTGCCAAAGGAATGCTTTGATTGTGTCTTCCTGCATGGCAGAAGGGGGTTGGACTGGATGGCCCTTGGGGTCTCTTCCAACTCTGGTTCTTAATGAAACGCATAGCCAACACTTACATAGAATAGATAACCTTGGGAGGCAACGGGCTCTTTTGTGTGGGGTTGGGGTTACACAGAGGTTGGAAAATTGCCTCTCAGGGTTGCTTTTGCTGTGGATTCCCGCCCTGGCAGCGCGGGGCTGGGTGACAGATCTGTGACTCCATGACTCTGAGCACAGCTCACATGGCAAGTCTCAGTTTTCCAGCAAACTGCAGGCAGGGACCGTGGAGCTATTTATAAGGGGTGGGTGGGTGGGGGTCATTGGGTCATTGGGAATGCTGTGTCCTAGCATGTATGTTTTACCAAATACTAAAAACGCAGCACACAGTGGACAATAATTCAAAGACATGGCCGTGTTCACCTGGCTCAGTCTGCAAAGCAATCCTGTAGCACCCTGAAGACTAAGCTGAGACCAAGGAGTTGGCAGCATAGGCTTAAGTCTAGGCTCCTATAGACTTAAGTCTGCTTCAGATTCATGGAGTGAAGCGCCCAGGAAGAGACGTTTATGGCTATGAATGGCAGGTGGGAGGTGTGAACAGCAATGGAAATGGAAAGGTATCTTGAAGCAACCTTTGAGAGAAACTGAGAGAAAGAAGTTGGTTGCACAAGCTTCCGTAGACTCAAGTCTACTTCATCAGACGCACAGAGTCAAGGCCCCAGGAGGAGACCTTTCTGAGCAGGCGATAGGTGTGAATAGCAGCAGAGGAGCAAAACGGAAACACACCAAACCCACAAGTGTTGCATTTCTGTTGCTATTCACCCATACAGCCTGCGCAGAAAGGTCTCTTCCTGGACACTTCACTCCATGCATCTAATGAAGTAGGCTGCATCTATGGAAGCTTATGCTCAACGGTGCTACAAGAGCCCTCCATATACCGAGTAACTACGATAAGGATAAAAATGGCCTGTAGGTTAGCATAACTCAGTAAAATCTCTTAGCCTGACTTCCCACAACCTGCGTCACTGGGCAGCAGCGGCATGGAGAGAGACCATTTTGCTGGTGGTTGGGGTGCCGGATGATGGCATTTCCACAGAGCCCCTCCTATCCATGAATAAGACTGGCACAAGGGATTGTGATGGGGTCCTGCTTCTGGCTGTCACAGCCTTGCTTGCTGGTGCAGAGGAGAGGAAAGGTCACCCTGGAGAGAGGTGACTAGTGGGGTGCCACAGGGTTCTCTCCTGGGCCCAGGGCTATTGGATGAAGGAGCGGAGGGCATGCTGATCAAATCTGCAGATGACACCAAATTGGGACGGGTTGCTAATACCCCAGAGGACAGGATCAAATTTCAAAATGACCTCAACAGATTGGAGAGCTGGGCTGAGGCGAATAAAATGAAATTCAACAGAGAGAAATTTAAGGTCCTACATTCAGGCAGAAAAAAATGGAATGCACAAATTCAGGATGGGAGACGCCTGGTTGGACAACAGTATGTGTGAAAGGGATCTAGGAGTCTTGGTAGATCACAAGCTGAACATGAGTCAGTAGTGTGATATGGCAGCCAAGAAAGCCAACATGATTCTTGGTTGCATCAATAGGAGTCTGGTGTCTAGATCGAGGGAGGTAATGGTACCACTCTATCCTGCTTTGGTCAGGCTTCATTTGGAATAATCCTGTGTCCAGTTCTGGGCACCTCAATTCAAGAAGGATATCGACAAGCTGGAGCGTGTCCAGAGGAGGGCGACCAAAATGGTGGAGGGTATGGAAGTCATGAAGCCCTGTGAGGAGCGGCTTAGGGAGCTGGGGATGTCTAGTCTGCAGAAGAGAAGGTTAAGAGGGGACATGATAGTCCTGTTTAAATAATTTAAGGGATGCCATGTCAAGAAGGGAGCGGGCTTGTTTTCCACTGCTCCAGAGACCAGGAGCAATGGATTCAAGCTGCAGGAAAGGAGATTCCACCTGAGGAAGAACTTCCTGATGGTCAGAGCTGTCCAGCAGTGGAATATGCTGCTGCCTCAAGGGAGTGTGGTGGAGTCTCCTCCTTCTTTGGAGGTTTTTAAGGAGAGGCTGGATGACCGTCTGTCGGGAGTGCTTTGATGGGTGTTCCTGCACAGCAGGGGGTGGGACTGGATGGCCCCCGGGGTCTCTTCCAAGTCTAGGATTCTATGGTTCTATCCTGCTGCACTCCAACGGCCAGCAGAAGGAACCTCCTCTCAGTGTAGCAGATGCACGGTAAGATTACAGTAAGACAGTTAACAACGGTAAAGCTAGTGCCATATTGTGATGCCACAGGAATCATGAATGGAGAGCAGACATGGATGCATACCCTAGAAGGACTGAATGCTAGCCAGTAAGAAGAAGACCCAAAATCAGAGCAATTAACAATGTGATTACCATGAAGGCAATGCCAAAATAAAATATGAAATTTTATAATATTGGCCATTTCCGCACTAGACTTTAATAGCACTGTGATTCTACTTTCAACATCCTATGGAATCCTGGGGTTTGCAGTTTCGGGAGGGGCCGGCCCTCCATAGGATGTTTCAAGTGGAATCATAGCAGTATAAAAGTCTAGTGCGGAAATGGCTATTGTTTCAAGCATGAAGTGAATATGACAAGGGAAGGGAGAAATAGATAAGATGCTACTAAGCGAACGCAAAGATGGCTTCAAACTAGGATCACTTCAGATTGGTATTGCCTCAGAAGGCTCAGACCAGACAGGCATCATAGAATCCTAGAGGTGGAGGAGACCCCCCAGGGCCATCCAGTCCAGCCCCTTTCTGCCATACAGGAAGACCCAACCAAAGTCCTCCTGTTGACAGATGGCCATCCAGCCTCTATTTAAAAACTCCCAAAGAACGAGGAGACTCCACCATGCTCCACCGAGGCAGGAGTGTATGCCATTGTTGGATTGCTCTTCGTCTCAAGAAGTTCTTAATATTTAGGTGAAATTAATTTTCCTGAAGTTGGAAGCCATTCCTCCATGGTGTCTCAGGCCATTTCTGCACTACACTGTTATAAGTGCAGTTATTCCACTTTCAGCATCCTATGGAATCCTGGGACTTTCAGTTTCGGGGGAGGCCTTTAGAATTCTCCGCCAGGGAGTTCCTTAGCCTCAGGAAACGACAAGCCCCAGAATTGCACAGGTTGTTGGAAGTGGAATAACAACACTATAACAAGTGGAGGATGGAAATGGCCCTAGTCTCCGGAGCAGCAGAAAACAGGCTTGGTTCATCCTCCATATGACATATTTTCAGATATTTGAACATGGCGATCCTGTGTCCCCTCTTAACATTCCCTTCTTCTTCTTCAGGCCAAACTTTCCCAGCTCCCTAAGCTGCTCCTCGCAGGGCTTCATGCTTTCCCCATGGCCCTGGTCTTTGGTGTCCTATCATTTCAGAGAGACCTGAGACTCCCTGCTAGGCTTATGGTGGTGGTGGGGAGGTCACGTTGCTTCCTCTGCCTGGTCCATGGTTGCAGAGCTCTCTGCCAGGGCTGTTAGAACAGAAGATGGAACTAAACTCTCTCAGCAGCCTTCTATCATCCACCTTATCTCCATCCCAGCCGCAAGACTCCACAGTTCATTTCCCTTGCGCACAGCTGATCTGCTCATAACTCTTCCCCAAAGCCCAAAGATAAATCCCAGGTCGTGATGGGAGCAATCAGTAATTTTAGTGGGGTGCCTTTGGCATTCACAAATTATTAGGCCTCCTGGTGTGGAGCAGAACAGCAAGGAGAAAGTGCAGGTTCTTTTCTTGTTGCTCCTGCATCTCTTCTCACCTGGTGGGCAGGTTGCAACCCTATCGGCCTCTTGTCCAAAGCTACTGAACCACGACTGGGTTTTTTTCTGTTTATATTTTCTATTAGAATGTTTGCGAACTCGCAGTGGTCCCAGCAAAACTATATGAAGATGTGGAAACACTGCCAGAGTTAAAATTATGATAAATTAACTAAAAACATGTTAAACAATGAGAAGGTTGGGATAACTTAAAGTGTTAATACTGTTAACCGTATATGCATACCTTTCGGAGGAAAGTAAATATCACAAAGTTTTTTGGCTTGCAAAAAAGAAGAAACCCGTGTTGGCACCAACTGGGCCTCCACGGGCAGGGCGTTCCACATGCTGTGTGCATTATTACCCAGAATCCTCAACCACAGACTATGTTACCTAACTTTGTGTTTGCTTAGTTAAGTAGCAGAGGCTCCAAAGAACTCTGTGAGTAAATTGCAAAGATGTGTCTTAGGGTACCCGGCAAGGGTGGCCCAATGCTCATCAGGGTCCACCGATGCACACTGGCCCAAGCTGGTGTCATGATGCATGCCAGGACAGATGGGCATTAATCCCATTGGGCACGGGGGCACCTGCTGGGGAGATGTGGAGGGGGCACTTTGCCACCTCTGCTATGTAGTAACCTTAACAGCCGTCCTCTACAGGATGCAGATGTTGCACAACTGTCCAATTCTAATTCCCTCAGATGTAAGCCCACTTATGTAACTCTCATACTGGATTCTGACCACCACCACCACCATTAGAATCACAGAATCCTAGAACTGGAGGAGACCCCAGGGGCCATCCAGTCTAACCCCCTTCTGGCACACAGGAAGATGCAATCCAAGCACTTCCAACTGGTGGCTACCCAATCTCCTTTTAAAAGACCTCCAAAGGAGGTCCATCACACTCCATTGAGGTTCCACTGTCAAACTGGTCTTACCCCCTGGAAGTTTTTCCTAATGTTGTTAGCAATAGCCTGTGTATTTCTATACCGCTTATCAGCTAAGGACTCTCTAAGTGGCTTATAATGTGTTAGCTAATTGCCCCCAACAAGCTGGGTACTCACTTTTACCGACCTGCGGAAGGATGGAAGCCTGAGTCAACCTGGAGCCCGGCAGGATCGAACTCACAACCTTGTGGCTGCAGTACCAGCATTTAACCACTGTGCCACCAGGGCCCCATGTGAGATGGAATCTCTTTTCCTGGAGTTTGAAGCCACTGCTCCATTGTGTCCTAGTCTTTGAAGCAGCAGAAAAGAAGCCTGACCCATCTTCCAGCCTGCTTTCTGCTGCTCCAGAGACTAGGACACAATGGAGCAACGGCTTCAAAGTTCATGAAAGGAGATTCCATCTAAACATTAAGAAGAACTTCCTGATGGCAGAGCGCAGGATATGGCAAAATGGCTCCACAAGGATTCTGGAGCATTTCTGGTCCATTTCTGGACATGAAAATAGTTCACTTCCAGAAAAGTTTTTAAAAATTCAGCAGTCGGAGCACAGTGGGGGATGAAGCCCCCAAAGATTCTTGGGGAGGGTGAGTGGGCAATGTGGTCTTCCAAAGTCTGCCTGCTGCCTGCCCTGCTTTAAAGCCTGCACATATGGGGAAAACAGACCCAACCAGTTTCTCTAGCTGTTCCTGAGACTTCTCTTCCTGTCTGGGGAGACCAACTCCCTGAGACTTCGGCTGGTGCCCAGAAGCCTGGCGACTGTGTTAGCGCTGCTGCAGGCAAGGCCTGGAAAAGGCAAGTCTCTGAAACCCTTGCAGGCAAAGAAAATCTCCCCCCCCAAATCAGAGGTGGGCAAAGTGTGGCCCATGGAGAACCAAACAGCACGCCCCATGAGGCCTCCCAAAGTTCCCAGACCTGCTTTGCATTCTGTGAAAGGCGAAATGTGGGATATAAATTAACTAAATAAAATTCCACAGTGGTTTTGACCTATGAAGCCCTATACAGCTAAAGTCCAGCTTATCTAGAGGGCCATACACTCCCTTTTGAACCTGTTTGTGTTTTGAGATCTGCTGGGGAGGCCCTTCTCTTTGTCCAGACTGCTCTGGCTTTTGGTCTGAACTGTAAAGTGCTTATCTTTTGATGCCAATCTCTCAATAAGTTTTTGTTTGCTCTCAGAACTGGTATCTTCTAGCAAGATCTGACTGGCCATGCTGTGTCATGAAAGTGACGCCACGCGATCCTTGATTAGCTGGAATCTTCTGTGTGGGTTGAGCAGGAAATAAAAAGTGGGAAGACTTTGAAGAAGGGGAGAAGACACCACCACCAGCTGAGAAATAGACATTTAGAGGCAAGGGCACAATGGAGCAACGGCTATAAACTACAGGGGAAGAGATTCCACCATTAGGAAGAACTGGCCGATGGTCAGGGCTGTCCGGCAGTGGAATCCGCTGCTGCCTCCGTGGAGTGTGGTGGAGCCTCCTCCTTCTTTGGAGGTGTTTAAACAGAGGCTGGAGCTAGATGGCCATCTCTTGGGAATGCTTTGATTGTGTCTTCCTGCCTGGCAGCGTGAGATTGGACGGAATGGCCTTTTTAGTCCCTTCCAACTCTACGATTCTATCATTCTATGAGTCCATGATTATGGTGAACATGAAGGATGGAATTCTGTGAGTGTCTTATTCTTGTGAAAGCTGGACAGAAAAGAAAACTGATCAGAAGAGGCTCAACTCATTCCAAATGCAGTGCGCGAGGAGAGTTCTATGGATACTGTGGACCACCAAAAAGACCAACAGACGGGTCAAGAAGCTGAGATGACTAAACTGAGGCTGTTGGACACTGGCTGTATCACAGACCTGGTTCACTTGGAAGACAAGAAGGGAGTAGGAAAAGAGGAAGACCACACTGGTTAGACCCCATCTTGAATACTGTGTCCAGTTCTGGGCACCCCAATTCAAGAAGGATATTGACAAGCTGGAGCAAGTCCAGAGGAGGGCGACCAAAATGGTGAGAGGCCTGGAAGCCATGAAGCCCTATGAGGATAGACTTAGAGAGCTGGGTGTGTTTAGTCTGCAGAAGAGAAGGTGAAGAGGGGACATGAGAGTCATGTTTAAATATTTGAAGGGATGCCATGTAGAGGAAGGAGAGGGCTTGTTTTCTGCTGCTCCAGAGACCAGGACAAGGAGCAATGGATTCAAGCTGCAGGAAAGGAGATTCCACCTGAACCTCGGGAAGAACTTCCTGACGGTCAGGGCTGTCCAGCAGTGGAATAGGCTGCCTCAGTGGAGTGTGGTGGAGTCTCCTTCCTTGGAGGTTTTTAAGCGGAGGCTGGATGGCCATCTGTCAGGAGTGCTTTGAGGGTGTTCCTGCATGGCAGTGGGTTGGACTGGATGGCCCCCGGGGTCTCTTCCAACTCTACATTTCTATGATTCTATGATTCTATGCCTGCTCTGAATGTGCAGGACCTGAGCAGGGCTGTGGAGAAGAGGGTGGCCGGAAGGGCCCTCCTTTAGAGAGTGATCAGAAGTGAAAGTTGACCTGGTGGTTATTAACAGCCATGAACAACAAGGTTTTGCTGTTGTTGCTTTTTGAAGAAGTTGGACATTTTGGCAAACGCAGAATGGACACGTTCACTTCAAGGTTGCAGAAGCCACGTTGCGCGTGTGGCGCCCTTGTCCACATGGAGACAGGTTCAGTGGGACGTTTGCGTGGGTGTTCAGGTACACCAAGGTTGGCAAAGTGTGGCCTGAGGGCCAGACATGACCTCAGGGCATGTTCTTTGTGGTCCCTAGAAACCCCACGGGCACAAAAATTGCCTCCAAATGCCCTTTGGGGGGCATGGGGGCTTCTTTGCCACACTTGAGACATCTGGGGACAAAGAGAGGTCTTTTGTAAAAAACAGAAAGCAAGACAGGAACTCACCTCCTGTTTGGCAGTGATGGTGTGGCCCACGGAAGCCTCCTGGGAGAGGGCTAATGCAGCCCCTTGGTCTCCCCCAGTTGCCCCCCCAAGGAGCATCTTCAGTTGTGTCCCACTGACATTGAACGCCAGGGTTGCAGGGGGCAAATGACGTCCAATTCCACCCCGCAGCCCCCAGGTACGTCTTGGACTGAGGGTCTCTGAGAGAAGGGCAGCCACCTCACGGAGAGGTGCCGTTTCCAGCATCAGGAGTGAGAACTGGTGAACTTTCCGCAGGACAATCTCGGGAGTGGCTTCAGGGGGAGGCTGAGCCTTTGGGGTCCTGGCAGAGGGGGCAAACACCCTGCCCCTCTCCTCCAGGCAACTGCAACGGGGGCTCCTTTTGGCTTAATCTGCACCTCATTACCCAGCAAAAACCCTTGGAGTCAGCAGAAGACTCTGTCGAGTGTAATTTGGGAGGCAGGCACGCTTGCCAAAAGCTTGGACGATGTGAATAGTCAAGAGCGTGCCAGCCGAGAAAGGAGGGGCCGTACAGGGCGGTGGTGCTTGGAGGGGAGGGGGCTAGCAGCCACAGCTGCCCAGCTGGCAGGTGCCAACCCCCTCCTCACGGAGCCTATTATCCAGCATTAGCAAGGAATTGCAAGAGGAAGAGGAATCAACAGCCTGCAGGAAAGGTTGGGGAGGGGGGAGGGAGGGAGGAAAGAAAGAGAAATGGGATCATTAAAGGAGAAGAAAAGGAAGAAGGAAGGAGAAAGGGAGAGGGCCAGTGAGGAGCCTGACTCCTCCTCCCCCTTGCCTCGGATTGTAATGAAAGAGGGAAAATGAGCTATTCTTCTCGGAGGGAAACGCCTGCCGCTGTCACTTGCTATTCATCATCATCACCCACTTGCAGAAAACCATGGAAAGAGAGGAAGCCAGGGGGCAGGAGAAGAGCCTCGCAGGAGGTGGAGGGCAGTGGGGAGGGGGGCAATCTTGCACCCCAGGATCCTGCACCCACTCCCCCCTGCCCTTCTCCCTAAGTCCCGAAGGCTGGTCCACCAGTGATGGTGGAAAGGGAGTCAAGGGGCTGGCCCCTCTCAAGACCCCCGGGGGGGGCACCATCCTTGTGCCCTCCCTGCCCTCCTGGCTGCAGCAGAGGCGGTAGTGGAGGAGCTCAGAGGAACAACGGACCCGGCTCCACCTTGGACACAGGCCGGCGAGGTTAAACAGTAAACAAACAGGCCTCTCATTGATTTTCCCCCACCGCCAGCGGTCAGATAACCAATAAGGGCAGGCACAAAAAAGGGCCCAGGGAGGTCTTTCGCTGCCATCTCAGCAGGAATGAAGGTGCCGGGAAAGGCTGCCCCTCCCTGGACCAGCTGTGCGTCCCACCCCAGGTGGGGAGTGGGTCTGGGGGCCCCAGGCGGAAGAGGATGCTCTTCCCTCATCCAGAGGCCCTCGGTTCCTCTCCCGTTGCAGGCACCTGCTGTCTGAACAGGATCTGGGATCAGGAATTCCAATTCCACTGAGACCCATCCGTGTGTCTCTGTCTGTCTGTCTGTCCCCCCACAATTCGCATGGCCCTCAAATACCCCACCTTTCTCCTAAAAAGAAACACAAGGTGGCTTGCAACGTGAATTGAAACCAACTAAAACAAAGCTAACATTGTAATAAAAGAAGTAAAAACCATTTGCTAACTATCCTATTAAAAACGGTGCTACTTCAAAGCTTTTGGAAACGTATCAATGAGAATAAAGGTACAGCGCTGCACACGCGCACACTCATGCACAGAAAGCCAATGGAAAGCCCACCCACGGCAACCCATCTGTGGCCCAAAGCCTCTCTGAATGAAACAGGACGTCGCTTGCTGAAGGACGGAACGCAGAGAGGGGGCCAGCCTGGCCTCCTGGGGGAAAGAGTTAAACAATCTGGGAGCAACCACCGAGAAGACCCCCACCGCCGCCCAGGCACGGGTTTCATGCCGAAGCCCACCTCCAACCCAAGCAGGCTGTGCTTTGCTGCCTGAGACAGGCCGTGTCTTCACAGCACCAATTTTGCACAGAGGCTTTTGCCAAAGAGAGGGAGACAGGAAGGGAGGGAGCGTACCTCGCGTTTGGCCCTGGACCTGCCATGCCTTGCCGCTGCCTTTGGCTCTCCTTGGCGTGGCTTTCCTCCCAGAGAGGCACCCATCTTCCTCCCCACACTGCTCCCCTCTGTGTTCTCTCTCTCTCTCAATCTCTGTCCCTGGTTTGTTTCCACACTGGCTTTGGGACAGAGCACAGCAGAGGTCCACACCCAGATAGACAGACACACATGCACACGCTCCGCCATCAGTTGCAAACACACACATCCACATTCCACAACCGTCCCGCTGGCCAAGCATAACAGCGGCGGGCTGTGCCGAAGGGACACCCTCCCCCCCAGCCTCTTTTGCAAGTTCCCTTTTCGCCGCCTGGCAGCAACAAGCAGGGTGGGGCCAGCAAGCCTCTTCCCCCCTCGTCCCAGCCCAAACGCTCCCTCTTGCTCTCTTCTTTCGTCTCCTCCAGGCCAGCTGTCCAGGCTGGGGAGGGGGACCCTCTTCTGCCGCCCGGCTTGCTCAAAAGTTCAAGAATGAAGGGAGCATGCGGAGGGCACACCTGCCAATGCTGCTTCCTCCTCCTCCTCCTCCTCCTCCTCCTCTTCCTCCTCCCTAAGAAAGAGCCCTGAAATGAGATACCCAGCCTAAGAGAATCAAGAGGTCTGGAGACCCCCAGAGGCCAAGACTGCAGCCGCTGCCATCTCCTGCTCCCCTCCCTCCCTCCCTCCCTCCCGTAGTTTGTTTGTCTACTTTCACAATAGTTGTCCTCCATTCCAAAGTAGCTAACAAAAGCATGCAGATGGGGAGAAGAGAGCAGCGAGCCTTCTTGGAGGCTCCAAAGGGTGGGACCCAAAGCAGTGGATTCAAATGACAACAAAGGAGAGTCTGACTTAGCATGAAAAAGAACTTCCTGATGGCGAGAACCGCTCAGTTGTGGACTTGGCTGCCCGAGAATGGGGACAGACTCTCTTGGCTTTTAAGCTGAGGGTGGGCCGGCCCCTGCCAATGCAGTTGGGCTCCTGCATCTGCAAGGGGTTGGACTAGATGGCCCCCAGGCTCCTTCCAGCTCTAGGATGAACCATTAGATGTAACTTTCTGACTCAGAAGATGGGGGCCTCTCTTTCAGATGTACGTTATGGAGCGAGCAGGTTCTGCTGCTGTTCCAAAGGTGAGACCCAAAGTGATGGGTTCAACCTACAGAGCAGGAGATTCTGACTGAACATTAGGAAGAACTTCCTGGGTATAGGAGCTATTCAAGGGTGGAGTGGACTGCCACAGAGGGGGGAGTGAGCTCTTCTTTTAAGCAGAAGCTGGATGGCTACCTGCTGCCGTGGATTCGTAATACCTGACATTGCAGGTTGGACTAGATTGTCTTCAGGGGATCCCTTCCACTTCCACGATCCTATGACTCCATGATCAAGATAATAATGCAGCAAAGGAAGCCACTGCAGCACTGCGACCCCCATCACGACGGCAGCCCCTGATGCATGAAGCCCTCTTTTTATTTACACATTGATTTCTGAATGCATAGAGCCCACCTGTCTCCCCCCCATCCTCGAGATGGCACGAGGGATTGTACTCCCTTTCTCTACCCTGAAATTGGGCCCCAAGTCTAGTGTCACCCCATGAGATTTGTGACTGAGTGGGGGTTCAAACCTGAGACCTGCGTTCATGCAAAGGAAAGAGACGGCACCAAAAGACAGATTAAGCTGGAGGGCTGGGTGGGTGGAAGAGTTCCAAAAATAGGGGCCCCCATGTGCTCACATGTGAGTTGGTCTTGGTTTGATTTATAAATAAATAGGTAAATTAAAATACAAAGTAAATGAGATGCCAGCACACTCACGCTCAGGGGCAAAACTATTTTCAGCCCTGCAACTTCAGCAAGGCTAACAGTCTTATTCTCCCCACTACCACCCATTTTTACTCCAGTGAACTTGTTGACTGTAAGAGATGTAAGAGTCAGCAGTGTGATGCGGCAGCCAAGAAAGCCAATGCAATTCTCGGCTGCATCAATAGGAGTCTGGTGTCTAGATTGAGGGAGATACTGGTACCACTCTACTCTGCTTTGGTTAGACCCCATCTTGAATACTGTGTCCAGTTCTGGGCACCCCAATTCAAGAAGGATATTGACAAGCTGGAGCAAGTCCAGAGGAGGGCGACCAAAATGGTGAGAGGCCTGGAAGCCAGGAAGCCCTATGAGGACAGACTTAGAGAGCTGGGGATGTTTAGTTTGCAGAGGAGAAGGTAAAGAGGGGACATGAGAGCCATGTTTGAATATTTGAAGGGATGCCATGTAGAGGAGGGAGAGGGCTTGTTTTCTGCCGCTCCAGAGACTAGGACAAGGAGCAATGGATTCAAGCTGCAGGAAAGGAGATTCCTCCTGAACCTCAGGAAGAACTTCCTGACAGTCAGGGCTGTCCGGCAGTGGAATATGCTGCCTCGGAGTGTAGTGGAGTCTCCTTCCTTGGAGGTTTTTAAGCAGAGGCTGGATGGCCATCTGTTAAAGGGAGTGCTTTGAGGGTGTTCCTGTATGGCAGGGGGTTGGATTGGATGGCCCCTGGGGTCTCCTCCAACTCTACATTTCTATGATTCTATGATTCTATGTTTATAGTGGAATAGATTGCCTCAGAGGGCATTGGGCTCCCTATCTTTGGCAGTCTCTAAACAGAGGTTGGACAGGCACCTCTCAGCAGTGCTCCAGCGGTGGATTCCTGTATGACAGCACGGGGTTGGATGAGAGGGTCTCTGAGGCCCCTTCCTTACAACTCCAAAATTCTTAGATCATACACAGACCCTTGGAGAGAAGCAAAAGGCCCAGACAAGAAATGCAATCCTTTTTGCCAGTGATCCACATAAAATATCATAGGGTCCCTGCAGAACAATATTTTGCCTGCTTGAATGCTGGTGCTGGTTTTGTGGGACACGGCAGGGCGTCTTTATCAGAAAGTGTTATCTCATAAAGGCTTTCCTTACAGAACAGATCACAGTGCTCTTGGAAAAACCTCTGGCTGGATGAGGCTGAGTTTAACAATGCCGTGCCATGGTGAGGCACTGATTCAAAATCCGATAGAAAAATCTCTGTGAAAAATCCTGCCTTTAATCGGTTCCTTTGCCATCTCAAGGTCTGCTATATTCAGCACATCCAGGGACAGGTCACTGTCCTGAAACTGCCTCGTGCTGCAGCTGAAGGATGCTGGCAGCTCCATCGGGGAATCTTTTTTGGAGAACATCGATTTCCCCGTCATTTCTGCAAGTCTTACCCATGCTAAAATTCCACCTTCACACAGAGAAGCTTGTTCTCTGTACACGATTATGGCACACATATTCCAAAGTGTTAAAAAAATGTTCTTGCAATTGGTTCAGAATATCATCTAGAGATTGTATGCATTTAAAGTTTGCATCCCTACACACACACAAACACACACACACACACACACACACACACACACGGTCAATGAAGTCTTCAACTAAATCGCCTATATTTTGAACTGCTAGTCTGCTCTGTATTGAAGCCATCCTTAAATCTGCTTCACGTTTACAGGTAGGCTTGCTTGCTTTCCAAGGGACCCAAAGCAGCTTGCAAAATGTAGAATAAAAGTTGGCTAAAATATATATTTGTTGTTGTGTGCCTTCAAGACATTTCTGACTTACGGCAAAGCCAAGGTGATCCTATCACAGGATTTTCTTGGCAGAATTTGTTCAGAGCAGGTTTGCTTTTGCTTGTGCAACCATAGTTGGTGCTTAATATGCCATCCTGCTTAATAACACCACCAGGGGCTTCCCTTTGTGACACCACCGGAGTCAACCTGAAATCTAAGGTTTAGGGAAAGCTCTAGCCTGACTATGCTAGCTCTTCCCTCGCAAGCATGCATACCCTAAGATCCTTTGATGGACCCTCAGGGCTGTGGGCCAAGGAGGAGGAGCTGTACAGAACTTCCTCAACAATGCCTTCCCTCCTGTGAGTCACAAAACAAGAGCACCCCTAAAAGTGATGGGGACTCCCAGCCCAGGCTGGTCATGTGCCGAGGCTACTGGCTCATACCTTCCAAGGGAAGGGAGGGAGTCCTCCCGCAGGCCATGTGGAATCAAGCATGGGTGTGTGAAGGCTGCTCCAGATGCAAGCCTCTGTCATCTTTGCTGGGTGTGGCGGACCTTCTGGGAAAGAGGTCCTGGTGGCCACAGGAGACAAGCTGTCCAGACCAGAAATCTCACACATGGTGCCCGTCACTCAAGGGAAGTCACAGGAGAAACTGCCACCAAGAAGGCCCTCTCTTGCCTCCCTGCCAACCATGCCAGTGACAATGGTGGCATTGAGAAAGGGCTTCTCCTGCAGCTCTCAGAGCCTGGATGGATACATACAGTGGGACAGGGGCTGCCAGATACCCCAGACCTGAGCCATACAGGTCTTTCACAGTCATAACCAGCACTTTGAGTCATTCCCAGAGACTGGCCGCCACTGAAGCTGCTGGAATGGAGGAGAGTTACATTATCCTGTAGCCATGGAAGTTAAAGTCAGAAACAGTTGACCCTCCACATTTGCAGGCTTAGCATTCACGGTTTTGATTATTTGCAAGTTTCTCCAACCTCTCAACTCTCAAACCCACAATCCCTCCACCCCTGAAGCACTTCTTTTCTGTTTCAATCGTCCCTCTTGGTGGCTCAGGCTGCCCACCTCTAGTCCTCCTCCTCCTTCTTCTGCCTGGCCTGCTAAGGACAGATCGCAGCCAAATTTCTCAGGACCAAAAACCCTCTCCTGATGGCCCCCACACCCAAGGAAGGAGACGGGCAAGAGAGAGGAAGTATAAGGCCACAGTGCCAACTCACCCCCTTTCCTTCTCCTTTTCCAGAACTGAGCCATTTCCGCACGAGGCTGTTATAGCGCGATGATTCCACTTTCAACCTCCTATGGAATCCTGGGGTTTGCAGTTCCGGGAGGGGCCGGCCGGCCCCTCCCGGAACTGCAAACCCCAGGATTCCATAGGAGGTTGAAAGTGGAATCATAGCGCTATAACAGCCTTGTGCGGAAATGGCCCTGGTTTGGATCCCGCTCTCCCCACCAGGCTTCAGCTCCCTTCCCACAGATACGCCCACACCCACATTTTGATATCTGGGGTTTTCCCTCACCCCAGAGAATTTGGAGGACCAACTGTGATTGTTTAGTTCGAAAGAGACTCTTTCTGCAATTGGTACTAGTCTGAACCTACCGGTGAACCACAAACAGAACAACTCTATTGAATCTATGGTGAGTCAACACACAGGGAAAACCAACTGAGTCAACAGGTCTCCTCCAGTCGGGAGTAACCACCAGATTTAGGCCATTCTTAGGCCCCCTTGCCTTCTTCCCAAACCGGTACAAGCCAAATAAAGGCCATTAAAAGATACAAAAGGTGAACATTAAAATGAAATCAAACTACCAATAATTCTAAAAAGAAATTAAAACATACAATTTACCCTACAAAAAGCAGTTTAAAATACAATTACAGATGCAATTAAGTGAAAAATACAATTAAAAACACAATTTAGGAAATACGATGAAAACAGGGCAATCAAAGACAGCCCAGCAGCCTATTCAAAGCCCTTTCTTTAAAAACATTCTGGTCTCCAAAAGTGGTCAGAATTAAAAGAACGCCTTTGCCTTGTCCCAAGGGGGTCTTTGCTCAGTTTGGACCCAGATAGCAGGCGAAGCCCAACTGCAGGGACTGACACACCTTGGTTGCATCCAGGTTGGCCTCCGATGGTCCAGAGAGCATTTGCAAGAAGGACGCGTGTGGCCTTGGGAAGATACATCACGAGGGGTCCCAGAAATCAGGGCTTTGCCCCCTGTTCTCTGGAGCTCAAGAGGATGCGGAGAAACTTCAGTGCAAGAGTGGCACTTTGAAAAGTACGTGGACATATATTTTCCTCATTTGACTTGGTCTTTTCAGTTTGTATGGGGCACTCTGTGCAACCATGGTTGATGTCTGAGGTTCCATCGTGTTTAATGGCATCATGAGAGAGTGCTCCTTGTAACATCACTAGGGCCCATCGCACAGGGTTGCCAGAGAGAAAATTGGAGAGGGCTCCTGTACCTTTAATGATTGTACAGAAGAGGGAATTTCAGCAAGTGCTGCTTATTACCTGGTTGTGCAACATCTGCTGAAATCCCCCCTTTTATAGCATGGTGTAGTGGTTTGAGCCTTGGGCCATTTCCGCACTAGAGTGTTATAGCGCAATGATTCCACTTTCAACATCCTGTGGAATCCTAGGGTTTGCAGTTTAGGGAGGGGCATTTAGGATTCTCAGCCGGAGAGCTCTTTGGCCTCCCTCAACTGCAAATCCCAGGATTCCATAGGATGTTGAAAGTGGAATCATAGCACTATAACAGGCTAGTGTGGAAAGGGCCCCGGACTCAAAAGACCTGAGTTCAAATCCCTACTCAGCCATAGAAACCTACTGGGTGCCCTTGGGCAAGTCACGCTCTCTAAACCCCAGAGAAAGGCAATGGTGAACCCCTCTCTGAACAAACCTGGGGAAGAAAACCCTGTGTTAGGGTTGCCTTAAGTCAGAAATGACTTGAAGACACATAACAACAAATGTAACATTAAATGTACAGGAGCCCTCTCCAGTTTTGTGTACTCAGGCAACCCTACAGTCCCCTGTCATATCACAAGGGGTCACCCCCGAGGTCCCAGGTTTCAGCCTAGACATCTCTAGTCCTGGAAGACCTCAGTCTGGAAAGACTGCCCCCTCTACACCCCACAACTTCAAATGAGCTTTGAGGGCGACACTTCTTACCTTTGTGTGCAACTTTGCAAACTGCTTGTCATCCAGGAGGCTCTGGGTGTACACGCGCCTCTTGTACCGGAACTGGAAGAAGGAAGCACAGGGGAGAAAGAAGCATCAGTCTCCGTGGGCCCGCTCCACACTCTCACAGCCCAACCCTCCCTCCCTTCCTTTGCATTTGGCAAGGCTTGTCCCCATGTGAGAGCCGTGGTGGCACAGTGGTTAAATGCCAGTACTGCAAGCCACAATGTTGTGAGTTCGATCCTGCCGGGCTCCAAGGTTGACTCAGCCTTCCATCCTTCCGCAAGTCGGTAAAATGAGTACCCAGCTTGTTGGGGGCATATATAGAAATGTTTCGAAATACATGCTATTTGTAAGTTGTTCACCGCCTCGATCCATATGGAGAGGTGGGATACAAATAAATAAATAAATAAAATGTGGCCATTTCCGCACTAGACTGTTAATAGCGCTATGACTCCACTTTCAACATCCGGCCGGCCCCTCCCGAAACTGCAAACCCCAGGGTTCCATAGGATGCTGAAAGTGGAATCATAGTGTTGCAGAAATCCAGAGACAGGGAGACCAAGGAGTAAAGGAAAAAGAGTTTATTACGGCCGGGTTACGTGGCTGGAATCGCTTCCAAAGCCTAGAGCCCCAAACTCAAGTTACAAGTCAGTTTTATAGGCACATGATGCAAAGATACAAAGACGTTTCCTCTTGCCCACCTCCTCTGAGGGATTGCAGTGTCTGCGATATTCTCTGACTCCCTCTTGCTCCTCAGATATTTACATTCCAGGCAATGTGTTACAGAACATTTCAGCAGTTAGCACACTGTGACCGAAACTCTGTCTTCCAAAACAGAAACAACTCTGGTTATCATTGCTAACGCAGCATGTGGGAATCCCTTGACTTCTGACACACTTTCAGACGATTCCTCATATTCACTGCTATAACTATGGGCATATATAGGGTCTTGTGGCTACCTAGACTGACCCTCTCTCAGAGGCTGCTTCAATAGCAGAAATGGCCACAGTTACTTGCAAGGCACGGCTTCCCACAGCAGTTCTCTAAGCACCAAAGCAAAACAAAAGCAACAGAGATTTAAAAAACACCCAATTTTAACACACACACACACTAAAAAGTCTTTCCCCACTTCTTGTTCATGTATATGCATATGTATAGAATACAGTATAGTTTATATACAGTCAGCCCTCCCCATTTGCAGGTTTCACTTTTGCAGATTTGATTATTCACGAATGATTTGCTGTCCGATCTGCTGCCTCTCTGTGGCCATTTTCAATAGGGGCTCTAAGCCTCGTGAGACTGAGAAACTGCAGACAAGCCTTGTAAGTCCCCATTAAAAATGGTGTGGGACCGCAGCAGAGGTGGCAGGAAGCCCCTCCAGCCCCCCCCCCCACTTCTGCCTTGGGAAGGACCCCTGGAGCCTCAAAGGAATCCATGGTGGGTTGAATAAGGTGAGCATACTTTTTTTTGTGTTAAATATGCTTTGGGAGGGCCTAGAGTTATTCATGGGTTTTCCACTTTCACAGGGGTCCTGGGGGTCCAGGAGTGTGGAAATGGCTTGGAACATCATGTGCAAACCACATTACACTGGTTTTAAAGGAACTGCACAGGCTGCCAATACTTTTCCGCCTGAAGGCAAGGTGTCTGTAACAACATGTAAAGCCCCCAATGGTTTGGGACCTTGAACTTTGAAGGAGCCCCTCTTCCAGTAGATGCCTTCCTGAGAATCGAGATCCGCTGGAGGGGTCCTCCGCTTTGACCAATCAGTTGGACAACCACGTTCCGAGTCAATGGGAGAGAGGGGCTTCTCAGCTGTGGCACCCCCCTTACAGAACACCCCTCCTTTGGAAGCGCAATTAACACAAGACCTCTCTTCATTCTGGCGCCAACAAAGAACGTGCCTTCTTCAAAAAGGTTTTGGGGTCTAACGGCTATACCCAACGTGTAGCCATAACATGGTTTTACATTCTTTTAACTTCAACTTTTTAAACTATGCAATTGTTTAATATATTTTAGAAAGTTTAATTATTTTTATTGTTCTAAATTTTACCGTCTTAGGGCACTGCGTCTTTAATTGTTTAACTGATATTATTGCAAGCCATCCAGAGACGGCATATGAGAGAAACCCTGCAAACAAACAAACAAACAAACATACATTACAGCTACAGATGGAAAAAGTGCTCTTTTTGTTTTTTTGGTCTCCCACAGGGGTGCAAAGTCTCTCTACGGTTGACAATCTTTTTTCCAACTGAGTGCCTCAGGAAGGACTAGAACATCTGGCCACCTCTTCTGCATGCTAGGGGAGCACCCACGGGCCATTCTGCTAATATCATAGAATCATAGAATCATAGAGTTGGAAGAGACCCCAGGGGCCATCCAGTCCAACCCCTTTCTGCCATGCAGGAACATCCTCAAAGCACTCCCTTTGACAGATGGCCACCCAGCCTCTGCTTAAAAACCTCCAAAGAAGGAGGAGACTCCACCACACTCCATGGAGGCAGCAGATTCCACTGCCGGACAGCTCTGACCATCAGAAGTTCTTCCTGAGGTTCAGGTGGAATCTCCTTTCCTGCAGCTTGAATCCATTGCTCCTTGTCCTGGTCTCAAAAGCAGCAGAAAACAAGCCCTCTCCTTCCTCTACGTGGCATCCCTTCAAATATCTAAACGTGGCTCTCATGTCCCCTCTTAACCTCCTCTTCTGCAGACTAAACATACCCAGCTCTCTAAGTCTATCCTCATAGGGCTTCATGGCTTCCAGGCCTCTCACCATTTTTGGTCGCCCTCCTCTGGACTTGCTCCAGCTTGGGAGAAGAACCCATGATCTGGAGGGGTGCAGAGAATAACGTTGGCAGGTTTTCAAAATAGCAATAAGAGACAGTAGGGTCAACAATCAGGAAGTAGCTATTAAAAAACTCATGTTTCACCTAAATACCAAATGGAAGTATTCAATTCACTTACTCATGTATTTATCTGTTGGCTTAACATGAGGGATGTTAGAAGACTCCCAATGGCCCTCTCATTAGTATGATTAACAAGAATATTGATTGACTGCTTCTACTGGCATATTATACGACTAACCTCTGGTTTGCTAAGTTCTGTATGAAACTATTATTGCTGAAATCGAGAGTCCATTTGCTACATCTGCAATAGCCTTGTCTATGAACACTGGAATAGTTACACGCTGCCCCGGTCACCAGGCAGCTGATGGAGAAGTTATATAAGAAATAACAAGTAGTCAGTCTTGAGGGAAGTACTGACCTGGCTGATGTATGTTTTATTTCGCTTTTCTTGATTAGGTATAATAGTATAATACATGAAGCTTGAAGAATAAAGTGATCCTTCTGGATCACGACCGCCAACAGGCTGGACTGAATGCTGTTCTGATTATCAACAGGATCCTCTGACCACAGAAAATGTTTTTGTGCGTTTCTATTGCACTGCATACTTTGCATTTAGGGTCTCACTTCCTACCCAGTTTCATCTCCATGTCCAACCCGTTCAGATATGGTGGGTACGAGATTTTGTCCCACTCACAATCTGTAAAAGTAAGACATTGTGTCCACATTCATAAATGACACAATGCACATGTTTCTGTCCTCGTGAAGGGCCCACATCCCAAAATACAGCAATAGCATTTATGTAGCAATAGCATTTATTTCTATACCGCTTATCAACTGAGTGTTATCTAAGCGGTTTACAATGTGTTTTAGCTAATTGCCCCCAACAAGCTGGGTACTCATTTTACCGACCTGCGGAAGGATGGAAGGCTGAGTCAACCTTGGAGCCCGGCAGGATCGAACTCACAACCTTGTGGTTGCAGTACTAGCATTAAACCACTGCACCACCAGGGCGCAGAATTTGTGAACATCTGGTGTAACTGTGTTATAGAAGGAAAAGCTTTCCAACCCTCAAATAGGAGACATCCCTTAAAATAATCATAGAGCTGGAAAAGGCCACAAGAACCATCCAGTCCAACCCCATTTAGCGACGCAGGAACACACACTGAAAGCACCCCTAGCAAATGGCCATCCAGCCTCTGTTTAAAAACCTTCAAAGAAGGAAGGAGACGCCACCACACTCCAAGGCAGAAGCATATTCCCCTGTGGAACAGCTCTGGAGGTTCTTGCTGATATTTGGGTGAAATCTCTTTTCCTGTAGTTTGAATCCATTGCTCCATGTCTGTGGCCATTTCCGCACTAGACTGTTATAGTGCTGCTATTCCACTTTCAACTTCCTGTGGAATCCTGGGATTTGCAGTTTAGAGAAGGGCCTTTGAGGTTGAAAGTGGAACAATAGCACTGTAACAATCTAGTGCAGAAATGGCCCTAGTCTCTGGAGCCGCAGAGAACAAGCTTGCCCCCATCTTCCACATGACATCCCTTCAAATATTTAAACATGGCTGTTATGCCACCTCTTAACTTTCTCTTCTCCAGGTTAAGCACATCCCTAAGCTGTTCTTTGTGGGCTTCATCGTTTCCAGTCCCTTTGGCAATTTAGGCACCCTCCTGTGGACATGTTCCAACTTGTCAATACCCTTCTTGAACTGTGGTGCCCAGAACTGGACACAGGACTCCAAGTGAGTGAGGTCTAACCATGTCTGTCCATCCTAGCAGAGGAGGCAGGTGCGTCAAACACAAGCTCTTTGGGGATTAAGAGATCAAACCACAAGGAGAGGGGAGTTTGACCCATTCCCCATCTGTAGCAGCCAATGGATTGAAATTGCAAGAAAAGAGGTCCCAGCTGAACATTAGGAAGAACATCTGTACTATGAGAGCCGCCTGGCAGTGGAAGAGATGTCCTTGGAGTGCAGTAGATTCTCCTTCTTTGGGGGGTCTTTGTTTAATGAGTTTGGATGGACATCTTTGAGGAGTGCCTGGGTTGTGCCTTCCTGTCTGGCAGACGGGTTTTGGAAGAGAGGCCTCCTGCAGCTTCTTACAGTTCTATGATTCTATGTCATGTATAGACTCAGAACACCTATGCAATTCAGCACAAAATA
The DNA here is from genome assembly GCA_948474755.1 of Ctenosaura bakeri. Classification (NCBI taxonomy): domain Eukaryota; kingdom Metazoa; phylum Chordata; class Lepidosauria; order Squamata; family Iguanidae; genus Ctenosaura; species Ctenosaura bakeri. The sequence continues at coordinate 400,995 of CAOLHI010001080.1, forward strand.
TTATGCAAATAATTGGCTGCCTATGCAGTACAGCATGAAATAATATAGAGAGATTTAGCTTTCTATGGACTCAACTTTCATATTTAAAAATGCCTGAGCTGCTAATCTACAGAGAAAAATTAGCACAAATGCAGAGTCCCCAACAAAGACCTGGGGTGTTTCAGGACAAAGCTTTCATTACATAATCACATGGCTTAATTCTTGGGTCTGGTCAACAATGGATTCAGTTTGTGATCCATACAATACTTCCCTACTGCTTTTTCTGCCCCTTGTTCATTCTAGGAAAAAACAACAGTCAAGGATGGGAAAATATAAGATAAGAACTGTGGCAGAGCACTGATAGTGCTGGAAGTCCTCTGCCCACACCCTCCAACATTTTATAAATGAAAACCAGGATGTGTATCTCAAGGGCCAGGAGTCAGTTTCTCCAGGACAAGCAGATGCAAGCACACCAGGAGCGAATCAGGCTGGGATGAGAGCCAGCTGGCTCCAGCCTTCTTAAGGAAAGCAGAGGGTGGTGGCTTGATGCCAGAAACAATGTGTGTGTTTGCTGGCCCTTGCTTTCATGGGTGCTATGGGTTCTCTCCTTGCCGTCTATCTCCTCTGACCTTTGGACTATCTGACCTTGCTGCCCATTGGATTCCTGACCTTTGAACTGACCCTTGACATCACTTCTGCTTCACCTTGAACAAGCAAGCTTTATTGGAGTGCTAAGCTGTATTGTTTGCCTGCTGAATATCTTGGTAGTCTGTTGCCTGACAACGGACAACCAGCACCTACGACAGCGTGTGGCCAAGCAACATTAGCAGGTGGTTAATAACTTTTGCCATCTTAATGAAGCAGAATGCACAAGCTAGGAGAGGCTGCAGCAGTTTGCGTTTGCCTGAGCTGACTGGGAAGGGCTGGGCTGGGCTCTGTCCCCATCTCTCCTCTCCCCTCCCTGCTGTAGAATCAATTAAGTACAAATTACTTTTGCATTTTAACTCAGTTTGCAGCAATTGAAATAAATGGAGGACAAAGGGGGAAAGTGGGAGAAGGAAAAAGAAACCAGGACATCTCAAGAGCAGCTGAAGAAACGGGACAACAGAGGAGCAGTCAGGGCTGTCCCTGCCAAATGGGGAGAGTTGGGGGGGGGTGTCCAAGGAGATGCTTCCTGAGATGGTCTGTGTTTATCTGGCCCACCGTCTCCACCACGACCACCTCCTCCGACCACCTCCTCCGCTACAAGGAGATCTCGCTCCTCTTCTCCTGCTGCTGCAGCTCACCTTCCTAAATTTAGCTCGGCAGTGAATCACTTGTTTTGTAACTGCTCCCAAAGAACTCCGTCAAGCAGAGGTGAGGAGGAAGGGTGACATTTCAGAACTAATTGACAAATCTGAAAGGAACAAGACAACGAGGGCCATTTCACATTCACCAAGGAATCTTTGCAGGACTCCAGAGGAATCTGTGCTGGAACCATTGCTCTTTCAGCCAAAAAAAGAAGCACCTTGTTGCTAATATTGCAAGGAGCCTGGAAGGTAAGTAAAGTTATGGGGGGGGGTGGTTGGAGAGAGGACTTCAAGAGTATAAGGAAAGAGATTACCGGAAAGACAGGGGCAGAACTACATTCTATTGTTGCTGTTGCTATTTTGTGCTTCAGATTTGATCCAAATCTTGTTGATCCAATCCTAAGGTTCTCTTGGCAGGATTTCTTCAGAGAAGATTCACCACTGTTATCTTCCTCTTTGGCTGAGAGAGTGTGACCTGCCTTTAAGCAGTGGGTCTCCAGGGCTAAGTGGGGGTTCAAACCCTGGCCTCCTGGAGTCCTTGTCCCAACACTCAAATCACTATGCCACCCTGGCTCTGATACGGAGACCCTCTCTTAAGGTTTCCTTGGCAAGATTTCTTCAGAGGAGGCTTGCCCTGACCCTCCTCTGAAGCTGAGAGAGTGTGAGCTGCCAGAGCCAAGCAGGGATTCAAACCCTGCTCTCCCAGAGTCCTAGTCCAATGCTCAAACCACTTACATGGCACTGAGTCTAAAAGTTTATTCAGAGGAGATTAGACTTGCCCTTCCTCTTGAGCTGAGAGCGTGTGGCTTGCCAAGGCCATCCAGTGGGTTTCCACGGCAGAGCACAGATTCAAACTCGGATCTCCAGAGACAGACTCCAACACTGCTACACCATGTTGCCTCCATAAACCTTCAAGATGACCCTGACTTATGGTAACCCTGCCCTGTTTTTCTTGCCCAGATGTCTTCAATAGGGGCTTGCTAAGGATGAGAGAGTGTCTGTGAGTTGCCCAAAGCCAGCCAATGTGTGTCCATTGCTGGGCAGAGATTTGAACTCTGGTCTCACATGGTCCTAGTCCAGTTCTCAAATGGAGATGCCACGCTGTTCCTATAAACCTTCAGGTCAGCTTCTGGTGACCCCTTGCTGGGGATTTCTAGGACAGATCTGTTGTGAAGGAGGTTTGCCATTGCAGCCTTCCTCTGAGGCCGAGAGAGTGGGATTTCCCCAAAGTCATCCTGTGGGTTTTTGCCATGGCTTTGTGGTGATTTGAACCCTGTTCCCCGGAGTCCTAATCCAGCACTTGGGGACACCACACTTGCTCTTTAATTGGTGGGAAGCAGTTAACCAAATGCTCGGCTGACATTTTATCACAGGCTTCTAGGAGACATTTGAGGTCATCCCAGACAGTCACCAAGATCTCCTAGCCTGTGCAGTGGGGGGTGGAGGTGGGATTGATCTATGCCTATTTATGGCAGCCTTATTATGTCTCTTACAAAGGGTATCAGCAGCAGGAATATTCCTCTAAGATGCCCTGTATTGATCTGACAGAAATGCCAGTCCTTTGCAGCTGGAGCCAAGCCACATCAGTCACTCACCTTCAAGTCTTAGATCTGCCTGCTACTGTACGGGTCGCAGTTGTCCAGGCACCGGTAACTTCACAATTAGACTACTGCAATGCACTCTACACAGGGCTGCCCTTGAGGACAACTCAGAAAGAGCCTGTGCAAAATGCAAGAACCACACTGGTCTCTGTCCTATCTCATCCTGGGCAGCAAGCCAGAGCTTCCTGCTGCTCAGCTGAGACCAAACAAAGAAACAGAACAGCTCAGAATTGGACACTTATTTCACTCAGTAAGCAAAAGGTCAAAGGCATAAACAGGGTCCAACTGAATCCGAAGACAGAGCAAAATAGTCCAGCAGCAACATAATCCAAGAAATAGAACCGGAAGGAAGGTCAGATAAGCTCCGACAAGTCCTGGAGGGGAAGGGCTGTGCTTATCTAGGTCAGCAGCTTAATACAGCTGCTGCCCAACTAATTGCTGTCTCCTATAAATCCTTTGAGACCAGCACAAAGGTAGGTAGAGGTAGGTTGTCTTCTGTATCTGGAGGGGCAGGACTCTCTGCTAGATCTGGCACTGCACCCTGTTCTGTCTCTGGGACTTGTGGCTCTGTAACCTCCTCCTGTTCAGCTGGTCCTGGCATGCCTGCTCTTTCAGACTTAGACTTAGAGAGCTGGGTATGTTTAGTCTACAGAAGAGAAGGTTAAGAGGGGACATGATAACCATGTTTAAATATTTGAAGGGATACGTGGGTAGAGGAGGGAGAGGGCTTGTTTTCTGCTACTCCAGAGACCAGGGCAAGGAGCAATGGATTCAAGCTGCAGGAAAGGAGATTCCACCTGAATCTCAGGAAGAACTTCTTGACAGTCAGGGCTGTCCGGCAGTGGAATCTGCTGCCTCTACAGAGTGTGGTGGAGTCTCCTTCCTTGGAGGTTTTTAAGCGGAGGCTGGATGGTCATCTGTCGGGAGTGCTTTGAGGGTATTCCTGCATGGCAGGGGGTTGGACTGGATGGCCCCTGGGGTCTCTTCCAACTCTACATTTCTATGATTCTATGATTCTATGATTCAGTCTCAGAGGCAGAGTCCATTTCCACGTTCCAGAAGCAGGGCATGACACCCCCTGGGATTCCATTCAGGTATCCCGTAACACCTGACCAGAAGGAATTGCCCTGGCTGCCAATATGTTTCGGGTCTCAATTCAAGGCAGTGGCAAAAACATTCGAAACCCTAAACAGCTTGGGACTTCACCACTCTCTCTCTATGCCTGGCTGAGAATGGAGATCTATTGCAGGATCCCTCCCTTGTCTCCCATCAGTAGGGGAAATACATTGGGGGAGGACATGGGAGAGAGCCTTTTCTGTGGTGGTGCCCCAGCTCTGGAATTCCCTCCCCTGGGAGGCCCAATGGGTGCCAACACTGGAATCGACCCTTTGGGCCAAACTGATTTTATCCAGGCTCCCGATGTGAAATTGCCTGATTTTAAACTGAGAAACTATTTAAAACTTCTATAATTACTTATTGTTTGCTGTTGATTGTTGTTTTTATTGTAAGCTCCCTGAGATTTTTGGATAAGGGGCTGGATATAATAATAAAGTAGTCAGACCCCATGCCCTCTTCCACCTGCTCTTGATTCCCCAGGGCTGTACCTACAGGAAAGGGGCAAAATGGTGACATCACCATCAACCCATAAGAACTGTGGAATGATTCACGGATTTTTGGAGTGCTAAGAAACCTAATGCGGCCACAATTTGTTTCCTGCTGCTCCAGAGACTAGGACAGTGGTTCTCAACCTGGGGGTCGGGACCCCTTTGGGGGTCACACGACCCTTTCACAGGGGTCGCACAAGACCTCGCTTCAAGCCCTTCTCAGGTTGAGCTTCTGACACTATGATAATGGTTGGGGGTCACCACAACATGAGAAACTGTATTAAAGGGTCACGGCATTAGGAAGGTTGAGAACCACTGGACTAGGACATGAGACAGCAATGGCTTCAGACTACAGGAAAGGAGATTCAACCTAAACATTAGGAGGAACTTCTTGACAGTAAGAGCAGTTTGACACTGGAATCTTGCCGCTGCCTCCGCGGAGTGCGGTGGAGTCTCCTCCGCCTTTGGAGGCTTTTCAAGAGAGGCTGGACGGCCATCTCTCCAAGGAAGGGCTTCGATGGGGTCTTCCTGAATGGTATAGCAGGGCTGGACCGGAGGGCCCCTGGGGTCTCTTCCAGGTCTAGCATTCCAGGATCCTAAAAACCAGCGAACAGCCTCTCTAAGGAGCCTCCGGGGAAGCCATTCCCTTTTTCAGTAGCTCTCCCACTGCCTGCTTTAGCTTGGCTTTTCATTAAAGCCTTTGGGGACTCATTTACCTTTCAAATGCACACATTACATGGCTTTAACAGTTCTAACCTTTTAAGCAGCTTTTACTGGTTGAATTGTTTATTATGTTCTATCCTCTTATTTTTTTAAAAACTGGCAAGTTCAAACTATTTATTTTGCTTTAAAAACAGCTCGGAAGTATGGTTTAAAAAGGAAAAAAAATCCTGTTTACATGGTTTTAGAGCCAAGGGGGTACAAAGCAGTTTGAGCCTCGGATTCTGGGAGAGCTGGGTTCGAATCCCCGCTCCGCTACGGCAATTCCCCTGGTGACCTTGGGCAAGTCACACGCTCTCTCAGCCTCAGAGGGAGGCACTGGTGGCAAACCTACTCTAAATGATAAATCTGGCCAGGAAAACTCTCAGGGAGGGATGCCATTTTGGAGACAGTGTAGTGTAGTAGTTGGAGCTGCAGGAGACCATCGCTGGAATCTCCACCTGACTGTGGAAACCCATGTGGAACCAGGTTCAAATCCTCCCTTGGTCCTGGAAACCCACTGGGAGGCCTTGGATAAGTCTCAGGCCATTTCTGCACTACACTCTTATAGCGCAATGATTCCACTTGCGACATCCTCTGGAATCCTGGGGTTTGCAGTTTCGGGAGGGGCCGGCCGGAGAGAGCCAGAGAGACCGGCCGGCCCCCCCCGAAACTGCAAACCCCAGGATTCCAGAGGATGTTGCAAGTGGAATCATCGCGCTATAAGAGTGTAGTGCGGAAATGGCCTCACTCTCTCAGGCTCAGAAGAAAGCAACAGTGCCAAACATCCTTGGCAGAAATATAGTCAAGAAGACCCTGTGAGAGCTTCACTTCCAGGTCACCATGAGTCAGAAATGACCCAAAGACCCAAAACGACAGCAGCAGCAGCAATGGCATTATTGTCATCAACAACATACTGCTTTATTTGCACGCTTCCATGAGATTCTGAGATATAGGGCAGAATCTGAATATTTTAATAGAATAAGTGATAAATAATTTTTTTTTCAAAACCAGAGGCGGACCTCTGGCCTTGGGTTGCCAGCTGAAACAAGGGATATGGCTCCTCTACCTTTCAGATTTGTGCAAAAGGAATTTCATCAGGTGGCCACTTCTGGGGTGCTTCTGGAGGGGCTGTTTGGGATTTGGGGGGTATTTTTGGCAGCTGATGCAACCCAGGGAGGCTTCTAGGGAGAGAGAACTGAGCTCAGTCCCTCCACCGGTGGCCACCCTCCTCTGTCTATACAAATCAATGGGCACCTGCTGCGGCACTATTGCAGGTGAGGTCTGACCAAAGCAGAATAGAGTGGGAAGGGATTGCACCACCTTATTCTGCTTTGCTCAGACCCCACCTGGAGGAATCCCACATCCAGTTGTTGGCACCACAGGATTTTGGCAAGCTGGAGCATGTCCAGAGGAGGGCAACCCAAATGGTAGAAGGCCTGGAAACCATGAAGCCCTTTGAGGAGCAGCTTAGGGAACTGGGGATGTTTAGCCTGGAGAAGAGAAGGTTAAGGGGAGACATGATAGCCATGTTTAAATATCTGAATGGATGTCATATGATGGATGGAGCAAGCCTGTTTTCTGCTGCTTCAGAGACTAGGACATGGAGCAACGGACTCAAACTATAGGAAGAGAAATTCCATCTAAATCTCAGAAAGAACTTGCTGAGCTTAAGAGCAGTTTGATAGTGGAACAATACACTGCTGCCTCAATGGAGTGCAGTGGAGTCTCCTTCTTTAGGAGTTTTTAAAAAGGGACTGGATGGCTGTCTGTCAAAGAGAGGGCTTTGGCTCCATCTTCTTGCATGGTAAAATGGGATGGGACTGGATGGCCTTTGAAGTCTCCTCATACTTTAGGATTCTCTGATTCTTATCCAGGCACCTCCTCAGGCGAACGGAGCACATTTTGCAAAAAACCAACAAGGGGTTCTCAAACAATCTCTCACCCGGTGCCAGTGTAACCCTTATGAGTCGCTGGTTTGACCCAGTGGGTGCAGAAACCCTGTGGAATGGGCTGGATCCACCAGTTCAGGTTAGGAGGAGAGTTGGAAGAGAGTAAAGATGGGGAAAAAATATTTAGGAATAAATGGTTTTAAAATGAGTTTGTTACATCCATAAACTCTGACAGGAAGAATCCTGGACTGACAAGAATTATTGCCATCTAGGATATACTCTATGCAAAATTTGCGCATGGTGCTTTTGCAGGGAAAATAAACATTTTCTGTGTAGGGAAATCGTCTGTGCAGAAAAGAAGACTTCTGTACCAAAGGCAAATTTTGCAGAGAAAAAGTCTGGAACTGCAAAAAGTCTTTGAGAACTTTTTGAAGACCTTCCCACACTGGGTACAAAATTACTAATATTATTTGTTGATTCCTTCAAGAATAAAACTGATGAAGAATTAAATCCCTGGAAGCAAGTCTTGAAACGGCAGTTTATGGGCTATGTGGAACTTTAGAGTAATGTCTCATTATAAAATATGCGTTGTCATTCCTGTTTTAAAAAAGGTTGTTCACGCAATCTGCAAATTGTTCAAGTTTTGTAACTGTGTTGTCAAAATTCATTTGCAAAGCATCCTCCTTGAACCCAACAGCCGTCATCATCATCATCCCACTTTTTACCCAAAATTGGGACTCAAAGCAGCTCAAAAGAACAATGCAACTTAAAAACATAATAAAACTGAATATTAAAACAGAATCAAACTATTTACAGTTTTAGAGCAATTGCATCCCATTATTAAAATTACTGTTACTAAATTATTAAAATCAGTACAGATTTAAAATATGCAGTAACATCACCATGCACACAGACACACACTTTTTAAAAAAGACAATCCATGAATAAACTGTGGAGCTTAAACATTCGTTAAAATTCATTAAAAAGATAAACTATAAAAAACTATAAAAAAACTATTAAAAAAAACCCTACAGAGCCCCACACCATTTTCAGTCTTAATTTTTTTTGGGGGGGGGTCCTCATGAAACCCACCCGTGGCTCATTGGCTCTCATTGGTTCTGCCATGGACGGACTTCCTACAGTTGGGGATTCTGAAAACTAGCACTGGCTTTTTTGTCACCCGCACAAACACGGCTCTCGAAGACCAGGTTCCCAGAGTTCCTGCGTGAGCTCAGCACGACCCTGGTGCCCATCAACAGAGAGAGAGAGAGAAAACTGGCTGCGGGAAAGGGGACTGTACCTCCAGGTAAGGGACCGGGGTGTCCGGGTTCAGGGGATACTCCCGCAGCAGCCTCTCCTCGTCCAGGAACTTCCCGGCCCGGCCGTTGAAGGCTGGCTGGAAGAGGCCGTAGTTGAGGACATCCTTCAGACTGTGGTTCAGGGTGCAGAGAATGCGCTGCTTGGACACCCAGACGGGGACATCTGGGTTCAGCCGCAGACACTTCTGTGGGGGGAGAAAGAAAGAGACGGGAGAGGGAGAAGCCGGTCAGCTGAAGGTTGCAAAAGGAGATTCATGATGCAGTAAAACAACCCCCCGCATATCCACAAGGAATACGTTCCAAGAGTCACTGTGGATACCCAAAACCACAGATAGTGCTGGATCCTATGATAGGAAAGAGGTCTACGTTCATTCTGAGCAAAATCTGCAATCAGTTTATTTTCTTAGAATGCATCATTTTCTGTACAGAAAAAACATACTATTTTCTTTGCAAAACGACCACATGTGAGTTTTGCGCAGAGAGTGCCAAATTTCAAGTAGGCTTTGCTAACTGCATGGTTTTCAAATAATTTCTCAGAAGAAAACTGTTAAAATCATTTGTTGCTTCCTTCAAGAATTAGCTTAGTGGAGAATTACATCCCTTAGTGAAGAATTATATCCCTAGGCAAAATTACATCCCTATGCAAAACAGATCGAGATAAAATTCCACAAAGGCTTGCAAAAATCAAAGTGTCTTGGAAGCCCATTACAGAACAAGCTGATAGGGGCTGACAGGCTTTCCTTGGTGGACGGTTCCATTCGGGGCCATAGCTGAAAAAGGCCCTGTTTGGGCTTCCCCCAGCTGCCTTCGTATTTCAGAATCCTCAGAAGGATGAAAACGTTGGGCGGGCAATGGGAAAGCAAAGCAGGCCAAAAAAACAGGCCCAGTATTGACCCACCATTGCACTGAAGCCGCCCAGGGCCAAATTCAAATTGCTGCTCAGTCAAGAAATTCACTGCAGTGCTTGGAAAAGTTAAACAACATCTAAAGAAACAAAGACAGCTGAACAACTAGACACAGCTCTCCATGCATTTCAAGAAAATTCCCTGACAAAGGACATTTTGAATACTTCTTAAAAATCACCACTTGGGACATGTTTCCAGCTGCAACTTATGCTCCCTAAGGTTGATTTTAAACAAAAATATTGTGCAAATTATCCTGAGCTGAAAGGAAGTGTGCACTGGGGGTAAGGAACAGTGATGGGTGGCAGCTCCCAGGTCTGTGGGAAGGTGGGAACTCTGATCTAATCTGCGTTCTACTGGAGCTCTCCAAAGTGCCGGACCTCATCCTCAAAAGAGCTCCAGGACCTTGGACAGCTCATTTAAAGTTAGCCAAATCCCAGAGCAGACTTTCAGCCCCGCTGACATGGAAGACAGTTCCTGACACTGGGAAAGAAGGGGATGTAAGCCATTAAAAGTCCCCCCCAACGGCTGGAATCCTATTGGTGTTGTTCATATGCACAACCTCCACAATGGAAGCAGCTGGACACACACACACACCCCAATACAAAATGACTGTCTTCAGTTCAAGGTTACAGAAATAAGTCCTGGGCACGGCACCCTTCCGTATGGATGGACATTGTGCATGGAGGCACATACCCACTATCTATGGGTGTGCTTTGCTCTCGCAAGTGCCTGGTTGCCTTCAGTTAGTTGTGCATTCAATTGCTTTACATCATGTGTTTGTGTGCTTCCAGTTGTGTTACACTGTCACATTGCCTTTGTTGTTGTTGCGTGCCTTCAAGTAATTTCTCACTTACATTGACCTTAAGGCAAACCTATCAGGGGGTTTTCCAATTGAGATGCCTTCAGAGACGGTTTGCCAGCAATGCCTTCCTCTGAGGCTGAGATAGTGGGATTTTCCTAATGTCAGCCAGAAGGTTTTCATGGTTGAGTGGGAACTCGAACCCTGGTCCCCTGGTCGAGCCCCACCCACACCAGCACCTGGACCACATTGGCAACCCTCCCCTAGAATCTTCTTGGCAATCTTTGTTCAGAGGGTTTTTTTCTTTGCCCTCCTTTAAGACTGAGAGAGTGTGATTCACTCAAGGTCAGCCAGTGGGTTTTCATGGCTGAGTGGGGATTCAAAACCTGTTCCTCCAAGGACCTAGTCCAACATCATGCAGGGTTCTTTGTTGGAGACGTTCTTGCATTGGTTGTTGTTGTTGTTAGAACATAGCCATCCCTTCACATCTGTGGTTTGACTTTCACAGATTTCCCTACTTGTGAGTTTCTGCAACTCCTGCGCCCCCCTGTGCTTTTTTTTCTGGGGGAGCCTTCCTTCTCTGTAGCTCCAATCAGGCTACACAGCTGCTTGAAAGACCACCTTCGGTCTCCACCAGCCACTGCCTGGCCAGCTAAAGATAGATTGCAGCCTGATTTCTCAGCCCCACAAACCCTCTCCCGGTGCCACACACCCAAGGAAGGAGATGAGTGCGGAAGAGGAAGCATAGGGCCATCACGCTGACCCATCTCCTTTCCCTCTCTATTTCCTGACTTGGTTTGGACCCTTGGTGCCCGTTTCCCACCCACCCCCCACACACAGAGTTTGATATTTGCGCTTTTCCACTTTTGCGAGGGTCCTGTGCCCCTCACTCTAGCAAAGGTGGAGGCATTACTCTAATAGAATCCTAGAGCTGGAAAAGACACCAGTAGCCATCCAGTCCAACTCCCTTCTGCCATGCAGGAACCCATATCAAAGCCCTCCCTTTGGCAGGTGGCCATCCAGCCTCTGCAAAAAAACCTCCAAAGAAGGAAGGAGACTTCTCCACACTCCATTCAGGCAGCAGCAGATTCCACTACTGAGTTGTTCTTTACTGCCAGGAAGTTCTTCTTAAGGTTTAGATGAAATCTCTTTTCCTGAAGTTTGAAGCCATTGCTCCGTGTCCCAGTCTCTGGAGCAGCAGAAAGCAAGCTTGTTCCATTTTCAACATGGTATCCCTTTAAATATTTAAGCATGGCTATCATGTCACCTCTTCACCTTCCCTTCTTCAGGGTTAAACATATCCAGATCCCGAAGCCACTACTCAGAGGGCTTCCTGGGTTCCAAGTCTTTGACCACTTTGGTCGCCCTCCTCTGTTAGCGTGTCTTCAAGACCAGTCCAACTTTTCCTGGGGCTTCCCCAGCAAGATTTATTCCAAGAAGGTTTGCTACTGCCGTCCATTTAGGCTAAGATGGAGAGCATGGCTTGCCCAAAGTTGTCCAGTGGGTTTCCATGGCTGAGTGGGGATTTGATCTGTCTCCCAGGCAAGTCCTAGTCCAACACTCAAAATCCATCACAATTTGCAGCTGTGCAACTCTGTGAGCATAAAGGTACACCCTCTCTCCTCAAACCTTGGCTTTTGCTTGTCAAAAGGAAGCCTTGGAGACCTTCCTGCCTGCCTTTTCCAATGCAAACCAGAGGGAGCCACTGCCTCTCTCTGCCACTAACAGGCCCTGATCCCAGGGCCCACCCATGAACCGTTGTCTTTGTCCATAAAAATGAGGGAGTTGTGTGCCAACTCCTATGGATTAAAATTGTTTCATTGCTGTGCATTGTTATGCACCCCAGTTGTCGCTTGGCCTGCTGCGCAATTGCCAATGAGACTTCTCCCTCCCTGAAAATGACAAACCACGTCTCCCCTGCCCTGCTCCCCCCGCTATGCAAAATCGGGGAGGGGAAATCATGCAACGATCCCATTTCTGATTTTTAGGCTGGCACACAGAGACAGAGAAAGAGAAAGAAAGCAGAGGCACTTTTCCAAGGCTTGATTGTTGCGCTGCAAAAAAGAAACCAAGAGAATGATCTATAGCTGCTGAAAAGCTGGATGGGGCGGGGGGGGCACTCTGAATTTAGAAGCAAAATGAATAATACAAAGGCTGGTGAGCACGGGGGGTACAAACAGCTTCCACAGTACATCCCTTTGAGGAAACGGTTATTCTTTTTTGCAGATCTGAAGCCCCAGAAATCTGTCCTGCCAAGCAACATTGTCTGCTTTGACTCACCCCTGTCTCCTCAACTCCCACCCCATTTGGTCAGCTCTGTGTGGAGCAATGCTTGAAGAAGTTACTTTTAGGGAAAACAATAGTGAAAATCCCTCTCCTGGCAGCATAGTCAGTAGTCATATTGAAGTGCAAGAGAGTGCAGGTGTGTGTGAGAGAGTTTTTTTCTTCTTTGACCTTCAGTTCAAAAAATGGAGTAGCTTCTCCAAGTTCTTTTGGACACCAAAGCCAAGGTCCTAGACTGCATTTGTGAGGTATAAATCTGCATGTACATAGCTGCATGCTGGTTGAACTACATCTCCCTTCTGCTGCACACTGACAGTGTGCAACTGATGGTGTATCAGACCATGTGCACCTGCTCTCTGTCTCCTTGTTCAACGAGGAACAATGCACAGGGGCTGTATCTGCCATCCCAGGGAAGCAAGTGGTGCATTTAGGGCACTGACAAACAATAGCACACCGTCCATGCGGCAGCAAGGGTGGAATCCTCACGGTTACTCCCAACTAGAGTAGACCTATTGAATTAATTGCTGAATGATGCATCAACCCATTGGTAAATGCAGTCAGTCCAATGGCTTTGCTCTAGCTGGGACTAACCATTACAGCTGCAATCGTGCATCAGAAGTGTAGCTACAATATGGTAGCTGTGCTCCATCTTCTGATCTGACCCTTGAGTCCCCTCTTAAAAGTGGGCCAGCCAGCCATTCCAAGCGAGGTGAATTCTGTGGTCCTGGTAAATGGGACAGGCGGGGTGGCATGACCAGCCCCTTCCCACCTGCACACAGCAAGGGGAGTACTAAAATCAGGGACCCCTGTGGGATCCTGTTGCAACTCTTTGTCCCACTGTTACCAACTGGCAGGAAGGCTCTTGCCATGTCATCCACAGAATCACAGAATTAGAGAACCCTAGAATTTGGAAGAGACCCCCAACGGCCATCCAATCCAGGCCCATTCCGCCATGCAGGAATACACAATCAAAGCATTCCCGAGAGATGGCTGTTCAGCTTCCCTTTAAAAACCTCCAAAGAAGGAGACTCCATCACACTCCCATGCAGTGTACTCCACTGTTCAACAGCTCTTACTATCAGGAAATTTTTCCTAAGGTTTAAGCGAAATCTCTTTTCCTGAAGTTTGAAGCCACTGCTCCATAGTGTCCTAGGCCATTTCCGCACTAGACTATTACAGCGCTATGATTCCACTTTCAACATCCTATGGAATCCTGGGGTTTGCAGTTTAGAGAGGGCCGAGTCACCGAATCCACTGGATTTACCCACATATTGGCTCAACAGCTGATTCCATGGGTCCACTTTGACCAGCTGGCCCCTCCCAAAACTGCAAACCCCAGGATTCCAGAGGATGTTGAAAGTGGAATCATCGAACTATAACAGTGTAGTGCAGAAATGGCCCTAGTCTCTGGTGCAGCAGAAAACAAGCTTGCTCCATCTTCATATCCTTTCAGATACTTAAACATAGCTATGATGTCGCCTCTTAACTTTCTCTTCTCCAGGCTAAACATCCCCAGCTCCCTGAGTCATTCGTCCTAGGGTTTCATGGCTTCCTTTAGCCATTTTGGCCTCCCTCCTCTGGACACCTCCCAGCTTGTCCATATCCTTCCTGAACTGTGGTGCCCACAACTGGACACAGGATTCCTCCAGGTGAGGTCAGACCAAAGCAGAACAAAGCGGCACCATTACTTCCCTTCTCCCAGACACTGTATTCCTCTTGAGGAAGCCCAGAATCACACCGGCTTTCTGACTCATGTTTAGCTTGTGATTTACTGAGACTCTGAGATCCTCTTTCACATGTGCTGTGATTAAGCCTCAGAGTGTGGTGGAGTCTCCCCCTTCTTTGGAGGTTTGTAAGCAGAGGCTGGAGGGCCATCTGTTGGGAATGCTTTGATGGGTGTTCCTGCATAGCAGGGGGTTGGACTGGATGGCCCCTGGGGTCTCTTCCAACTCTAGGATTCTATGATTCTAAGCCAGGTGACACCCATCTTATATCTGTGCATTTCATTTTTTCTGCCCAAGTGTAGTACCTTCTACTTCTCCCTGTTGAAATTCATTTTGTTAGTTTAATCCTGCAGCCTTGCTTGCCAGCATTACAGAAATCCGCTGCTTGGCTGATTGACTTTTAAGGTGGGTTTCAGGGACATATGTGCTTATGGCAATAGTGCCATGGTTGTAAATGTGAATACAAAGCAGTGACAAGGTCGTCAATCAAGCCCACAACATTTTCACTGCCTAACAGAATTCAAGGCTCCGATTTAGACTGATGTGAAATGGTAATTTTGCTTATACAATTGCAAACTATGTCTGTTGCATAATGGCCCTCAAAGTACAACCTCATGAGCAAGGGAAGTTACACACACGTGTACAACGCCAACAGGAATCTGCCCCATGTGTCAGCTAAGACCTTTGGCATCTCACAGTTCTGCCACTACATCTGTTTCTGCACAAGACAATCGCAGCAGATCTTGCTGAAAAAAGATCTCATGCCAACACCTAGAATACCTCGGCTTTACCATCTGGAACCTTTTCCCCACCGCTGCTGGGCGAAATACTTTTCTGTATGCCAAAACTCAAGTCGTCCAGCTCCAAGGGCTGAGTGAGCAGCCGGTGAGGTTCAGCTCTATAAACCACACGGTTTCTACCCGCAGCGCCTGGATAAAGGCATCCGGGTTCAAGAGAGCCTGGGCTCTCCAGCATTGGCAGAGGCATATCTAGGATGGGGCAAGTAGGGTCCGTGCCCTGGGCACCACTGCCAGGGGGGCACAAAAAAGCAGTGCTCGAAGCAGCAGAGGAGGAGGAGGGGGAAATGGCCCTGGAGGTAGGGCCACAACTTCCAACTTCAGGCAGCACCTGAGGAAATACAGGTGGGAAGATGTGGAGGAGAAGCAGCTGCAGAGCCCACAACAGAACAAGGGGGCCGTTCCTTCTCCACCAGGTGTCCCCTACAAACCACACAATGTCCCCCCAATTGACTTAGGGCTATACCACACTGCTCTGCCTTGCAGCAATTGCATTCTTTAGCCAAATGCAAGCATATCAGTATAGAATCATAGAACTGTAGAGTTGGAAGAGACCCCAGGGGCCATCCAGTCTAACCCCCTGCCATGCAGGAACACCCTCAAAGCACTCCTGACAGATGGCCATCCAGCCTCTGCTTAGAAACCTCCAAGGAAGGAGACTCCACTACACTCCATGGAGGCAGCAGATTCCACTGCCGGACAATCCTGACTGTCAGGAAGTTCTTCCTGAGGTTCAGGTGGAATCTCCTTTCCTGCAGCTTGAATCCATTGTTCCTTGTCCTGGTCTCTGGAGCAGCAGAAAACAACCCCTCTCCCTCCTCTACGTGGCATCCCTTCAGATATTTAAACATGGCTATCATGTCCCCTCTTAACCTTCTCTTCTGCAGACTAAACATACCCAGCTCTCTAAGTCTATCCTCAAAGGGCTTCATGGCTTCCAGGCCCCTCACCATTTTGGTCGCCCTCCTCTGGACTTGCTCCAGCTTGATCATGTCCTTCTTGAATTGGGATGCCCAGAACTGGACACAGTATTATTCCAAATGAGGTCTAACCAAAGCATAGTAGAGTGGTACCAGTACCTCCCTTGATCTAGACACCATACTCCTCTTGATACAGCCAAGAATTGCATTGGCTTTCTTGGCTGCCGCATCACACTGCTGACTCATGTTCAGCTTGTGGTCTATGAAGACTCCTAGATCCCTTTATTACAAACAATCACTCTCACACCTTCTCAGCCATAGCACCATAGCTTTTCTGGCGCACGTTCCCGCAATCATTCTTCCATGGTGCCTCACTGACTCCACCTTCTTACCCATGTCTACTCTAGTGCATGCACACCATTTATTTATTTTCTTTTGTCTTGCAATTGTACAGTTGTACAGTTTCAATCCTTCTCGCAAGACCAGTTACACTCGCCTCTTCCTTCGCTGCCACCATATTGCTCCGCTGGAACATCAGGACTGCAGCAGAATGAAATGTTTGCACCAGAAGGGACGGCTGAACAGCAGTGATACTGGAGCCATTGGTGCGTTTTTCCCATCAGTGAAAAGATGTGACCCAACAATAATGGAAATATAATACAACAATGAGAGAGTCACAATATTGTGTGATAAGAAATGATTAAACACAGAGCTAAGCCAGTGCAACCATGCAACAAACCTATCGTGTGAGAATGCCCTTAGAGAAAGCAGCCAGCAGACAAAAGCTTAGCAGCAACTTCAACAAATTTGACCTTCAACCAGAATAAAACTCACAATGGCCGCTGTGCATTCCATTCATCCTCAATGCGCACCTGACTCTGGAAGCTCAGCCTCTTGCCCTCCTCCTTCCTTTCTTATTTCTAGCATATTGGCAACTGCTTGACCTCTTCCACATAAATGAAAAGTTGGCCTACAAAGGTCTTTGGATCCAGCTTTAGGGGCTCTAATTGGGTTCCTGTGTTGAGATCAAAAAGGGGCCTTGTTGGTGGCTGCTCCCAGACTACGGAAGTCTCTCCCACAGGAGGATCCGATGGCCCCCTCTTTCCTCCCCTTGGTCTACCAGGTGAAGGCCTTTTATTTCAGACTGGCTTTGGGCCACCCAGAGGATGTGCAGAAGGATCCTTTAAAGGGGGTTGTATTTTTTCTTTTCTTTCTTTTTCTTTTTTTTTTGTGCTGTTTTTAATATGTTTACAACTTTATGTTCAGTTTTAGTATGGCTTGTTCTCGTTATTTTGTTATGTGCCTTCAATATGAAATTACGAGAAAAGCAATTCCACCAAAACATTCCATTGTCCAACTGCTCTTACTATCAGAAGAAATTCTTCCTAAGGTTTACGGCAGAATCTCTTTTCAGGCAGTTTGAATCCACTGCTCCGTGTCCTAGTCTCTGGAGCAGCAGAAAACAAGCTTGCCCCGTCTTCCACCTGACAACCTTCTCCACCACTAGCAGGGGTCAGCGTAGATGGCCCTTGGATCTCTTCCAGCACTATGATTCTGTGAGATATTTCACATGCTTCTCCTTCTTGAGCCGCCTTCCTCTCCCTCTCTCCAGGCTGCTTTTGCACCCAGTTATCTCCTTTCCACAAACTGGCGCGCCTGCATTGCTGTCACACTGCCGCTGACGGCCACGGCAGGGATGGGTGAGCATCCTCCTCCCCAAGTCCCGGCTAACGACAGCTTGACAGATTCAGGACAGAGAAGAGACAGAAGCCGCTGAGACGGGAGCGGCGCACAGCCCACAGCGCTCCCTTCCTGGCGCCCTGTCCTCCCACCGCCATTGCCGGACAAGGTGGGAACAAGCAAGGTCAATGGAAGCTCTCTCCTCCTCGCTTTCTTAGGCCTCCTCACTGGCAGGTTTGGACGAAGCCAAAGGGGCTTCAGGATATTGGCCCTCCCGACTAACAATTTTCCCGGTTAAAAAAGAAGAAGGAAAAAATAGCTTCCAGGGAGGCAGAGATGCTGAGAAACAGGAAGACATGGTCCTTCACCTTCCTCCTCCCTCTCTGCTGGGTTCTGCTCCAGGTTTCCACATGCAAGCCTGGAACAGTGGCTTCCTCCAGCCCCAGGATTCCTGAGAAGGCAACTCTGAATTCCCCACAGAACAGGGGAATGCAATGCCTTCCTCGCTGCCGTTCCTTTGCTCAGATCTCCCTCGATTTTGTTCCCCATTCCCAAAAAGAATGGTAGCAGAATGCTTTGCACAAAGGGTGGGCAACAGCCAGGAACTGGCCCATCTGGTGGTCTTCTGAAAGATCACAGAAGGCCATGGCCATTTCTGCACTAGGCTGTTACAGCACAATTATTCCACTTTCAACATCCTATGGAATCCTGGGGCCAGCCAGCCCCTCCCTAAACTGCAAACCCCAGGATTCCATAGGATGTTGAAAATAGAATAATTGTGCTAGAACAGAGCAGTGCAGAAATGGCCCATGTGCAACTTCCAGTGAGTTCCCCATCGCTAGATTTTAAAATTATTACTACAGTATTCTCTGTTTCATGGTCTATTAGAAAATTAGCACATGGTTGTTTTACAGATAGAGCATTTTTCTTTGCTTTCTCCCACACACAGAATCTGCATCCTATTTTCAAACAGGGAGTGCTCTTTTCTGTGCAAAATAACCCTATGTGACTGTTTTCAGCAAAAGAAATCCTGACCTGCAAATAATCATTGATAGATAATAGTTTTTAAAGACCTTCTTGCAGCAAGAAGAAAATTGCTAAAATTATATGAAAGATGGAACAAACTTGTTTTCTGCTGCTCCAGAAACTAGGACATGGATCAGTGCCTTCAAACTTCAGGAAAAGAGATTCCACCTGAATATCACGAAGAACTTCCCGGTGGTAAGAGCAGTTTGACAGTCGACTCCACTGCTGCCTGAATGAAGTGTGGTGGAGTCTCCTCCTTCTTTGGAGGTTTTTAAGCGGAGCCTGGGTGGCCATCTTTTGGGAGTACTTTGATTGTATAATCCTTCATGGCAGAAAACTAGACTTGATGGTCCTTGTGGTCTCTTGCAGCTCTATAACTCATTGTTTCCTTCAAGAAGAAAACTAGAAAAAAATTACATCCCTAGAGTTAATCATAGAATCACAGAGTTGGAAGAGACCCCAGGGGCCATCAAGTCCAACCCCCTGCTATGCAGGGACACCCATCTAAGCATTCCCAACAGATGGCCATCCAGCCTCTGCTTACGAACCTCCAAAGAAGGAGGAGACTCCACCACACTCCATGGAGGCAGCAGACCCCACAGTTGGACAGCTCTGATCGTCAGGAAGTTCTTCCTGAGGTTCAAGTGGAATCTCCTTTCCTGAAGTTTGAAGGCACTGCTCTATGTCCTAGTTTCTGGAGCAGCAGAAAACAAGTTTGCTCCATCTTTTATATGATTTTAGCAATTTTCTTCTTGCTGCAAGAAGATCTTTAAAAACTATTATCTATCAATTGCTAACAATTGGATTGCTAACAGTCTGTTTGAAGGATCACAGTGAACCATAGTTTGCTGCAGTCAGGGTTCAGAACCCAAACCACAGTTGAAGCTCAAGAGTGCTAAGCTTTCTGTCGTCAAGGGTTGTCCCCTTCCACTGCAGCAGCTTCCAGGGAACGATGGCAGCCATCATTCAGCTCTCATGCTATATTCCTGTTAGCACAATCCATGGTTTGCTAGCTCACATCAAACCCTGGTTTCTGGCTCTGCGGCTAAACAAACAGAAGCCACGGCATGTGAATTCAGTCATTATGACTGAATTCTCAGCTGCATCAATAGGAGTCTGGTGTCTAGATCGAGGGAGGTACTGGTACCACTCTACTCTGCTTTGGTTAGACCTCCTCTTGAATCCTGTGTCCAGTTCTGGGCACCCCAATTCAAGAAGGATATTGACAAGCTGGAGCAAGTCCAGAGGAGGGCGACCAAAATGGTGAGAGGCCTGGAAGCCATGAAGCCCTATGAGGAGCAGCTTAGAGAGCTGGGGTGTTTAGTCTACAGAAGAGAAGGTTAAGAGGGGACATGAGAGCCATGTTTAAATATTTGAAGGGATGCCATGTCAAGGAGGGAGCAGGCTTGTTTTCTGCTGCTCCAGAGACCAGGACAAGGAGCAATGGATTCAAGCTGCAGGAAAGGAGATTCCACCTGAACCTCAGGAAGAACTTCCTGACGGTCAGGGCTGTCCAGCAGTGGAATCTGCTGCTGCCTCCGTGGAGTGTGGTGGAGTCTCCTCCTTCTTTGGAGGTGTTTAAGCAGATGCTGGATGGCCATCTGTCAAAGGGAGTGCTTTGAGGGTGTCCCTGCATGGCAGGGGGTTGGACTAGATGGCCCCTGGGGTCTCTTCCAACTCTAGATTTCTATGATTCTATGATTCTATGACAAACTAACCAGGGCTGGCTTCAGACGGTGACTGAACTGGGCCAACCAGTCACCACAGTCACCACACTGATACACCTCTGCATTCTCAGTGCTGAGTTTTTCTGTTAGGCAATGAATTGCAAAGTAATTTTTGCATTTCATGCTGTGTACACAGCTTGGTTCTTGTAATATTTATGAGCGTCAGCGCTGTTCTATCTCTGGTTGAAGGACATCATTCGGGGAGAAGGGCTGGGAAAGATTACTACCAGGAACCTTGGAAAGGGACCAAGTTTTATGGCCTGCTTGGGACAACGCTTGCCCTTGGAACAGGAAGATGCTTTTGTCTGCATTGTTCTCTTACTACGGGACTAACATGTTTGGCCACGTTGCTGCAGGGCTAACAGCAGGTGGAAAGGGGGCAGATTTGAACCCCTGGGGCTGTGGAATTATGGGGAACAAAGGGGAGATGATTATTCTATGCAGAAGGAATAGGCAAGATGTTGGACACCTTTCTACCAAGAAGGAATGGTGGAAACCAGATGGGTTGAGGGTCCTAGGGTCCTTCCTTGTCCCACTGTTACCCACACCACTCTTGTGTATAGCTTTCCACTGATTCCACTCACTGGTCACCCCCCGTGAGGCCCACTGTTCGCAAATCTCCTTCTCCCACACGCTGTGACATTGATCTTGGCAACTCTCAGCGTGTCGATTCCTTTAGTGCAACACGGAGAACCACAGAATCCTAACGCTGCAAAAGACCTCAAGGGACATCCAGTCCGAGCCCATTCTGCCCAGCAGGAAGACACAGTCAAAGCCCTCCCCTTGACAGATGGCCACCCAGCCTCTCTGTAAAAACCCCCAAAAAAGAAAGAGACTCCGCTACACTTCCTCAAGGCAGCAGCCTTGTCGAACTGCTCTTACCATCAGGAAGTTCCTCCTAAGGTTTAGGTGGAATCTCTTTTCCTGAAATTTGACGCCATTGCACCATGTCCCAGTCTCTGGAGCAGCAGAAAACAAGCTTGCTCCATCCCTTCAAATATTTAAAGATGGCTGTCTTGTCACCTCTCAACCTTCTTTTCATCAGGCTAAACATACCCAGCTCCCTGAGCTGCTCCTCCTAGGGCTTCATGGTGTTCAGGACTTCTACCATTTTGGTCGCCCTCCTCTGGACATGCTCCAGTTTCCACATCCTTCTTGAACTGTGGTGCCCAGAACAGGCCACAGGATTATTCCAGGTGGGGTCTGACTAAAGCAGAATAGAGTGGTAATACCATGGACCTCCTTGTCTTTGCAAGGAAGACCCACTTTAGGACATTTTTATTGGTTGTTGTTGTTGTTGTTGTTGACCAGGAATAGTTATATGGGGAGCCTGCACGTCCCTTTTTACTCCAGCTGGCCTCCAGTCTGTTTCCAAGGGCCTTTCTGCACTGCACTGTTATAGTGCTATTATTCCACTTTCAACCTCCTGTGGAATCCTGGGGTTTGCAATTTAGGGAGGGGCATTTAGGATTCTCAGCCAGAGAGCTCTTTGGCCTCAGGAAACTACAAACCCCAGAATTCCACAGGAGGTTGAAAGTGGAATAGTAGCACTATAACAGTGTAGTGCGGAAAGGCCCCAAAAACAATCCAAAGGGCTGGTTACGATCTTCAAAACCCACTGTGCCTTAGGTCCAGGCTATCAATACAAAGGACCATGGACTCCCACACAAGACTGCCTGTGCTTGGAGATCTTCAGGGGGGCCCTGCTCTTGGTCTCCCCAACTCCATGGCCGTGTCTGATGGAGATGCAAGAGAGGACCTTCTTGGTGGCCTCTCCCAAGACCTGCAATTCTTTCCATGAAAGGCTGGAGTGGCACCTTCCCTGTTGCCCCTCCACAGGTACGCACAGTCCTTTTTATTGGATTGAACTGTGCTGCTCTGCTTTTACCTCCAGGTTCTTTTTTCAATTAATGCATTTTAATTGGTTTTTAAAAAATCCTAATTGCTTTGGCATCATAGTGAGCTCAGTAGTGTTTTCACTGAGTAGTGTTGCCCCTCTGTGTGTTTTCATCTGCATTTGGTTTTTATCTCTTATCTGTTCTAGGATCATAGAATCATAGAGTTGGAAGAGACCCCAGGGGCCATCCAATCCAACCCCCTCCTGCCATGCAGAAACACACACCCAAAGCACTCCCAACAGATGGCCATCCAGCCTCTGCTTAAAAACCTCCAGAGAAGGAGGAGACTCCACCATACTCCATGGAGGCAACAGCAGATTCCACTGCCATACAGCTCTGACCATCAGGAATTCTTCCTGAAGTTTAGGTGGAATTTCCTTTCCTGCAGCTTGAATCCATTGCTCCTTGTCCTCGTCTCTGGAGCAGCGGAAAACAAGCCCGCTCCCTCCTCGACATGACACCCCTTTAAATATTTAAACATGGCCATCATGTCCCCCTTAACCTTTTCTTCTGCAGACTAAACATCCCCAGCTCCCTAAGCCGCTCCTCATAGGGCTTCATGGCTTCCAGGCCTCTCACCATTTTGATCGCTTTCCTCTGGACATGCTCCAGCTTGTCAATATCCTTCTTGAATTGGGGTTCCCAGAACTGGACACTGTATTATTCCAGATGAGGTCTGACCAATGCAGAATAAGTGGTACCATTACCTCCCTCAATCTAGACGCCATACTCCTAGTGATGCAACCAAGAATCGCGTTGGCTTTCTTGGCTGCAGCATCACACTGCTGACTCAGATCATTCTGTACTACACAAGTATAGTGCAATGATTCCATTTCAATTTCCATGGCAACAGCCCATAGAATCCTGGGGTTTATGGTTTTGGGAGGAGTATTTAGAATTCTTAGCCAGAGAGCTTTGATGCCTCCACAAAAAAATAGAACCTCGTAGGATGCTTCCGTAATATTTCAAGTGCAATCATAATGCTATAACTGTGCAGTGCGAAAGGGCCCTTGAACCTGTAAGCCACCTCAAGTCCCAGTTTGAGGAGAAACCACATACAGTAACTAGCAACCTAACCAATATAATCAATCAATCCATAGTTAATGCACTATCGCCCTCCTTTTCTCCCAAAGCCAGTCTCTGCAGTAAGGACGGGGTATCGGAAACACTGCTCCCCCGCGCATGAGAGTGAAAAAGCATCGCAGGTGTGTTGGAAACCTTCTTTTACAGGTTGACGGAGGGACGACCCTTCTTCCTTTTACCCGTACAAAACCCCACATTCCAAGGATGAAAGTGGATTCTACTAATGATGACAATGTTTAGTCAATTTTAACCTTACAATTAACTCAGCAGCCCTGCAGGGGAAAGGTAAGAATGACTGGGGAAGGGGGGACGAGGGAGAAAATTGAAATTCTGGCATCCGAGTGTGCAAGAAAAACACAGAGAGCGTTTTGCTAATATATTCGGGAGAGGGAGAAAGAATTAGGATCATTAATACATGAGAAGGGAGGTGGAATTAATGCTGAATCGAAAGAAAGCCGGTTGTTGAACGGCGTATTTGAGGCAAGTCTCTTTTAACAAGCTAACAAAAAAGGGAAAAGTTTGAGTGATTAAGGATCCCTGGCAAAACACAGCTCAAATTAGAGGCTACCTTCTGCAAAGCAATTAAACAGGCACTCGGGTCTCCCTGGAATTCAAAACGGCTCCATCCGGATAGCTGGAAAGAAAAAAAGCCCACGAAAAGAAACAGCCTCTCTGGCAAGCTGCCCGGTTCCCCAGCGTTCGGCTGGAAGGAACAGCTGCCCCGAAATGTCTCCGGCCCCAATCCTCTGGGTGTTCCGGACCCCAGGTCCCAGAAATCCCACCCAATGGTTAGGAATTCTGGGAACGGAGACCTCTGGAGGAACTACAGCCATTTCCGCACTGGACTGTTGTAGTGCTATTATTCCACTTCCAACCTCCTATGGGATACTGGGGTTTGCAGTTGAAGGAGGGGCCTTTGAGGGGAGGTCCTTTGAGGCCCCTCCCTCAGCTGCAAACCCCAGGATTCCATAAGATGTTGAAAGTGGAACAATAGCACTGTAACCATCTAGTGCGGAAATGGCCTAAGCCAACAGGTCCTTCTCAAAAGAGAAGAAAAGGATGAAGAAAGATGATGATGATGATGTAGGGTTCTACTAAAACAGCGGTTCTCAACCTGTGGGTTGCGACCCCTTTGGGGGTCGAATGACCCTTTCACAGGGGTCGCCTAAGACCATCGGAAAATACGTATTTTCGATGGTCTTAGGCTCCATTCCCTCCTCGGTGGTGGTGCGCAGGCGCGAGCCACGCGCTCATGTCCTGCTGCCCCCTCTGGCGCGATTCATAACAGTAGCAAAATTACAATTATGAAGTAGCAATGGAAATAATTTTATGGTTGGGGGTCACCACAACACGAGGAACTGTACTAAAGGGTCGCGGCATTAGGAAAGTTGAGAACCCCTGTACTAAAACAAGGACATTTTGTGCAGTCCTGTGGTCCCTTCTGTGCACGGTCCCTTCATGTGTGCTGATGTGCATCAATAAAGCCACAGCTACGATGAATCTATATCCCGTGATCTGGGATTTAATGATGGGTCAGAGCGGTCAGATCCTGCATTGAGCTGTGACTGTTGCAAAAAAGAATCACGCTCCAAGTTTGGGAAGATAAACGTTTGCTGTTTATTATTCGATGGTCAGAAGACCTGACTGCTTTAGCTATGCATGGATTTTATAGACAACCATGGTAGGGGTTCAAAGCTTGGCCAGGCCAGGAGTCTCAGCAGAGGGACCACTTTCACAGGTTCTTGAGGCAAGAGGGAGGAAACAGAAGGTCACGTGTGTGTGTTTCTCATTACTTAGTGTCTTCAATTAGAATGACATCCTCTGAGTGTAGAATCAGAGAAGAGTTAGAAGAGACCCCAAGAACCATCCAGTCCAGCCCCCTTCTACCATGCAAGAAGGCACAATCCAAGCACTCCCTTTGACAGGCTAGTTTGGCAGGCTTGATCTCTACCGCTCCAGAGACCAGGACAAGGAGCAATGGATTCAAGCTGCAGGAAAGGAGATTCCACCTGAACCGCAGGAAGAACTTCCTGACGGTCACGGCTGTCTGGCAGTGGAAGATGCTGCTGCCTCCATGGAGTGTGGTGGAGTCTCCTCCTTTTTTGGAGGTTTTTAAGCAGAGGCTGGATGGCCATCTGTTGGGAGTGCTTTGATGGGTGTTCCTGCATAGCAGGGGGTTGGACTGGATGGCCCCTGGGGTCTCTTCCAACTCTGTGATTCTATGACAGATGGTCTCCAAGCCTCACTTTAAAAATCTTCAAAGAAGGGGGAGACTCCATTACATGCCCTCGAGACAGCAGCAGATTCTATTGTGGAACTGCTCTTACCCTCAGGAAGTTCTTCCTAACGTTTAGGTGGAATCTCTTTTCCTGAGTTTGAAGCCATTGCTCCACAGTGTCGTAGTCTCTGGGGCAGCAGCAGAAGACAAGCTTGCTCCATCTTCCATATGACATCTCTTTAAATATTTAAATATGAGCTATCTTGTTTCCTCTTAACCTTCTCTTCTCCAGACTAAACTTACCCAGCAACCTAAGCTGCTCCTCAAGGGCTTCATGGTTTCCAGGCTTGCTTCAACCGTGCTTGATACTAAATACATTAGCATGCTTATGGGCATCACTTGGGACTGCCCCAGGAGCCAAGGTGACTGTCCCTAGGTTTTGGGTTTTGGGTTTGAATCATAGAAATGTAGAGTTGGAAGAGACCCCAGGGGCCATCCAGTCCAATCCCCTGCCATGCAGGAACACCCTCAAAGCACTCCCAACGGATGGCCATCCAGCTTCTGCTTAAAAACCTCCAAAGAAGGAGACTCTACCACACTCTGAGGCAGCATCTTCCACTGCTGGACAGCCCTGACCATCAGGAAGTTCTTCCTGAGGTTCAGGTGGAATCTCCTTTCCTGCAGCTTGAGTCCATTGCTCCTTGTCCTGGTCTCTGGAGCAGCAGGAAACAAGCCCTCTCCTTCCTCTACATGGCATCCCTTCAAAGATTTAAACATGGCTCTCATGTCCCCTCTTAACCTTCTCTTCTGCAGACTAAACATCCCCAGCTCTCTAAGTCTATCCTCATAGGGCTTCATGCCTTCCAGGCCCCTCACCGTTTTGGTCTCCCTCCTCTGGACTTGCTCCAGCTTGACCAGGTCCTTCTTGAATTGGGGTGCCCAGAACTGAACACAGTATTCAAGATGGGGTCTAACCAAAGCAGAGTAGGGTGGTGCCAGTACCTCCCTCGATCTAGACACTATACTCTTGTTGATGCAGCCGAGAATTGTATTGGCTTTCTTGGCTGCCGCATCACACTGCTGACTCAGAAATCTCGAAGTCCCACCCAAGCAACCCTAGAGACCACCTCCAAGAAGATGTGTTTTTGGCAAGAGAGTCGAGTTATATTTGTGGACAGGTCTAGTCTGTATCTACACGCTGTATACCTGTCTTTCCTAGAGATGTAATTCTTCACCAAGTGTCTTCTCAAAGGAAGCAACAAATAATTTTAGCTATTTTCTTCCAACTGTGAGAAAGTCTCCAACAACTGTAAAGGTTCTTTGCAATACACGACTTATTCTGTGCAAAATTTGCAGGTGTTTCTTTTGCAAACAAAACCACATTTTCTGCGCAGGAAGTTGCATTTTCTGTTCAGACAATATTTTTACCCAAAAATATTATTTCCTGTGCACAAAATGCTGTTTTCTGTGTAGAAAGTGTTCCTTTTTGAGCAAGATAACCACACGCGAAATTTGTGCAGAATAAGTGCCAAACTGCAAAGATTCTGCTCAGTCTAGGATTCTTCTCATCAGGATTTCTCAACATTTGAAAAATGACCATTTTTTCCCAGTGTTTTGGAATTTTCTTTCTATCCCTACTCCCTCCCCCTTTCTTCCTCTTCTTTTTTGCTCCTTCCTTTCTGCTTCTTTCCTTTGTAATTATACTTTGGCCATTTCTCCCTCCACTGTTACAGTGCTATTATTCCACTTTCCACATCCTGAGGAATCCTGGGGTTTGTAGTTTTTTGGGGGGGGCATTTAGCATTCTCAGCCAGAGAGCTCTCTGACTTCAGGAAACTACAAACCCCAGAATTCCCCCAAGGATGCTGAAAGTGGAATAATAGCCCTACAACAGGGTAGGGCGGAAATGGGCCTGCCTTGGAGAGGGCACACAATTCCCACCATGGTGGGTGTCCGGGGCTTCCAGCACCGGGGGGGGGTCTTTTCCCAGCCTCTACCTGGGCATGCCATGGCCTTGGATCCAGGGCCATAACTGCCTTCCCATCACAGGTCACTTGGAAAGAATGTCACAGGGAGGATGGGGAAGCCTGTTTGCTGCCTCTCCAGCAAAGACTAGGGCCATTTCCGCCCCACACTGGTATAGTGCGATGATTCCACTTCCAACCTCCTATGCAACCCTGGGATTTGCAGTTTAGGAAGGGGCATTGGGAATTCTCAGCCAGAGAGCTCTTTGGCCTCAGGAAACTACAAACCCTAGAACTCCACAGGAGGTTGAAAGTTGAATAAAAGCAGTATAGCAGTGTAGGGTGGAAATGGCCTTTAAAAATCCATTCTTTTTTTTTAAAACACACACGTAGGCCATTTCCGCATGAGTCTTATAGTGCAATGATTCCACTTTCAACCTCCTATGGAATCCTGGGGTTTGCAGTTCCAGCCCCTCCCGAAACTGCAAACCCGAGGATTCCATAGGAGGTTGAACGTGGAATCATCGCGCTATAACAGACTCGTGCGGAAATGGCCATAGTGATGTGATGGCATCTGTGGGGGTGGGAGGAAGCAAGGAGAGGAGACACTGAGAGAGGGATACAGTTTAGTAGTGGGGCCATGGGGCCTCCTTCAGCCCCCCACCCGGTCTACTGAGCCCCTTCCCCAGAGCGTAGCAGCCATTACTCAGGAGCAAAATGGAAGCGCATCAAGGAGGCAGCTGTGGCAAGTGGAGGGGAGCAGCGGCCGTGGTACAAAAGGGAAGAAAGCGCCAGCTCGCGATGGCAAATGCATTCAATTCCCTCTCCTTCCGCCCCCTTCTTAGGTGGAATTGCAAACTCATAGATGGAAAGCGGGAGAAGAGCAGAATAGCAGCCGCCCAGCTGGTTTCGCAATTTTTTTCCAAAATGAAGTGCCCGCACTGACTCATGGAGTCTTTCGTAGGAAATTAATTCAAATTAACTCAGAGGCAGCAGCTCCGCCGCCACCCAGGCAGGAGGCGTGGGGGGCTTAGAGGCTCACGGAGCTGAGCGGCGGCAGGAACCTGAGAGGAGGAGGGAGAAGAGAAGCCGAAAAAGAGACTCTCGGGGGTGGGGGTCAGAGCCCACCCAGCACAGTCCCTCATGGGGTGGGAGGTCACTCTCTGGTCCTGCTCAGGGGCTGGAAGGAACTTGTTGCAAAGACCAAGTTGCCTGGAGTTGGTTTGGGCTATATGTTTATAGCAGCTGGATAGCACTTTAGCTGCCGTGCATGATGATGACGATGATGATGATGATGAAATAATGGGGAAAAAGGCTGGGAAACCAAGAAGTGGCTCAAGTGGGAACTGGAAACAGGATAGGTTCAGTCTGGAGAAGAGGTCAAGGGGGGACAGGATAGCCTTATTTAAGTATTTGAAGGAGTGTCACATGGAAGATGGGGCAAACTTTTATTCTGCTGCTTAAAAGGTTGAAGGGATGTCATGGCCAAAGATGGAGCAAGCCTTTTTTCTGCTGCTCCAGAGACTAGGACATGGAGCAATGGGTTCCAACGACAGGAAAAGAGATTCCACCTAAACATTAGGGAGAACTTCTTGGTGGTAAGAGGCATTCGACGGTGAATACCTTCCCTCCATGTGTGGTGGAATCTCCTTCTTTGGAGGCTTTTTAAGCAGAGGCTGGGAGGCCATCTGTCAAAGGGAGGGCTTTTATGGCAGAACGAGGTTGGACTGGATGGCCCCCGGGGTCTCTTCCAACTCTTCTATGCTTCTATAGTCAGAGGATGTCATTCCAATCAAAGACACCTGTTTAAGTAATGAGAAACACCTATTCAACTCTAGGATGCTAGGATTCTATGTTTATTTCTAATTCTGGACATCAAGCTTGGCAAAGTGGAAGGTCACAGGAAAAGAAGAAGAATGCATTGCAGGTGGAGGATTTAATTGAGGAAGCCACAGCTGATGCCCTGAGGTTGCAAGACCTGAGTAGCTGAGAACCAGGGTTCAGAGATGGCACTCATTCAGAGGGTTGCCATAAATCCAAGGTGGCTGCATTGCACATGACTGGTTCTGGGCAACACAGTTCCAGAAGGCTGCTGATCTGGAGGAATGCTCCCCTTGGTTGCCTGATTCTTCCACTTTCTCAGAAGCTACTCGAGAAACCAAACTGGGGTCCAGACCCAGAACTCGGTAGACCATCTTCCTTGTTCTGAGAAATTATCCATGGCTTCTTCTTTCTCTTAAATGCAACCCTTTTTACCCATATTCTATCAAAGGATGGATGGAGGAGGTTGCAGAAATTACAAAGAGCTTGGAGACATTTTCCAAAATGTATTTGGTTGTGGGGCGGGGGAGGGCACGGGGGGAGGAAAGAGACCTTTGAGCCTCGTGCCTGCAAAAGCATTGCAGTGCAGCAAAAGAGGGCTGGCTCTCTTGCGGTAAGCGCTTCTGATGTCAAAACCAGGCAATATATTCATGTTTCATAAGAACGGTGCCTCGCTCTCCATTCTAGCTCCAGCCGGCACAGATGTTAAACAGCATCTCCTCAAGAAAAGCAATTTCAGCGCCAGGGAGCCTGACAGCTTTCACCCAAGAGAATTTGGGGGGGGGGCAGGAAACAGATGCTAGAAAAAGGCTCTAAGGAAGACACTGAGACGCTGCTCGACATCAAGGTTGTGTGTTGTGCAGGTGTGCACCAAGGATCTGTGGTCCACTGAGAGGTCAGTCGTGCCCACAGGTGCCAACACAGCCCTTGGCTCTGCAGTCCCCCATGACTGAGGTGTGGCTGTGGCAAAAGAAAGCCAAGACCTCACAGAAGCATTCAACTTGCCTCTCCGGGGTGGGAAAGTGAGGCTGATGGGACACATGTGGCCCCAGGACTATTTTTAGGGGCCACTAGAGGGGCCACTTGCAGGGCAGAAAGGCTCACCCCCCTCAGCGGTTTGACAGAAGGATCATCCACACCCATTCCAGACCTCAGCTGGAATCATGGGTCCAGCTCTGGACACCACAGTGTAAGAAGGCTATTGGCGAGGTGGAACGCAAGGACAAGATGGTCCAAGGTCTGGATTCCAAAGTCGGTGAGGGAGCTGTTGAGAGAAGGCAGGGAGGTGATAGGAGCAACCTTCAAACATCTGCAGGGCTTCCAAGCACATGAGGGAGTGTCATGCCTTCATCCCAGGACCCGGAGAGGACCCTTCCCCACAGCCACAACATACAAACATGAAAGAGACAAAACCTACAGCAGCCAAGCGTAGGGAAAAACAGGAAATCCCAGGAGACTGGGCATGTTTATACAATAAGTATGCATCAATTAGTCAACAGCTGGGGGAGGCCGTCAGCCCTTAAAACAGGGAAAGAGATGGGAAAAAGCCATTGCAGACAACTGGTCTTGTTGGTGGAAGCAGCATGCCTCATGTTTGGATCCCTGGTTCATGTTCCTGGAAACCTGGACCCTTGCCTGATGTACAGACATCGCTACTGAACTGTTGCTCTGAATTTGCTACTGACTTGGACCGCAAAAACAACAACTGGTACCTGGCTCACAAATTGTCATAAACTTTGTTTGTGGCTGCTGATCAAAGACTCCAATCGGAGAGCTGTAAACCACGGCCCTCTGCCAGCACAAGACAGGAGGGAGCTTGCTTTCTCCTGCTTCAGAGGGTGGGATCCAAAGCCATGGACTGAAATGGCAACCAAGTTAAATCCCGCTAAATATTAAGAAGAGCTGCCTTACGGTAAGGGCTTTTTTGGACACTGGGATGGGTTCCCTCAGGAGATGGTGAACTCTCCCAGTGACCTTGGACAAACCCCTCTCTCTGGGGCATTTTACCACTGGATTCCTATATGGCAGATTACAAATTGTTTACAGAATCATGAAAGAGTGGGAAGAGATGCCAGGGACCCCACCCAACCCAACCCCTTTCTGCCCTGCAGGAAGACACCATCAAGGTCCTCCCTTTGATAGATGGCCATCCGCCCTCTCATTAAAAACATTCAGAAGTAGGAGGAGATTCCATCCCATCCCATGGAGGCAGTAGCGGGTTCCACTGTATTTGAACTGCTCTTATCCTCAGGACGTTAATGTTCTTTAGATGGGATCCTTTTTCCTGAAATCATTGCTCCATGTCCTAGTCTCTAGAGCATCAGAAAACAAGTATTCTCCCTCCTCCATGTGGCATCCCTTCAAATAGTCAAACATGGCTATCCTGTCCCCTCTTGACCCGCTCTTCTCCAGACTAAACCTACCCAGCTCCCTAAGCCGCTCCTCAGAGGGCTTCATGGTTTCCAAGCCTTTTACCATTTTTGTTGCCCTTTGGAGGGGGAGAGACCTGGCTGTACCTCTGTGCTTATCCCTTCCAGGAATCCTAACCTTTTCAGTCCTATTTTGCCCTCTTTGTTCTTGCTTTTTTTAAAAGCATGACTCCTAACCCATTTAGCACCAGCCATACTCTACGCCTGCAGCTGAAGTCCTCAATCACAATCGGCTCTTTCAGACCATGATTATATTTGCAGCGTGATTATTTCCAACCTGCGCCACCCCCTTAGTCAGTGCCAACAGAAAGGAAAGGAGAGTCCTGCTCTTAGCAGCCCTTCTGGAGAGCCCTGGGAATCACCTCCAATTTCATTGCAAGAGCAGATGTGAGTTTCAAATGTGTGTTGTGTCTAAAATGAGACTGAGGAACCTCCACATGTAAGTCAGGGCCAGGCAATTTTCACAGGTGTGCAGACAGCTCAAGGCTCTCCCCTGGGACGCTCTGGGGTGGCACGGACTGCCAGCAGGGCCAACAAATGAAGCAAAACCTAACCAGAAATGTACAGGAGTCCCCTTTCATTTTTTGCAAAATGGGTGGATTTGATGCTTAACAGCCTGGGAGTGTCCTGGCATCTCCTGAAAACATAAACTGCCATTCCAGGAAGCTTACAAAAGAAGCAATTCTGATTCTGTTTTGAAGGGTAGTCCAAAAGCCCATGCACACTAGATAATATAGCGCTATGATTCCACTTTAGCTGCCATGACAACATCCTATGGAATCCTGGGAATCATAGAGTTGGAAGAGACCACAGGAGCCATCCAGTCCAACCCTCTGCCACCCAGGAACACACAGAATTTATCAACTGGTAAGGGACCCATATTGCACCAGGATCCTATCATCTCTCTTCAGTTCTATCACACACATATTAAATTGCAGCTGCATGAGTCTCCAGTCTGGACTTAGACCTCAGGCGATCTCTGGGCCGAGAAAGCTTTTCAACAGGTGGGTCCCTTTCCCTTCGGCAGCAAGCTTGGGGAATTGTATTTTTTTGGACTATAAGACCCAGAATCCCCCCAGCACATCCCCCCCCATTTGGAGCTGGCATTGAAGAGGCTGGTGGCGTCTGTTTTATCCCAGCCAGGATTTAGCATTCCCACACATCCCACCTCCGTTTTTTCTCCAAAGGTTTTTATTGGGACTTTGTGCTGCTTCTGCTACCGATTTTTATTGTTGCCGCTTTTATCTTGCTCCTCTGATTTTATGAGATGATATTTTATTGATGTGGATGTTTTATTGATATTTGGTACATTTTAAGCTACCCAGTGGGCTCTTGTGAGCTGGGTGGGGTGAGGTGTACGTTCCAAAAATATCCGATGCACAGCCGCTAATTGCAAATGTTGATGCTTGAAGGGAAAGGGAACGGGCATCGGAAAGAGTTTGTGTGTCTGGGGAAACAACACTGTTTGCTCTCAAGCCCAATTCCAGGTGCTGGCGGTTACCCTGAATGCCCTATAGGGCTGGGAACCCAAATGTCTAAAGGAGAACCTCCCCTTTATCACCCCATCTGTAAGTTAAGATTGTCTGGGCAGGTGAATTTACCACATTATGTCAGGGTGTGTGTACAAAAGACAAGAGCCAGAGTTCACCGAGGCAGTTATGAATGCACAACATAGAGTTATGCATTTGTAACTGGTTGGTACGCCTGATCCCCATGTATTTAGTAGATTAGGGAATGTGTACTGACTGTGAAACTCCCCCAGTTCCCACGTACCAGGCAGCAACTGCTGCAAGCAACGAGGGTCTGTTACCCTGTCAATCGGGAAGGAAATCATAGAATCATAGAATCATAGAAATGTAGAGTTGGAAGAGACCCCAGGGGCCATCCAGTCCAACCCCCTGCCATGCAGGAACACCCTCAAAGCACTCCCTTGGACAGATGGCCATCCAGCCTCTGCTTAAAAACCTCCAAAGAAGGAGGCTCCACCACACTCCATGGAGGCAGCAGATTCCAGTGCCGGACAGCCCTGACCGTCAGGAAGTTCTTCCTGAGGTTCAGGTGGAATCTGAAATGACTGACATTACCACCACCCCTCCTGAGGGCAATCAGGGATCCTGCTTCTGACCTCCTTCTTGAACTGGACAATGGACTCCAGGTGAGTTTTGACCAGAGATTAGGCTAGGTACTATGATTTTGCTTGATCTAGAGCCAGTGCTGTGCAGGGCTGAAGGAAAGGTGCCAGGCAGGGGCCTGGCACTGCCCCCCTTTCTCCTCTGCCTTCCCCATACCACAGCAGGCTTTTCGGTGTTCAGCCTGGGTTTGGAGAGCCCGAGACAGCAGAGATGCCCAAAGTACTAGCACACCAGAGAGGGCCAGGGCAGGCAAAGGGTTAACTCAGTCACAACTTCTTCATAGGCAGGAGGCTTCTCCAGCAAGCCGAGAAAAGCTCAGCATCGCTGTTGCTGGAGAGGAGCTAACATGAAACAAATCAAATTGGACAGAAGGCTGCACAGGTTCTTAATAACCAGAGTGGCAATCTGCACCACTCTGCCAGGCTCTGTGCTCCTTGCATTTCTGTTCCTTGGCTGCTGAAGCAAAGAGGGGCAAGATGCTAGGCGGTAGGCTGCTGCAAACACAGCTCTAAGCCCAGTTCTCCATTTCCAAAGCGAAGAGAGGTTCAGGGGTATGATCCCCCCTGGATCCTTTGTCCCAGAGGTCTCATCTCAGACAAAACTGCTCTCTAGACAGCCACGCTTCCTGCATATACTATAATGCTTTGCATTTTGATGGTGGAGCAGGGCCAATGCCTGGAGAAGTTACTTTTTTGGACTACAGCTTCCACAGTGCTCCAGCCGGTGTGGCTCTGAGAAAAAGACACACACTCACAGATTGTTCAGTGCACTGGATTACGGCTTTCTAGCAACCTGTGAAGGTAGGAACAGTTTACATCATTACAGTAGTCCCCCGCTTTCTGCAGGACATATGTTCCAAGACTGCCCTCCCCACGAATACCCCCAAATACTGATAGGAGTGAACCCTGTATTATATAGTACCCTGAG
Organism: Ctenosaura bakeri; assembly: GCA_948474755.1. Lineage (NCBI taxonomy): Eukaryota > Metazoa > Chordata > Lepidosauria > Squamata > Iguanidae > Ctenosaura > Ctenosaura bakeri. The sequence goes on from CAOLHI010001080.1 coordinate 435,711, forward strand.
AAGCTAGAGGGCTACTTTGGTGATGTCAGAGCCATTTCTTGTGGCGGAGGGATGGTTAAAGTGCGGGATGGGGTGCCAGGCGCACAAGGTGTACCTGAAAGGAGCCAGAGCATGCCATGTGGGTGCCATCACCCAGACTCCAGTACTCTCCCTTTCAATTGTTCACACTGCGGTTGACCACAGGTAACTGACACTGGGCAAACCATGGATAACGGGGGTCCAGTATCAAAAAACTGGCTCATTAGAAAACTCAAGACTCAAGACTCGGCTTCTTAGGCCATTTCTGCCCTAGAGTATTATAGCGCTATTATTCCACCTTCAACATCCTATGGAACCCTGGGGTTTGCAGTTTCGGGAGGGGCCAGTCAGCCAGGATTCAATCCTGCCCGGCTCCAAGGTTGACTCAGCCTTCCATCCTTCCGCAGGTCGGTAAAATGAGTACCCAGCTTGTTGGGGGCGATTAGCTAAAACACATTGTAAACCGCTTAGATAACACTCAGTTGATAAGCTGTATAGAAATAAATGCTATTGCTATTGCTATAACACTCTAGTGTGGAAATGGTTTTAGAAAAGACAATAAGGTTTGGTAAGCTGTAAGGCGGCAGGAGAAAAGGAAAACCCCATTACAGATGGATAAACTCCTCTGAGTCTGCAAGACCTGAGCAGGGTGGCTGATGACAGAGTGAATTGGAAGTCTCTCTGTCACACGATTGCCCTAAGTCAAAGCCAAGAGAAAATAAAAACAACAAGAGGGCCAAGAAGGTGGGGGGGCCCTATGGCACCTTAAATGCTAACCAACTCATTGCAGCAGAAGCTTTTTGTGCATCTTCAGTTGGTGTCTTCCGGCACAGCTGGAAAACTACCCAGACCGGAGCCACGGCTGCCGGTCAGAATCAGGAACCCTTGACTCGGTGCAGCCAGGGCCCCGCTGGCGGGTCTCTTTGTCTCCCCATAGAAAAGGCCGCTCCTGTCTTGGGCCGCCGGCAGCAATGCAAGAGGCGCGGGCTTGACTTGCATTTCTGGCACCAAGCAGATCCCATTTTTCCTGGAATGCCAAAGTCCCCTTAATGGAGGTTTCCAAGCCAAGATTGGACAGACCTTGCCCAGGGCAGGGAAGAAAGAATATTTGTTAGTCTCTATTCCTAAGTTGACTAATGCGGGGCCTGACTATTGGGAAATTCTGTCAGGAGGAATATTAGACCAGTAAGAATTATGTGCAATTTGACCTCAGTATTTAAATGTCCCAAAGTGTAGTGGCGAAATTATTTTGCATAGAAAAACGTGGGATTTTTTTTCTTTCCTTTCCTTTTTCCCCTCTTTCTTTCTTTCTTTGGCATAATACAGAAAAAATAGAAAGAAAAAAGAAAAAGAAAAGACGAGAAAAGGCAAAAAGAAGTCTACGCAGAAAACATGATTTCCTACGCAGGAAGCATTTTTCCCCCATGTAGAAAAGTGGAATTTGTATGAGTCCCCCATGTTTTTCTATGCAGAATAATTTCTCTGCAACACTTTGGGATGTTCGACTATGAGGAGAATATTGTGAAGGATTGTTACCACGGAAGGGGGAGCAGGGGGAAGAACCACCATATTTAATTAATTAATATCCCACTCGCTTTCCATAATGGGGCCCCAAAAGCTCACAAATTCTTGAAAGCAGTAGAGATGAAAAACTGTAGAAAAACATCAGTAACAATATAAATCTGAAAGTTATTTTTGGAGATTAAACAATCCATAGAGTTAAAAATTCATTAGAAGATGATAGGGAAAAAAAATCAGCAGAACAGCACAGCAAACCGTTAAAAGCCCATTGCAGTGAGTTCCTGAAATCCTGGCAGAATGCAAATCTCTTACTTGTCTGCCGAAGGACAACGGTAATGGGGCCAGCCTGGCCTCCCTAAGGAAGGACTTCCGAAGTCTGGGAGCAGCCACCAAGGAGGCATCTCTCTTGTTCTGATCAAACAACCTGAGCAGGAAACCGCTGAAGATTTGCACCCAGAACTCAGGGATTCATGACCTGGGGACTCCTTCTATCCGTAGTGAATGTGTGTGTTGATCAGAGGACCCTTGAAGTCACTTGCAACTCTAAAGCCATTTCCGCACTAGACTGTTATAGCGCGATGATTCCACTTTCAACCTCCTATGGAATCCTGGGGTTTGCAGTTCCGGGAGGGGCCGGCTGGAAACTGCAAACTGCACCTGCAAACTGCAAACCCCAGGATTCCATAGGAGGTTGAAAGTGGAATCATCGCGCTATAACAGTCTAGTGCGGAACTAGTTGAGAGTAACAATGCTATTTCAGCACCAGTGACTCTGGGCTTTTCTGCACTACACTTTTATAGTGCTATTATTCCACTCTCAACCTCCTATGGAATCCTGGGGTTTGCAGTTTAGGGAGGGGTATTTAGGAGGGCTCTTGGGTATCAGTAAACTATAAACCCCGGAATTCCATAGGAGGTTGAAAGTGGAATCATCGCGCTATTAACAGTCTAGTGCGGAAATGGCCTAAAATTCTATGATTGTAAGATGGAAGTGGGGTGAAGTCAACCAAAGCTTATGCTGAAATAAATGGTTTACTCATTAAGGTGCCACAGAACTCCTTCTTTTTATACCGAAACACACATGACTGTCTCTCAGAAAAATACATATCGGAAGCCCCCACCTTTTGACGTCCTGACAACTTGCTCCTTTGACGCTTCCAAATTAAGGAGAAGTTCCATTAATTCAATGCAGTTTCCTTCTTGCTTATGGAGGCTCGCTTGGAAGTGCCGCCAACCCATGCTGCTTGCAAAGCAGGGGAAGGCACTAAGCCAGCGGAGAGACTTTGCAAGCAGCGTGTGCGTGGCGGTCCAAAGTGAGCCTCCATAAGTCCTTCGTGCTCCCTACACTACAGCGCATGAGTTCCGTTTTTGAAGCAATTCGCTTTTCTGACAGTGCTCCACTCCCTAACCTGTCAGATAAGCGGGGAAGCCTGAGTAGAGGAATGTTTTTCATTGCCTTTAAGCACCACACAACCTCCAACCTTTCACAGATGCCATCTGGGACACTGTGGCCAAGCAGCATCAGAATATGGTCCAGATGACAAACGGTACTCATGAGGAAGAAAGAACAAGCTAGGAGAGGCTGCGGCAGTTTGCTTTTGCCTGAGATGACAGGGAAGGGCAAAATCCCACCCCCTCCTGTCCTCTCCCCACACTGAATACTTTTGCAAAAACTCCTTTTGCACCCTGAGCTCAGTTTGCAGCAGTTGAAGCACACCGAGGACCATGGGGGAAAGTGGCAGCACGAGAAACAAGCCGGGACATTTTAAAAGCAGCTGAAGAAGTGGGATAGTGGAGGATTAATTGGGACTGGCCCTGACAAACTGGGACAGTTGTGGGGTAAGAACCTGGGAGTTGCAGAGGGACCACTCCCAGGAAGTTAAGTAGCAGGAGGTTTAGGAAGAATAAAAAGCAATCAGGCAACCAAAATGGTGAAAGGTCTGGAAATGAAGCCTTATGCGGAGCAGCTTAGGGAGCTGGGGATATTTAGCCTGGAGACGAGAAGGTTAAACAGGGGACATGATAGCCGTGCTTAAATATTTGAAGGGATGCCATGTTGAAGATGGAACAAGCTTGTTTTCTGCTGCTCCAGAGACTAGGACATGGAGCAATGGCTTCAAACTCCAGGGAAAGAGATTTCACCTAACCATCAGGAAAAACTTCCTGAGGGTAAGAGCCATTTGACAGCGGAATCTGCTGCCTCCATGGAGTGTGGTGGAGTCTCCTTCTTTGGAGGTTTTTAAAGAGAGTCTGGATGGCCACTTACTGCGGGTGCTTTGGGGCTGTGTTCCTGCATGGCAGAATGGGGCTGGACTCCATGGACCCTGTGGCTGGCAAAATTCATAGCTGCAAGGTCCACACCTAAAATATGTGGCTGAATAGTATCCTTAAAAAAAACAAACATGAAACTATGTGAGAGGAGAAATCCATGGCTGAGCTATTGCTGCTCGCAATGGATCCTCCAGCTTGAGAGGCAGTGTACCTCTAAGCTACGGAGACAACGAGAGAGAGGGTGACACTTTCAACTTCTCTGCGTCATTGGAGACATTGCACAGGGTTAGACAGATCCTTAGCTCTGGCCTTTTGCCGCACCGATCAACCCTGCTTAAGTTTTAACTCCAGTAACCAGAAGGATGCATCTGCAAACTGCCAGGTTTTCAAAGAAAACAAACAAGCATTTATGAGCACTAAGTGACTAACACACGTAAAGATTAGCTGAATGAGGCACCGCGTTACATCCTCTGTTTGCTTTTCCAACAGAAAGCAAGGAGCCGTGCCAATCATACTTATGAGGCGGCAAAGTTTCTGGTACAAAAGCGTAAAAGAGGCATTTAGGATTGTAGCAGCAAGGGGATTTTTAGATTTCATTTTACGGAGTTGCTGTTTCTCTCCCCCTGCCTCCCTCCCTCCCTCCCGCCCCTGCTTCCTTTCAATCACTGGAGAGAAAGAAACACAAGTCAAGACAAAGCCGGCTGTCTTTCAGAAGTGGGTATGTTCCACGGGGCTCAGCTGCCTCACAACCTCGGCTCTTTTCTGCAGAGAATCCACACAAGCGGCACTGGAAGGAAAACCAGGCTCAGCTGCCTCCGCGTCGGGTGGTGTGGGGCTTGCCTCCGAGCTACACAAGGGCATTCACCTGCTGGCGCAGTCTCTGCAATGTGCTGGCATGCTCAGGGGCGTCTTGCATGGGTCTCTGGGCCACCTTATGAATGAACAGGGCCCAGCTACCTTCGGACTCAGAAGGGCATTCCCTGGGGCCCTGGCCAATGGGGATACCCAACGCAGCGGCCGGCTATGCTCCGCTCACTGCACTGCAGACAAGATGGCAGCAGTGGCCATGCCAAGGGGGAACCACCGGGACTGCTAAGTTGGAGGTGGGGAAAGTTTGGAAAGGTCTGGAAGCCATGAAACCCCAGGAGGAGCAGCTTAGGGAGCTGGGTCTGTTTAGTCTGCAGAAGAGAAGGTTACAAGGGAGAATGATAGCCATGTTTAAATCTTTGAAGGGATGTCCGGTTAAGGATGGAGCAAGCTTGTTTTCTGCTGCTCCAGAGACTACGACACGGAGCAATAGATTCAAACATCAGGAAAAGAGATTCCACCTAAATATTTAGAACATCTTTTGGAAGATAACAGCAGTTCAGCAGTGGAATATGCCGCCTGGGAGTGTGGTGGAGTCTCCTGCTTTGGAGGTTTTTAAGGAGAGGCTGGATGGCCATTTGCTGGGAGTGCTTTGAGTGTATGTTCCTGCATGGCAGAAGGCGGTTGGACTGGAGGGCCCCTGGAGTCTCTTCCAACTCTACAATTCTATGATTCTAAGTGCATGGTGGGTGGTGAATCAATATACAAATCCACGCCATTCACAGAATCACACAACTGTAGAGCTGGAAGGGACTACAATGGCCATTGGGAACAACCCCCTGCCAGGCAGAAAATCACTCCCAACGGATGCCCATCAAACCTATGTTTAAAGCCCTCCACAAAGGATGGCGTCAACTCCACTGATGAACAGTTCTTAAGCAAATAAGCTCTTTCTAATGTTCAGGTAGAATCTGTTTTTCAGGCCTCATTTGGAGTCCTGTGTCCAGTTCTGGGCACCTCAATTCAAGAAGGATATCGACAAGCTAGAGCATGTCCAGTGGAGGGCAACCAAAATGGTGGAGGGTCTGGAAGTCATGAAGCCCTATGAGGAACGGTTGAGGGAGCTGGGGATGTTTAGCCTGCAGAAGAGAAGGTTAAGAGGGGACAAGATACCCATGTTTAAATCTTTAAAGGGATGCCATGTAGAGGAAGGAGAGGGCTTGTTTTCTGCTGCTCCAGAGACCAGGACAAGGAGGAAGGGATTCAAGCTACAGCAAAGGAGATTCCACCTGAACCTCAGGAAGAACTTCCTGACAGTCAGGGCTGTCCGGCAGTGGAATCTGCTGCTTCCATGGAGTGTAGTGGAGTCTCCTCCTTCTTTGGAGGTTTTTAAGCTCCAAAGGCTGGATGGTCATCTGCTGGGAATGCTTTGATGTGGGTTCCTGTGTAGCAGGGGGTTGGACTGGATGGCCCCTGGGGTCTCTTCCAACTCTAGGATTCTATGATTCTATGATTCTAATTTCAATCCATTGGTTCCTTTTCTAATCTCTGGAGCAGAAGATTGCAAAGAGATAATCACAATCACAACAATAACAGTACCAAGCTACCTTACAGTTGGCTATATGAATTACCAAAAAAGGAAGAAAAAATGCATGCAAAGACTCTGGAAGGTTTGCCTATTGTTGCTGTTGTTGATCCTTCCAGAGATGGAGAGAGCGCCCCCCAAAAGCAGGCCAAACAGCCTCTACTGTCAGAAATCCTTCATAACATTTAAGTAAAATCTCTTTTCTTGTCATTTGAATCCAATGGTTCACGTCACACGCTCTGGAGCAGGAAGAAAAAGCTTGCTCCGTCTTCCACATGACTTCCCTTCAAATATCCAAAGATGGAATTGGCATAACCTAGAATAACCAAATCATAAAGCAGAAGATATCTCAAGGGTCGTCCAGTCCAACGCCATCCTGCCAGGGCGGAAGCCACACCTCAAGCCCTCCTGAGAGACTCCCATCCCACCTCTGCTAGAAGCCAGAATAACTAAACTGAGGCTATTGGGACATATCAGGAGAAGATACCACTCATTCAAAATGATGATAATACTGGGGAAAGTGGAAACCTGCAGGAAAAGAAGAAATATCTGTGGTCTTCTTTTGAAGCTGACAGAGTGTGACTTTCTTAAGGTCGCCCAGTGGGTTTCCATGGCTAAGGAGATTCGAACCCTGGTCTCCCAGAGTCTTAGTTCAACACTCCAACCACTACGTAACATGGGATTTCTTCGTAGGAGGTTCGCTTCTCTCTGTTACTCCTGCTATGGCACTGTGGGTGAGGACCCCAGATATCATTTTGATATCAACCAATTCGGCCTTAGCTTGGACCTTTTGTGGCCACTCCACTCCACGTGTTTGCGAGGTTCTCCAAACAAGCACAGACAGAGTGTGGCCGCTAATGGTTTTACATTCCAGACCCTATTGAGGCCAGCAACTCAAGCCCTGCTCGTAGCTTCAGGGAACTTCCAACTGCAAACCTCACAATAGCTGCACGGCTCTGAGCCAAGCCATTCCTTTATGTTGGGTCATCAACATACCGGCCACGCTATTGTCATCAAGAGCAAATCCAATCATGCAAACTTGACCTTTTCCAAAAACCCTTTGTCCAGCTCTAAAACTCCCTTTGTTCTCACCTGGCTTGCCATGGCCGGTAGGCGCAAACTCCCCTATAAAAACCCTGCATTTCCAAACGGTCTTCGGACTACTTTGGACTTCCATCCCGCCTTGCTGCTGGTTGTCTAAGGAAACTCCCCTCAGCGAGCCCCGCTGAGCTTTCTTCCCCGGATCCCCACTTCTCTCCAGGACTATGAGACCAGGTGTCGTATTGCCTTTCCCGAAAAAGCTCTCCGTTTCCATTTCCAGTTAGTTAGTTTATGTCTTGTCTTACATGTTTCTGGTCTTTAATAAAATAGGAGCCCTGGTGGCGCAGTGGTTAAATGCCAGTACTGCAAACCACAAGGTTGTGAGTTCGATCCTGCCGGGCTCCAAGGCTGACTCAGCCTGCCATCCTTCCGCAGGTCGGTAAAATGAGTACCCAGCTTGTTGGGGGCATGTATAGAAATGTTTCGAAATACATGCTATTTGTAAGTTGTTCGCCGCCTCGATCCATATGGAGAGGCGGGATACACATAAATAAAATAAATAAATAAATAAATAAATAAATAAATAAATATTGTTTGTTGCTTTATAACCTTGTCTAGCCGCTCTCTGACCTGACGCTGTAGACATAGGGTTAAAAATCCTTGCTGAAGTTACCCTGCCTCTCGTTTAGCCGAGAGAGTGCTCCAGCTAAATTCCTCCAACTTGTGTTTTTATTTGGCAATTTGGGAGCCCCTCCTGGGACCCCCAACATATAGGGTAACATCTCTGTGGAAGAAACAGTGGTGATTTGGCCACGGTTTCAGTGACTGAGTGGGGATTCAAACCTTGGGCTCCCAGACCCTTAGACCAAGAGTTGAACTACTACATCCTGCCATCTCCAAAAGATAGGTTTTACTTGTCCAGAATTTCTCAGAGGAGTTGCCATGGGGTTTTCTCTGAGGCCGAGAGAGTGTGAGTTGCCCAAGGTCACTGGATGAGTTCCAGAGGCTGCGCAGGGATCGGAACCCTGACCGTCCGGAGCTCCGGTCACACAGCTGAACTACTGAGCCACGTCGGCTCTTGTTTACCGGGTCACCACAGCAAACTAAACATCCCAGACTTTCTGTGATGGGGAAAGCGGGACGCCCTCCCGCCTGCTGCTCTGAAAAGCACAGAGAGCAAAGGGGGAGACCTGGGGGCAGCCCCCCAACCCCACCTGTGCCACTGAACTGCTATTTTTGTTCACAGATGAAAGGCTAAAAGGACGGATCCCCTGCGCCCCCTCCACCCCCAGAAGCACTTAAACCAGAAAGCGTTTTTCTCCCGCCAGGCTCTGCAGAGGAGTCGTTAGGAGGGGAGGACCTCTCGCAGGCTAATTGGACTGCAATTTACATAACAACAGGTCAGTGTATCTTTACTTCGGAGAAAAAGCCTTCCATAAATGGCTGGTTTTCAGAAGACATTTATCTGCCCTCCAGGGTGATTTTATAAATGTAGTTGGGCCTCCACATTCACCAGGGTTGGGGGCACAGGATCCTTGCAAAAGTGGGGAAATTGCAAATATCAAAATGTGTGGGAAGGGGGCCGAGGCATGGGGGAGAGGGGGCACCCAGGGTCCAAACCAGGTCAGGGAAAGGAGAGACATGGTGGCCCTATGTCTCCTCTCTCACACCCATCTCCTTCCTTGGGTGTGTCGGGGGGCATGAGAAGAAGGTTTGTGGAGCTGAGAAATTGGGGGTGCAATTTGTCCACAGCTGGGCAGGCTGGTGGAGGAGGACCAGAGGCGGGTTTTTAAAGGACTACGTGGCTTGATTGGAGCCGTTGAGAGGGAAGGTTCCCCAAGAAAAGAAGCCCCTGAGATGGGGGGCGGCCAGGCATTGGAGACGCTCACAAATAATCAAATCCATGAAAGTCAAACTTGCAAATGCAGAGGCTGACTGTGCTGCTAAAAGAATGGAAACCTTAATTTCTTTTATCATCACCACCACCACCACCACCATCATCATCATCATCATCCATCATCTTCATCATCATCTGGTCAAGCTAGCCAGCCAGCCTAAAATATAAACTCCAGAAACCAGCAAAAGCAGCCCCTAAAAGCAGATCAATCCCAGGGGGCTGGGCTGGGCGGCAGAAATGAAAGAGCCTGCTCTGATATTGGAAATGGGGAGGGAGGGGCTGTTCCCTGGCAGAAAAGGCTGAAGGATCTGTTGGAGGCAGACGGGTGTTTCTCTGGACATTTCCACACTTTGCTGGCTGGCCCCTCCCGAAACTGCAAACCCCAGGATTCCATAGGATGTTGAAAGTGGAATCATTGCACTATAACAGTCTAGTGTGGAAATGGCCTCTCCCTATGCAGTGGGGTGGATTGGAGGGGCAGTGGGAGGGATCCACCAATCTTGCCTCAAACACATTGACTTTCTGCCCTAGCTGGATAGGGCTGGATTGGGCTGGATAACCTCTTGGTGAGCCTGGAGACTATGCCCTTTGAGGAGCAGCTTTGGGACACGGGGATATTTAGCTTGGAGAAGAGAAGATTGAGAGAAGGGGACATGGTAACCATCTTTAAATATTTGAAAGGATGTCCTAATGGAAGATGGGGCAAACTTGTTTTCTGCTGCTCCAGAGACCAGGACACAGAGTAATGGATTCAGACTTCTGGGAAAAGAGATTCCAGCTCAACATTAAGAAGGACTGGCAGATTTCAACAAGGCTCCTCAACACTGTCAGGCAACCTCACCAAAGTGAGACGGGCAAAACCAAAGCAGATTCATGACAACCAGTCTTCTTCCTAGGTTTTTAAAGAGAGGCTAGGTGGCCCTGTGTGGGGAGGGCTTTGACGGTGTGTTCTTGCAGGGCAGAAGAGGGCTGGAATAAATCCCTTGGGGTCTCTTCCAACTCTAGGATTCAGTAATAAACCTACAGACCTAGTTGCCCAAGGGGTTCCCAAACCCTCAGCCTCCTCTCACTTCCTGAGCCACTATTCTGCACTTGGTTCTGGGTAGAATCCCTTTTTACAGGCCCAGTTTTATCAGTCACTGCAAAGGACGCTGGAACCCCTAATAAAGCTGATCTTACAGCCGTGATGGGTGTCATTTTCAAAACCAAATGAACTCTTGAGGAGGCAGAACAGCAGCCTGTTCCAGCTCAGAACACCCTCCGAGGCAGCACCAGTCCTGGGAAACCAATAAAGTGCATTTCTCCCCTCTGCTGCCTCTGTTAACTGCATTTTTCTCAAACATTTGTGAACTCTGAAAATCTGTTTGCCTTGAGCCAATCTGCTATCCCATTAAGCCAAATTGATATATCTGGCCTATCTCCTTTACTTGATTCCCAGAACAACCCTAGTTATGTGTACTTATGGGCGGGGAGGGGACCCTTACTCTTCAGGAATATTGACTTCGGGTGCTGAATGGTAACTCCCATGTCAGTGGGGCAGCAAATCTACTCCAGGTTTCATTCTCAACTTTAACAGAGCCATTCATGGTGCTGAACCTATGGGCCATTATAACTTTCAGCACCTTCCAAAGAAGGAGGAGACTCCACCACGCTCCACAGAAGCAGCAGCTGATTTCACTGTCAAACTGCTGTTACCCTTAGGAAGTTCCTCTTAATGTTTAGGTGGAATCTCTTTTCTGATAATGTGAGCACATTGGCTCATGCTCCTTCCTCTGGAGCAGCAGAAGGTAAGTTCTCTCCATCTTCTAAATGATATCCCTTCAAATAATCATTCACGTTTCAGGGGTCACACCAGCAACCACAATTCAAGTTGATGGATGCAGACCCACAATTCTTGCACTGGACAAAGTCATGCTCATCCTTCCCGGAAAAGTGTGAGCCAACTCTTTTTTAACCAACAGCCTCACTCATTCACATTCAGTGGCGCATTCTAAGTCCTAAATGATGCAGAGCCACACAGTATTTCAACCAAAACTATCCTCTCCTTTCCTGCATTTCCCTGGTTTCCTTCTTTTGCTGAAAGTCCTTCCTTGATGAACATGCGCATGGTTGTTCTGCGTCCAGCTCTTGATGTTAGCCAACGTAATTTTGACTTTAATCCCATCCTTTAGAAACTTTGCAGTTATTCTTAATGTTACGGCAACAAGGGAGGACAATTACATGTCATATCAGAAGACCATATGATATTTGTATGTCATATGGAAGATGAGGCAAGTTTGTTCATGGCTGCTCCTGAGACCAGGACACTATGGAGCAGTGGATCCAAATTACAGGGAAAGAGATTCCACTGGAACGTCAGGAAGAACTTCCTGATGGCCAGGGCTCTCCGGCAGTGGAATCTGCTGCTGCCTCAGTAGAGTGTGGTGGAGTCTCCTTCTCCTTCGGAGGTTTTCAAAGAGAGGCTGGACGGCCGTCTTTTGGGGATGCTTTGATTGTGTCTTCTAGCATGACAGAATGGGGTTGTGTAAGGCCCGCTTTGGGGGTCCCTGATATTAGTATGGCTTGGATGGGCACCATACCTAATTGGCATCATATGTAATTGGCAACACATTTTATTGGCTCTGATATCAAATTCAAGCCTGAGAGGTGACGGAGAGGTCAAACCAAGCGAGGAAAAGAATTTGACTGTAAATGTGAGAAGGACGGGTCAGCTCCACACTTCCTCCAGGTAAGACTGAGCCATTTGTCAGGCAAATACGCATCATTCCTGGGGATAATAGGCTAAAAAAAGAAGCAGGGATTTTCCAGGGAATCCAACTGTGAGGAGCCCACCAGGACACTGATTGACAGGTATCCATCCTTTGTACACTTGGATTCTTTCCTCTGTCCTCACAGCACCCACAATAGACAGCTATTACAACACCCATCATGTCTTTGTCAATCAAGCACTAAGCCCATCAACAGGTGAAAGACTCATCGTCCACAACAGGTTCCCTTTGCATTGCATCTGGAACCTTCATTGCCACAGGCTCTTTTCAGGGTGCAAATACCCCTGATTCCAGGTTGCCCAGGGCGGTCTCTCGAAGGTCTACCCGTCACTCTGTCCCTCTGGCTCCTGAACGAGAACTGTCCTTCGGTCACACCTGAGCCAAAACGCACTTCTGCTCTTCACTGCTCTTCTGGACTGGTCATGATACATCCCCCCAAACCCCTCAGCCTCTCTATGATTTCTCCTCCCTTTCTCTTTTGGCTAGCTCTTGTGTGAATGTGTGATTGTGTGCATCTTGTGTGCATGCACGAGTGATTTCCCCTCAATAAAACACATTTTTAGCTTACTTCTGGATCTCTGGCTGGTTCTTTTCCTGCGTGCCCGTAAACACTGATTGGAAAGTTCTCGCTAAGTTGCCCCCCTCTTGCAGCCTCCTGATTTTGAGCTAATTAATTCCCCACTTTTGCAAGGAGGTATTTGGCATTGCAGGGTGGCCCTTGTGGCACCTACATTTTGGGGTAACAGTTGGGCTTGCTGGCCTTTGAGGTCTCTTCCCAACCCTGTGATTCTACAGTTCAATGAATACAATCAGCACCCAGTTGTTTATGCAATACTGAACCCTCTTCTTACCTCTTGCCAGAGTCTGTTAATCTGTCTATTAGACTCATCCATGTGAACGTGGCTGAGATGTATGAATGCCACATCTGACAAGAAGGCAGGAGGGGACTTTTTGGGCGGCTGCTCCCAAGTTGTGAAACTCTCTCCCACAAGAAGGCCGGCCTTGCCTCCTCCTTGTCGTCCTTCTGTTGGCAAGTGAAAACTTTTCTCTTCTGGCCGCTGTTTAGGAACTGACTGGAACGGCTTTTTAACAATGTGCTGTTTCTTTGATTATCTCTTCCCTTTTAGTTTGAAAGGGTTTTAATTTTATAGGTAGTGCAATTACATTTAACCATGACTTTTCCTATATCTTTATAGTATGGGGTTTTGCAATTTTTTTAAAGCCACCCTGAGAGGCAGCTCTGGAAAAAATATGGGATTTAATGGAGGAGGAGGAGGAGGAGGAGGGAGAAGATGAAGATGAAGGGAAAGAGGAAGAAGATGAAGAAAAAGAAGAAGAGGGGAAGAAGAGAAAAGGGAAGATGGAGTAGGAGGCAGCAGGAAAGGGACGATTATTTACCATCCACAAGGAACTGATGGGAACATGAGTCTGAAAAAGTTGTCAAAAATGGTGACATAAAAAAATCCTATGGGATTTTAAGATGCAGAATGATAAACTAATAGAACACAACATGCCAGACACAACTGTGGTTGAGGGAAAGCAAGCTTGGATTAGAGATGTGGGAATCCTTGGGAGGTGGGGCAGCAACACCAAAGGCAAAAGGAGGGGGAAAGCTGTGAAATACCGAGACCAACAGCACACAAACGGAGATTCGGGAGGCCCTGGGAAAAGGCAACAATGGTGGCCCTGTGGGGAGAAGTGTTCTGGGGCCAGTTCCAAACGGACCAACAAAACACCTGAATCAATCTCCAGAGAGAGGATCCCAAAGGCACCTTTACAAAAGGGACTCTGCTTGGAATGGGACACACTGTCCGGTCAGAGCTCATGGATCTCTGGCTAGAATTCCAACCACCGATGGTCCAAAGCTCCAGACAGTAACACCGGGGAGACTGTGAAACTGAGGAGGAGGAGGAGGAGGATGAAGAAGAAGAGGAGGAAGAAGACGAGGGGGAGATGGTTGAGGTTGTCATCATCATTGTACCGTCTACATTGGCATCCACAGCACCGCAGCAAACCTTACTCCATTTCCCCCCATTCTCTGGCTGATGTCTCCAAACAAGGGAGATTTCTTTTGCCTTCTCTGCTCCTGGAAGGTTGGGATGGAGTGGCTGATGAGAGAGGTAGGTTCTACCTTTGTTCAGATTTCCAGCACGTCCCCTAAAAGGCATCCTTCATTCCAGCCCCCCCTTCTCCTTCTTTGCAATAGCACTCTAATTAGCTTGGAGAAGCTGTTGCTTCTGGGCATCTCCAGCCCCAGAGACTTTAGTCTTTGACCCCCCCAGGAAGGCAAATTCCAGCTGCTCAGCCGGCACATGGAGGCAACTCTGGGACCTTCCGTTTGCCAGCATCTGTGGGGAGCCATCCGCTAAAGACAAAGTTAATCTCTGCGTTTGCCATCCACCCAGATTTTAATAAAAATAATCTCCCCTGGAGAGGACTGTAATATAGAACTGCAGTGTGCTCCTCACATTACGGTTCAGGTTTTCTCCAGCAAGGCTGAGTTATTGCTCAATTACACTCCTTCTCTGTCCTCTGGGCACCGGCGGTGTGGAGCGGAGGGCGGCTGTGTGGTCATGACTCCTTTCACTCTTATACATGTGCGCATACACACACACTTCAGAGTGCCAGAGGTGTCTCCAAACACACAATAAGGAAGTAAAATGACACTCCGGGGAGCATCATTGAGTACTGTTGACAGGGGCTGCCCTCTCCTTCCCTGAAAGGTCGGGCCAGAGATCCAGGGTTTCTAAAAATGGCTAACTCATGGATTCACCCAAAAGCAAAGAGATTGACTATGGAGGAATGGGGGCCAGCTTGTTTCTTGCTGCTGCAGAGACTAGGAGACAGAGCAGTGGCTTCAACCTACAGGAAAACAGATTCCATCTAAACAGTAGGAAGAACTTCAACAATGGGATACACTGCTGCTTGGGAGTATGGTGGAGTCTCCTTCCTTAAACAGAGTCTGGATGCCCATCTGTCAAAGGAAGTGCTTTGATTGTGTAATCCCTGCACATCAGAATGGGGCTGGAATGGATGGCCTTGGGAGTCTCTCCCAGCTCCAGGAGTTCATCATTCCATGAATTGGGGTTCATGGAACAGGGACCCTTGGACTCTACTTACAAAGTTCTGTATGGTTCAGGTCCAGGCTTTCTCAAAGACTGCAAGCCACAAAACCTACTTAGTCCCACCTTCAGTGCAGACACTGAACCAATTAGATTGGCTATTTAACAAACGATTCAGTTTGCTCTGCTCTGCTTTGGTCAGACCTCACTTGGAATCCTGTGTCAAGCTCTGTGAGAACTACTATTCAAGAAGGAATAGGTAGGTTAGGTCCACTTTTCCACTTAGGTAGAAAAAATGGAATACAGAAATATAGGATGGGGGACACGTGGCTGGATAGCAGTACGTGTGAAAGGGATCTAGGAGTCTTCATAGACCACACGCTGAACATGAGTCAGCAGTGTGATGCGGCAGCCAAGAAAGCCAATGCAATTCTTGGCTGCATCAATAGAAGTATGGTGTCTAGATCGAGGGAGGTACTGGTACCACTCTACTCTGCTTTGGTTAGACCCCATCTTGAATACTGTGTCCAGTTCTGGGCACCGCAATTCAAGAAGGATATTGACAAGCTGGAGCAAGTCCAGAGGAGGGCGACCAAAATGGAAGCCATGAAGCCCTATGAGGATAGACTGAGAGAGCTGGGTGTGTTTAGTCTGCAGAAGAGAAGGTTAAGAGGGGACATGAGAGCCATGTTTAAATATTTGAAGGGATGCCACGTAGAGGAGGGAGAGGGCTTGTTTTCTGCTGCTCCAGAGACCAGGACAAGGAGCAATGGATTCAAGCTGCAGGAAAGGAGAATCCACCTGAACCTCAGGAAGAACTTCCTGATGGTCAGGAGTGTCAGGCAGTGGAATCTGCTGCCTCCATGGAGTGTGGTGGAGTCTCCTTCCTTGGAGGTTTTTAAGCAGAGGCTGGATGGCCACCTGTCCAAGGGAGTGCTTTGAGGGTGTTCCTGCATGGCAGGGGGTTGGACTGGATGGCCCCTGGGGTCTCTTCCAACTCTACATTTCTATGATTCTATGATTCTATGATTCTAAGGATATTGATAAGCTGGAACATGTGCAGAGGACAGTGAACCAGATGATAAGAAGTCTGGAAACCAAACCTTGTGAGGAATGGCTTAGGGAGCTAGATAAGTTTAGTGTGGAGAAAGGAAAGCGGAATGGTGACATGATAGCCACCTTTAAATATTTACAAGGAATGTTATCCTTGCAGGGAAGAGGGAGCAAGGTTGTTTTCTGCTGCATCAGAGCTTAGAATGAGAACCAATGGATTAAAGTCATAGAATCATAGAAATGTAGAGTTGGAAGAGACCACAGGGGCCATCCAGTCTAACCCCCTGAAGAAAAAAGTCAGAAGAAAAAAGATTACACCTGAACATCAGGAAGAACTTTTTTTCACTGTAAACCTGTTTGACAATGGAACGGGCTGCCTTGATTGGAATGGACTGCCTATATCTGGAGATCTTTAAACAGAGGCTGGATGGGCATCTCTGGGCAACGCTCTAGTTATATCTTCCTTCATGGTCAGGGGTTGGACTACATGGCCTCATGGTCCCTTCCAGCCCTATGATTCCACAATTGTACTCCAGTTAGGACTAAGCAACAGGATTCCTCCCTCTATAAGCCCTCCTGAGTTCTGAGTAATTCAAGAGAGGGCTTTCTCTTAGTTCTACAACTGTCACAAACCCACCCGGTGTGGACTCTCGAAGCAAGACCTTCTTGGTTCCCAGGCTGTGGAAATCATTTCCAGAGGACACTTGGTTGGCCTTCTTTCTGTTCCTCTTCTGTCAGCAGGTATTTCAACGAGTTTTTGGTGATCTGGCTATATAAAATGGGCTGCATGGTCTGTATTTTTATTTCTTGCAGAGGCCCTGTTCTGTCAGGTATCTCCAGGATCTGTTTGTGCTCCTGCCTTGCTGGTGGGCAGCAACCTAGCCAGTGTCTAAACAAAATGCTGCTCTAGAGAGGCCTCCTTTGCTTTCCTTAAGGTTGATCTTCTGCAACGGGTACATCTGCTGAGCAGCACAGTGGCTTCTAGTAGCACAAATGAGCAAAAAGTGCAGCCAATTCCTTTTTGCCATTGATCCAAAGAGCACCCATGGGAGACAGTGATGGATTCTGTGTTCTCCAGGTCTGCCTTTGCCTGCCTGGGCTGGGAATTGGAGTGGCCCAGCAGAAAGCATCTCCATGTGCTTACTGTAGAATCAATGGATTGCAGAATCACAGAACTGAAGGAGTCCCCAGGGGCCATCTAGTCCAAGTTCCTCCAAACGCAGGAATCCACTGCTAACACATGAAGACCCTTCTGCAGCTGTTCCTTGTATTTTGGCTTTCATTTTTCACATTATCTGTGTATTTATTTCATTTCTGAACCACCACTTTGAAAAGAGTTCACACATGTGCTCAAAGGCCTTCCCAATTTTGCAAATGCTCCAGAATCCCAACCATTCTAACCCAGTCTTGCCTGGACAGCCACAATATGCTGCTGCCTTGGTACCTGACGGCCCTTCCACACTGTAGAGTTATAGTGCTATGATTCCACTTTAACTTCCATGGGACTTGTAGTTTAGTGAGACACCAGAGCACTCTGGCTGAGATTCTAAATTCCTTTTTCTTTGAACTCCAAATCCCAGGATTCCATAGGGTGTTGCCATGGCAGTTAAAGTGGAATCATAGCCACTGTATTTGTGCAGTGCGAATGGGACTCTGGACAAAAGGGACTTCTGGGAAACATCCCGGCCTCATCATCCGGGGACATCAAGACCCCCAAAGTGGCCGTGAGTGGCATTTCTTGGGCACCACATTTGGAACGGCTGTGTCCAGCCAACGAAGCGTTAAGGCTGTCGGCTTGGCAAATTGGGGAGATAGAAGGCAAGGCTGAGCAGCTGCCTCTTTGCTCGGCACCATCCATCTTCTGCTCCGAATAAGGCAGGGGGTACTGCCAGAAGAAGAGGAAAAAAATGGGCTGTCATCATGAAATTAAAGAGGGCATCGTAAGGAATCCGTCCCATAAGCGAGGAGGCCGGGCTCATTTGTCACAACCTCCTGCCGTGTGTGGCAGAGGAAAGGGGGTGTCTGTGTGTGGAAATGAGAGAGGAGGAGATGGAAGTTGCACACAACTGGGCCGGCCTCCCAGCCGGTTGGCTTCTGAGCCCTCACCCTGCTAGCCCTGCCGCAGGTGACTCTGCACAGGTGTGCATCAGTTAACAAGGGAAGGTGTGTTCCTGGACTTTGCTTCTTTAACAGAAAATGGGGTGCCAGTGGTAAAAATAACAGGGGAAGAGAGGTTCCTACACCACAAAAAAAGAGCGGTTCAAGGTGTTTCAGCAAAATTTTTACCCAAAGCTAACAATATCCACCTGTGAAAGGAAACAACCAGGTTGGGCAAGCCTTGCATAAGTAGACAGAAGTATTTCTAGAGACCACTAGAAACCTTTCTGTTCTCCCAAAATCATACAGTGACAACTTTTTCCCCCTTCACTAGCCTCCACTTTTCATATGATTTCCATTTTGATGGCCAAACGTACATATCTGTCCCTCTTTAACACGGGGGGGGGGTTGCCTTGTGAGGCAAGCTGATGTAGCCCCCCCACTTTTCTCTTTGCTTTGCTGCCTATGCATGCTTAGCAAGGGAAGCTGGAGACAGCTGACGTTCGCCTTGCCTGTTGTAGGCAGGCACACCCTGCCTACAACAGTAAGCAAAATCCCACTCGTTCCAGCTCAGGTCTTGTTTACTGCATTGTTTGCTACAGTAAAGAGTAAACTGCTATAACCTGACACAGGAACTCTGGTTCTCCAGCCCTCTTTCAGCATCCTCCCAATGCTGATGTGGCTTGAAAGCTTCCAACTAGAGAGAGAATGAGGAGGGAATTGGGGCTGGGCAGGCATAAAAAGACTTTGTGAAAAGGACTCTCTTTGTTAGAGGTACGGCTGCACTATTCCCACCCACCACCCACCGCCACTGCCTAAATGCTGCCAAGCAGAGTACGGGAGAAGCCACCACAACTCACCAAGGCCCTTCCTGGAAAGAATAGGCCCATGCATGAATTTGCCAAGGAGGCAGGGCAGAAAAGATCCACCCTGACCCACACAGCCAAACCCCTGTCTGACTTCAGAAGAGATGCAGGATCATGCCTGGTTTTTCCTTGGGTGGGAGACCACAAGGAGGCATAGTCCCAGGGATCTCCAGGTAAGGATAGGAAAGAATCTTCCCTGTTGCCAATCAGAGTTGGCAGCACTGGGCTACATGCTCCCCACAAGGGTCTGACTCAGTGGAAGTGCATCTCCCCAGCTTCACTATAGGAGAAGTCCCAAGTTCAGCCCCCCGCAGCATCTCCTGGAAGCCTTGGGAAGCATTGTCCCTGAAACCATGGAAAGCCATGGCTGCCTCCCAGAGTCAGCAATACTGGGGTAGAATCCTAGAATCCTAGAGTTGGAAGAGACCCCAGGGGCCATCCAGTCCAACCCCCTGCTATGCAGGAACACCCATCAAAGCATTCCCAACAGATGGCTATCCAGCCTCTGCTTAAAAACCTCCAAAGAAGGGGGAGACTCCACCATATTCCACTGAGGCAGCCTATTCCACTGCCAAACAGTTCTGAAAGTTCTTCCTGAGGTTCAGGTGGAATCTCCTTTCCTGCAGCTTGAATCCATTGCTCCTTGTCCTAGTCTCTGGAGCAGCAGAAAACAAGCCTGCTCCCTTCTTGACATAAAATCCCTTCAAATATTTAAACACAGCTATCATGTCCCCTCTTAACTTTCTTGTCTCCTGGCTAAAATCCCTGGCCCCCTGAGCTGTTCCTCATAAAGCTTGCTTTCCAGATCCTCAGCCTTCTTGTTCACCCTCCTCTGGACACGTTCCAGCTTGTCAATATCCTTCTTGAAATGAGATGCCCAGAACTGGACACAGTATTCCAGATGAAGTCTGACCAAAGCAGAATAGAGTGGTACTATTACTTTCCTCAATCTAGACATCATACTCCTATTGATGCAATCAAGAATTGTGTTTGGTTTCTTGACTGCTGCATCACACTGCTGGCTCATGTTCAGCTTGTGGTCTACGAAGACTTCTGGATCCCTTTCACATGTACTGTTGTCCAACCAGGTGTCTCCCATCCTGTATTTGTGCATTACATTTTTTTCTGTCTAGGTGTAGGACCTTATATTTCTCTCTGTTGAAATTCATTTTGTTAGCCTTGGCCCAGCTCTCCAATCTGTTAAGGTCATTTTGAATTTTGTCCTCTTTTTTTGAATTTTGTCCATTTTGTTCTCTGGGGTATTAGCCACCCCCTCAATTTGGTATCAAATTGGACCCAGAATGATTTACCACGGCATAAGGCCAGTGTCTTCTGTTGGTTTGGAGAACATTGTTGGCTCAGTCCCCAGTGACAGCATCCCCAAACTGGGTGAAGGGAGAATCCTGCCTGGAGAGCTTCTGCAGCTGCCAGTTTGGCTTGGCAATACTAGGCTAGGTGGACACTCAAGGATCTGACAGGCTGGCAGGCCAACTTTCTATGCTCTTACCATTTGGATGGGAGTCACAGTTGGCAATGTGGCCCAAGAGGATGGGCAGGAAGTACAAATGCCACGTTTGGTCAAGACTGGTTCCTCAATGTGTATCCCAGAACACACACACTCTCTCTCACACACACAAAATAGGAATATGAAATGGGGATCTGGAGGTGCCCAAGAAACCTGATGGATCAGGTCCAATACCTTACAATTGGGCAGGTGTGTGTCTCCCTCATGATCCCATGAGATGAGACACCAAAGCAGGAGACGCTGTGGATCTGGTAGCACAACATGCACCCAGGCAGACACCTTAAACTACAGTATAGCTTGCAGGGAGTTTGTGTCTCCACCTGCTTCCTCTGCACTTATGCAATCAACTGTGTCCCCCTCACATCACTACCTTTCCCCCCAACCGTTGTCTTTACTTTCTGAATGAAAAAAAAGCCCCCTGCCATGACAAAGCCCCCTCTAATCCCATCCCACCCTCCTCCTTTTGGCATCCCTTCAATTATGTTCCAGAGAGAGCCCGAGGCAGCACAAGCCACAGGACGGGGATTAAAGTGGGGAGTGCTTCTTGTGCACCTGCGGCCCCAATCCATCCCACTCTTTTGCAGCGGTTGGCCATCCCTGTATTGACCTGCAAATCCGGTTGGAGCACGTACCGCTCCAGCAGGTGGCGGAGGATTCTGCCATTGGCTGAAAAGGACACATGCCAGGTTTGGAACCGGATCCCTGGACAAGGTGGGGAGGGTGGGCCTTTATGCCCATTATGTTGGAAGGTGGAGGAGGAGGAAGAGGAGGGGGGTGGAAAAGGAAGAGGAGGGAGAGGAGTGAAGAAGAGAAAGACGCAAAAGGAAAGGGAGGAGGAGGAGGAGGCTCAGTGAACTGGGGCCATTTCCACACTAGCTTGTTATAGTGCTATGATTCCACTTTCAACATCCTATGGAATCCTGGGGTTTGCAGTTTCAGGAGGGGTTGGCCGGCCCCTTGGTCTCCAATTCTTCTCAGTAGGAGGAAAAAGAGGAGGAGGATTTTGCTAACTTCATGGAGAACACTCCTTCCGCTTTTGCATGGGGCCCCAATCCATAAAAAGCACACAAAGAGCCCCAACGTTGGGCTTGTAGACAAAGTCTGCCAATGTCCTCTGTAGTCCAGTGTCCACAGTGGCCAACCAGTTGCTCCCACGGGCAGCCCACCAATTGGGAAGAAACCCCAGGGAACCATCTCGCTTCCCTTCCCCAGCAGCCAGTGGAGGGCGAGGCCTCAGGTCCAGAGGGACAAGTGACCATCCTGACCATCCTTGGCGGCTGCATTGTCCTCCTCGGCAGTGAACTGCTCTGAGCAAATCTCTTCCTGATTTCAAAGTCCTCCAGTTTGGTGGCTGAAGCTACACCTTGTGGTAGCAGACTTCCCAGCAGGAAGTTGACAGTTCTTCCCAGAGGAAGCCAGGGTGCCATTCTCAGACTGTGTGTGGCTGCACTGCTTCAGAAGGGGGCCCACTTTGGGGATCCTTGCCTTTTGATCCTTGCCTACCTACCCATATGGCTCTGTGGGGCTGCGGACAATGCAAGGGTAGTAGCCACCACCACCGAGGAAATGGCCGAATCAGGAGCAGTATACCGAGAACACCCTTCAACTGCCCCACTTCGGCAGGGAGAGTCCAAATCAATCTTCTGCTGTTCTACTTTCTCAGCTGCTTTTAAAATGTCCCAGCTTCTCTCTCCTCATCCCACTTTCCCCCTTTTTCCTTCAATTGCTGCAAACTGAGTTCTAAGTACAAAGGTGGTTTGTTTAGTAGGGAACTCAACAGAAGGGAGAGGAAAGGAAGTATCAGATTCCTGCCTTCCCAGGAGGCTTAGGCAAAAGCTAATAGCCACAGCCTCTCCACACTCATAGAATCATAGAAATGTAGAGTTGGAAGAGACCCCAGGGGCCATCCAGTCCAACCCCCTTCTGCCATGCAGGAACACCCTCAAAGCACTCCCGACAGATGACCATCAAGCCTCCGCTTAAACATCTCCAAGGAAGGAGACTCCACTACACTCCATGGAGGCAGCAGATTCCACTGCCGGACAGCCCTGACCGTCAGGAAGTTCTTCCTGAGGTTCAGGTGGAATGTCCTTTCCTGCAGCCTGAATCCATTGCTCCTTGTCCTGGTCTCTGGAGCAGCAGAGAACAAGCCCTCTCCTTCCTCTACATGGCATCCCTTCAAATATTCAAACATGGCTATCCTGTCCCCTCTTCACCTTCTCTTCTGCAGACTAAACATACCCAGCTCTCTAAGTCTGTCCTCATAGGGCATGCATCCTTTCTCAGTAATAGCATCTTGACCGAAGTCTGATGTTGCTTGTCCACACGTGTCTCTATTTTCATGTGTGGCATATTGGAGACTAGGACCAAGTTCATTCCCAGCCTTCTCCTGTTGCTCTCCAGATGCTGCTAATCTCCCTTTCCAACCCCCTTCTCTTCCTGCCCACCCACCCCATGGGCAGCAGTGGGCACGGGTCCAGAGCCACGGCAGACAGGCTGCCCAGCAGGAGCTACTCAATGAAGCGGCAACACAAATAATAAGCTACCTCTGCCACCACGGTGCTCGTTTTGCCGCTTCCCCAACCCGTTTATCTGTTTATGGCACAAACAGGGAACTAGGAGCAGAAATTGCCGCTCCTGTCCACTGTTAAAAAGTGTCATTTGGCATTTCCATTACCATATTCCTGCTTCATGATATCTGCCGTAATCATCACAATGAAATTTTTCCACATATTACCATGAATTATAGACTTCTATCACAGGTCACCCAGCAATCACCTACAATTTGCCATTCTTTCTGAATTTCATCATCTGATTTCCCTTTCAATCTTTGAGAGACTATGTCAGCATTTTTATTTTGGGAAGATTCAAGAAATAATTCATGTGAAATAGCAATAATACTATTGTTGTCTTAATTGTGAAGCTTTAATAAAATGATTAAAAAAAAAAGTGTCATTTGGGGCTTATGGAACCATAAAGGTGCTCTTTAGCGGGCCACCCCCTCCCTCCTGGGTCCAGCTTTCAGACGGCTCACAATGTTCCTTCACAGAGGCTCGACTGGGAGAGCGGCTGGTAGTCCCCGGGCTATATGTTCCCCTCCTCTGGCAACACCCTGGGCCAGGGGCTTCCGTCTCCCCCTCTCCCCTTCCTGGGGGGAAGACATCCAAGTCCTCCTGTATCGTCAGTGGGCAGACTCAGGAGAAGGATGCACCTGTACAATCCCTGCCCTCTAAAATTTCACAGATGAAAATTGGGACGCATGTTGCCAAGCAACATCAGACTGTGGTCGAGATAGCAAAAGTTAAGCACCAAGGAGACCAGACAAGCCGGGAGAGGATGCAGCAGTCTGCCTTTCCCTGAGCCACCTGGGAAGGGAGAGATCCTGCAACCTCCTCTCTGCTCCCTTCCCCTGAGTGAACTGAGTGCAAACTACCTCTCACTTGAAGGAAGCTGAGGACAAAGGGGATAAACGGGAGGAGGAGAGGGGAACCGGGACATTTTTAATGTAGCTGGGAAAGTGGGATGGCACAGTACTAACAGGGACTGTCCCTGCCAAATTGGGACAGTTAGAGGGTGCGACTATACCCCCGCACCACTCTCGTGCCATTTCGACTGCCACAGCTTCATCCTATGGAATCCTGGGATTTGTAGTTTGCTCAGCTGCTTAGAATTCTCTCCTAGAGACCTCTAGTGCCCGTCTGCAGAGAATTCCAAGGGCCTCCTCTTCTAACATTCAAACCCCAGGACTCTGTAGGATGAAACCACAACAGTTAAAGTGGTACTGAATTTCTGCAACTGTGTGGTTAAGATAACAATGCAAAAGGTGGAAGGGCAGGGATGGTGGGACTGACTCCTCAGCAAAAGACATAAAGCCTTCAGTGGTGGGAGGGGGGCGGAGGGGGGCTGGAGAGACCACAGAAGCATGGAGAGAAGGCTAGGGGTCACAACCACCACCGTGGACCAAGCGGACGTAATTCCACAAACCTTAGGGCAGTGGTGGACTACAACTGCCATCTTTCCTCACCACCGTCTCTGTCAGTGAGCAGATTGACAGGAATTGTAGTCCAGCAACATCAGCATAATTCCCACTTGGGTTTACGCCCAACACGTTCAGGGAGTTTCATCTCTTAAACCCTTGTCAGCTACCATAAAGAGGATAAAACAGCATTTTCATGGAAGTACTTGACACGCAATTGGCAGAGATCCTACCTAGACTCATATAATCCTAGATTAGCATAGAACCCAAGGGCCATCTGGTCCAACCCATTTCTGCCATGCAGGAAGACATGATCCAAGCACTCCCATGGACAGATCATAGAATCATAGTCACAGAGTTGGAAAAGACCACAGGGACCATCCAGTCCAACCCTCTTCCGCCATGCAGGAACCCACATCAGAGCACTCTCAACAGATGGCCATCCAGCCTATGCTTGAAAGCCTCCAAAGAAGAGAGAGACTTCACCACACTCCATGGAGGCAGATTCCACAGCCCTGACCATCAAGAAGTTCTTCCTCAGGTTCAGGTGGAATCTCTTTTCCTGTAGTTTGAATTTATTGCTCCTTGTCCTAGTCTTTGGAGCAGCAGAAAACAAGCCCTCTCCTTCCTCTACGTGGCATCCTTTCCAACATTTAAACATGGCCATCATGTCCCCTCTTAACCTCCTCTTCTGCAGACTAAACATCCCCAGCTCCCTAAGCCCCTCCTTATAGAGCTTCATGGCTTCCAGACCCTTCGCTCTCTTTGTAAGCCAAGCTGGGTTCAGGTTCCTGGGAGATGTAGTTGTCTCATGTGCAGTTGTCCCATGTGTCACCAGCTGGACAAAGGCTGGATTAAGACGGTTTAGGTTCTGGACCAGCTCCAAAGATGTGTGTATGTGTTTGTGTTTTAAACACATGCAGGAACTATTTTCAAAACAGTGTCACAGAAATGAAATGATTCCACTAAAGATTAGGAAGAACTTCTTTACTGGAAGACCTGTTTGACGGTGGAACCGACTGCCTTGGTTGTGGTCTTTCCATCTTTGGAGGGCTTGGGTGGGCGTCTTTCAGGGGTGCTTCCGTTGTGCCTTCCCAGCAAGGGGCTGGAGTGGATGGCCTTTGTGATCCCTTCCAGTGCTAAGATTCTAGGATTATATGAAATCCTTGAACACACAAGATAGACATACAAAAATGAATACTAAACACACAGCAGAGCAAAAATCTCCTTGTGTGAATCCAGCTTCAGCCCTGCAGTTCTAGAAAGACTAGATGCCACTCAGTTTGACTCAGTTTTTCAATTAACATAAAATAAAATGTTGATATTAATAGAAATATTTGGAGATTCAGGAAACAAAGGAAGAAGAAAAGGAAGCAAGAAATGCCTTCTTCCATTCAGTCCGGGCTCACCGAGCTGGTGAGGAGCTTGGAACAATTCCATAGACTGGACAACCAATAATCTGGCCCCGGGGCAAACCAACACATCACTATGAAGCCCACCTGACTGTTCCAGTCTTGGCTTCCTGCTGCCCACCCCCCTCATCGCCCACCACAGGCCTCCAAGGAAGCCCCTTCTTCCCAGTGACCCACAGTTCTGCCATTTTAATTACCAAACCAGTTGCCAAGATGGTTTTGTTGATTGCTTGTGGCTACTGTCTGCAACATTCTTGTAACTGTTCTCATTTGCATCCCTTTTCACTCCAATCCCACTGCCACAACTACAGTCACCGTTTGCTGTTGTGATGTGCCTTTAAGTAGTTTACAGTGAACTTATCACAGGGTCTTTTTGGGGCTGAGAGGGTGTGATGCACCCAAGGTCACCCAAGGGGTCTCCATGGCTGAACAAAGGGGAAGAACTGCACCACGCTGGCTCTAATCCATGCCTGGACCTTGGGAATTCCAGTACTTCCACCAGAGGCTGTTCATTATTCCCTTTCCAACAGACACGACTGAAGAAGGAAAATGCTCAAACCTCTGATGCTTTCCTTAGCTTCCTGTTTTCAACCACCATATTTAATCTACTTTAGTTTTATAACATCCTTCTGGGATCCAGGTTCCCCTTGTAAATGTTCTCGGCAATTGCGCTTGCTCTCTGTATTGCTAATCTCACCACACACACACACACACACATATACACATATGCACATATCCCAAATATTCCCAGAGTTCAAAAGACCCCTAAGGAAGTCCTTAGCTCAAATCCTATTCCAATCCTCAAAACCACTAGGAAGTTTCTGAACGCAAACAGCCGAGACTTCTGGAAGCCCGAGTGATATCAGAAGAGGTTTTGATATGGCGAAGGATACGACAGCCATGTGCACAGGGTTGGGGGAATCAAATTGTACCCAGGGCAGTGAGGAGGGAGCGCTTTGACTGCAGAATGGCCTCTTTCAAAAAGTGGTTGACTCTCCTTCTTTGGGGTTTTTTAAGCAGAGTTGGATGGGCATCTCTCGGGAGTGCTTTAGTGGTAGATTCCTGCATGGCAGGATGGCGTTGGACTAGATGGCCCTTGCAGTCCTTTCCAAGTCTAGGCTTTATAATCCGATGCTGGAGAACAGGAGAAGCAACCTAGCACCCTCCAAAAACTTTAAGTCACTATAACTCCTGGTGGAGGTTTGTGGGTCAGTACCATGCTGGGACCATCAGTTGCCAGCCCGCAGTGAGTTTCCAAGAATGAGCAAAACTTTGTAGCCAACAGGCACAAAAATGGCACAGGTCTATGGGGGCAGAAAAACCCCTCTGACATCAATTTAATTCAAGAAGCACTGTCTTAGCTGACCATCGCTATGATCCTGGAGGACTGCTCACCAGGAGTGAGTGTGACCTCATTCAAGACTGGAGGAATTTTTCTCCTGAAATCCTTGAGGTCCAATCTGCCAGTGCAGCCCATCTCATCTTATCAGAGTCGAGCTGCTTTAGCCCCCCTGTTGCAGCTGGCACAGCAAAGGGCAGGAGCCAAAGAAACATGGGACCTGTTGCATGTCCTCCTCAGGGCTGGTTGAAAAAGCAGCTGTCCAGCTTCTGCTAGCAATTCACAAAGGCCAAAGGGAGAGGAGGGCTTAGACTCTCCAGTCGGCCTTCTCCGAGCAGACAGCTGTCTTAGGAATGACAGCCGCCCCGCTCAGCCCAGCAGCCCTGTCAAAACAAATCCATCCCCACACCTCCAGCTGCCATACGAAGCGCGTCGGCAGAGAGAGTGAGGCCCCAGCGCAATGGCAGTGCCACACAATGGAGAGAAACGGGAACTCAGCACAACTGCGGAAGCACGGGTTCAGAATTTCTCAGGCTGAACAAGATCTTCTGCCCTTCAGTGCTTCTCTTGGTGCCTCTCAGCTTTTCTCACATTGGCCACACACGGTTGCAGCAATGGCAGTGAGTTCTGTCAAGGACACCAGTGGCCACCCCTGCAGGGTAGTCCGGAGGGTGACACATGATGTGTGAACTCCCTGTAGCTGCCGGACAACAATCTACTGGACTGGCAGCTCATGGATCCCATGCCACCCACTCAAGGTTTCAATCCAGGGCTTATCAGAGCTCTCCAAGGTATTGAAAGCTCTCCCGCAGATAGGAACAGCACCGTGGAAATCTCCTTTAAAGTTGTCCAAAACCAGGACCAGATTCCCCACCCCACTGACATGGGAGCCACCAGCCACCATGCTAGGTTTCCTACTCAGGTCCAGGTCATTCTCCGTTCTGAACCAGCCCCGGCTTTGATCAGAGCTGCTGAGGGAGCCTGGCTCTCCATCCCTCCAGCCTCCCATGAACATCTGGTGGGAACACACGAGACAGGCCCTTCTCGGTGGCTGCTCCAAGGCTCTGGAACTTCCATTCCAGAAAAGATAAGACTGGCATCCTGCTTATTCTTGTCTTGCAAACTGGAGAAGGTCTTTCTGTTTTGTCAGGCTTTTGAAGACAAATTATACAAACCCATCCCAATGAAACAATATGTGGAATTTCCTATTTCATACATTTGTTGAGCTTTTTTTTTTTTTTAAAAGGCTTATATTTTTAACTGGGCTTAAGCCTGGGGTCATTCAGTAACTTTTAAGCTTTTGCGTTTTGTTAATTTTTAACTCTGTCTTCTTAAAAAATCTTTTACAATGCACCTTGAGTCCTGAACTAGAGAAAAGGAGGGACATAAATACATGTAACAACAACAAGAACAATTTTCTTTCTGCGCAACAACTACCACATCACCCAATCATGTTTTCTTTCCTCAATATCTCCCCCAGAATGGGATGTTTGGAAGAGGACCCATCATTTCCCAATTTCCACACAGATGCTTTGGACAACATTCCTGGGAGTTTTGTTTTGTGTTTTGTTTTTAGCAGATGACCACCTCTCTGGAGTAGGCTTTGGCTGTGGATTTCCAACAGCAAGGGTTGGACTAGATGTCCCTTGGAGTCCCTTTCAACTCTGGGATTCTACAACAAGAACATGGAGGCAGAGGAAGCCTATCTCAGCACACACCAGTGGTCCGAGGGGAAGGTTTTGCAGCTACACAGACGAAGAGGCTTCCAGATTCTGAGCTGGCCATGACCCAAAACACTCTGCACCTCTGATACCCCCCAAGACCACCCAACCCATTTTCAGGATGCAACAGTGTGAGAGCCCAGACACCACACCACAACACTGGAGAGAAGGACAAGGTGGCAAGACCAAGCACAGGGAAAAAGAAACACCTCTGCCAATCTCATCCCTTTGAAGGAAGGACAACACGAGGCATCCATGCATATAAGGACGAAAAAAGGCCAACACCATTCTAGGTGCATCAACTGGAGCAGAGTGTTGAGATCAGGGGAAGGTATAGTTTCCACTCAATTCTATTTAGATAGTGGGCCAAAAGCAACAGAATGAATTTCAGCAGGAAGAAATATCAGAAATATCTAGGCAGGAAAAATGAAGTGCACAAATAGAAGACGGAGGACATCTGGCTTGAAGGCAAGATATGTGAAAGGCATCTAGAGGTCTTAGTAGACCCCAGACTGAATAAGATCCAGGAGTGTGACATGGCAGCTGAAAAAGCCAATGCAGCTCTAGACTACATCAATAGAATGCAGTGCCAAGGTCAGGGGAAGTGATAGTGCCATCCTATTCTGCTTTGGTCAGACCCTACCTAGAATAAGGCGCTCTCCGGTTCTGGGCACCACAGTTCAAGAAGGATATGGAGCTGGAAGGTGCTCAGAGGTGAGGAAAGAAGAAGACTGAAGATCTTGAAAGCAAGGGAGCCAGTTATGTTTAGCTTGGAGAAGAGAAGACTGACAGCTGATATGATATAACCGTCTTTAAATATCTAAAGGGCTGTCATCACATAAAAGATGGATGGAACAAGCTCGTTTTCAGCTGCTCCAAAGGGGAATATCTGAACCAATGGACTCAGATGACAAGAAGGGAGATTCAGACTAAACACCAGGAATGCCGTTCAGAGAGGAAAGGACTGTGGACGCTTTGCAAATCAATGGTTCTATGATTCTAGGCATATGCATAAATTTCTCCCCTTCAATTGCTGCAGCTGGCAGCAGAGGAATGAGGCTGGAATTTTAGCCAGATTGTTATGGTGTTGAATGTGCTCCCCAATCATCCCACGACCGCGGAGGTGATTCTACCCCTCCTGTGGCCACCTGGGGAAGATGGCCCAGTTGCCCCCAGCCCTCCCCTGGTGCAGAGGCAAGCAGGCAATGCCAAAGAGACAGCCGGCGGCTGCTAGGGATCCATCCTGCCCTAAGACTGAACTTTACACAGGCAGGATCTTGTCCATCACCTTCCATTTGAAATCCTCTCATGTTTTCCTATTGCTTTTTGCAACTGTTTTTTTTTTTTTCCTCTCTTGCCACAGAAAATCTGTGAATGGGGGAAAGACAGAACAGCTCCACCATGGCCATTTCTGCACTACCCTGTTATAGTGCTATGATTCCACTTTCAACATCCTATGGAATCCTGGGGTTTGCAGTTTAGGGAGGGGATTCCATAGGATGTTGGAAGTGGAATCATAGCACTATGACAGGTTAGTGTGGAAACGACCCCAGAAAGCAGGGAAGGTTCTCAGGCTTCTAAGAAAAGCAGCTGTGGAGACAAGATCCAAGTCCTGAGTTTCTTCTCGGGCTGCTACCATTCCACCCAATCTGGCCTGGAATTAGAGAATGTTCTTGGCTACTGCTGCTGGCAGAGAGCCCCACAGGTCAGTAGTTTGCTGCATTAGGGGAAAAAAAAAATAGATGCTTTTTCTAAGGTTGCAGAAGAATTCACCTGCTTTGACCTTTCCATGTTTTGTTGTGCTACAAACTGGAACTGAAATGGATTTAATTGCTATTGCTACCTATTCAGGTACACTCAACATAAAAATATTTGGGTTTTTTTTTCCTCCTGTGGCACAGAAGTGAGATAAAAATTTAAAGTGATTCCTATTCCAGGTAGTCATGCAACAAAATATAGAAAAGTCAAAGGGGGATAAACACTTCTGGAAGGCAGGGGAATAGCTTATGAGCAGGGAGGCAAAAAGAAGACACCCCCCTGCTGCCCCTGAATTCTGCCCTGTGCAGATTTCTCACACTGCAATAACCTGAAACTTCAGTTGAACATTTAGAAGTTCTGTTTCGACACCCAGAGTCAGGCCAAGTGACCAAAGGAATGCAGGATTCTTATTTGTAATGCACTGAGTACTGGAGACCTATGGATGTGTCTGCCTACTGTGACTTAGAATTGGAGAATCCTAGAGTTGGAAGAGACCCCCAGGGGCCATCCAGTCCAACCCACTTTCTGCCATGCAGGAAAACACTATCAAAGCCCTCCCTTTGACAAGTGGCCATCCAGCCCCACTTTAAAAACCTCCAAAAAAGAAGGAGACTCCACCACACTCCACTGAGGCAGCAGTGGATTCCACTGTCAAATTGCTTTTACCCTCAGGAAGTTCTTCCCAAGGTTTAAGTGGAATCTCTTTGCCTGTACTTTGAAACCATTGCTCCACAGTGTCCGAGTTTCTGGTGCCATATGATAGCCATATTTAAATTTTTGAAAAGAGGTCACATCAAAGCCCTCCTTTCAAAAATTTAAATGTGGCTACCATTTCCCCTCCTAACCTTCTCTTCTCCATCTTCGCCTGATGGCAAGAGCGGTTCGACAGTGGAATCTGCTGCTGCCTCAGTGGCGTGTGGTGGAGTCTCCTCCTTCTTTGGAGGTTTTTAAAGAGAGGCTGGATGGCCATCTGTCCAAGGGAGGGCTTTGGTGGTGTCCTCCTTCACGGGAGAAGGGGGTTGGACTGGATGGCCCCTGGGGGTCTCTTCCAACTCCAAGATCTATGATTCTCTTAGGAAGAACTTCCCCACTGTCAAGGGCTGTGGAACAGACTGCCTTGCAGGGGGATACTTGTCTTCTTTGGAGGTCTTGAAACAGAGGCCGGCTGCCCATCTCTTAGGAGTGGTTTAATTAATTTCTGAAGGGGAAGTCAACTCTAATATTCCTTTAATAAGGCTGGATCCTTGATTCACCAGCATGGTCTTCTAATTTTTCCTGGAGCAGCTGGAAAAGCAGTTCTTCTTCCGTTCCTGCAGAGCAGGGAGTTGGACTAAATCGCCCTTGCGGTCACTTCCAGCTCTGATTCTGCCTGACTCAGAGGTGTCTAGAATGATAGAAGCACAGAATCACAGAGCTGGAAGGGACTCCAAGGGCTGTTCAGTCCAGCCCCCTTCAGCCATGCAGGGAGACACAATCAACGGGCTCCCTTTGACAGATGGCCATCCAGCCTCTGTTGAAATACCTCCAGAGAAGGAAGGAGAGCCCACCGCACTCCATTGGGGCAGCAGCATCAGATTCCACTGTCAGACTGCTCTTACCTGCATGGAGGACCGGTGAATCCACTTTCGGTTTTAGGGCTGCCCCTCCAGCTCCCTGTCCAGGCTGTATGGGAGCCATCCAGGTGCTGGAAACCCATCCTTCCCAGAAGAGTTTTAGCACCAGGAGAGCAACCCAGAGCAACCCCCCACCCCAACCCAAGAACACAGCATGTATGGGCCGCCGCTGGATTGATTTGGCTTTTACAGAAGGTCTCTCGGCTCCTTCTCGTGCTTTATATCATTAATTTTGAATTGATCTTTTGATTTAATACTGCTGTAAACTACTTCGAGGAGTTGCTTAGAAGTGAACAGAAGTATATAAATGCCTGAGATAATAGAAAAATGAAACAAGGCTGCAACTCTTGATCACTATCTGGGAGTATGTCCCACTGAATGTGATGGATGTTACTTCTGAGTAGACACAGAGCAGGTACTGTGTTGGAAATGGCAAAAAATAGCTGTCAGGTTAGTTATTCAAGGTCCTGATTCTACCACTTGCTCCGTAGGGATGCTGGAACCCATCAGCTAAAAGCCGAAAAGTGCTATAGAGGACTTACTGCACTCATTTACCATCAATAAATCCTTTCTTACGGTGGGATGTGTGTCAGTTTGGGGTACCAAATGAAACCTTTGAGAGGCTTGGAAATGAATCATAGAATCCTAGAGCTGGAAGAGACCCCAAGGGCCATCTGGTCCAACCCGCTTCTGCCATGCAGGAAGACACTATCAAAGCTCTCCCTTTGACACACGACCATCCAGCCTCTCTTTAAAAACCTCCAAAGAAGGAGATTCCACCACACTCGATAGAGACAGCAGCCTATTCCACTCTTAAACTGTTCTTACCATCAGGAAGTTCTTCCTAATGACTAGGAGGAACCTCTTTTCCTGAAGTTGGAAGCCATTGCTCCATGTCCTGGTCTCTGGAGCAGCAGAAAACAGGCTTGCTCCATCCTCCATATGACATCCCTTCAAGTATTTCAACACAGTTATCACGTCTCCTCTTAACCTTCTCTTCTACAGGTGAGACATACCCAGCTTGCTCACCCACTCCTCACAGGGCTTCATAGTTTCCAGGCCTTTGACCATTTTGGTTGCCCTCCTCTGGACACATTTCTTTACAGTCACCATTTGCAAACTGCAGCCAGTTCCAGCTCAGAACTTCATACTGGCCAGGAAATTCTGGAAAGAACTATATTTTCCTATCCTTCACCATCTTTTCTATAGATCTGATGTCCAGGGGCAGCTGCTATCTTACTCATTCTCACAGCTTTGCCAGGTTTCTGATGTGCCCACTCTATCCATGTTCTGCTTAAAATAAAATAAAGGTTGAGATAGATTCCACTGCAACTCAAGCGCTGGCCCAATGCCACATCAACGTCTATCAGTGGCAGGCAGCTCCTTGCAAGGCTGTTTCCCCCCTCTGCTGAAACTGGGAGCAAGACTTTGGTTGGGCCAGGCTGGCTTCTGCGTGAGCCCAGGGAGGCCGCCCGGATGTTCTGGGTCAGGAATAATCCTGCAAAGGCAAGTCAAAGACAAAAGTCCTGGCTCCGAAGAGTTGCTGCTCAAAAGACTGCCAACCCCTACCAGCGGGACGACGGGTAACTTAATTCCTAAACACAAACCAGCATCTTTTTTGTTGCCTAAATCAATCAAGTCCTTGCATTTTTAGCGCTTGGAATGCTAATTTCCTGCAGAGGTATTACAGGTATTAGGACTTTGTGAAGGGACTGTATATGTTTGACGGGCCATGAAGGTGGGCTCTTAGACCAGAGCCTTCTCCAGGGAGGGTTGACAAAATTTTCGGCGGTTAAATCTGCTGGACCCTTTGGCATGGGAAAGCAGGGTGGGGGTGGGAGTGGGGGTATTTCTCCCAGGGAGCTCACATGCTGGGGGGAGTGGGATTTAGGGCTCCTGAGTATCAGACCAGGGCGCAAGGAGACCAAAGCCATTTCCGCACTACACTGTTAAAGTGTTATTACTCCACTTTCAACATCCTATGGAATCCTAGGGTTTGCAGTTTAGGGAGGGGCCTTTAGAATTCTCAGCCCGAGAGCTCTTTGGCCTCCTCAGGAAACTACAAACCCCAGAATTCCACAGGATGTTAAAAGTGGAATAATAGCACTATAATAGTGTAGTGCAGAAATGGCCCAAGTCTGAATCCTTGCTCAGCCGTGAAAAGAAACTGGATGAACTTGGGCACGTCACACTCTCTCGTGCTCAAAGGAAGGCAATGTCAAGCCTCCTCTGGGGGAAAAAAAAACTTGCCAAAAACTTATGAGGATCAGCTTAAGGAATTGGGGAAGTTTAGCATGGAGAAGAGAAGGTTTAAGAGGGGACGTGAGAGCAAGTTTAAGTATTTGAAGGGATGTCATCTGGAGGATGGAGCCAGCCTCTTTTCTGCTGCTCAGGAGACTAGGATACTATGGAGGGAAGGAAGAAATCAGGAAGAGATCCCATATAAGCTTTATGGGAAATGTGGGAGATGTCCCGAGGGTAAGAACTGTTCAACAGTAGAATACGCTGCTGCCTCAAGGAGTGTGATGGAGTCTCCTTCTTTAGAGGTTTTTGGGCAGAGGCTGGGTGGCAGAAAATAGGCTTGCCCCATCTTCAACATGACATCCCTTCAAATATTTAAACATGGCTATCATGTCCCCTCTTCACCTTCTCTTCTGCAGGTTAAACCCACCCAGCCCCCTCAGCTGCTCCTCAGAGGGCTTCATGGTTTCCAGGTCTTCGAACATTTTGGTTGCCCTCCTCTGGACACATTTAAATTGACTTTGACTCATGTCGACACTAAGAGATCTCCAAGTCAGCCTATCATCAACATCCCTGCTTAGGCCCCACGGACTCAGTTGTTGACGCTGGAGTCAACACATAAATATTTGAAGGGATGTCATGTCGAGGAGGGAGAGGGCTTGTTTTCTGCTGCTCCAGAGACCAAGACAAGGAGCAATGGATTCCAGCTGCAGGAAAGGAGATTCCACCTGAGCCTCAGGAAGAACTCCCTGATGGTCAGAGCTCTCCAGCAGTGGAATATGCAGCTGCCTCCATGGAATGTGGTGGAGTCTCCTCCTTCTTTGGAGGTTTTTAAGCCGAGGCTGGATGGCCATCTGTTGGGAATGCTTTGATGGGTGTTCCTGCATAGCAGGGGGTTGGACTAGATGGCCCCTGGGGTCTCTTCCTAATCTAGGATTCTATGATTCTATCAGTAAACTCCATTGGTTCAGTGACTCTGCTGTAGTGAGCACTACCAATAGGACTGAAGCCAATACAAAATAGCAGCACTTGTGGAATTCTGCTTAGGCCAAGATAAATTGAATATACCTGCTACACAACCCCCCTCCAATACAATTGTAGGTGGAATTCTATAGGTTTTTGTTAATCACTATGAAATCAACTTCAGCTTATGGCAGCCCTATGAAAGGGAGACCTCCAGGTCACCTTAGCCTCAACCGCATGGCTCAGGTCTTGCAGACTCAGGGCAGCTGTGCCTTCCTTGATTGAGGCCATTTCCACACGAGTCTGTTATAGTGCGATGATTCCACTTTCAACATCCTATGGAATCCTGGGATTCCATAAGATGTTGAAAGTGGAACAGCAGCACTATCACAGACTCATGCGGAAATGGCTTAAGTCTCCCCATCTATAATGCAGTCTTCCTCTTCTCCTACTGTCTTCTACCTTCTCAAGCATTATTGTCTTCTCCAGTGAGTCCTGTCTTCTCATGATATGACCAAAGTACGACAACCTCAGCTTAGTCATCTCGACTTCTAGGGAGAGTTCAGGCTTGATTTCCTCTGGGGCCCATGGCTTTATCTTTTTGGAATCCCAGGCTATCCACAGAACTCTCCTCCAGAACCACACCTCAAAACTGTGCTCCAGATTTACACTAAGCAAGCAGAACAGGCAATCTAAGCCAAAGACCCTGCAACGGAAGATGGTTCTGAAGGAGCCATGATTCTTTCACTGGAAGGCAATGAAACCAATGGCCCCGCGCCTCAGACATAAAAGGGGCCACGTGGGGATGGCAACGCGCCCTGCACTACAAGACAGTCCTCTGTTGGAGAAGTCTATCTGGTCCCACTCTGGTTCAAAGACAAAGATCCTTCGGAGGGAGAGGAGGCATCTTGACATGGCCCATCATCCACAGATAGTACCAGACAGAGTCACGGATACACAGTTAGGCTAGCTTCCCTACCAGAGCAGGGTGCTATGGATTTCTATTTTAGATTAGAGATGCTGCTTCCAAATTTGGGACAAGGAGAGGGGGCAGAGTCTGGTCCAATAAACCCTATTTCCTCCCTCCCAAATGGGGGAAAAAATGGCACACTTTTTGAGACAATTTTTCACCCTCAAACTGTGCCAAACAGTCCCCGAAGTGCAAGCAAACATGGTAGGTTGCATTTATGTTCTCTCTCTGGAGCCCCAAACACCCCATAAAAAGTGAGAATATGTCCAAAAATGGTGACGGGAAGTGACATGATGTTACTTCTGGTGTGCCTAGATACCTCGGTGCAGCCTGGGGAGGGGGGCAAGAATGGGGCGAGAACCTGGCCTCACCACCCAGCCAGTTGCCTAATCTATTAACAGTATTATATATAAATTAGCATATGCATATTTTATGGACGTGTCTGTCCTCTTTTTTTGTAGCAAGGTGGATGTGGCCACTCGATAAATGCACATCAACGAACCATATTAGGTTTCTGTTGCAACTTGAGCCTT
This sequence comes from Ctenosaura bakeri, assembly GCA_948474755.1. Classification (NCBI taxonomy): domain Eukaryota; kingdom Metazoa; phylum Chordata; class Lepidosauria; order Squamata; family Iguanidae; genus Ctenosaura; species Ctenosaura bakeri. Next base: position 472,747 of record CAOLHI010001080.1, read on the forward strand.
TTCCTTCTGGAGCAGAACACCCAAAAATATCACCTTGCAACTTCAAGTCATTTCTGTGCGTGGGGTATGCCCTGGACATTGACTTTATGGAGACACAGGCCTTGTCTACCCAGCTTGTGACCTATAAATGTAATCAATGCATGGCCCATTTATTCCTCTCCTCATCCATTCCTCACTGCCCCCTCCACCCCCAAACAGACAAAAAGCTGGGATGACAGAATGGCTGCAGAAAACAGGCCAGTCCATCCCCTACATGACATCCCTTCAAATATTTTAAATATGGCTCTCATGTCTCCTCTTAACCTTCTCTTCTCCAGGATAAACTTCCCCAGCAACGTAATCTGATCCTCAGAGGGCTTCACAGTGTCCAAGCCTGCTACTATTTCAGCCACCCTCCTCTGGACATGGTCCAGCTCGCCCATATCCTTCCTAACGGTGGTGCCCAGAACTGGAGACAGGATTATCCCAGGTGGGCTCTGATCAAAGAGGAACAGAGCAGTGGTACTATTTGGAATAGGTTCTTCCTACACCAGCCTACCCAGGCTCTGAGATCTTGTGGGGAGGCCCTCTTCTCTGTCCCTCCACCCTCATGGCCGTGGCAACAGGGGGCACAGGGGGCTTGAGCCCTCCCAGGACTCATGGATTCAAGCTGCAGGAAAGGAGATTCCACCTGAACCTCAGGAAGAACTACCTGACAGTCAGGGCTGTCCAGCAGTGGAATCTGCTGCCTGGGAGTGTAGTGGAGTCTCCTTCCTTGGAGGTTTTTAAGCAGAGGTTGGATGGCCATCTGTCCAACGGAGTGCTTTGAGGGTGTTCCTGCATGGCAGGGGGTTGGACTAGATGGCCCCTGGGGTCTCTTCCAACTCTACATTTCTATGATTCTATGATTCTATGACTAACTTAGGAGGGGCTGAGCCTCCCCCAGAAATGATTTGGCAAAATTAGATTGCAGAGACTGCCAGGTAGTCGATCCCGCTTAGGCAGCATCAATCAAATATGTACGTAATGATCAAGAAATATTAAGACAACTGTTGTCATGGAGCCTTTGTAAGAATAATAGAGGCTGCCTGTTCCAGCCTGTGCACACTTACTTGGGAGTAAGCTACTCAGAAGGCAAGGAAGGGGGTTTTTAAGGACACACTGTGCTTGTATGTATTTTATAATATTCAAGGATGTTTCAGTGACAATGGGTGGAAAAATCTGCCTTCTCCCCAGTTCCAGGGTCTCTGGAGACCCCTCCAGGGTTGACTGTATGCGTGGGTTTGCTGGGTTCAACACTGCTTTTTAGCACAAGGGTGGCCCAGGACAATCCACGTGTAACTCTGAATGCAAACATTTAAGTTATGCAACTCCGGTGTCAGATCTTGCTCCATGTACTCATTGCTGCCTCTCTCCTGGACTGGACTATCTTAAAAACCTCAAGAGCCCTGTGGGCCAGACTGACTTCTGTGTTCAACTTTCTCAGTGTATTCTGCCTTTTTCACGGAATTGGGATTCGATGCGGCTCGTAGCAATTTTTTTTAAAAGAAAAGATCCAGATAAAACAAAGATACGGAAGTTGTAAGGGTAAAACACAATTATTAAGACTATTATATTAAAACAATAATTATGGTTACATGCAGGCACCCTCTTATTAAAGCACTACTGAGTTAAAAGGCAGTTTAAAAGCACGTCTGTAGAAAAGCACATTAGCAGTCCATGTAAAGTCTCTTCCTCAGCAGCCAGTCAGCTGCCAAAAGTCTAGCGGAGTAGAAAGGTCTTTGCCTCCTGGTGGAAGCCTCAAGCGTAAATGGAGCAAGATGGAGGCCCTAGATCCCACACTGGAGTTGCATAGCATAAATGTTTGCATTCAGAGTTACGCGTGGATTGTCCTGGGCCACCCTTGTGCTAAAAGGCAATGCTGAACCCACCAAACGCATACCCCCAAATCTGCATGTGTAATCTGCAGTCTGAATGCACCCTCCAAATCTGCATGCGCAATGTGTAATCTATGCAATGTGTAATCTAGTGCATTTGCCATGGCACTGAATGTGCAATTGTACTTCTGCAACTCTGAGCTAAATGCAGACGTCACACACCAGACAAAAATGTCCAACTGCTTTTATATGGGAACATCATACCAGAGTCAGGGTCATCTGTGCCATATTACTTCTATGCACAGTTTTGAAGGCTGGGCAATAAAGAAGTCTGACAGGGCGGTTTCCGCACTACACTCTTATAGCGCGATTATTCCACTTTCAACATCCTATGGAATCCTGGGGTTTGCAGTTTCAGGAAGGGCTGGCTGGCCCCTCCTCAAATTGCAAACCCCAGGATTCCATAGGATGTTGAAAGTGGAATAATCGCGCTATAAGAGTGTAGTGCGAAAATGGCCAGGAAGAAGATTAACTGATACAGCAGATACAGCAGGCTGCCAAAAGTGGGGAAAATCAAAAGGTTCCAAGGCAAATTAGGCCTGAACTCTTTTAAAAAGGCAAAACTAAACTAAACTAAAGCTACCAGACCTTGGACACATCATGATATCACTCATCAGAAAAGACAGTAATGCTCGGTGAGGCGGGAGACCACTTTATGGGTGGAGAAGGATCAAGGAAGCCACGGCTCCCACCCAGACTTTGCAGCACCTGAGCCTGTGGATGGCCAGGGATCTTGAGGGTCTCCCTTTCAGAGGGTCACCGCAAATTGAAGTTGACTGGACGGCAAACAACAACAACAAGAACTGCAGATCAAGCCTGGGCTCTCATAAAAGCCCAGAAGACCAAACTGACGCGGTCACATTTTGGACACATCATGAAATGACCTGACTCGTTAGAAAAGACAATGATGCTGGGAAAAGTGGAGGGCAGAGGGGGGAAAGGAGGCTGTATTTCAGGTGGATGGACTCTGGGTTTAGCCTGGAGAAGGGAAGGTGAACACGGGACAGGACAGCCATGTTTAAAGATGGGAAAGGATTACATGTGGAGGATGGAGCACGCTTGTCTCCTGCTGCTCCAAAGACTAAAGCCATTTCCGCACGACACTCTTATAGCGCGATGATTCCACTTTCAACCTCCTATGGAATCCTGGGGTTTGCAGTTCCGGGAGGGGCCGGCCTCTATAGAGGTGGAAGGGACCTCAAAGGACATCTGGCCGGCCCCTCCCGAAACTGCAAACCCCAGGATTCCATAGGAGGTTGAAAGTGGAATCACCGCGCTATAAGAGTGTCGTGCAGAAATGTTCTAAGACACAATAGAGCAAACTTCAAACTATGGGAAAAGAGATTTCATCTAAATATTAGAAAGAACTTCACGACAGTAAGAGCGTGGCAGAAGGGGACTGGACTGGATGGCCCCTGTGGTCTCTTCCAGCTCTATGATTCCACCTGGGAGACTGAGTCTGAAAGACCTGATCAAGGCAGCGGATGGTTGGGGATCTTGGAAATCAGTCCGAGGGTCACCACAAGAAGAAGCCAACTTAGCAGCAAACAACAATCAAAAGGACACCAACAGGGCTCTTCTTTTAGCGACGTGGTTCCAGGCGACATTGCACGAAACCCAGCTCTGCTAGAGGAACCTGCAGCAGCCATTTCTCCTGCTCCCGCTGTACCGTCACCACCCACGAAAAATCCGCCGCTCCTCCAGTCCTGCCAATCCTTGAAAGAGGAGGTGTCAAACTTCCTGCGGCTCCCATCTGCCTCTCCCTCTGCGTCCTTCCTCAGCCTGAGCCTGGAGAAGCTGGGCTCTGTCCAGCGGGGCAGCCCCTTCTCCATCAGGAGGCCGCCTGCAACAGCCATCTTGGGACAGATGGTTGCTAATCAGTTACACCGTGTAACCAATTTGCTTCCTGATTTTGAGAGGTTTGTGCCAGGCCTTGGGATGCTGTGCCAGGCCAAACTGGAACTCGGTGCTCATTCATGAAGCTGCACCAAAGAGGACACAAACATGTTGCAGAAGTAGAAAGATCTCTGGGAGATTTGGTGGCACCCACCTAACCCCCAGTGAAATCAAGAGCATCATTGTCTTTATTTATACCCTGCTTTGTTCCCAAATTGAGACACAAGGAATAAGCCCATGGCCACATCTGCACAGGGAAAAAAAATGGATTCTGTACAAAGAATAGGAGTCTGGTGTCCAGATCGAGGGAGGCACTGGTACCACTCTACTCTGCTTTGGTTAGACCTCATCTTGAATACTGTGTCCAGTTCTGGGCACCCCAATTCAAGAAGGATATTGACAAGCTGGAGCAAGTCCAGAGGAGGGCGACCAAAATGGTGAGAGGCCTGGAAGCCTATGAGGATAGACTTAGAGAGCTGGGTATGTTTAGTCTGCAGAAGAGAAGGTTAAGAGGGGACATGAGAGCCATGTTTAAATATTTGAAGGGATGCCACGTAGAGGAAGGAGAGGGCTTGTTTTCTGCTGCTCCAGGGACCAGGACAAGGAGCAATGGATTCAAACTGCAGGAAAGGAGATTCCACCCAAACCTCAGGAAGAACTTCCTGGCAGTCAGGGCTGTCTGGCAGTGGAATCTGCTGCCTCGGAGTGTGGTGGAGTCTCCTTCCTTGGAGGTGTTTAAGCAGAGGTTGGATGTCCGTCTGTCAGGAGTGCTTTGAGGGTGTTCCTGCATGGCAGGGGGTTGGACTGGATGGCCCCCGGGGTCTCTTCCAACTCTACATTTCTATGATTCTATGATTCTATGAAAAGGTAAATTCTGCAACCAAGATAAAGACTAAGGATATTTCTACACTACACTGTTATAATGCCATTATTCCACTTTCAACCTCCTGTGGAATGCTGGGATTTGCAGTTTAGGGAGGGCCCTTTAGAATTCTCAGCCAGGGAGCTTTTGGGCTTCAGGAAACTGCAAACCCTAGAATTCTACAGGAGGTTGAAAGTGGAGTAAGACCACTATAAAAGTGTAAGGCGGAAATGGCCTAAGTTCTGCAACCTTTATCTATTATGCAAATCAGGTAGACGTTTGTGACTCATCCAGCCCTGCTCACTCTGTTGCATAAGTTACGCTGGCTTGGTCATCAATGGAAGGAGAAACGGGGCAATGCAGGCTGCCGAAGCTGCACCTCCAGCGCCTGGGTGTCTTTTTTGGGAGCTAGCTTGGTAGCCTTTGCAGTTTCCTTGGGAATTCGCCCCACACTTTCACACAGGCATTGTTTGCCTCCATGAGGGCTAGAAGCTTGCTTTGTTGTGTAGCTACACAATAGGATTCCAGTGATGTTCAGTTTTGTGCTTACTTTTGCACACTGAGGTCCTCCAAGACTACAGCCTGTGCCAAGAAAGACACACGCATGCATACACACACAACACAGCCTGCCTAGCAAGACCTCTGGATGCCTAGCAACTGCGGGCAGCCGGACTCCCCTTGAGCCTGGGAAAAAGTCAGAATTAAGTAAAGAAAAGTGCATGACTCTAAATAAAGGATTTGGGTTTGGATAGAAATGAGGAATCCTTGCTGAAACAAAGGTTGAGGGCAGCTCAGGCAGTTATTGCGTATGGTTGGAAAAATGAAGGAAAATGGAAGGTGGATAGAGGGCAATATTATATGTTGGGCTATATATGTTTCATTTTATATTAAAAAGAAGAATGGGGTATATGGGTCAGTCGAATCAAGGTGACTGGCTAAGGAAGTGGAACAAATTAATAGAAACGATTAAAGAAAGGAGGGGGTACAAAATTATAAACTATACAGCTAATACGATTCTCCACATTAAAGGAAAGGGGGTTTAAAGAAACATTGACTTTGTTCCCTGGGGAAGTGGAGGACGGAGGGAGGGAGGGAAGAGTTAGGACAATATTATATTTATTGGGAAAATTAATTTGTTGGTTTTGGATGGAGCACTGATTGTTTTGTATTAATTGTTGGAATAATTTTTTTTTTGTATGTGTATCAGTGTCAAAAGAAATAAAAATAATAGTTGAAAAAAACACCTTCCCTTGAGCCTTGGACACACTTCTAACCACACTGGGGTGCAGAATCAACTAAGGGAGAAGGAGAGCAGCCACAAACATCTCCTCACGCACCCCCAAATAATTCTCCTTCCACCGGGTTATTTTTCCAACGTGATATTCCTGCTTTCCTATTTCAAAAGGCATGTAGGAAGCCAGGCAGAAAATGCCATCTTGCTCATTTCGAGATGCTCAGATGTTAATATCAGCCATCCCATAGACGGCAAAGCGGGTCTCAGAGGCCTTGCGAGAGGAGAGCGGCATCTTTGCCTCTGGCCAGTGTGAAATTAAAGGTTTCAATCTGCCGTCTCTTTCGCTATCTCCTCCTCCGCCCCTCCCTCCGCCTCCACCACCGCTGCCAAACACGCTCCCTCTCCCCCTCTGTGCACTTTTGGAACTCAAGTAGGAACACTTAACTTTCAAAATGGCTCTTGTCGGTCAACCAGAGGAGAACTCTAGCCACGGGGCTCCCGCGCAGGAGGGGGACCAAAACAAAGGAAGTCGCCACACACGAATCAGATGACTTTGGTTCACTGAGGTCGGACTGGTCTGATGATGCTCGTAAGCTTAGCCGTGCATCCCAGGCAGAGCTGGAGAAAGGCTGTTTGGTCTGATGATGCGCTTAGGCTTAGCCGTGCATCCCAGGCAGAGTTTGGGAAAGGCTGTTTGGTCTGATGATGCTCTTAGGCTTAGCTGTGCATCCCAGGCAGAGCTTGGAAAAGGCTGTTTGGTCCGAATATGCTCGTAAGCTTAGCCGTGCATCCCAGGCAGAGTTTGGGAAAGTGTGTTTGGTCCGAATATGCTCGTAAGCTTAGCCGTGCATCCCAGGCAGAGCTGGGGAAAGGCTGTTTGGTCTGATGATGCCCTTAAGCTTAGCCGTGCATCCCAAGCAGAGTTTGGGAAAGGCTGTTTGATCTGATGATGCTCTTAGGCTTAGCCATGCATCCCAAGCAGAGCTTGGAAAAGGCTGTTTGGTTTGAAGATGCTCGTAAGCTTAGCCGTGCATCCCAGGCAGAGCTGGAGAAAGGCTGTTTGGTCTGATGATGCTCTTAGGCTTAGCCGTGCATCCTGGGCAGAGCTTGCGAAAGGCTGTTTGGTCTAAAGATGCTCGTGAGCTTAGCCGTGCATCCCAGGCAGAGCTGGGGAAAGGCTGTTTGGTCTGAAGATGCTCTTAAGCTTAGCCGTGCATCCCAAGCAGAGTTTGGGAAAGGCTGTTTGTCTGATGATGCTCTTAGGCTTAGCCGTGCATCCCAGGCAGAGCTTGGGAAAGGCTGTTTGGTTCGAAGATGCTCATAAGCTTAGCCGTGCATCCCAGGCAGAGCTTGGGAAAGATTGTTTGGTCTGATGATGCTCTTAGGCTTAGCCGTGCATTCCAGGTAGAGCTTGGGAAAGGCTGTTTGATCTGATGATGCTCTTAAGCTTAGCCGTGCACCCCAGGCAGAGCTTGGGGAAAGGTGCTTTTCTGGGACTCCAGTTCCTAAGGCTGGGAGCTCAGGAGCATCCCAGGACCTCAGTTCAGGGCCAAAACCTGAGCCTTGGGGTCATGTTTCTGGGAATGAATGACATAGGGGCTGGGGGCTGGGGAGGTTGGAAGGGACGGTCCCAGTGAGGTCACGGGGAAGGGGTCCTAATGATGTCATCAGAGACAGTGCCAGCACTATCACAGGGGGCAGCTGCAGTGATGTCATTAAGTATGAGATATTGAACTTCAAGCAGTGGCTCACAGCATGTCATTCATATAATAATATCCAATTTAACATTGTTCTCCAACCGGGGAACGTTTTGCTGAGCTACGCTTTGAATAGTCTATATAGGAAGAAGAAGTATATATGTGTATAATGTATAAATCATATTTCTACAGTGGTACCTCCACTTTTGCCAGGGTTCTGGGAGCAGAACCCTTGCAAAAGTGGAAAATCACAAATAACTCCCACGACCCCTCACCATTCCCTTCTAGGGCTCCCCCCTCCCATTCCTGTGCCTTTTGCACACTGGGACCGGATGCAAAGCAATGCATGGGGGGGGGCAGTCAAGAGAGAAGGAGGAAAACACATGCACTTGCCTTCCTTCTCCATACTGGCCAAAACGTGATTGAACGGGAGCGGGAGAATGAGAGCGGAAAAAAGGCATGCGTGCACCCTGCGAATAATCACATTTGCAAAGGTCAAACACATGAATGCGGAAGGAAGACTGTACGTATTTTTCCATGCCCTCCACTATCCTGATTCGGCAGGGACAGCCCTGGCTACTCCTCTTCTATCCCACTTTTTCAGCTGCTTTTCAAATGTCCCAGTTTCTCTCTCCTTGTCTTTCTTTCCTGCTTTGTCCTCAGCTGACCTCAGTTTCTGCAAACCGAGTTCAAAGTGCAAAAGGGGTTTGCATTCAGTTAACTCAGCAGAAAGGAGAAGAGAGGAGGGGGCCAAATCTTGCTTTTTCCAATGGGATCATTTAGGTTTTCCTCATCAGGCTTTCCTGAGCACAGTACATAGATTCCAGGGTTTCTCTACTTATAATATAGTTTTGTATGTTTTCCTCAACAATAAACTTTATCCTTTTGCTGCCCGGCTGCACCGGTCAGCCACATGTGTCTTGGGGGGCATGTCTTTCATGAGCCACCATGGTGTAGAGATTTGAGTGCTGAACTAGCACTCCAGAAGACAAGCGTTCAAATTCTTGCTCATTTCTGCAAAATGACCAGGGAACCTTGGGGAAATCACACTCTCTCACCCAAAGGAGAAGGCAATGGTAAACCCCCTGTGAAAAAATCTTGCTGGGAAAACCTCATGACAGGTTTGCCTAAGGTTGCCATAAGTCAGAATTGACCTGACAACAACTACGGACCTTTCAAGGCAGCACTCTCACCCTAAGATTCCTCCCCATCGCCCTCAGGGCCAGAGAAGAGGGCCCACCCCACCAGGCCCACCCTGCCAGTTTCCAGAATCCCCCCCCCCAGCACGGTTATGAGTCTTTCCAGCTCATACAAACAACTGTGGGAGCCGAAGGGAACAAGAGAGAGGTTAACAGCTGCATTGCACAACCTGGGCTATGTGTGTGTGTCCCTTGCAATGATCCAGAGGATCCGGGAGTGACTCCCTTGGATAGGGGGCAGGGGCAACTTGGCAGGAGACCCTCTCCAGTTGCTTTCTGGACCATCCGGCCATCCTAAACCGACGACAGGGATGCCTTCCAGAGGCAGAGACAATTGGAGACAAACAGGAGGAGATTGTTCAGCTACCCAGAGCACAGAAGTTGCTTACCGTTGCACTAAATGTCATCTCCTTTGCCAATTCTGCGGATGAATTATTGGACTGTTAACTGATTGTTCTAGGGGTTGGTTGTTTGCCTAGTTTTGTTAACCATTTAGCATTAGATTGACATAACTTTGTGGGAGGCTTTTAAACAAGGTTGGACGCTGGTCTTTCAGGAATGCTTAGCTGTAGATTCTTGCACCAACATCGGGGGGTTGGACTGGGCGGCCCTCGGGGTGCCTTCCAGATCCATGCTTCAATTTAAAAAAGAGGCACTCATAGAACACGTCCCTGTCCGAGAGAGCATGGCGGGGGAAGGAGGAGGAGGAGGAGGAGATTGTGCTAAAATCAGGTGGAAACAAGGTGAGATCCTGGCTCTCGTTAATCTACTTAAGTTCTGGATCTTTGATTCTATGAGATTTCACTTTAAGACACCAGCAGTTCCTAACCTTGGTCTGTGGACCTTAGGGGGAGGCTGCAATGTCCTTATGGGGGGTGCACAAAACCTTTAAGAAATGCGATGGTATTTTAGTTAAAATAGACAAAGAAAGAAAGTGAAGTGTTTTGTTTTCTTTTTTCCCTTTTCTCTCCAAATCTGAAGACTCCCAATGAGCAACGTTAAATAAATATTTAAGACACTTTAGGATTTTAAATCTTGGGGGTCCGTAGCAAGAAAAAAATATTTAAAGGGCATCTTTAGGAAAGGAAAGGTTAAGAACCACTGCCCTACACATTGCTGAAGACCCCTGGGATTATTCTTCCCTGGTGGTCTCCCATCCAAGGCCTGACCCTGCTTAGCTTCCAAAATCAGACCCGATTGAGCGTGTTTGGGGGGGACATGGTGGAACTAGAAATAGCCCCAAACGGTACACTTTGGTGATCTTGGGTCCAGCAGATCCAGCCCCCTGCCCTGCTGTGGTTCTGTTGAGAAACTGGTCAGGAAGTAGTCCTCCCCTGCCATGCCCCCCCCCTGCATCAGGAAAAGGTTGTGGAAAACTCTCTTATCCTGCAGGAAAGAGGAGGTTAAATCAAGAGGCTCTGCTCAGTTGGGGGAGATATCCTAGAACCACAGAATCCTAGAGTTAGAAGAGACTCCCAGAGCCATCCAGTCCAACCCCCTTTTGCCATGCTAGAAGACACAGTCGAAGACTTCCCTTGGACAGATGGCCATCCAGCCTCTGTTTAAAAACCTCCAAAGGAGAAATTCCACCACACTCCATTGAGGCAGCAGAGTATTCCATTCTTGAACTGCTCTTACCCTCAGGAGGTTCCTCCAAACCGTTAGACGGAATCTCTTTTTTTGAAGCCATTGTTCCGTGTCCTAGTTTCTAGAGCAGCAGAAAATGAGCTTGCTCCACACTCCATATGACATTCTTTCAAATATTTAACCATGGCTGTCATGTCAGCCTTCTCTTCATTAGGCTAAACAACACTCAGGCTCAGCTGCTCCTCCTAGGACTTGGTTTCCAGAAATTTGACCATCTTGGTTGCCCTCCTCTGGATACATTCCAGCTTGCCAATATCCTTCTCAAACTGTGGTGCCCAGAACTGGACACAGGATTCCTCCAGGTGGGGTCTGACGGAACTAGAATAGAGTAGGACTACAATTTCCCTGAGCCTGGGGCCCTTTCACACTGCAAACCTGTAGCGCAATGGTTCTACCTTGACTGCCATGGCTTTATCATCCAATGGAGTCCTGGGATTTGCAGTTTGCAGAGGGAGTACTTAGAATTCTCAGCCAGGCAGCTCAAAGGCCTCACCAAACTACAAAGCCCAGGATGTCAAAGGATGTTGCCATGGTAGCTGGAATACAGAACTATCATTGTGTAATGTGAAAGCTTTCCAAGACATGTTGATGGAGCATAGAATTGCAATGGGTTTGGGGGGTTTTCTGGGGAGGTTGGGGGGAGGTTGCATGTTTTTTGTATTTTTGCCATTGCCTCACCCCAGTCCTGGCAGGCAGCCACCAAAAGGTACGAAAGAGGCTTCTCCTTTAAGGCCTGAGCTGATCTCTTAGAGATGAACTCCTTTCCAATTGCATTTTTGGATCTGATTTTTGATCCCCTGCCTCCCTCGGGCCCTATCCATCAAAGCCAGCTGCCTCTGCTTCTGCATTGAGACGAAGGTGCAGCAGGATTCTTTCTGGCTTTGAGCGCTCCCGTTTTTTGCTTTGGAAATGTCCGGTTAACGGAGGCCTTCTTCAGACGGTTGCACACCGTTGCTCACGTGCTGGCGGTTGGGCCGACTGGCTCGCTGGCATCCCGTGGAGAGATGGCACAGGAGGAATGTCTTTCCTTATGCATCTCTCAACTCAGGGGGCTAATATTCCTTGGAACCAGTTATTTGAAGGACCATATCTCCCTTTATGAGCCCAGCAGAGCCCCAAGATCATCCAGAGAGGCCCTTCTCTCTGGCCATTTCCGCACTAGGCTGTTATAGCGCGATGGTTCCACTTTCAACCTCCTATGGAATCCTGGGGTTTGCAGTTTCGGGAGGGGCCGGGATGTTGAAAGTGGAACCATCGTGCTATAACAGCCTAGTGCGGAAGTGGCTGCAGTCCCACCACCCTCTCATTTGTGCATTTGGTGGGAATAAGGGAGACGGGGCCTTTTCGGTGGCTGCTCCCAGACATGGGAACTCCCTCCCTTACAAGGCCAAGAGGGGCCCATCCTTGTTGTCCTCCTGATGATGGCAGATGGAAGCATTTTTGTGCCATCAGGCTTTCAAATATTAACTAGCTTTGGGTTTTTAATGCTGTGCCACTCTGTTGTTAAGGTTTGGATAGTCTTTTAATGCATTTTGATATTTGTAAGGTGCAATGTTCTAACTTCATAAATTCTTGAATTGTTTTATAAAACCTGTGTATTTATACTTTTAGGTATGTTTATACTGTTTTTAATTTAACGTTGTTAGCCACCTTGAGTCCCATTATCTGAGAAATGGAGGATATATATGACTAATAATATTAATATGAATGATAGGTATTGCAAAGACTTCCAAAAATTCTAAAAAATATGGGAAAAGCAAAACTAGAAGTAGCTGGCTTTCAAAACTTTTGCTTCAGTATATACATATATATATATATATGCATATCTGTATGTATGTATATATGTGTGTGTGTATATATATATATATGTGTGTGCGTGTGTGTGTGTATAAAAATGTGCAGCAGTGCAAGAGAGCCCTGCTAACCGTCTCAAAGAGGCTCTGTTGTTACTAAAGCTCTCCAAAGAGGCTGTGCAATATTTTTGGTGCAGAGAACAAGGAGCAAAGCCGATCTGAGGGCCACAAAGGCAGCTCTCCACGGCCACCCTTTGCCTCTCTCCGTCCCAGAGACAACGTTCTCCAAGATGTGCCTTGGAAAAGGCATTTTTGGATGGACTGCAACTCCCAGAATCCTTCAGTCATTGAGATTCTGGGCATTATAGTCCTCTTCCCCCAAAACAATTGTTTGAAAATATTTGAAACTGTTCAACTGGCTTTAAGCTACCTTCTTTTAATTTACTACATGGTTTAGTATGTTTTTTTTTTAGTCCACTTCAACCATTTTTTCCTGTTTGCAATTGTTTTCAATTAGGCAGTTTATTGTAAACCTTTCCGCGACCTTTAGAAAGAGGGGACAACGTGACTATTTTAATCAATCGGTCACTCAACAATTTTTCCAAGCAATGCCTCTCCTTTCTCGCGTTCTTTCCTTCTACTGTGCCTGTCAGAAAAACAATCCCCAAAATACTTTGGTTGGCAGTAATATATGTTGCTGTCAGTGGCGCAGGCACTTGACATCCAGAGCACATCGTGATTTGATACCCCTCCTCCTCTACACGACAAAATTATTTTCAGTAATAATAATTCCTCCAGCAATGTAAGACCAGCCAAACATGGGCCATTTCCGCACTAGACGGTTATAGTGCTATTATTCCACTTTCAACATCCTATGGAATCCTGGGGTTTGCAGTTGAGGGAGGGGCCTTTGAGGATGGTCCTTGAGGATGGCCTTTGAGACCCCTCCCTAAATTGCAAACCCCAGGATTCCATAGGATGTTGAAAGGGGAATAACAGCACTATAACAGTCTAGTGTGGAAATGGCCATGGAGCACAACTACAAGGAAATACCAATGGCACTTAGACTGTTTCGGTACTAGACCGTTACAGCGCTATTATTCCACTTTCAACATCCTGTGGAATCCTGGGATCTGTAGTTTAGGGAGGGGCATTTAGGATTCTCAGCCAGAGAGCTCTTTGGCCTCAGGAAACTACAAACCCCAGAATTCCAGAGGATGTTGAAAGTGGAATAACAGCACTACAACAGTGTAGTGTGGAAATTACCGCCCCCGCATCTCACTCCACGCAGGCCACAAGGTAAGGCATGGCTGGAACAGCTTGAATCTCCCCTATCCAGAAATGAGAAATCCGAAAACCTTCAAAGACCAAAACCTTTTGGCATCCAGCCGCCCGCTTCCAGCAGCTGCAGCGTTGCGGCTCATTCATCTTTCAGATCTGGGGAGGGCAAGAGCCACTCCCTCAAAGGCAGGAGCAGGCAACTGGCAGCAAGAAAGGAGAGATGGAGAATTTGTGCCATGATGGGTGTGTGTGGATTTGCTGTGAGCATCACGTGTGGCTTCCTGCCATTTCCACAGATGCTCGGTCTCTCTCCGGCCTCACATCTTATACACAACACAAGTAGCGAAAGAATGAGACGCAAGGCTATTCCCAAAGGGTGCTGTATTCCAAAATGCCCCCCAAAATCTGAAATAACAGAACCCTTCTGGTCCCAAGTGTTTTGGACAAGGAAGGCTCAATCTGATGTGCAGAAGGTTGCGCACAAAGCCATGGAAGAGGTTGGAGACAGTTTTCAACTCTGCCGTTGTGAGAGGAAGGTCTTTGCAGAGAGAGTGGGAACAAAAGATGCCGGTGCTTTGAAAAGGCTGTTGGGAGCACCAAGGCATCCCCTTACTGCCTGCACTCAGGGCAGATGGCTCCCACCTTCCCGCCCTTGGTATTCCACTGGGAAGACACCTTTAGCTTATGGCAACCCCACAAACGAGAGACCCCCATGAGCCCCCGTCACCATTTGCTCTGCTCTGGTCTTGCAAACTCAGGGCGACAGTGTTGGGAATAAGAGTTTCCCAGGGTGTCAGCCCTATTGGGAAATTCTGCAGAAGCTAAAACTGTAAGGACTCAGTGTCCTTTTTCGCAGGGTTGCCGAAGAAGCATGTCTACATTTGTGTATGGCTTTTCTGATCTCACACTGACTGAAGAAACAAAACAAATGCAGGCAGCTTCAGCTTACAAACTTAGAAAAGTTTACTAAGGGCTTCTATATTTACATAGGTATTGGGGAGCCTACAGCCTAACTAGCTAAGGAATAGCCAGTTCGTTCTTAACTCACCATCTTGTGATGGAGATGCGAAGCAGGGTCGGAGAGGAAGCAAAAAAATGGAGAAGAGGGAGAGAAGAGGGGGGTCTCTTTCTTTTGTAAGACCGATGACCCAAGCAACTGTCCTGGGTCACATGACCTGATCGCCTGAGCACCAAAGGTATTTATGGTCATGCAATCAAAGGACCGAAAAGCAAATGGTGGAGCTTTGGCATGCAAGGGAGAAAGGAAGCCCTGTGCTAGCTGTGCCCACTTGCTCTAAGAACAAAGGGGGTGGGGGGAGAGAATGCTGATCTTTTTCCAACAGGCATCTGTAGCTTCCTTGATGAAGCCCACCCACCTTCCTAAAGGGGTCTTCTTCTTTTCCTACTGCCTTCCAGTTTACCAGCCCATTGCCATTTATTCCGAAGAATCTTGTTGTCTTATCCTGTGTCCAAAGTACAACAGTCTCCGCTTAGTCATCCTGGCTCTAGTGAGAGTTCAGGCTTGATTTGTTCTTTGTTGTGGTGGTTGTGCACCTCCACGTCATTTCCAATTTACAGTGACCCTAAGGCGAATCCATCATGGGGTTTTCTGGGACGGAGATATCTGGATATGTGACGCATCCAAGGTCACCCAGGAGGTTTCCATGACCAAACAGGGAATCAAACCCTGGGTCATGGTAGTCTAACACTCAAACCACAACACCAGCCTGGCTCACTGATTTGCTGCAGGACCCATTCATTTGTCATTTTTCGC
The DNA here is from genome assembly GCA_948474755.1 of Ctenosaura bakeri. Lineage (NCBI taxonomy): Eukaryota > Metazoa > Chordata > Lepidosauria > Squamata > Iguanidae > Ctenosaura > Ctenosaura bakeri. Next base: position 488,046 of record CAOLHI010001080.1, read on the forward strand.
AGTCCAGGGTATCCATAGAATTCTCCTCCAGCACCCCACTTCAAATGACTCATAGAATCATAGAAATTCAGAGTTGGAAGAGACCCCGGGGGCCATCCAGTCCAACCCCCTGCCATGCAGGAACACCCTCAAAGCACTCCCTGTGACAGATGGCCATCCAGCCTCTGCTTAAAAACCTCCAAGGAAGGAGCCTCCACCACACTCCATGGAGGCAGCAGCAGATTCCACTGCTGGACAGCCCTGACTGTCAGGAAGTTCTTCCTGAGGTTCAGGTGGAATCTCCTCTCCTGCAGCTTGAATCCATTGCTCTTGTCCTGGTCTCTGGAGCAGCAGAAAACAAGCCCACTCCCTCCTCTACATGGCATCCCTTCAAATATTTAAACATGGCTCTCATGTCCCCTCTTAACCTCCTCTTCTGCAGACTAAACATCCCCAGCTCTCTAAGTCTATCCTCAGAGGGCTTCATGGCTTCCAGGCCTCTCACCATTTTGGTCGCCCTCCTCTGGACTTGCTCCAGCTTGTCTCGATTTTCTTCCTTTCTTTGCTTTCCAGCTTTCGCCACCATGCCCTAAAACTGGAAATACTATAGCCTGTGTGATTCTGATTTTAGCATTTAATGATATACAATCACACTTGAGGATCTTATCTATCTTATCTATCTTCACGGCTGCCCTTCCAAGTCCCAGCCTTCTTCTGATTTCTTGACGGCTGTCTCCATTTTGATTAACGACGGAGCCAAGGCGCAGGAAATCTTTTAACTATTCCAAAGACTTCATTATGCACTTCAGAGCTTTCACATCCAACACACTGAAACTGAAAATGCTATGACACAGACGACTCTGACGATCCAATGATTCAACACAATGTTTGCAGCTTAAAAAGGAGAACGGGGCAGTCTTAGCAGCACCTTTAAGATTAATGGAATCATTTTTTCACGAGCTTTTATCATGAGCACACTTAAATAAATCAGTCCTAAAGCTGCTGCTCGAGTCTTCCTTTCTCACCTCCGTTTTTCCTTTTTTATGCTGTGACAGATTGGCACGGCTATCCCTTTGAAAACTAACACAATGACTAGTAACGTATCGGTGGACAATTTCAACCCTGCACCTCCACCCCTGCAAGATACGCATAACCGATCCTTCCTTCGCAGCCCCTAGATCTCCTTTTTTCTTCTTCTCTAGCTTGACAGGGACACATGCCATCCTCTTTGCTTGCTGAGTTAAACTCACACGCTGTTCCCTGTTTGGATTTTCTCCCATGATCAAGAGTGGAGGCTTGCTGGTTCTTCTCAAGGCAGCGTGGGCTGCGGGCCGTAAGGCCTCTCCCCAGGAGAGCTGGATTTTCTAGACCTCAAAGCAGCTTATTTGCTCTCATCTAAACTCTTTTAAATGCCTGCCTCTGGTTTGGAAACTATGAACGGTGGAACTTGGTTAAAAGGCATTGGTTGGACACATTCTGCTCCAGTCTTTTACCTCGGTATAAACCTAGAACGCAGTCCACAGCTTTGGAGCAAGAGATGGAGGACACCAGCTTTTGCTATGGGTTGAGTATTAATCGGAAATCTGGAATGCTCAAGAATCTAACATTTTTGAAAAGCAGGACCCAGTTTTCTTCCTGTAGGGAACACGGGGGAATTATGGAGACTTGCTTAGGATCAGGCACACTGATTGCAAGGCCTCTCAGTTGGCTCGGTGCCTTTTTCCCCCTTCTCAGCTTGCTTTGCAAGCAGCACATACGTGCTCCTTGCAAAGCGATCTGAGAAGGGGAAAAAAGGCACCGAGCCAACTGAGAGACCTTGCAAAAAGCGCATGCGTTTGCACACAGTCCCAAGCATTCATTCCCTATAGGAAGGAGGGACAAGAAAGAGAACTGACCTAACAGCAGACCCCACCTCAAAAGAACTGTGTATAATCTCATCATGTCCATGCAAATGTTCCAAAACTTGAAAAAAGTCCCAAATCCATAACACCTCTGGTCCCCAACATTTTGCATCAGGGATATGCCACCACAACTCCTAGGACAGCCCAACCACCTTGTTTAAAAGTGTTCTGCTTCGCTGCCTTACCCCAGCACCAAGCTGGAATATGGACATTTGGGGGTAACAGCTTGGGGAGGTTACTTTTTGGGACTACAACTCCCCGAATCCCCTGACTTGTGCTTTGCTAGCATTATTCTCTGGTCTCTCACCTCGGTGTCAATCTGGGATGTGGAGATTTTGAAGTGAGAGCTTGGGACAGTTACCTTTGGGGGATTACAACTCCCCAAATTCCCCACCATGACGGCCAGGGAATTCTAGAAGCTGTGATTTTTTAAAAAGGGAATGTTCTAAGGCCCAATTTTTTTGGGGGGTGTGTGGATTTGCTGCTCCCACATCCTCCCTCTTGGCAAGAGCTCCTCGCTACGCTCTCTCCCTCTTCCTCATGCCTTATTTATTATCCCCCCTGTCCCCACACACATCATTTGTAGCTGCTCTGTTCAACCCACTCAAACCACCTGAGTGAACACGTATTCATTTGCTCTGGATTAGTCATGACAGTGATTTAATTTCAAGAGTGGCTGTGATGTCTGCTACTGCGTTTGCTACTGCCACGCTGCTAAACTGTAGGCAGAGCCCACGAATGGGGTGTCCACCCCGCAGGGCCAGGACGGGTTGAAGCTCCCACACGCTCCGCTCTGGAAACAAAGCACTGAACCCCGGAGAAGCAGCCGCAACAGGGGCTCTGCGCCTCCTCCGCCAGTCTCCACTCCTCCCAACACCTCCAGCCATCTCCCCCACTCACAAAAGACCTGCCTTCCCACCACAGGCTTCCATGAATGGGTACAAGCCACGCACGTTCCTCTGGCAGATTTCCACATGGGCCATTTCCACCCTACGCTGTGTGACAGTGCTTGTCGTGCTTGCAGTTCACTGAGGTCAAACAGCCTCTGGCTGAGAAGTCTCAAGGTCTCTCCCTAAACTGCAGACCCCAGGATTCCATAGGATGATGAAAGTGGAATAAAAGCACCATAACAGTGTAGTGCAGAAATGACCACAGTCAGGGAACCTCACATGAGCAAAACCGAAGCAGGCTCATCACAACCACAGTCTGGAAGGATCATACAGGGGAAGGGGACCCCAAGGGCCATCTAGTCCAGCCCCTTTTCTACCAGCACAGGGACGTCAGAGCTGAAGCATCCCTTAGAAGTGGCCATCCAACCAGGATCAGTGCCTTCCACAATCAAATAGCTCTTAGGATCTAGAGGTTCTTCCTAATGTTTAGTGCAACTTCTGTGAGTTTGGGGGTGCAATGAACCCCTCCCCGAGACTTCAGAATGCTGCCTCCATCCTGCTTATCTGGACTTGAGAAGTGGAGTGGAAACTGTTGCTCCAAAGACTAGGACACAATGGACCAGTGGCTTCAAACTACAGACGGCCATCTGTCAAAGGGAGTGCTTGAATTGTGTCTGCCTGCACGGCAGAGGGGGTTGGACTGGGTGGCCCTTGGGGGTCTCTTCCAACTTTAGGATTCTATGATTTGATGAAATATTTGAAAATATGTCATATGGAAGATGGAGCAAGCTTGTTCTCTGCTGCTCCAGAGAGCAAGACATGGAGCAATGGCTTGGAACTTCAGGAAAAGAGATTCCACCGAAACCTTAGGAAGAACTTCCTGGTGGTAAGAGCAGCTGGACAGTGGAATCTGCTGCTGCCTCCATGGAGGGTGGTGGAGTCTCCTCCTTCTTTGGAGGTTTTCAAACAGAGGCTGGATGGCCATCTATGAAAGGGAAGGCTTGGATGGTGTCTTCCTCCATGGCAGAAGGCCTCTTCCAACTCAAGGTTCCATGATAAGCCTACAGATCTAGTTGTCCACAGAACTCCCAAATTCTCAGCATGCTCACCCTTCCTGAGCCACTGTTCTGCATTTGGTTCCAGTTGCTGCCTCTCAGGGCCTCTGGGGGAAAAACAGATCCCCTCACAAATGTCATGTCTTCCTTCTCCTGGGCAATCTGTTTTTCATGGCAATGCATTTCAGTGTGTTTCGCACCCAGCCCGGCACTCTCACCTGTCTTTCTCAATGACGTCTGGCACTTTTGCTGCCTCTGCCCAACCCAGCTGTGCTGACAGCCAGGGAAAGTTACTCTTTAGGGACCACAAGTCTGAGAGACCCTCCAGCCAACATGAACTGTGGTCATGTTGCTCTAATTCAAATAATTAACTTCTCCAAACTGTGGCTTTCCAAAAATCATCTTCATTTGTTTAGCAAACTGCACTTCCCTGAAAAGAACACCTCCGTGCATCCCCTGAAATCAGTGCAAGGAAGAACAGGCCCGGTGGGGGAGTGAGGTTGCCTCCTGCCTTGCTTTGTGACTCCCCACTAGCCCCTGCTTTCTTCTAGTCCACCTCCTTGGAAGGGTCTGAAGTGGTAGCGATAATTTCACTGTCCTGGGTGCAACTGGGTGCTTCTGTCACTCGTGGGGACAGCAGAATTATCCTTGTTCTTCAAGGAACATGCCTGGGGTAACTCTGTAGGATGCCGGTTGGGAAACACATGGCCGAAACAGTAAGACAGAGAGAAAAGGTGAACAAAATGAAATTCAACAGAGAGAAATGTAAGGTCCTACACTTAGGCAGAAATAATGGAATACAGAAATATAGGATGGGGGACACGTGGCTGGATAGCAGTACGTGTGAAAGGGATCTAGGAGTCTTCATAGACCACAAGCTGAACATGAGTCAGCAGTGTGATGCGGCAGCCAAGAAAGCCAATGCAATTCTCGGCTGCATCAATAAATAGGAGTATGGTGTCTAGATCGAGGGAGGTACTGGTACCACTCTACTCTGCTTTGGTTAGACCCCATCTTGAATACTGTGTCCAGTTCTGGGCACCCCAATTCAAGAAGGATATTGACAAGCTGGAGCAAGTCCAGAGGAGGGCGACCCAAATGGTGAGAGGCCTGGAAGCCACGCCCTATGAGGATAGACTTAGGGAGCTGGGTATGTTTAGTCTGCAGAAGAGGAGGTTAAGAGGGGACATGATAGCCATGTTTAAATATTTGAAGGGATGCCACGTAGAGGAGGGAGAAGGCTTGTTTCCTGCTGCTCCAGAGACCAGGACAAGGAGCAATGGATTCAAGCTGCAGGAAAGGAGATTCCACCTGAACCTCAGGAAGAACTTCCTGACAGTCAGGGCTGTCCGGCAGTGGAATCTGCTGCCTCCATGGAGTGTGGTGGAGTCTCCTTCCTTGGAGGTTTTGAAGCAGAGGCTGGATGGCCATCTGTCAAAGGGAGTGCTTTGAGGGTGTTCCTGCATGGCAGGGGGTTGGACTGGATGGCCCCTGGGGTCTCTTCCAACTCTACATTTCTATGATTCTATGATTCTATGATTCTATGATTTGGGAGCAGGCAGTGCTGCTAACTGTTTATGACTAAGGGAAGAAGGCCGATCGCTTGGTGCTTCAATATTCAGTGCTCTCTTTGATTTAATACTCACCAAATGCCAAAGTTAATGGGCCAAAGAGAACCCGCATATAAGATCTCAGCCCTTCCCACGCACTTGGATAAGGAACACATTGCTCTGCTCCATTTCTATGAATCAAATTCCACTCCCCATCTTTGCAATCAATCAATCAATCAATCAATCAATCAATCAAATGCAACCTTGGAGATAATTAATCGCTTGCTTGCTTGATTAATTAATTAATTATACTTATATCCCACTATTCTCTCAGTATGGGACCCAAAGCAGCTTACAGAGAAGGGCAACAAGGATGACAAGAGGTACAGAGAACAAACCATAGGTGGAAAGGTTGAAGGAGCCGGGCATATTCAGCTTGGGGTGGTGAGAAATGATGGGGTGACATGATGCCCCTCTTTATATACCTCCAGGGCTGTCCCAGAGAGGAGTGGGCAGTCCTGGTCTCTGGTGCCCCGGAGAGTAGGACCAGGACTAATCATTTTAACTTACAGGAAGGAAGACTATAATTGAACAATAGAAGGAACATCTTGAGCGTGAGAGTAGTTTGGCAACAGAATCAATTGACCAGAGAGGTGGTGATGGGGTCTCCTTCTCTGAGGGTTGTCCAAAAGATGCTGGAGAGCCCCTTGCTGCTGTGGAGGCTCTAGCAGGAGATCCAGCATGGAGCAGGGGGGTGGACCTGATGGTCTCAAGGGGACCCCTTCCAATCCCACAACTCTGCAATCCCGCAGTATAAATTGAACCAAAAAGCAAACATACAGGTATAATCAGAGCACCCACCACTGTATGGCATGCACTGCCAGGGGGTAAAATTAGGTGGCCTATGGGGTTCCTTCCAACTCTTATGAGTCAGTGACTGTCCTCAGGAAAATGATGTTTCTGGGCCTCCTTCCCCCGACATCCCCCAGTGCTTCTACCCTGATCCAAATGGCAGCCTCCATGATTGCTACCGGCACCTTAAAAATGGCAGGAGGTGAGGATCCCGGCTTTGCCACATCCTGCCTGGCTTGGATAACAGTACATGTGAAAGGGATCTAGGAGTCTTGCTAGATCACAAGCTGAACATGAGTCAGCAGTGTGATGCAGCAGCTAAGAAAGCCAACACAATTTTTGGTTGCATCAATAGGAGCGTGGTGTCTAGATTGAAGAAGGTAATAGCACCTCTCTATTCTATTCTGCTTTGGTTAGACCTCGTTTGGAATACTGTGTCCAGTTCCTCAGTTCAAAAAGGATATCGACAAGCTGGAACATGTCCAGAGGAGGGCGACTAAAACAGTGGAGGGTCTGGAAGCCATGAAGCCCTATGAGGAGTGGCTTAGGGAGCTGGGGATGTTCAGTCTGCAGAAGAGAAGGTTAAGAGGGGACATGATAGTCCTGTTTAAATATTTGAAGGGATGACATGTAGAGGAAGGAGCGGGCTTGTTTTCTGCTGCTCCAGAGACTAGGACAAGGAGCAATGGATGCAAGAAAAGAGCAATGGAATCAACTTGCAAGAAAAGTGATTCCACCTGAACCTCAGGAAGAACTTCCTGACAGTCAGAGCTGTCCGGCAGAGGAATATGCGGCTGCCTCCATGGAGTGTGGTGGAGTCTGCTTCTTCTTTGGATGTTTTTAAGCAAAGGCTGGATGGCCATCTGTCAAGGGAGTGCTTTGACTGTGTTTTCCTGCACAGCAGAAGGGGGTTGGACTGGATGGCCCCTGGGGTCTCTTCCAACTCTATGGTTCTATGATTCTAAGTCCCTCAGCGCCAGCGGTAGCACCTTTCCGGCCCCCTGAGGCCGCCTGCCTAACCCTCACCTGCCCACCTGGCACCTTTCCCTTCCACCCCAGTCAAGAAGATGTCTCTGTAAGCCCATATATCAGGGTGTGGACCTCCAAGGGAACTCTGGGTCATGCCTGTGCCCCTCTGAGCCTCAGAGTCAAGCGGTTCCAAGGACAGCGGTGCTCCGGCCTGCTTTAAGAGCTGTCCTTCCGCTTGTATCCAGCACGATCTTCCTTCTCCTCCTCCGTCATCTCCATTTCTGCCTCACCGCTTTCCAGGATCCAGCCTCCGATCTCGCTCTCAGTGTGACCTACATTCGGTGTTCCTAGACAGGGGCCGTGCAATCATTCGGCTGTCACCAGGGTGCCAGCAGTGGCGTCGTGCAAGGACTGGAGCAGCGAGCAGGGGGATTTGTCTGCTTGGCAAAAGTAGCTTTGTGTGCGTCTGGGCCTCTGTGTACACACACAGATGCAACAGCCAGTGTGCAACGGCCACATCTCTGGGGATGGCAGAAGCCTGGCTGAAGGAGCACTGCCAGTTATTGAATGACAGAATCACAGAATCTTAGAGCTGGAAGGGACTGCAAAGGCCATCCAGTCCAGTCTCCTCTGCCATGCAGGAAGAGACAACTCAAAGATGGCCATCCAACCTCCATTTAAAGACCTCCAAAGGTGGAGATTCCTCCATCCTTTTCAAACAGCCATTACAGTCAAGAAGTTCCTCCTAATGGATGGAATCTCTTTTGTTGTCCTTTGAATCCACTGATTTGTGTTCCAGTCTCTGGAGTAGCAGAAAATGAACTTGCTCCAGCTTCCACATCCCATATTTCAAAGGTAGCTGAATCATATTAGCCATCTCCATCATTTCTTCTCCAGGCTAAACATACCCAGTTCCCTAAGTCATTCCTCATAAGGCTTCGTTATGTGCAGCAAAAGCAAAGAGGTGTAGGTTGCATGCATCGATTCAGGTTAACTACTAATCCATAGGGCCTACATGCACCAAAGCACCAAATCCCACCTAATCTTGGAAACTAAGCAGGTTCAGCCATGGTTAGTACTTCGATGGGAGACTGCCAATGAATCCAGCTGCTGTAGACTCTATTTCAGAGGAAGGAACTGGCAAAACCACCTCTGAGGATTTCTTGCCTAGGAAATTCATAGAATCACCAGAAAAGAACAGGTGATTTGAAGACACACATGCACATAAGGCAACAGATCCCATCTGATCTTGGAAGCTAAGCAAGGTCATCCCTGATTGGTCCTGGGATGGGAGACCTGCAATGAATCCCAGGTGCTGTAGGCTCTGTTCCAGAGGAAGGTACTGGTAAAACCATCTCTGGGGATTCCTTGTCTTAGAAAACACACACGCGCGCACGCACACACACACATTTATGATTTGAAATCTAAATACCTTGAAGGGACCAGACCCCATCTGATCTCAGACACTAAGCAGGGTCAGCCCTGGTTAGTACTTGGATGGGAGACCACCAACAAATACCAGGTGCTGTAGGCTCTGTTTCAGAGGAAGGAACTGGCAAAACCACATCTGAGGATTCCTGGCCTAAGAAAACCCCATGAAATTTATGGGGTCACCATAAGCTGACACGGGACCTGTGACCACAGACACACACACACACCAGTGGTTGGTTCTATTCGTGTCATCACTGGTCCATGTCAGGGCCTCAGCTTGGGCCCCACAGAGGAAAATCAGGAATGCCACCAAATAGTTGCAGTGCATTTTCACATGCATCAAATGTATATTTTTCTAAATGCCTTTCTATGTGCTTTGACTTGTATTTGTTCTCATTTACGTGAGCTCCACATGTCACAGTCTGGGGCAGAAGGGGGTAAGAGGGACAGAAGCAAACAAGAGAAGCACATAAAAGTCTGGGATGGACCTAAAGGCTACGGAAGTGGCTTTTGCTGTACCAGAGCAGAAGGTGAGCCAGTCCTAGGCCATTTCCGCACTACACTCTTATAGCGCGATGATTCCACTTTCAACCTCCTATGGAATCCTGGGCCGGCCGGCCCCTCCCGGAACTGCAAACCCCAGGATTCCATAGGAGGTTGAAAGTGGAATCATCACGCTATAAGAGTGTAGTGTGGAAATAGTCTCCTGCTTCCCACAGAGGACAGCCAAGGGTTTCTGGCAAGCCCACCAGCTGGGCAGAAAGTGAACAGCCTCTCTCTTCTCCTCTCCATCACCTAACTGCTTGTGCACAGGTATACTGCCTCGGAGCATGGAAGTTTTGTTTGGCTGTCTCACCAGCAGTGCTTTTTTTGGACTATACTTTCCAGAACCCTGTGGCCAGGGTGGGATTCTGGGAGCTGTGGTCCAGAAACGAAGCTTTTCAGCGATCGCCCCTTGCTACACAGACTCTTCTTCCCAGCATTCTATGCAACCCTTTCTCCCGTGCACAGCAACAAGTGCGCAAGCCCATGGGTGGAACAGGTTCCAAGAGCTCAGGAGGAACTACCTGCCCAAGCCAGTGGGGGAAATGCCCTCTTGGGTCCCGGAGCCTGTGAGACTGGACCGAACATTCTTTCCCCACCTGATTTATGGCAGGCGGACCCTGGGGTGCAATCTTTAGATGACACTCTCCTAATCTAATTCAATTGCATTTTAACGTTAAGCTTTTCTGTATGTTTTGATTATTTCTTCTAATTTGTAAACCACTCTGAATCTGAGTGTGCAAGGAGAAGGTGAGATATAAAACAAAGATTACGACAAGAAGAAGAGTACATAATAACACAACATTCCACCCCACCCTCACTAGTGGCAGTGCATGGGTTGGGAGGATGCCCGCCCCGGACACTCCAACACGGCACCTAAAGAGTTTCACAACTACCTCCACTCACGCTCCAACACAACAGCCACAATCCACACGTCCAAGATGCAGCTGCAGGCCAGTGCCTCTCACTGGGACCTCTGCGCCACCAGCAACCACAAACACAACACCCTCAAATCATACTCTCCAACTTGTCTGATTTGGCAGGGGCATCCCCAATCAATTCTCTGTCCTCCCATTTTTTCACCGCCTTTTAAAAAGTCCCAGTTTCTCTGGTCTCCTCCTATTTCCCTCTTTGGTCTTCAGTTTTCCTCGGTTGCTGCAAACTGAATTCAAAGTGCAAAAAGAGGCTTGTGCTCCATCAGCTTAGTGGGGAGGGGAGAAGGGGGCAGAATCCTGCCCTTCCCTGTAAACTCAGGCAAAAGCGAACTGCAGCAGCCTCTCCCAGCTTGTCTGTTCTTGCTCATTAATAATTTCTGCCACGCATTGGTGTTGCCGTGCCACATGTTTTCATCTGTCAAATGCCGGAGGGACTGCCATTCCAAGGGTCAGGGCAGAGCTCAACAGCCCACGCCGCTCTCTTCCCCTTCCCTTACATTATTCCCCACAGCCCCATGTGCTGTGATTCCTCTGCCTCGAGCGAAGAGGCTTCCTGATGTCGCATCCGGTCAGCCGTTGTGGCAAACAGGATGTTGGAGCACAGAGGCCTGTTTTGCTCATTTGTGGCTGCTTCCCCACATCAGCCCTGTTTCTCACCCGCCTGCCCCCTACAGTGGCTGGAGAGGGGGGCACAGGGCTCAGGAAAGAGCACAACAGCATTGGGGAGAGGGGTCTACTCGAGAGGCAGTTGCGGGAGAGCCTCCCCACACCTCCAGCCTGCAGTGTTTTGCTGAGCAAACACACAGGATGCCAATTCTGTTACGGTGGCAACTCATACCAACTCAGAGAAACCTGATTTCTTGCAGGCTTGGATACCTGGGCAGCAACCATCCAGGAACCCCCTTGCTCTCACCCCATGGCAAAAGAAAGCCAAAATCCCCCCATGCCCAGCAGACACACAACATATCCAGATTGTAAGAGGAGAGGCTTTTGGGCTGAGCTTTCCACATTGGCTGGCCTAGATGGCAGGTATACGGAGTCTAACTGGCACAGTTTGGACTTGGGCAAGGGGATCTCTCTCTTCCCACATCCCCCCCCCCAGAGATGCTAAGGGACGCTGTTGTTCCACCACTTGCAGGGCTTCTGTCTCTTGGCACTGAGACGAAGCACCAAGACCCTGCCTTTCACTGAAACGGCAGGAAGAAGAGGAAAAGGAAGGTGGAAAAACGTTTCAGGAAAGAGCAGCTTGGCGTCCGGAAGAGTCACCCGGCACCCAAACTGTCAACAACAGCAACTCGGTCTCCCCTTTCCCAGCCTTGCCTGACCCCTTCTCCCGACCAGCAACTGATGAATTTTGGAGCGGCATGGAGCCATAACAGTTGAAGAGGCACCCGAGGGCCACAACAGGGCAGCATGAGCACATCTCTGGTCACCACAGGAACCCACAGCATAATGTAGTCAAAGGACTATAGGCCCAAGAAAAGAGGTGCATGCCCGCTCAGGGATCAGTTCCACACTAATTCTCATGGGTATGCTGCCAACTCTACTTTCTCCCCCAAGCTCAACTTTCTTGGTGTTAAGGAAAGGGGGAGGAGTGTCCCCCACCCACCCCCAAAATTCTCATTGCAAGACCAGAAGTTGTCACGTAGCTCCAAAACCACCACCACCAGCGACCACCTTGGCCTCCATTTTTCCGTCAATACATCAGCCTTCTTCCATTACTTGTTCTGACCAGCAAGCAGTGAGATCCTGCCAATTAGGACAAGGAATGGCAGTAGGTTTGCTGTTGTTCTGTGCCTGAAAATTGGCTCTCACCAATGCTGTCCCTCTCCGACGTGTTTCCTGCCAAAATTTATTCAGATCTTCCTTTGCTGTGGCCTTCCTCTGAGGCTGAGAGAGTGTGACTTGCCTAAGGTCCCCCCCCCCTCAGTGGGTTTCCAGGGCCAAGCAGGGATTTCAGCCCAGGTCTCTGGAGTTTTAATCCAACAAACAAACTGCAACAACATCCTGGGTCCAATATGGCAACCCTGTCCTAGGTTTCCTTGGCAAGATCTTTTTTTCTTTTTCTTTTGGCAGACGAGGTTCAACAGCATTGCCTCCCTCTGAGGCTGAGAGAGTGTGAACCTCCAGCTGGGACTGGACTACAAATCCCAAAAACCAAGCCAGAAGAAGCAAGCCACTGATGAGGTGAAACAGGCGTGGTCTCTCACCGCTGTCTTTTCTGAATGAAGGATTTCGGATTCTTTGCTATTTGTCAGCTAATAATATCCGTTTCGAGGTCCCTCTCATCACCTTCCGGCTGCCAGGTCTCCCAACTAAAGATCAACAGTACAGGTCCAAAAACATCATCCAATTCCCCTTTTGTTACGATGATGATTCTGCTTTTGGCTCTAATGGCACCACGCCCAGATATCAGTTCAGCCTGTCCCATCAAGACTTGACACCCTGACCACTAGGTGACCCCCTTCCCTGCCTAAAAATTCCCCTCCTTGGCCCAAAGCCCTCCCCAAAACCATGCCTTTTTTTCCCCACTTGTTGCAAGCCCTTACACACAAAAATACACATGAATACACACGCTCTCTTCCTCCCTGCCTGGCTGGCAGGCGAACGACAAATCTCTCCACCTTTTGCTCTCCTCCCTCCATTTCCAGCTCTCCTTAAAACAAGAAGAGCAAAACTGGAAGGCAGCAGAATAAATGTAGAGAAATCAGAAGACCAGCAGAGGCAGAAAGGAAACCTCTGGGAAGCCAGGCCCTTGGAAGGAAAAGAGCTGGCCTTATTTATTGACGGTGTATTTTCATTTCATAGAACCACAGAGCTGGAAGGGACCCCCAGGGCCAGCCAATCCAACCCCTTTCTGCCGTGCAGGAAGACACAATTAAAACACTCCCTTTGACAGTTGGCCACCGAGCCTCTCTTTAAAAATCTCTAAAGGAGGAGGAGACTCCACCATACTCCCAGGTCTGCTATCAAACTGCTCTTACCATCAGTTCTTCCTAATGTTTAGGTGGAACCTCTTTTCCTGTAGTTTGAAGCCATTGCTCCGTGTCCTGGTCTCTGGAGCAGCAGAAAACAAGTTTGCTCCATCCTCCATAGGACATCCCTTCAAATATTTAAACATGGCTATCATGTCCCCTCTTAACCTTCTCTTCTCCAGGCTAAACATGCCCAGCTTCCTCAGCGGGCTTCATGGTTTCTAAGGCTTTGATCATTTTGGTTGCCCTCCCCTGGACATGTTCCAGCTTATACCCCTAGAGTCACTGCTTCTCTACTTGTTCATTTCCGGCACCTCCTTCTGCTACCTGTTTGTTCCACTTCCTGCACCCACTTTTGGAAAGCGGGTGTAAGGACAGTGCAGCATTAAGATTATATGAGCTGAAATGTGGGTGATTATTTCATTATTGTATTATCATAATATTCCTGGTCCACTTTACAGGGTGTCTGTACGAAACCACAGGAAAAGGAGGAGACGGGTCTCCAAGTGCTCCGTAGATGGACGTTATTGATTATTTGCAACAAGCCTTCAGATAATCAATAAAGACCATCTACAGAGCCCTTGGAGACTTTCTCCCCTTTTTCCCTGTGGATTCTGTTCCGTGCTCTTCAGCATTTGTCTTCTGCCTGTAAGAAACCCCAGGAAAATGAGAAGTGATCATCTTAGGGAATCCTGGCATTTGTCATTTTGCGTGGTACTTAGAATTTGAAGCCAAAGAACCGTAATGCTTTAGCAGAGGGAACTGTGTGCTTGAGAGCTCTAAGTACTCCTCACCAGCATAAAAATCCCAGAATTCCATAGGACGGAGCAGTGCCAGTTAAAGGGGTATCAAAGTGCTATAGCTGTGATGAGCGGATATATCCCTGGCCTGTTTTGCAGGGTTGCTGTTAATAAGCCCCAGGATAATGTTAGCAAAGGGGTCTGAACACTAGAAACACGGTACACCCACAGTCAGGATTAATTCTTAATTCTCACAGCACCACTTCTGCTCTCTCTTCCCCTGGCTCAGCTTTCTTGGAGTAAAAAGAGAAAATGTTCACCCCCGCACACTACCCTACACAACACACAACTCCCACATGCCTGAGAGTGTTCCAAGTGGTGTAAAGCTGCCCCATCCAATCAACCTAATAGACACGTGCTAGCCCATAATTTTACTTCCCCAGAACCTGAATCTACCTGGCTAACACCAGCCTCAAAAAGGAAAGGATCACCTCTAACAATGTTTGTGCTCCCTCCCCTTGTACATCGTGCTCAACCACAGCCTTTGGTAAATGTCCCAGGGAAGAGAAGCCCCCTGATACCCCTTGTTGGGGTCTCCGTAGATCACAAAGTTAAAAATGAGCCAAGAATGTAATGCAGCAGCACAAAAAGCCAATACAATTCCCAGCTGCATTAACAGGATTAGCGTATTCAGATAGAGGGAGTCACAGTGCCATATATTCCATCTTTTCTGTCACACTGGTGGCTAGGGCCTGAACCAACAGGTTCAAATTACAAGGACGGAGATGCCAATTAGGACCACGGAACAGTCTGCCTTGGGTGGTGACTCTTTTCCTTCAGAAGTCTTTAAACAGAGGTTGGATGGGCACCTCTCACAAATGCTGCACTTTTGGATTCCCGAATGGCAGGGGGTTGGACTAGATGGCCTCTGAGGTCCCTTCCAAATCTGTCATTCTATGGATTCCTGTTTGTCTGGGTTGGCCTCCCCCGGCACACCAGCCCCCACTCCTCCTGCCCAGAGGGAGACATCAAAGGGATAACCCCTCACCCTTTTTCCATCCCCTTGGAGGTTTTTAAGCAGAGGCTTGATGGTCATCTGTCGGGAGTGCTTTGAGGGTGTTCCTGCATGGCAGAAGGGGGTTGGACTGGATGGCCCCTGGGGTCTCTTCCAACTCTACATTTCTATGATTCTATGATTCTATGAATAGTGACTCTTCTTCCTAGCAGTGGCGGCCAAGAAGCTCTGAGGACAGGGTAAGTCATGGGTTGGTGAGGGGGGCAGAACCAGGGGCAAGGACTGGGTAAGCTGGGAGGTATCTTGGTCCAGGAAGAGGCTTTCTGGATGCCAGGGGCACCTGGTGGATTCCAGGGCAGAGGGAGGGCGATCCAGGACAATCCACTCAAGGTTTCCATTCGAACCCCACAGCAGCTCTCCAAGGTTCTGAACCCAAGTGCCGAAAGATAATTCAGCACCTTGGAGAGGTCCTTCAGCGAAGGGAATAAAAGGGTGTCGCCCATTCCGCCAATAGGGCCTTTTCCGCACTACACTTTTATAGTGCTGTTATTCCACTTTCAACACCCTATGGAGTCCTGGGGCTTGCAGTTTAGGGAGGGGGCAAACCCCAGGACTCCATAGGATGTTGAAAGTGGAATAATCGCACTATAAGAGTGTGGTGAGGAGATGGCCTTAGTTGACATGGGGATCTTCCGCCTCCTTGGGTGGACAAGAGGGTTTTCTGGGGACACTCGGGGAAGGCTGGGGAGCTGTCAGCAGCAGCATGTGGGGAGGAAATTCTGGGGTCTCTCTGTGCCCCCCAGAAAAACAGATCTGCCCTGTTCTTCAAACAGACCAGGCAACTCACTTACACACACACACACACACAGAGGAGTTTTTGCATCTCCAAGCAGGCAATAAATACCGGCTTGCAATGGGTCGGGACTTTTATACCAGAGACGGCTGCTCCCAGAAACCCTCACCACGGCCTGGGTGGGGGCTGTTGGGAGTTGCAGTCCTGCAAGTTCTGGAGAAAGGCCTCCCTCTGCCCCTCCGACACAGGGCTTCCTCTGCTTGGATGTGCTCTGGGATAGCCATTTCATGCTCCGAGCCCTTCCTCCTGGATTTCAAGCCAATTAGAGGCCGAGCGAGGGGGGGCTGGAAGGGGAGCACACCGAGCCCATAGAGACCTCCATCCCAACCCGTTTTGGGACTTCATGCTCTGGCATCTTCCCCCCACCCCACAGCAAAGGTTCTCCCCCTAGAGGTCTCTCCCACCCTGCATAGCCATGGGTTGCTCCAAAAAAAGATCTCTGCATTCCCATCTTGGTGGTACAGTGAGCATTGGCGGGGGGGGGGTAAGCACAGATCTCACCCTCCAAAACACACACACACAGAGGCCTGGGTGCCCCCCCTGCTCCCTCCAGAACCTCAATTAGGGGTGTCAAGACCCTCAGGGTGGGGACCCGGCTTCTGGCATGCCGGCACTTGTGGGGGTTGCCTCTGAGATCCCTAGAGAGCCAACAGGGGCCCCCACACATCTCCATTTCAGCCCCACTGTGGGGGCAAGAGTGCCCCCAGCCTGGCAGGGAGTTCAAAATCTCCACGGAGAAAGGGGACACAGCTCAACACGGGACCCTCAGAAAGGGGGGCAGGCAAGTCCTCCCCCCACGGAAGAGGGGCACCACAGCAGCCCCACGCGAGACAGGTGCATCGCCCGCCCGTCGCCCTCAAAATCCACACCAGAGGAGGAAGGACATCCAAAAGTTCCCACCGAAGAGGGTCTGCCACGCAAGGGGCCCTTCCTCGCCCCCCGAAAGAGAGCCCCACGACAGGCGGGGTGATGTAGCCCCCAAACACAGACGCCCCCCTCTGCCCGCCCCCGGCACTGAAGGGCCGGCCAAGAGAGCGCCCCCCATGCCGCTCCTCCCTCCAGGACCCCCGGACGCCTCACAAGACGGACCTCTCCGGAATCCTCCGAAAGACCCCGAGACGTCCAGCCCCCCAACAGCCCCAGCCAGCCAGGCAGGGGGAGATTCCATACGGCGAGCCCCTCCCCACAAAAAAATCCACACGGAGACACGCCGATCCCCCTGGCCCCCCTAATCCACCTTGATGGGACCGGGAGGCGGCCCTCCCCCCTCCTCCCCGGCCTCGGGAGGGCGAAGGGGCGCCCCCTCGGCCCTCCTCCCCGCATCGTTGCTGCTGGGGGGGGGCAATCCGCCGGCCAAGGGGGCACCGCCCCCTCCCTCGCCAGGGGAGCAGCGCGACCCCCCCGCCGGGGGTCTCCCCGATCCCAGCCCGGCAGAGACCGCAGTTGCCGTAAAAGTTTGGCCAGCGCCTATTCCACAGGCGTCGCGCGGGGGAGCGCGCGTGTGTGTCGGGGGGGGGTCCTCGCGCGGCCCCCTCCCCGTCCCCCCTCCCTCCCTCCTCCCTCCCCCTCCCTCCCCGGGACTGACCGTTTGCTGGAGGTCCGGGATGCCGATGCGGACGACCAGGGCGTTGGGGCCGGGGGCCACCGACTCGTCCATCCGCCCCGGCGGTGGTGAGGCCCCCTCCCGCGGGTCGCGCCGGCGGCTGCTGCTGCTGCTGCGGCTGCTGCGGGGGCCGGCGGGGGCGGCAGGGGCGGCGGGGGCGGCGGCGGCTCCGGGGGTCTTGATGGTATCATACAGGGTCTCCTCCCGGAGGCTCCCGGCCGCGCTCCCGCCTCCGCCTCCCTCCTCCTCCTCCTCTTCCTCGCCGCCGCCGCCGCCGCCGCCGCCGCCGGCTTCGCCGTTGAGCACGCAGGGCGGCTGCTGCGGCTGCTGCGGCTGCTTGGGCTGCTTCTCCCGCCGCCGCCGCCGCCACCGTGGCTGCTGCTGCTGCTGCTCCTCCTCCTCCTCCTCCTCTTCTTCCTGCCGCGGCTGCCGCCCTTCCTCCTCCTCCTCCTCTTCCTCCTCCTCCTCCTCCTCCTCCTGCCTCTGCCGCCGATGCTGCTGCGGCGGCGGCTGCTGCTGCTGCTGCTTTTGCTGCTGCGGCTCCGGCGCTTCATGGTTGGCGGTGGGGCTGCCGGGGCTGCTCTCGCCGCTGCTGCTGCCGCTGGTGCCGCTGGTGCCGCTGGTGCCGCCGCCGCCGCCGCTGGACGGGCTCCGAGGCATGCTCGGGCTCTCCGCCGCCCCGCCGGAGGAGGGGGCGAGCGGGCGGGGGGGTGGGAAGCGGAGAGGGGGCCGGACGGGGGCGAGGGGCGAGGGGCGGGCGGGCGGGGGGCTAAGGGCCGGCGGGGAGCATCACACGACGACGCCCCCTGCTGGTGGGGCAGAGGAGCGCAGCCGGAGGGCGACGGCGCATGCACGCGTGCAAGAGGGACGAGGCGTGCATGCACAAAATGCACAAGACACACAATGCAACACACGAGGAAAGCACCACACCAGGTACACAAGACGGAAGACGGACAACCCGCGCGCGCACAGCACGGAGAACATACACGGGACACAGGCCCACCACATACACACACGCACGAGATATGCGCAACACGTGTAGGCAAGGAACAGAGCAAGGCGTGCATGCACGGAACACAGACACACGACGCAAAAGGCATGCACAATGCATACATAACCCCAGACACAACACACAAGCGAGGCAGCACGGAAGGAACAGAACAGGTACACACAACGTGGGACACCCACAAAACACAAATAGGCAAAAAAAGGATGCATAATTAAACACCAGGTAACATATAATATATAGGCAGTGCAATGCAACATGCATGCGCAACACAACACATGCACAAAACGCAAGGATGTGCCAGCACCAAGGGGTGAAACCCATAGGATGAGGGTATGGTGGGGAGGAGGAGGAGGAAGCCAGGTGGGGAGGGAGGAAGGGAGCAAAAAAGAAAAGAGAGAGAAAAATCATGAACATCTGGGCCTCCTGCCATGCATGCCCAGACACACACACACACACACACACACACACACACCCTTTGGTCAATAGGGGTCTTAGAGCACCCACACACATACACACACCCCCTGTGCATGTTAAAAGATGCATCCCAGGATGTCTCAGAGGAGGCTGTAAGATGCTGAGACACAGGCTGAGCAAGCCTCTGACTCTATGGCCCAGCATCCTTTGCCCCAGTAGAAGGGGGCCTGGGAGGAGGACACAGACGTGCACACACACATACAATTCCTTATTGGATCCCCTGGTACACAACACAGCAAAGTGAGAGGGTGCGTCAGGGCAAGGTTGAGTCCCAACTGGCAATAAGGCAATAAAGAAGACAAGAGTACAATCAGGCACATGTCGAGGAGGGAGTGGGCTTGTTCTCTGCTGCTCCAGAGACCAGGACAAGGAGCAATGGATTCAAGCTGCAGGAAAGGAGATTCCACCTGAATCTCAGGAAGAACTTCCTGACCGTCAGGGCTGTCCGGCCGTGGAATCTGCTGCCTCCATGGAGTGTAGTGGAGTCCCCTCCTTCTTTGGAGGTTTTTAAGCAGAGGCTGGATGGCCATCTGTCCAAGGGAGTGCTTTGAGGGTGTTCCTGCATGGCAGGGGGTTGGACTGGATGGCCCCTGGGGTCTCTTCCAACTCTACATTTCTATGATTCTATGATTCTATGAGTGCTTAACGTGGCTGCCAAGGGACCAACTTCCAGAAGACTCCCTCCCTGTATATCAAGAGGCATTGGGCTGCCAAGGCCACCTGATGCCAAAAAACAGGGGCAGAGTGAGAAATCTGGAGGCACAGGCCCTTTGCCAGAACTGTAGCCAGCACACTGACGCCCCCACTGAGAGTCCAAAGAGGCAGGCAAGCACTTTGGATCCACTTAGATCCATTGCCAGCTCCACCAGGAGCAGGTTTTTTGCAAAGGTAATGGCTCTTGCCCACTCAAGAGCAGACTGTATGAAAGAGCGTTATCTCTCTGTATGAGTCTGCCCAGGTTTTAACATCCTCAGTCCCATTGTGTTGTCCCAGGACTGCTGGGTGAGGAGGCAGGGACTTCTCTGTGGCTGCTCCCAGGTTGTGAAACTCCCTTCCGCAGGGGGATCCTTTGGCCCCCCTCTCCTGTCTCTTTTCACCAACAGGCAGGGATCACTTTCTTTAAAAAGCCCCTCAGCTTCCAACTGGTTGGGACGGAAGGGCTTATTTTTAATGGGGTATGCTGTATTTCATTGTATTATGTTTTAATATGTTTTAACTGTTTAAAATTAATATTGACAAATGGAATATCAACCGTGAATATGGTGCCTGTGCTTTGGTTAGACCCCATCTTGAATACTGTGTCCAGTTCTGGGCACCCCAATTCAAGAAGGACATGGTCAAGCTGGAGCAAGTCCAGAGGAGGGCGACCAAAATGGTGAGGGGCCTGGAAGCCATGAAGCCCTATGAGGACAGACTTAGAGAGCTGGGGATGTTTAGTCTGCAGAAGAGGAGGTTAAGAGGGGACATGAGAGCCATGTTTAAGTATTTGAAGGGATGCCACGTAGAGGAAGGAGAGGGCTTGTTTTCTGCTGCTCCAGAGACCAGGACAAGGAGCAATGGATTCAAGCTGCAGGAAAGGAGATTCCACCTGAACCTCAGGAAGAAGGGAGGCACAGGAGGGGCCGGCTGGCCCCTCCCGAAACTGCAAACCCCAGGATTCCAGAGGAGGTTGAAAGTGGAATCATCACGCTATAACAGACTAGTGCGGAAATGGCCTAGGATACTATGAGCAATGGCTGTTGGAGAAGTTCCTGATGGTAAGAACGGTTTGATAGTGGAATTATACACTTCTGCCTCCAAGGAGTGCGGTAGAGTCTCTTTCTTTGGAAGTTTCTAAAGGGAGGCTGGGTGGCCATCTGTTGGGAGTGCTTTGAGCATGTTTTTCTGCAGAAGGGGGCTGGACTGGATGGCCTCGGGTGTCGAGTAGCATGGGACATGTAGGAGTTAATTAGCTGCTTGCTTGTATGAAGGTACGAGAACCAGAGACCGTTAGGTAAACAAAGGTAGGAATGTAGTGATAAGCGCTGCTAAGCTGAAACCGAACTCCAAGGTCTCTTGCAAGGCAGGATGGGAAACTATTTGCTTTTAAGGTTTGGATTTTGCTAATTTCCTCCAGTTCGCTCACTGAAGTCCTGTACTATGCATCACACTATGATACTATGTATCACGGTGTATTAGCACTGTTACATTTGTGTGTGTGAATTCGGTTCCTGACGCCACGGGTCTGTTCTAGCTCTAGGACCCTTGTCCCCTCCCTCCACAATATAGCAATATATAGCATTTATTTCTATACCACTTATCAACTGAGTGTTATCTAAGCGGTTTACAATGTGTTTTAGCTAATTGCCCCCAACAAGCTGGGTACTCATTTTACCGACCTGCGGAAGGATGGAAGGCTGAGTCAACCTTGGAGCCCAGCAGGATCGAACTCACAACCTTGTGGTTGCAGTACTAGCATTAAACCACTGTGCCACCAGTGCACAAATTGGCACGTCAGGGACTGCTGCCAAGGACCCCAACCCCTTCCTTTCTCCTTCCCAGTGTGGGGATGCACGGATTGTATGCAGAGCTGAGCAAGCAATCCTTCCTAGTCCTGGGGACACCCCCATTCTTGGCTCCTGTTGAGTTGGGGGGAACCAGGCATTCTACAGCTTTCCCCAGGAGGCCCTATGTGGAATCGGGCAGCACGAGAGATCAGCACAAAGAGCTTGCAGGGGGAGATAATGCATTGGGGAGATATAAGACTTATGGGGAGATGTAGTTGTCAGGGTTACCACCAACAAACCCAAGGGCTGCGTTTGGTTGGGAACGCTGAAGATATCTGAACCACCTTTCAAAGAAATTTCAGGCTCCTTCAGCCTGAAAAGCATAGAAGGAAAGTGGCTGCCAGCCTCCCGTAATGCAAATGGAGACTGTAAGTTCTCAGGGGCAGAGACCTTTTTTCTTTTTCTGCTTCTTAGGTCATCTGCTTATTTTATCCAGCCAGACTCCACTGGCTATTGAGCCAGCATGAGTCAGTGGTCTGGACGTGTAGCCTAGGCTGGAATCCCTGCTCAGCCATAGAGACCCCGTGGGTGACCTTGGGCAAGGCACACTCTCTCACCCTCAGAGGAAGGCAAAGGCAAACTAGCCCTGCCAAGAAAACTCCATGGCGGTGGGGTCACCTTAGGGTTGCTATAAGTCACAAATGGCTTGAAGGCACACAACAACAAACAAGATGGCTTATATAAGTGGATGAATTAATTAGCAAGGATTGTAAGAACACACGGATGGCGGATAGATGTAAAGTGGAAGCCTTCAGGATGGCTTCCCATCCCATTCCTGAAACCACCCCCGTTTCCTTTTATGTGGAATTGGCCAGTTGAGTTTTCCATTCGTCTCCTGCTGAGACGCAAGGCCCTCGGACTGACTTCACGGTGGGCGCACCAATGCTCAAATGCGCCTTTGGCAGATGGGGCTGCCAGACATGCACTGATCAGTGCTGATACAGTGTCCTCACGTGCCACAGTATGATTAATATTCATATGAATACTCCTCAGGGATGTAGCAGGGAGGAGCAAAATCAGGGCAGTGCTCTTCCAAAATAAGAATTCTGCCCTCATCCATTAAATTTTCTTCCAGCCCCCAAATTTCTAGCATTGCAGTGACTTAAAACCTGAGTCAAGCATTTAGAAATATGTTTTGGGTATACCAAGGGAAAGGGTCAGGCAGCATGACCCAGGGAAAGCAAGCAAGCACACATGGTACAAGAGTTCCAAGCAGGAAGAGTTTTCAGTCGCTTAGAATCGTAGAAATGTAGAGTTGGAAGAGACCCCAGGGGCCATTCAGTCCAACCCCTTGCTATGCAGGAACATCCTCAAAGCACTCCCTTGGACAGATGGCCATCCAGCCTCTGCTTAAAAACCTCCAAGGAAGGAGACTCCACTACACTCCGAGGCGGCACATTCCACTGCCGGACAGCTCTGACCATCAGGAAGTTCTTCCCGAGGTTCAGGTGGAATCTCCTTTCCTGCAGCTTGAATCCATTGCTCCTTGTCCTGGCCTCTGGAGCAGCAGAAAACAAGCCCTCTCCCTCCTCTACATGGCATCCCTTCAGATATTTAAACATGGCTATCATGTCCCCTCTTAACCTTCTCTTCTGCAGGCTTCCTCTTTGCATTGCTAGAAATTGGGGGGACTGGAGGGAAATTTTATTGGGGGCAAAGTTCTTATTTGGGCAGCCAATGCCCTCATTTTAACCTCCCCCCCACTGTTGCACGCTTGTTGCACTCTTGTGCTGCGTCTTCTTCCTCCTCCTCCTCCCCCCTCTCCTCACCACACAGCTTTTCAGCCTATTTTCTGCTCCAGGAGCGACAGCAGGTACAGACTACAACACTGATTTGTTTGGTTTCCAGGTAGGGAGATGATTCTCAAGCAGCTTTTTCTAAATCAGATTTATTTAAAAAGGAAGAAGGAAGGGGAAAGGGGAGAGGGAGGAAATATGGCATCACCTTTAAAACTAGATGGTTTTTATTTTCATATGAGCTTCCATGGATATAAACACACTTCTTTGGATGCTGTAACATCAGGAAGTTCTTCCTAAGGTTTAAGGTGAAATCTCTTTTCAGGTAATCTGAAGCCATTGTTCCATGTCCTAGTCTCTGGAGTAGCAGAAAACAGGCTTGCTCCATCTTCCATTATGACATCCCCTCAAATATTTACACACAGCTATCATGTCGCCTCTTAACCTTCTCTTCTCCAAGCTAAACATACGTTGGAGCTCCCTAAGCCACTCCTCATTGGGCTTCATGGTTTCCAGACCTTCTAACATTTTTATCTCCCTCCTCTGGACATGTTTCAACCCTTCAATATCCTTTCTGGACTATGGTGCCCAGAACTGGAGACAATATTCCAGCTGTGGTCTGACCAAAGCAGAATAAAGTGGAACCATCACTTCCTTTGACCTAGACATTGTTCTCCTATTGATGCAGCCCAGAATCGCATTGGCTTTTCTAGCTGCTGCATCACACTGCTGACTCATGTTCAGCTTGTGGTTCACTATGACTCCTAGATCCCTTTCATATGTGCTGTTGTCAAGACATTTTTGGACTAAACGTTAGGAAAAACTAGTAAGACCTGTTTGATGGTGAAATGGACTCTGCATTCTCCTTCCATGGAGGTCTTTAAAGAAGGGTTAGATGCCCCCTCTCAGAGATGCTTTAGTGGTGCCTTCTGGCACTGCCAGGGGTTGTACTAGGTGACCCTTCCAAGTTTAACAGCTCCTTTTTCTGTATGAAACCACCCAGATTTTTGATACCCAACACCTAAGAAAATCCCCCTTCGGTTCCTGGCCGCTTCCCTTCGTCTGCAGAGGCACAGAGGAACCGTGGAAGAATTAATGGCTCCGGTGAAGGGAGGAACCACGAGGGCAGAAAGGCCAGAGAGAAAGTTGGGCCAGGAAAAAGGCAAATGACTCACAAAGAGCTCGGCTTCCTGCAGCTGGAGGACATCAAAAGGAACTTTGGGGGCTGGCAGGTAAGGCAGAAAAAAAATAAATATATCCCCAGAAGAGAGGCTGAGAGCAAGAAAAGAGAAAAGGGCTCAGCTGTAATTGGCAAGAGAGGGGCGGAAGACTGACACAGCTTGGAGCAGCTCTATTTTAAGGAGTGCCTGGAAAACCGCCTTGGCCTCAGAAATGTAACTTCCTGAGGCACAGACCAGCAACTCCTTCCATCCCTGCTATAGGTATCTTTTGCAAACTCCTACCCCTCCAGCATAGTAGTTGGGGTGAGATGTTGCATGGGAACCTGGGAGATTTAGCTTCCAGTTGCCTGGCTAAGCCATGAAACTCATTGTGGGCCAGTCCTTCTGAGCCTGATCTACCCTGCAGGGTTGTTGTGAGGATAAAGAGAGGAGAGGGAAAAGAGGAAGTGTGTGCCACCTTGACCACAATGGGGAAAAAAGTGGGATATAAATGTAACATGCACGCACGCAATCGGGTTGCCAGTTGAGGAGCATCCCAAGCCCGGAGGTTTCCAGGGTAAAACCTGTGGCCCAGGGACAGCCCCTGGTAATGTCTTTAGGTGTTGCACATGAAGATCTAAGCATGCTTGCTTAGAGCTTGTCATTCAAGCATACAAAGAGAACCTGTTGCCATAATTTGGAAACTAAGGCCATTTCCACATTAGTCTGTTATAGCACGATGATTCCACTTTCAACATCCTCTGGAATCCTGGGGTTTGCAGTTTCGGGAGGGGCCGGACGGATGATTCCAGAGGATGTTGAAAGTGGAATCATCGCGCTATAACAGACTAATGTGGAAATGGCCTAAGAATTAGATAAAGGGGTTGTTCTCAGATGAAGGTGAAATGAGGGGATGGATTCCTTCTCCTTCATTTAGAAAGATGGGATTAGGGACATTTAATCCAGCCTACTTGCTTCTAGCCTGAAGGCAGATGCAGAGCAGAATGGAGGGTGAGCCCTGGCAACCTAAGGACTGGGAAGGAAAGAGGAAGCCAAGCAAGTTAGACCCCCACCCACCCAACAGTTTTTGCAAGTGGGAGCAAGAAATGAAGAAATGAACATGAGTCAGCAGTGTGATGCGGCAGCCAAGAAAGCCAATGCAATTCTCGGCTGCATCAATAGGAGTATGGCGTCTAGATCGAGGGAGGTACTGGTACCACTCTACTCTGCTTTGGTTAGACCCCATCTTGAATACTGTGTCCAGTTCTGGGCACCCCAATTCAAGAAGGACATGGTTAGGCTGGAGCAAGTCCAGAGGAGGGTGACCAAAATGGTGAGGGGCCTGGAAGCCATGAAGCCCTATGAGGATGGACTCAGAAAGCTGGGGATGTTTAGTCTGCAGAAGAGAAGGTTAAGAGGGGACATGATAGCCATGTTTAAATATTTGAAGGGATGCCACGTAGAGGAGGGAGAGGGCTTGTTTTCTGCTGCTCCAGAGACCAGGACAAGGAGCAATGGATTCAAGCTGCAGGAAAGGAGATTCCACCTGAACCTCAGGAAGAACTTCCTGACGGTCAGGGCTGTCCGGCAGTGGAATCTGCTGCCTCAATGGAGTGTGGTGGAGTCTCCCTCCTTGGAGGTTTTTAAGCAGAGGCTGGATGGCCATCTGTCGGGAGTGCTTTGAGGGTGTTCCTGCATGGCAGGGGGTTGGACTGGATGGCCCCTGGGGTCTCTTCCAACTCTACATTTCTATGATTCTATGATTCTATGAAATGAATTAAACCATGCACGTGGGAGCATAGTGTTGCTCTGCTTGCTTAATTGGAGATTTGCAGTCACCCCTTTCTTCTTACCTAAAGCTAAGCTCCCCTCAGCTGGAGAATAAACACTCTCATCTCCCACCTAGAGGTGACTCACAAAAATTGGAGACTCTGGGCCAACCCTTGAGATCTGGCAACGTTAGTAACAGATAAATAACTTGGAGCACCGTTTCCTTTCCTCCTGGAGAGTCTTGGAGTCCCTTGCAAGTGCGTGGCCCTGTTTTGGACACCCTCAGCCCTTCCAGATATCAGCTTAATACTCTGGCCTCAGGCAGCAAAATGTCTTGAGCTTCATGCTGAGGAGGAAAAGAAGTTCTCTCTTCTTGGTTATTCTAAACTGGGCCCAAGTAAGAGTCTGGAAGCCGCCCGCTGGATGAAGAAGCAATCCCCAAACTGTAGGAAACGTTTTTGACATTCCATCCAAGCACGAACCAGGGACATGTTGATAATTTGCATGCTCAGCACACCAAGCATGCAGCTCCCATGTGCTCTTCGTAGCGTCCCTGTTTAAGTGATGAGCCCGGAGGCACCTGTTTCCATTCCTCTGTGCCAAGTTCTGCAGGCACTCCAACCAATTTTGCAGATATTAACAGGGGCCAAATAATCCCAGGGATGGCAGCCTGGGAGAAGGAGGGAAGCTTAAAAGGAGGAGAGGCAAGACACAGGCAGATCAGCCGGGAAGGAGCAGTCCAAAGACCCAGGGTCAGCCAAAGACTGCTAGGGTTGGAAGAGACCCTAAGGGCCATCCAGTCCAACCCCATTCTGCCATGCAGGACTATACAATCCACGTCCTCCATTTGACAGATGGCCATCCAGCCTTCGTTTAAAGCTCTCAAAGAAGGAGACTCCACCACACTCCACTGGAGCAGTAGCGGATTCCACTGTCAAACTGCTCTCACCCCAGGAAGTTCCTCCTAATGTTTATGCGGAATCTCCCACTCCATTGCTCTGAGTCCTAGAACATTTCCGCACGACACTCTTAGAGCGCGATGATTCCACTTTCAACCTCAACTTTCAACTGCAAACCCCAGGATTCCACAGGAGGTTGAAAGTGGAATCATCGCGCTATGAGAGTGTCGTGCGGAAATGGCCCTAGTCTCTGGAGCAGCAGAAAACAGGTTTGTTAAGAGACAGAGCAATGGATTCAAACCATAACAAGGGCCAGGGTTGGCCCAGGATATTTTGCTGCTTGAAGCAGAGCGGCAAACAGCACAGAAAAACACACAAACACCTGCCCCATAACAAGGTTCATAACACCTAAAGTTAAGCCAAGTTCTGACACGGGAGGCTGGGAATCTCACAAGCACCATATTCACTTCAAAGCCATAGGAGCAGAGTTGTACATGCAGTGCTGATGTTCGCATGCCTTTGGTTGAGCAGTGCATAGCACAATCCGTGTGCAATGTTGAACACAGAGGTTTATGCGGTGCCACCCTGATGGAGCACATGAAAGTAAAACAGGGCACATTAGCCTCCCATCTTCAACCCCCCTTCCATTCTCCATACCATCTCTTGGTTGTTTCCCCTCTGCTGACTTTCAGACTGTAAGCTCTTTGGGGCAGGGACCTAGCTATCATAGAAATGTAGAGTTGGAAGAGACCACAGAGGCCATCCAGTCCAACCCCCTGCCATGCAGGAACACCGGCAAAGTACTCCCGACAGATGGCCAGCCAGCCTCTGCTTATCAGCTAATCTCTGATGTAAATCTTGGGACATCCCTGGTGAAAAACTGTAAATATTGTAATAGCCAATTTTGAACTATGCATTCATAGCGTTTTATTTATAATCAGCTTGGAGTATGGGGGGAAAGTCAGGATATAAATTAATTGTAATATTATTAACTATTATTATGAATTACTACTTC
Source organism: Ctenosaura bakeri (assembly GCA_948474755.1). NCBI lineage: Eukaryota > Metazoa > Chordata > Lepidosauria > Squamata > Iguanidae > Ctenosaura > Ctenosaura bakeri. Next base: position 515,946 of record CAOLHI010001080.1, read on the forward strand.
TAACAATAATACTAATAGCAGCAACACACATCCTTCATTCCTCCCAGGGTCACTTTCTGAAGGTCTGTTTTAAACTGTAAGCTCCTAGCGGGCAGGGACCTGCCTGTGTACCTTTGCAAGCTGCCAAGTACAACAAAGAGTCTTCTGGAACATTAGAAATCAACCAGTTTTATTTCGGCATAATTTCGGCACATGCCTGGCAAAACTTGCTTATCTTTAAGACGCCACGAAGCTGTTTTTGCTTTTGCTGCAAGAGGCTAATGCTGCTGTCTCTTCCCCCCTCCCCACAACACACACACACACATTTACAACAAAGGTGCCGGAAGAACAACGGTAACAACATATTCAAAGTCAGATGTGAACCCAAATCTCAGGAAAACTGATTATCAGATGGATTTGCACAGTTAATTCTTTTTCTAGAACTGTTCGAGTAAGAGGTTAAGGGAAAAATCAAATATGTGACAATTAGTGAGAAATCCCCAGAGCGGAGATGAAAGTGGATCTTCCGTCCCTGAATCGGGGTCTACCTGCCCACGCACAGAGACGTGTTGACAGAGCCATGGCGAGGGAGGGGAAGGACCACGTGCTGCCTCTTCCCAAACATCCAAAAAGAGAGCAAGTGGCAACGGCAGCTACTTCTGCATAGAAATGGTCTTCCTACACAATGCAATCCAATGCAATCCAATGCAGCACAATGGCATTTGCCATATGTTGTGGTTGGGTGCCTTCAAGTCGTTTCTGACTTATGGCAACCCCAAGGCGAACCTATCATGGGGTTTTCTGGGGCTGAGAGTGTGTGGCGCACCCATGGTCACGCAGTGGGTTTCCATGGCGAAGCAAAGGGAATCGAACCTGGGTCTCAAGGTCACAGTTCAACCCTCAAACCACTACACCACACTGGATCTCTTACTTAGCTATCCTAGCTAGACATTACTGTATATACTTGACTAGAAATTAGTCTCACGGATAAGTTAAGGGCAGGTTTTGCACCCAAAATTAGGGAATTTGCCACAATCCATGGATAAGTCAACCCACCCCCAAGCAGCAGGGTGTCCCCGGAGGTCCCTGAAAAGCCACCCAGACCTCTGGGGAGCCCGTGCCGCTTGGGGTGGAGGGTGGGCGGAGTGGATTGCCACAAACTCCTCCTGGCTTGAGGTGCACAGGGGTCAGCCACCTAAGTTGGGGGAGAAAGGAAACGGCCCCAGAGCCCCTACAGCTCCTCAAACTGAGAGAAAGCAGTACAGGATCCCCCAAGGTCTGGATGCACTTTCAGGGACCTCCTGAAAGTCCTTTCTGAGAAATTCAATGCCTAGGGAGCAGCACTGATGGATTCCTCACGCTTGAGCAAGGAAGGAAACGAGTCTCTGTGGCCCCATTCGAGTTCTCTTCTCACCGGAGAACTTTTTGAGGTGTCTGCTTTCTTGCAGACACCTCCCAGTCATGAAAAGCGATGAATTCTCTCCGGAGCTGGAGAGGATTCACCTTCTCTTCGCCATTGCGGATACGGAAGTCCGGTCAACCCAGATTTTTAACCTTGAGTTTTTGGCTTAACTTTTTTGACTAATGTTCAAGTACATGCCAGTGGTGTATCTAGTGTAAACAGCACCTCAGGCAAGTGTAGAGGTTGCGCCACTACCTTCTTACCTCTACCCCCACCCTTACCCCTACATGCATGTTTTTTTTTGCACCCCCAGCATTTGCGCCTGGGGCATGTACCCCAGTTGTCCCACCCTAGATACGCAATGCTGAAGCCCCCAATCTCCTTTCCAGCCCGGGTGTGGCAAGGAGCCCCCACCAGCCCCTCAAGGTAACAGCTGAAATGGCCCTCAAGGGTAAACCTCTGGCTCTCAGTGGCAGGATCAGCCCAGAGACCTTCTTGGTCTAGCCCAGGGTTCAGCCACAGGGTGGCCAATTTCTGGAAGCTCAGCAGCTCCTGAGGACGGTGTGGAAGGGAACTGGAAGCCCTTTTCTGCTCTGAGGTTTCCTTCAATGCAGCTAAGGTGCACAGCCTCACAACATTTCACAGATCAAAACTGGGACACATGTAGCTGAGTGTGGCCAAGACGGCAAAAGCTAAGGAAGGACACACAAGCCTGGAAACGCTGCAGCAGTTTGCTTTTGTCTGCATCTGCTGGGGAGAGCAAGAGGCTGACTCCCTTGTCTCCCTCCTTCTTCCCCAGCCCACTGTATTAATTGCATGCAAATGATTTTTGCACTCTGAATTCAGTTTACAGAATTTAAGTATGGCAAGGGGATAGTGGGAAGAGGAACGAGAAACTGGGACATCTTAAAATGAGCTGGAAAACTGAGGCCATTTCCGCACGAGGCTGTTATAGCGCGATGATTCCACTTTCAACCTCCTCTGGAATCCTGGGGTTTGCAGTTTTGGGAAGGGCCACCTGGCCCCTCCCGAAACTGCAAACCCCAGGATTCCAGAGGAGGTTGAAAGTGGAATCATCGCGCTATAACAGCCTCGTGCGGAAATGGCCTGAGTCTCTCCCAACGAAAGGAGCAGGACACGTGGAGGGGATGCTGTTGTGCTGCCCACAGCCTGTGAGACCCACAAGTGCAGCCCCACCCTATAGTCCCACTGAGAAATCCCATCAAGGCACTCTGATAAAAGAAGATTTTATGACCTGGGAGAGCCAACTGGCATCAACGTTGGTCTTATTCTGAGCCAAATTAGAAGCCAGCTTTCAGTAAAAGTCTTTGGGCTGCATGACTTTGCCCAATGCATAGACTTCAATTTTTAACTTTATCTTTTTTTATTTCACCTTTAAATTGTGCAATCGTTTTGTACATTTTGAACACTTATACCATTTTTATTGTTTAAAATGTTATTCTCCTATTTGTTTGACATTTTAATTTTTTTAAAAATTAAGATAGTTTTCATATACCACAAAAGTTGCAGCAAAACAGCAACCAGAAAAAAAAAAGACAGAAACCATATAGAGAAAAATAAAAAGAAAGGATAGGACAACTGTAAAACTAAATTAAATACTAAATATTAAATCCTTTCACCTTCACCAATTGCTTCTCTAACTCTTTTAGCCCCTTTGCCTCCCATAAAACAAAGTTCAACCTCATTCTAAATTATTTTTTTTCCTTTCCCCTCCCTTTGAATTTTCTATGACCATTTCCAAGTTACACACCTTTCTCAAAATAATTTCCTTTGTAATTGTCTTCCAGTTACAAATTGCAAATGTTTTCAAATTGTCCAACTGATTTTACTGAAGGGCAACCAAAGGTCTTGGGAGACGAGGCTACTGTCTGTCAATCAATCAATCAGATCTAACAGGACCTTCTGAACTCCTAGGGGGCCTTCCCTCTCCTCCTGCCCTGCCAACTTATCCCCTCCTGAAAAGCCTTCACAAAGACCAACGCACCAAGAAGTCAACTAACCTCCAATGACAAGGAGGATGGATGCCGGAGCTGGGTGCAAATCCTTTGGTTTGGCGTGAGGGTTACCAATTGACTGGGGACAGGGTGGAGAGACAACAAAGAAAGGAAAGTGTCCAGCCGTGCCGTGATTCCAGGAAGGGACCTTCCAGAGAAAGCAAGATCTTCAAGCCACCCACCTGCCACCTCCAACCCACTTGCTTGGAGCCGCAACAGGTTCCCTGGAATGCAGAGCTTTTAATGAGTAACTAAGATCAGGTGGCAGCAACAGCAAGCACCTGGGAGGTTCCAGCAGGAGTTGGTCGGTCAAGGGCACCTGTGTTTTCTCTACAACCTTGGCTGAGGTTGGGCTGGAGGGCTCCCCTGCCCCTTGCTTATTGGCCCAAGTGGCCCACTGTGCCACTTGGGCCAATAAGCGAGGGGCAGGAGAGCTCTCTGGCCCCATCCCCAGCCAAACCCACTCCCCAGTCCTTGAGCATCAGTTGCAATGTTCACAACTATGGAAGCCATGCCCTACGAGGAATGGCTTAGGGAGCTGGGGATGTTTAGTCTGCAGAAGAGAAGGTTAAGAGGGGACACGATAGCCATGTTTAAATGTTTGAAGAGATGCCATGTAGAGGAAGGAGAGGGCTTGTTTTCTGCTGCTCCAGAGACTAGGACAAGGAGCAATGGATTCAAGCTGCAGGAAAGGAGATTCCACTTGAACCTCAGGAAGAACTTCCTGATGGTGAGAGCTGTCCGGCAGTGGAATCTGCTGCTGCCTCCATGGAGTGTGGTGGAATCTCCACCTTCTTTGGAGGTTTTTAAGCAGAGGCTGGATGGCCATCTGTTGGGAATGCTTTGATCGGTGTTTCTGCATAGCAAGGGGTTGGACTAGATGGCCCCTGGGGTATCTTCCAGCTTTTTGATTCTATGTTTCTAAGTTGGCTGAAACTGGATAAAAATCCATTGAATGCTCAGACAGGAGGTAAATGAAGTGAACACCACAGTGCTCCACTGTTCACACATGCAAGTAAACTAGGGCAGGAGAACAGGCTAAAAACATGGCCAGAATTGTGTATCTGCTCTTTAGCTAAATGTACTCAATGCTTCTGGCTCAGCTCCACGAAACCTGCCAGAAAAGTTGTTTGCCCACACTCCAGCCACTGGCAGAACGGACCTCCTTCTCCCATACAGATGATGATGAGGGCGACCAAAATAGTGAAGGGTCTGGAAGCCATGAAACCCTATGAGAAGCAGCTTAGGGAGCTGGGGATGTTTAGTCTGCAGAAGAGAAGGTTGAGGGGGACATGACAGCCATGTTTAAATATTTGAAGGGATGTCATATTGAGGAGGGAGTGGGCTTGTTTTCTGCTGCTCCAGAGACTAGGACAAGGAGCAATGGATTCAAGCTGCAGGAAAGGAGATTCCACCTGAACCTCAGGAAGAACTTCCTGATGGTCAGAGCTGACCAGCGGTGGAATCTGCTGCCTCCATGGAGTGTGGTGGAGTCTCCTCCTTCTTTGGAGGCTTTTAAGCAGAGGCTGGATGGCCATCTGTCGGGAGTGCTTTGATAGGTGCTCTTGCATAGCAAGGGGTTAGACTGGATGGCCCCTGGAGTCTCTTCCAACTCTATGATTCTACAACTCTGTGCTCCTCTAAGCAACTCACTAGCCTGTGGCTGCCGGCTGGGCAACTGGAACACCCCCTTTCCAACTGTCCCAGTTTGTCATGGGCAGTCTGGCTTCGTCCCTTTTTCAGCCACTTTTAAAATTTCCCAGTTTCTCTCCCTTCTTCCCACTTTCCCCCTTCCATCTTCATCTTAGTTCATTGGCTACAAACTGTGCAGAAAGCACAAATGCAGCTTGCATGCAGTTAAATTAGCAGAGGAGAAGAAGAAACAAAGAGGCAGGGTCCTGCTCTTCCCTGGAGGCTCAGGCAAACACAAACTTTTGCAGCCTCTCCAAGCTTGTCTTTTCTTCCTCATGAATAAGTTTTGCCCCTTTGGCCACACTGTGATGTTGCTTGGCCACAGGTGTCCTGGTTTTCTGCTGTGGAATGTGGGAGGTTGTGGGATGGCAGTGGTTAAAAGTGTGCCCCCCCTGCAAGGTTGTTGTTCTGTCCCTTGACTTCCTCAAATTTCCCCCGACTGTTCTTTTTCTGACCCACCCCAGAAGATGAATTATCTTTGCTGAAAGCCTGCTGGAGCAGCAGTTCACCCTTTAAAGAGGTTGCACCCTGCTGCTTCACATTTTTTAAATGCCAGTTTTTATGTTTAACATAAAACAGGGCAATTGGATCAAATCTGAAGTGGGCTTCCAACCAATTTCAGTTTTGCTTTGGTTTCTTTCCCCCCCCTTCCAATTGCATTTCTGCACAACTGGCCCCCGATTCCACCTCAGTTGCCCATCAGAACCAGAAGGTGTGGCCGAACTGTGCTGCATCCACTTTTAAGCAGAGAGGGGTGGTGTGGGTTTCCTCCTCTGGATGCTTTCAAAAAAAGGCTGAAGAGTTCCCTGTTGGGGATGCTTCATTTGGAGATTGAACTCAATGGTCCATGAGGCCCGTCCCAAAAATATGATATTATTGGGACAAAATAGCCGCACATACCACCCATCCTGTGAGGCGTGCAAATGCTCTCACATGCAAGGGCACATATGCTTGTGCAAATAGCACAATGTGATGAAAACTTGCCACCTGTGAGAGAAATGGGAAAAAGACCCCTGTCCACAAGACGCTGTTCCACAGGTCCCAAAAGGCGGTGCAGCTGGGATTCCAGCCCTTAAGCTCAGACGTGTGAGAGCTGGCTAGTTATTTCATCGTCAGGAATGGCATTATGCCCCAACATGTTCAGATCCACTCCTTTTTTTGACAGAGCCATGGCCTTCTGAAGTCTTGTGGTACCTCTGAGTCACAGGGTAGGAAGGGATAACCAGGGCCCATCTTGCACTTCTGGTGCGAGAATCCACTGCTACAGCATCCATGGAAGATGAGCATCCAACCTCTGTTTAAAATGGAGAGAGAAGAGCCCTGCACCTTCTGGAGAGTCGATTCTACTCCAAGACTTAAAGACTGGCATGGCAGATAGAGCCTAATGGAAGTGAAGAAGGGGCCGGCAAGCAGTGACCTTAATGCAAGTCATTTAACAGTCACCGTGCACAGGACAAAACTCCATCTGGACAGGACAAAGGTTATCCATCAGCCTGCACATAGTTTAGCTGCTCATCACTGCTGGAGATCTTTCTCACCTTTCAGCTGTTTGTTACTCACCATCCATGTTAGGCATTGCCTTATGGGAACCCTCTAGTCTGCAGAAGAGAAGGTTAAGAGGAGACATGATAGCCATGTTTAAATCTTAGAAGGTGTGTCATGTTGAGGAGGGAGTGGGCTTGTTCTCTGCCGCTCCAGAGACCAGGACAAGGAGCAATGGATTCAAATTACAGGAAAAAGATTCCACTTGAACCTCAGGAAGAACTTCCTGATGGTCAGAGCTGTCCAGCAGTGGAATCTGCTGCCTCCATGGACTGTGGTGGAGTCGCCTCCTTCTTTGGAGGTTTTAAGCAGAAGCTGGATGGCCATCTGTTGGGAATGCTTTGATGGGTGTTCCTGCATGGCAGGGGGTTGGACTGGATGGCCCCTGGGGTCTCTTCCAACTCTAGGATTCTATGATTGTAAAGGAGACCTCCTTCCAAGAACCCTTGTCAACCATAGCCCTGCTCAGGTATTGCAAAGCCAGGGCAGCAGCCACAGCTTCTTTGGGGGAGTCCGCCCACCTCTAATGGGGTCTCCCTCCACCTTTCATTTTATCAAGCATTATCCTCTTATGTTACGGCAGCTCGGATGGGCCGAGTGTTCTCACGAAGGACAGAGCATGTGGTTGCAACTCTGTCTCAACAGAAGATTTAACTCAGGTATTCCTTGAATGCCCTATTTATAATGATCTTAGGAATAATTACATTTTCCCTTTATTGAAATCTCTTAAGGGAAGTTCGTCTTCTGTGAAGGTCTGTTTTCTGTTATCTGATGCTGTGAAATATGTATCTTTTAGAACATTTCTTGTTAGGGCCTTACCATTACGTGCTATAAAGTGTAAGCGGAGGGTACGGAAAGTGATTCATCTATTATAGATTAACTATTGCATGTAAACTTATTTATTTGACTTTTCCCTGAACTCTTTCTATATTTCTGTATAATAGCTGGTTGCTAAAATACAATCATTTAAATTTATCCTATGAGTCATGTAGACCAAAGGCTCATCCCATTTCCGCACTACATTCTATAGCGCGATTATTCCACTTTCAACATCCTATGGAATCCTGGGGTTTGCAGTTTCGGGAGGGGCCGGCTGGCCCAGGATTCCAGAGGATGTTGAAAGTGGAATAATCGCGCTATAAGAATGTAGTGCGGAAATGGCTTCAGTTTGGTCATTTTGGTTTCTAGTGAGAGTTCAGGCAGGATTCGCTCCCAAAGCCACTTACTTGTCTTGGGGGGAGCGGTTTCTAGCATCTGTATATTCTCTTCCAGGACCACATTTCAAATGGGTTGGTTTTTGTTTTCCTATCCGCTTTCTTTACCATCCAGCTTTCACATCCAAGCATAGAAATACTGGAGCACGTATGATTCTGACTCTGGAGAATCTCATCTCGTTCCAGGTCTTGGCCTTCTTCTGATTTCTTGACTACAGTCTCCATTTGAATGAATGAATGAGCCAAAGGATAGAAAACCTTTAACAAATTCTGTGTGTTCGTCACCCACTTTAATTAAAGTCATGTAAGCCTTCTGTGGTCATTATTTTCGTTTTCTTGAGACTCAGCTATAACCTTGCTTTTGCACTTTCTCCCTTACTTTTCATGAAATGGCCACTGTTAAGAAAATCGGTTGATGGTGCTTTCTCCATCTCCATTCCTCCTCATAGACCCAGCCTCACCCTCACCCCTGGATGGGTATGTGTCCCAAGGGAAGCCAGTTTCCATGCATGGTTGTGAACAAGGGACAGTGGAGAAAGCGAACAGGAAGACAGCCTACTCATGATTCTGTAACCCTCTGGAGGTCAGAAGGCCACTTCTCAAGGATGCTTCAGCCCTGGATTCTCCTGCAATGGCCATGGGGTTGGACTAGAGGACCTTTGGGATCCCTTCAAACTCTGCAGCTCTATGAGTCTGCATGAGTTTGGCCGCAGAGCCTCCCAGCCCCAGGTCTAACAGGGTGCCCAGGAAGCATCTGTCGCTCAAAGCTCTTTTCACTGATCTCGGTTGAGGAGGCAGATGTTGCTTCTCTTGAGAAAACACTGTCTCAGCAGATTTCAAAGAGCGAGCTGTGTTAGTCAGCTTCAGTATGAAAAGAAGGGAAGGGAAGGGAAGGAAGAGACCTGGTGACAATGTTAAGACAGACCAATTTATTTTAGCAAGAGCTGCCACAGATATACACTCCATCAACGCATCTGAGGAAGCTGATTGGAACCCACAAAAGGACGGTTTAGCCCTCCTTTCCAACAAAGGAAGGCCATTTACAAAGGAAGATATATTTGCACAAATTTGCATGTGAAAACAAACAAGGCACTGGAAGCCCGGTGTCTGCAGGGTCAATAGTGTCACCAGCAATCCCCACAGATTAAAAAGTGTCAGGTGAGTCACAGACTCCGTGCAAACGTGACTCCCCCCCCCGACACTAGTTGCACCCCCTTGAGATGGAGAATTGCTCAGTCTCTCGCATTTCCATGGCTCTCACTTCCAAGGGAATGTGTTTCAGATCACAGCTCTAAATCTTTACCTGGCGGGTGTATATTCTTTCTGGCAGTTTTCACACATGCTGCTAGAAAGAGGCTTTGAGCTTTTTTTTTTTTGCATTGTCAAATGCAGTACATATGGCAGGAATGAAAACACAGCGAGAGCAAGAGACACAAAAAGAGAGAATGAGAGAGAGAAAGGAAGGAGACAGAGAGGCAGTCACCTTTGGCAACTAAAAGCAGAGCATTTCAGGCTTCCTGGACATACAGTCTCTGGCATGCAGGTTGTGGTTCTTTAACAAAAACATTTCAAAGGAAGGTTGGAAAGAGAATCAGTCAAACTGGGAGATATGCACAAATTGCAATCCCTTAACAGAAGTGTGAACAGAGACAAAAGTTTCTTGGCACTTGCTGCATATATTAAAGCATGTGAGCTCACGATCAGGCATGCCACAAAATAAATCTTTGCAATAAGGCCTCTGAACTCAAGGAACTGATTGCTTCCTTACCTCCAAATTGTTTGAGAACCAGCCCCCCAGATGGGCAAGCATCACTTTAGGCAACTTTTGCAAGGTTTATCACCAGCACCACAAATTGTACCTTTCTGTATCCTGTTCTTCTTTGATCCTAACCCTATAACGATGTAACTGCTAGTACTTGAGAGTTGGGTCATTTCCGCACTAGTCTGTTACGGTGCTATTATTCCACTTTCAACATCGTATGGAATCCTGGGGTTTGCAGTTTGCAAACCCCAGGATTCCATAGGATGTTGAAAGTGGAATAATACCACTGTAACAGATTAGTGCGGAAATGGCCTTGATCTTAACTCCATCAGTGCATTTGGGGATTGAAAGCCACGAAACTTCAGGCTCAAGGGAAGCAGCCAGTCTTAAAGTTGCTGCCAGATTCTTCCTTCCCGCTCTGCTTTTCTCATTGCCGTGCTGCAACAGACCGGCATGGCTATCTCTTTGGAAACCTCCCAACCAAAGTGAGCTTTGCAATCCCATTATGCTCAGAGATTCAAAGAGACAGAAAGCACTTTAAGTGTGTCATGTGTGAAAAACCGCTTAGATGGAGAGACGGGGAGGCCAGGCTGCCGGGAGTCGGCACATGGAGAGAAGGCCAAGGGAGGGTTTGGGGTGGGGTGCAATGATTGGGGGAACAAACCTTGCAGACAAGGACAGGTGTCTGCTGGCAAAGAAGGGATTTGTAACTTGCAGGAGGGAAAAGGGCTCAGCCAGGAACTGGGGGCAGGGAGGAGAGATTTTCCCTTCCAGAGAAAGTTGTACCGGAGAGTGTATGAAAATTGGATCAAGACTTTCAGCAGGAGGAGTGGAAGATTCTCAGCTGCTCTCTTTTTGCTGCTGCCTCAGTGCATCCTGGTGCCAGATGGCCTTCAAGGGTCTCAGAAAAAATACTCCCTAGTAAACCAGCTGCAGATTTCAGGGGGTTGGAAACAGGGGGACAGAATCAGGGCATTGCTCCTAAAATTCTGATCCTTCAGCAACATTTTCCTGGAGTCACAAAATATCTAGAAATTCAGAGATGGGAAATTGTTCACCCCTCAAACTCTTCTGTTTGCTGTGTTCTTTGCCTTCCCTCGGTAGCTCCTTCTCTACCCTTTTTCTTAAACGGTATGTCTGAATGTTCAGCTGAAGTAGTTGCTGCAATGGTAGAAATGTGGGTGCAAAGGACAGTTTTATGGGGGGCAGAATTCTTATTTGGGGGGCAATGACCGCATTCTCCCCAGTAGGAATACCAGTTTCTTCATCCTCAGTCGCCCTCCCCTTCATCCACAGCCACTTATGGGCCCTCTGCTCTTTTCACCCCGGTAGAAAGCAGGGCGTTTGGGGTCTCCCCTATTTTTTATTTAATTATTTATTTGTATCCCGCCTCTCCATATGGATCGAGGTGGCGAACAACTTACAAATAGCATGTATTTCGAAACATTTCTATACGTGCCCCCAACAAGCTGGGTACTCATTTTACCAACCTGCGAAAGGATGGAAGGCTGAGTCAGCCTTGGAGCCCGGCAGGATCGAACTCACAACCTTGTGGCTTGCAGTACTGGCATTTAACCGCTGCGCCACCAGGACTCCCCTGGGAGTAAGGGGCAATTCAAAGGAATAAAATGTAACCCACAAGCCATTGAGGGCTTACTGTGTGACCACGGAAGGGCAAAGATCTCTGCCATTCTGTGACCAGTTCAGGGCACCAGAGTTTAAGAAGGACTTGGGCACCAGGATCACATCCAGAGGAGGGCGGCTGAGATGGTGAAAATTCTGGGAACTCCCAAAGCCTGTGAGGAGCAGTTGGCGGAGCTGGAAGGGTTTGGAACGGAGCAGAGAAGATTGACAGATGACATGATAGCTGTGTTTAAATATCTGAAAGGCTGTCATCATGTGGAAGATGGAGAGAGAATGCCTTCTGCTACTTCTTCAGAGGATAAGAAACAGGCCAACGGATTCAAACGACGGGAAGGGAGATGCTGACTAAACTTTAGGAGGAATTTTTTGATGGTAAGACATGACAGACGGTGGAAGAGACCAGATGGTGTCTCCATCATGGGAGGTTTAAAAGCAGAGGTTGGGTGGCCATCTCTCAGGAGGGCTGGAGTTGTGTTTTCCTGCTTTGGCAGGGTCTTCTTTCCAACTCTTTTGTGATTCTATGAATGTTGCAAGAAGGCACACTGAGGGTTCTCCTCCCTGGCTCTTTGCTGTGGCTTCTGCCTTCTCCTCACCACAGAAATAGTCCACCCACGGATTCATAGATTCAGAAGGGATCCAAATGTCATCTAGTCCAGCCCCCTACTGTGAAGGAATCCTCAACTAAAGTGCTCTTGAGGGATGGGCATCCAACCTCTGCTTAAAGACTTCCAAGGAAGGAGAATCCATCATCTTCCAACGTAGGCTATTGTGCTGTCACACATTGATGGAGAAGCCTGAGAAGGATGGGACTTAAGAGTAGCATAGAATGGTATAAACAAACCAATTAACCAGAGCCCGTTGAGCTACTAGCCTGCCCTGGCCTGCTAGCCTAACCTGCCCATTGGTGCTATCAACAGCCCTTACTAGGAGGATGATCTTCTTAATTTTTAGTTGAAATCTCCTGTCTTTAAATAATTTTGAACCTGCTGCTACAGGTTGGAACAGCAGAAAACAAACTTATTCCAAACATACTTGGAATACAGAGAAATGGATTTCCCCAAAGAGTGGTGGACTGTCCTTAGAATCACAGAATCATAGAGGTAGAAAAGACCACAAGGGGCCAAATCCAGTCCAACCTCATTTTTGTTCCATGCAGGAAGACAAAGTCCAAGCACAGGTGGCCATTCAGCCTTGCTTTAAAAACCTCTGAAGAAGGAAGAGGCTCCACCACACTCCATTGAGGCAGGAGCAGATTCCACTGTCCAACTGTTCTTACCCTCAGGAAGTTCTTCCTAACGTTTAGGTGGAAGCTCCATTCCTGAAGCTGGAAGCCATTGCTCTGTGTCTCAGTCTGTGGAGCAGCAGACAACAGGCCTTCTCCATCCTCTATATGACATCCCTTCAAGTATTTCAACGTAGCTATCATGTTCCCCTCTTCGCCGTCTCTTCTCCAGGTTAAACATACTCCACTCCCTCAGCCACTGCTCTGAGGGCTTTGTGGTTTCCAGGCTTTCTACCATTTTGGTCACCCTCCTTGGGACACCTTCCAGCTTGTCCATATCCTTCTTGAATTGTGGTGCCCAGAGCTGGACACAGGAGTCCAGATGGGGTCTGATCAAAGCAGAAGAGAGTCCCACCATCACTTCTCTTGACCTTCTTTGGAAGTCTTTAAACAGAAGATGGAGGGGAATCTTTCAGGAGTGTTCCAGCTGTCTCTTCCTGCATGGCAGAATGGGGTTGGAAGAGATGGGCCCTGAGTTCCCTTCTAACTCTATGATTCTATGATTCTTTGTGCTTATTCCAAAGATACCCTTGCTGCATCATAGCTTTTGTGGTCTATGAGAGATGCCATGACTTCTCCAGTCCTCTGGTTTGGAGCCTATTCTCTGGAGCATCAGAAAACAAGCCCACTCCAACCTTTACGTGACATCTCTTGAGATGTTTAAAGATCTCACCTTTCAGTCTTCTCTAAGCCTAAACATACCCAGCTTCTTCACTTGTTCCTCATGAGGTTTGGTTTCAAGGTCTTTGATCGTCTTATTTACTGAAGTAGATAAGTAGGAAGTATGTTCCAGATTGCTGATCTGTTTCCTGAACTGTGGTGTCCAGAATTGGACACAAGATTCCCCCAGCTGCGATCTGACCAAAGCCGAATAGAGCGGGACTGCTACATCTGGACACTGTGCTCCTGTTGAAGCAGCCCAGAATTGCACCGGCTTTTTTGACTGCTGCATCACACTGCTGGCTCACATTTAGCTTGCATTCTACCAAGACCCCAAGATCATTCAAGCCAGTTCCCCCCACCCCCAATCCTATATTAGCGCATGTTATTTTTCCTGCCTAAATGTAGTACCTTACGTTTCTCCTTGCGGAAATCCATTTTTTGAGTTCTGTCCCAGCACTCCGAGCAGGGTAAACATGGACTGTTTATCATGCCAGGGATCACTCTTCCTATATTGATGCATACCACAGTGTTCTCCTTAAAGGTAAATCAAAATATTCTTCCCTGTAATTGGGATCCACAAGGGATTTGGGTTCTAGCGATCTTCCACACGACATCTTTCCAGATAGTTAAAGACGGCTGTATTGTGTCATCTCTCAGTCTCCTCTTCTGTAAGCAAAGCCTCCCCTTAGCTATTCTTGCCATAGGACTTGGTTTCCAGAACCCTAATATTCCACAGCCTCCCCGCTCAATACATACAGCACACAATACAACAAGAGATGCAGGTGGCACAAACATTTCTGCACAACACTCTTATAGCGCGATGATTCCACTTTCAACCTCCTATGGAATCCTGGGGTTTGCAGTTCCGGGAGGGGCCGGCTGGCCCCTCCCGGAACTGCAAACCCCAGGATTCCATAGGAGGTTGAAAGTGGAATCATCGCGCTATAAGAATGTCGTGCGGAAATGGCCCATGTCCTGGGAGAAGAGGAGGGGGAGGGGGAAGAAGGCCCAAGGAGGGTCTCTTGTGTGGGCAGCAGGCATTGATCATGCCTGGTTACGGAGCTTGATGGCTAATTCCACAGCCAATTGATTTTCATTCTCACATCTTGTCAAGGTTAGTGGGTCACCCAGGATGCACAACTGATGAAAAGCCGAGGGCCTGCCAACTGCGGCTCGTCAGCGGGCGGATAACGGCACGGGCTGCATGGAGAGAGGAGGGTAATACGGATGCGTCCGTCCGCCAAGCCGCTCAGTCGCAACCCCGCCTGTAGGCACTTGCGTGCTGGATTCAAAGCCCTTGCTCTCAGGACACGTGGCGGTCTCCATGATAACTGCACTCACAGGCAGGCAGGGGGCTTCCAGGGGCTGGAAGGACTCTATGATTCTACAATGGAGGGAGCAGCTAAAGAAGCTGGGGATGTTTAGCCTGGAAGAGAGAAAGTTTGGTGATGACACCATAGCCACGGTTCAGTATCTGAAGGGATGTCATATGGAATATGGAGCAAGCTTGTTTTCTGCTGCCCCAGAGACTAGGACATGGAGCAATGGATTCAACCTTCAGGAAAAGAGATTATACCTAAACCTCAGGAAGGACTTTCTGGTGATGAGAGCAGTTTAACAATGGAATACGCCCAGGAATGCGGTGGAGTCTTCTCCTTTGGAGGTTTTTAAACAGAAGCTGGATAGCCATCTGTCAAAATGAATGCTTTGATGGTATCTTCCCACATCGCAGAATGGGGTTGGACTTGATGGCCCTTGGGGTCTCTTCCAACCCATGGAATCTACAGTTCTAGAAACTGAGTGATTGAGATTCCATTGAGAGGGCAGAATTCCTATCCGGGGAGGGGGCGTCCCTCTTTTTGCCCTCCCCATGGCCACACTCCTGTCTGCTTCCCCAGCCTCCTGAGCTGGTTGCAGCTCACCCCGGACTCTGCTATGAGCATCCAGGGGACGATGGATACGATGACGCTGCAGGAAATGCCGGGGATCCATCTGGGGGGTGGGAGAGGGAGGGGTCCCGGGTCAACTGCCAGAGCGGTCAACTGGAGGTCTGGTTGGGGAGAGGGAGAGGAAGGACACAGGCAAGCTGTCGCTTTGCAGGCCTGGACAATTGCACACCCGAAGCAGGCACGCACAGTGAGACACGCCCGCGGGCCTGAAACGAGGCAGTTCAGCCAAGGACACAGATATGAAAGAGAGAGAAAGAGAGAAGGGAAAAGCATGAGGCTCTGAGACAGAATGGAAAGGAGCAAAGTGAGGCCTGTGGGTACTGCCCGCCACAGAAGGAACCACAGGTGTCTGCAAGTCTCCTGGTTTGGGGAAAAAAAGGAATTGCCATCATAATCATCATAAGCACCACCATCTGTATTCTTATCCCACTTTTTCCGCAAAACTGAGAGCCAAGGAGACTAATTGCTTGATGTTCGACGGTCCAGGTGAGCCCTGCGAACTAGTTAAAAAGAGAACCACCATTCCTGGAGAGGTTTTGGAAAGGCAATTCATCTTTATTGGCTGGGAGGGGGAAACAGGGTCGGAGCTTACCCTCCAACTGTCCCAATTGGCAGGGAATGTCCCAGTTAATCCTCTGTCTTCCCACTCTTTCAACTTGCTTTTAAAAATGTCCTGGTTTCTTTCTCCTCCTCCTTCTTTCCCCTTAGTCCTCAGCTTGCTTCCATTGCTGCCAACCGAGTTCAAAGTTGCAAAAATCAGTTTGCATTCCATTAATTCAGTTTGGCAAGGGGTGGGGAGAAGAGAGAGGAGGGCAGAGTCTTGCCTTTCCTCGTGGACTCATTGGGAATTTTTGCACCCTTCCTAAATTTAGTATATAAATCCCAGGGTTTCTGTGCTTAAAACAGTACTTTTGTGTGTTTTTCCTCATTAATGATGTTTGTTGTTTTGATGCCTGGCTGCTTGGCCACACATGTTGTGTTTTATGTCTAAATCTTGGGGGATATCTGGGAGGGGGAACAAAAACAGGGACAGATATGGCCCCATCCCTGGGCTAGAAGTATAGAAGAAGAACTCCGTCCAGGGTTGGGGGAAAGCAACTGTGTTCATCGCCCATAGCAAAAATATTGTGGGGGGGAGGTCTTCTGGCCCCTTGAAGACTAAGCCATGCGCTCTGAGCAAGAGAAGGACTTGTGGACGAGTGTGTCCCCTTTGTCTGATGCAGGAAACAGCAACTGGACGTACTCCTTCCGCCCTGCTCCAGGTCTCCGGACGGCCTCTGCCTGCAGAGCGGAGGGGAAATGCCTGAGATGGAGGTCATTTCCCTTCCTTGCCCCCTTGAGCTCCATGGGAGAGAAGTCCCTCTGCCCTTCGCCTGGGGCTGGGTCACACCCCGTCTGGCCAAACGGCTGGCCAGCTGTGGAGGCCGGATATGCACTGTAAAATGAGCCCATGCTCCTTCTCTTATAAATCTGCTTTACCTATTTCTTTTACCATTCATTATTCTGATCATTATTTACTTTATTTATAAATACTTCATATGCTCTTGTTCTGTCCCTTCAAGTCATTTCTGACTTAATTACAACCCTAAGGTGCCCTAATTGTGGAGTTTTCTTGGTCAGATTTATTCAGAGGAGTTGCTACTGCCTTCCTTTGAGGCTGAGAGAATGTGACTTGCCCATGGTCACCCACTGGATTTCTATGACTGAGCGGGGATTTGAACCTGCTCTCCCAGAGTCCTAGTCCAGTGCTTGGGCCGCAACAATGAGCTGCCTCCCTTGCTTTTTATAGCAATTATTATTTACCTGTTGTTACTACAGTTATCTGGCCCGAGCCCGAGGTCTACAATTTCATATTATTTATGGTTAATATTTCCACGTGGCACTCCATAAGATGAATTCCATGTGTCGAAAGGGTCACGGGTAGGCAGGCACGGCCACATGGCCTTAATTATGCACGCTAGGTCTAGGCCACTAAACAACCATATGTCGCATAGCCGGTAGTGCCCTCCGACACAGCCGGCCATTAGGCAAATGCAAGGGCTCTCAGCCCCGAACTGCTTGCTCTATACAAACGCTAAGGGCTCCTCAACTGAATCATAGAATCATAGAAATTCAGAGTTGGAAGAGACCACACAGGCCATCCAGTCCAACCCCCTGCCATGCAGGAACACCCTCAAAGCACTCCCGACAGATGGCCATCCAGCCTCTGCTTAAAAAGCTCCAAGGAAGGAGACTCCACTACACTCTGAGGCAGCAGATTCCACTGCCGGACAGCCCTGACTGTCAGGAAGTTCTTCCTGAGGTTCAGGTGGAAGCTCCTTTCCTGCAGCTTGAATCCATTGCTCCTTGTCCTGGTCTCTGGAGCAGCAGAAAACAAGTCCACTCCTTCCTCTACATGGCATCCCTTCAAAGATTTAAACATGGCTATCGTGTCCCCCCTTAACCTTCTCTTCTGCAGACTAAACATCCCCAGCTCTCTAAGTCTATCCTCATAGGGCTTCATGGCTTCCAGGCCCCTCACCATTTTGGTCGCCCTCCTCTGGACTTGCTCCAGCTTGTCAATATCCTTCTTGAATTGGGGTGCCCAGAACTGGACACAGTATTCAAGATGGGGTCTAACCAAAGCAGAGTAGAGTGGTACCAGTACCTCCCTCGAGGTACTCTGCACACTGTTCTAACAATTGACAACGCTGGCCACATCTCATCAATTCTGATTTTGACCTTTTGGAGGCTTTGTCTCCACTAAAAACCCTATTGTTCTCCTCGGGAGAGGGCTAGCCTCCAGGTACAATCTTCCCTATAGAAACCCCAAGTTTTGAGCTCCCTGTCGGAACGCTTGTGCCTTGCATCCAGAACTGCTGCTGCTCTGTTCAGCGAGCCTCCCCTCAGCCTCCACGTGCTGGGAAACCACAAACCCAAGCCTCGATCTCTATCTTCCCTTTCTCCAGACTGCAGGATCAGGTGGAGTATCACCCAGAAACCCTCTGCAAAACCCCTATCAGCTTTCCTCACTTTCTGCTTCCATAGTTCTTGGATGAGTGCGTGAGTGCATGTGTCGTTGTTTGCTCAATCAAGGAAAGTTTAATAAAATCTTTTAATTGAACGACTTGCCTAGTTCTTGTCATGGCCCAACCTCGTAAACATAGGGTTAAAGATCTTGCTATGTTACCCTGCCTCTCGTAGTGCTACAGCTTGTGCTCCTTGCTAATTCCCCCAACTTATTAATATTTGGAGTGCATTTAGGTGTCCCTCCCGGGACCCCCAGAAATCAGGGTAACACTGTTTTACCTGTTTTTAGATTCTGACAGTCAGTCCTCCACATCCACGGGCTTTGCATCCACAGATTCAACCAAACATGGCCCACTATATAGCCATACTTTATTTTATATAGACAGCAGCCAGAATCCAGTTGGTGGCCTAAAGTGGAATAAGTTTCCTTACGGAAGCAATATCTCATGCAGAACATTCACACTTGGTCCAAGATTGCTGAGAAAGAGTTGTGCGCACTGTGTCGTTGCGTCTGTTGATGCCCTTCCACACGCACACAGGCGTGCGCTTTCACTTCCACAAGCCTGCCCTTCAGTAAAAGTGGTGCACAGGGCAATCAAGGCATAACTCCACATGGAGAAATCTACATGGTGCATGGTTGAAATGTTCCTCAGGGATCTCGGGGACTGGGGTTCGAATCCCTGCTCAGTTCCGGAAACCTTCCTGTTTCCCACTGTGTTATATCACCTCCCATATTCAGTCCCTTCAGTTCAGAGGATTTGATTTTCACTGCATTCCTTTGGACACATTTCAGCTTGTTGATATCCCTCCTACACTGTGAAGAAGAGGGACCCCACAGTTTAGGGTCTGGACGCTGGGCTTCAGTGGAGGTGGGCTTTTCTAGCAGCCTCGTCACACTCTGAGTGGGATCCTCAACACAGTGTGGCCGCCAACACTTAAACAGGATAGCAGGAAAGAGGGGTGCCAAAGGAGAGGAGGAGGCATGGCTGAAGCAGGTGCCCTCTCCAGCAAGACACTGGAGACTGAAGCAAGGGATCGCTGTTGGCAAAATAAGCCACCACTTGATTCAGCGCTGGGGTCTTTTATAGAGGGGTTGCTTCAACCTTCCTTTAGGCCATCGAGCGCCCCTTTTTGCCTCCCCCCTTCCTTCTCTCGCTCCTTTGCCCATTGGAGTCTCCTCTTCTTCTGGTGAAGAAGGCAAAAAAAGGGCTGCTGGTGATGAGCATTTCAGACAGTAGACTGGACTGCTCTCTGCTGGAAAGGAGGGGAAGAAGAGGAAGAGGAAGAGGAAGAGGAAGAGGAAGAGGAAGAGGAAGAGAAAGAGAAAGAGAAAGAGAAGAAGGGCAAATGCTGGCTGGCTGGCGACTCCACTTTCACATAGTGGCTCAGCCCACCTTCTCCTTGCTGTGGAGCTGCCAAGTGACAAACAACATACAGGCACAGCCAGCCAGCCAGTCTGCCTGCCTGCCTCCTTCTGCCTCGGTTCCTGTCATGCCACCACTCCATTGTGGGGGAGAAGATGGGCTGAGCAGCCTTCCAAACTTTTATGTACCCCTGTGAGGGCATTGTGGGCCTCTGGGGGTTCCTGCACCTCAGCTTAAGAACCACTGACCTAGATGACACAGAGAATGCAATCAAGAATCGAGCCCTGCAGGGTCTTCTCTTGAGAGAGACCAAGGCACGCCCAGATATTTGTGTCCCAAGGGAATGCCACCAACAGAAATGCTACAGGACTCCTGGGTGTGGTCCAAGGGGCCACCAAGCCAGCCATGGCTGCTACCACATGGTGGATGGCAAGCAAGACCATGCCAGCTCCCCTTGGGTGGCTTTTAGTGGTACCTGGATTGTGGAGCCTGGAGAGATGCCACAATGCCAGGTGTGGGTGAGGGGAGGGTGTGGGGAGGCCGTTAACATTTGCAATGCATCCCATTGCTACAGTAACTGTGTGAAGCAGAACCTGCCTTTGTAGCCATAGGAACATCAGTTAACACACTAACCTGCGTAACCATAGGAACCCGGGGTGGAACATCGCAGCAAACGAAAACCCCGCAGAAAGTGGGGAGCAGTACAGTCAGGGATACCACCTCCAAGGCTTACAAGTGGAAATCTTGGTCCCTTTCCCCTCAATTCCTGCTCCCCCCCAGTGAATGGAATGGGAGAGAGGGGAGTTGGGCTTGGAAGTCTCTGCCAACCTGCTCAGGTTGCAAGCACACCCTCTCCTTGGTTGGTCCTGCCTGAGGAATGATGCCCAAGGACATCCTTTTGGGCCCTTGCATTTTCCTCCCAGCTTGCATGCCACTGGGGAAGCTACTACCTTAAACAGCAATAACAACAGCAAAACCACAGAGAACGACTGTGGCCCCATTGTGGGGCTCTGGGAGCAGTTCTACACAGCAATAGCAATAGCAGTTACATTTCTATACCTCTTAAGCACTCCCTAAGCGGTTTAGAATGTATTTTAGCTAATTGCCCCTGACTCATTTTTACTCATTTTTACTGATCGATGGAAGGATGGAAGGCTGAGTCAACCTGGAGCCCTGCAGGATCGAACTCACAATGTTGTGGCTGCAGCACCGGCATTTAACCACTGCGCCACCAAGGCTCTGCAAGGCTTGACCTCTGAACTTAATTCCCATACGTAGGTCACAATTGCACAATTACAAAAAACAACACTGCTTGGAACACGACTCATTATCTGGTGAGATCTTCAGGATTCTGGAACAGAACCTGAAACACCGACAGCCCCAAACTGCAGTCAGTAGCATCTAGGGAACTGTGAAACTATTACGGGTCGAGTATTCCTTATCCAAAATATTTGGGACCAGAAGTGTTTTGGATTTTGGATTTTTTAAACAAATTTGGAATGGCTAGATTTGAATATACATAAAATACTGCACCATCAGCCCACCATTCACTAGTCTGATGATATGTGGATTTGATTAATATTCTCTCTCTAGGAATGTCTAGATCTTCCAGTGTGATTCCATGTTCAGCTTCCACCAGAAGTTGACCACAGAGTTGTGGCAGCCGACCTAGAAATTCCTAGAGAGAACACATCTGTAGGAATCTCTAGGTCCTCCAGCATGATTTTATGATCCACTTTTGCCAGAAGTTGATCACAGAATCAGATTAGAGGACCTAGAGCAGCGGCTCTCAACCTGGAGGTCGGGACCCCTTTGGGGGTCGAGTGACCATTTCACCGGGGTCGCCGCTCCTCTATCCGGCCCTGCCCCCTTTTGAAAGAAGGCGGCCTCACAGCCAACGGGAGCGCAGTTTCTGAGACCCCGCGCTGGGAGGAGGGGAGAGGAGGCGTGCTGGGCATTTCCCCGTCCTTTCCTGCCAGGTGGGGAAGCATTGGTGGAGCCGGAGGTGAGGAGACTGGGAGGAGAGAGCGTGGAGCCGGAGCGTGAAGGCGGAGGTGAGGAAAGGAGACCCCGCGCTGGCAGGAGGGGAGAGGAGGCGTGCTGGGCGCGTGTGGGGAAGTTTCCCCATCTTTCTCTGCCGGGCAGGGGGGCGGAGGTGGGGAGACCGAGAGGGGCTCGCAGGTGTAGTGTGGTCGAGGGGCTACAGCGGGTATTGCACCCCACTCCCAAGCCCTCAAAGGGACGAAAGGAGGAAGGAAGGGGTGCCCATGTGACGTGGGAGTGAGAGCGTCCGAGCAGCCGCGCTCCCTATTAAGGGAGGGGGGAGGGAGTGAAACAAAACGCACCTGCTTATGCCGCCGCCCTCTTTCCTCTCTCCCCGTCCTTTCCTCCCTGCGCCTCGTGTAAAATGTGGGCTGTTTTGGCCTTGCCTTTGGGAGCGACTGGCTTTTTGAACTGTGGAAACCCAACATTCAGAACTAGAACTACTCCCTTAATTCTGGCATTGATGGACGCTTTCTGTGCTTAGAAAAGTGGGGGAGGGTTACCAGTTTTTAGGCATTAGAAGTCTATCCAGAGCAGTGATTTAGGGCAGCGTTTCCAATCTATTGGAAATAACTAACTAACTAACTAAATAATAAATAAATAAATACATAATAACGAAAATGATTTTATGGTTGGGGGTCACCACAACATGAGGAACTGTATTAAGGAGTCGTGGCATCAGGAAGGTTGAGAACCACTGACCTAGAGATTCCTGGAGAAGTATTCTCTCAGTTAAAAAAAAATAGCATTTGCGATTTTTATTTATATTCCCTTTTTCCTCTTTTGTGGGGGGTCTTGATCCCCTAAGCTCCACAAAAGAGGAGGGTCCACTGTATCATACTGGAGATCTCTGGGCAGTTTGCAAATGAATGAGCAGGAGGACCATAACTGCTGCTCCCCACCAAACGCTATGCTTGGGTTCCAGCCATTTCCCAGATCGTCATGCCTCTCTCTAGCCTCACGTCTCATTATTTCGCTGCTTGCATTCTGTACGAGAGATGAGGCTGGAGAGAATGAGAGAGAGAGACTGAGGATCTGAGAGACAAAGAAGCAGGGTGCCCCAGCCGTGGCTTCCAAGGAGGGAGTGGGCAGCTGGAGGCAAAAAGTTTCAAGTCTTGGAAGTTCTCAGACTTTGGATTTCCAAATGAGGAATACCCAACCTGTAATTTTCCTGCATTTTCCCCAGCCTTGAGAATCAACACTGCTTCCAGAAGTTCGGATAGATGCAGGCATAAGTCCACAACGTGAAGAACTTACAAAATACAAAATATAATTAATCTGCAAAATTAGAAGCAATTTAAAAAGCCACAAATAGAAACAACATGATTATAAGCACATTCCCCATCAGCAGTCATCTCCCAAAGGCCTGCTGAGACTAAAATAGCCTTCCGTGGTGGGGAGCAGCGCAGACTCCCTAGGAAGTGCGTTTCGAAACTTGGGAGCGGCTTAAAAGCCTCCAAAGAAAGAGACTTCACCACACACCATGGAGGCAGTGGCATATTCCACTTTCAAACTGCTATTACTCTCAGGAAGTTCTTCATAACATTTAGATGGAATCTCTTCTCTTGAAGTTTGAAGCCATTGCTCCACATCCTAGTCTCTGCAGCATCAGAAAACAAGCTTGGCCCATCTTCCATATGTCATCCCTTCAAATATTCAAATATGGCTCTCCTGTCCTCTCTTAACCTTCCTTTCTCCAGGCTAAACATCCCCAGCTCCCTAAGCCCCTCGTCAGAGAGCTTCATGGTTTCCAAGCCTTTGACCATCTCCTCCTACCCATCTTAAACCATCCCCTAGAAGCCTGGAGGATTCTTAATAAAAGATGGTGAGTAGGATATTTCTAAGGACATGAACGATATCACGACGGCATCCTCATCAACATCCTTCAGATACCAACATCAGAATCCACTTAAATATTTCTTGTGAAGGCAGAGGGCTCTTTGAAATATTTATTCAAAATGTATGTTTCCCCTTTGCCTCTGTGGCTTCTCTCAAAGCATCAAACAAGGACATCACAACAGAACAAAATGAAAAGCCAGGAGGAAAAAAAAAAGCCCACTTTTAGATTAATGAATAGGTTTGGGGTTATTCACTGATGGAAAAGTTTCGCTTTATTGCTAGAAATTCTTCTTGTCCCTGCATTTGGGTTCCCGAAACCAGGGAACTTAAAAACCTTTCAGCGCAAAGTTCTTGTCTCCAGGCTACTGGGAAACACCCCTGAAATCTAAACCTCTGGAGAGTATTTTTCAGACTGTGTTTGCAATTGATAGAATTCTCAGGCACACTCACTTTGGAGTAAAAATCAAAAACACAGACTTCCATATCCATTCATTGCATCTGCTAAAAGTTTGCTGATATCAGTTACCTGCTGCATAAATGTGGTTTGTTTGTGCTGGGAGCAAAAGATGGAAATGTCCCCCTTTTTGGAGAAACAGTGTGGGAGAATTCTCTCTGCACCAAACAAACAAAAAAAAGGAACCTTCCCAAGCTCTAGTGGGGAGTGCAAAAGTTGTATGTCTTTGGCATGCATGTGTGTGTATGTGTGTTATCATCAAGGTTTAAGAGAGGAGAGTCTACACTATGGCCATTCCGCTCTATACTCTTAAAGTGCGATTATTCCACTTTCAACATCCTATGGAATCCTGGGGTTTGCAGTTCCGGGAGGGGCTAGGCAGCCCCTCCCGGAACTGCAAACCCCAGGATTCCATAGGATGTTGAAAGTGGAATAATCGCGCTATAAGAGTGTAGTGCAGAAATGGCCCAGGTATGGATAGTCCTGCAAAAACAGAACTACTTGCAACAAGGAAGACAAGTCCATCCCCAATGATTTCCTAAAAAGCTCCACAGCACCCAAGGTGCAGTCCTCAACTGTTTCGCCCTCAGATGGGAGGAAGAATATTAACATTAATATTTCTCTCCAGTATTCTTCCCATATTTGAATGTCCCAAGATGCTGGGGAGGAATTATACGGCAGAGGAAAGCACTGGGAGTTTTTCGCATAAGAAAACCTGTTTGTTAGAATCATAGAATCATAGAAATATAGAGTTGGAAGAGACCCCAGGGGCCATCCAGTCCAACCCCCTGCCATGCAGGAACACCCTCAAAGCACTCCCGACAGATGGCCCTCCAGCCTCTGCTTAAAAACCTCCAAGGAAGGAGACTCCGCAACACTCCATTGAGGCAGCAGATTCCACTGCCGGACAGCCCTGAGTGTCAGGAAGTTCTTCCTGAGGTTCAGGTGGAATCTCCTTTCCTGCAGCTGGAATCCATTGCTCCTTGTCCTAGTCTCTGGAGCAGTAGAGAACAAGCCTGCTCCCTCCTCGACATGACATCCCTTCAAATATTTAAACATGGCTATCCTGTCCCCTCTTAACCTTCTCTTCTGCAGACTAAACATATCCAGCTCCCTAAGGCATTCCTCATAGGGCTTCATGGCTTCCAGACCCTTCACCATTTTGGTCGCCCTCCTCTGGACACGTTCCAGCTTGTCGACATCCTTCATGAATTGGGGTGCCCAGAACTGGACACAGTATTCAAGATGGGGTCTAACCAAAGCAGAGTAGAGCGGTACCAGTACTTCCCTCGATCTAGACACCAGACTCCTATTGATGCAGCCAAGAATTGCATTGGCTTTCTTGGCTGCCGCATCACACTGCTGACTCATGTTCAGCTTGTGATCTATGAAGACTCCTAGATCCCTTTCACACATACACAGAGAACAGGTTTTTGTTGGCAGAAAATAGGATTTCTAGGCTGGAGACAGTGTTTTATATGCAGGGGGAAAAGGCAGAGATCAGGGAGCACCCACTAAAATCAGCAGAAAACCGGAAAGATATCTCAAGGTGGTCCATGGACTAATGATTTCTTAACAAAAAGGCCAACACGTTTCAGCCTGTTGAGCTTCTCAGAGGCTGCTTGAAATTTAACCCCAGAAACTTCTAAAACTCTTACACCAGTTACTGGACATAAAGGAGAAATAGATATTTTCTCACCACAGAATAATGTCTCCACAATACATTGGGATGCTGAATAAAAGTGCTGGTCTATGCTTCTTCCCAACTATTGGGAAACCTGTTTTCCTAGCTGGGAACAAATAATACCCAGGACCCAGTGCAGAACTAACCACACACAGCCCCCTAGCCAGGGGTAAGTGTGGTGGGCTACTGCCTGAATGGCAGGGGCTGCACAGGCCCAGGGCACCCTTGGCTAGTGGGAGTGGCAAGTGGTAGCCTTCCCGCTCCATTGGGCCAACAAATGAGAGGTGGGAAAGGTCCATGGAGAGCTGGAGCCACTGTTGCCACAGCTACAGACCCCCTACCCGATGCCTCTCTCTCTGCTCCCTCACCGCAGAATCATAGAACTGGAAAAGATCCCAAGGGTCATCCAGTCCAACCCCCTTCTGCCACGCAGGAAGACAACACTCCTAACAGATGGCCATCCAGCCTCTTTTTAGAAACCTCCAAAAAGGGAGACTCCACCACACTCCCAGGCAGCCGCGGATTCCACTGTCAAACCGCTCTTGGAAGCCCTTCTTAATGTTCAGATGGAATCTCTTTTTCTGAAGCTTGAAGGCAATGCTCCATTTCCTAGGGCCTTTCTGCACTACACAATTATTGCAGTATGATTCCACTTTAACTGCCATGGCTCTGTTCTATGAAATGATGGGTTTTGAAGTTTAGGGAGGGTTATTTAGCAGCCAGAGAGCTCTAGTACCTCCTGAGACTAAAAAAACCCCAGAATTCTATAGGAGGCAGCCATGGTGGTTAAAATGGGATCATAGTGCAATAGTTATGCAGTGCAGAAAAGCCCCCAGTCTCTGAAGCAGCAGAAAGCAAGCTTGCTTTCTTCCTCACGACACGCCTTCAGATATTTAAACGTGGCTACATCTCTTCACCTTCTCTTCTCCAGGCTAAACATCCCAAATTCTCTAAGCTGCTCCTTAGAGAGCGGCATGATTTCCAGGCCTTCCAAGGGGTGTATAGACCTAGCCCAGCTTCTCCAAATTGTATGCATGAAACTGACCTGTTTCCAGGGATGTCACCGTCCGGCCGAGGTGGGCCCCCTCTTCTGACCACCCCTGCTTGTCCCTCGGTGCTGAGGAGGCACCGGGGGCATGGCTGAGCATCCTGCAGCGGACGAGGGGACCGAGCTCTCCGCCGGCACAACACCACCACCACCCCAGGCTGTGCTCTGGCAGTCGCCTGGCGTTGGCCTTGCTTTGCTAATAGGATCAAGGGGACTCCATCTGCTCGTCTGGCACCGAAGCGGCTAATCTGGTCCCGGCCCTCCTTTGGACACGCCTTCCCCACCCCACCCTGTTCTAAGCTCCCCTCCCTGTAAGAAACCCAGCATCTCTCTCTCTCTCTCTCTCTCTTTCACATACACACACAATCTATATAGTCTCCAATATTTCATAGATGGAAACTGGGAGGCATGAGGCCAAGCAACATCAGCGTGTGGTCAAGTTAAAGAAGGAGAGACAAGCGAAGAGAAGCTGCAGCAGTTTGCTTTTGCCTGGGCTAACTGGGAAGGGCAAGATTCTGCCCACTCCTCTCCCTGCTGCTGAGTTAACTGAGTGAAAACTCCATTTGCACTTGGAACTCAGTTTGCAGCAACCGAAGAACACTGAGGACAAAGAAAGAAAGTGGGAGGAGGAAGTGCGAGAAACTCAGACTTTTTTAAAGCAGCTGAAAAAGTGGAATAGTAGAGGATTAATCAGGACCGTCCCTGCCAGATTGGGATGGTTGGACAGTACAGATCTTTACCCTGGCCACCGGCAGTCTAAACTAAGGAGCTGGTGCCACAGCTGGGTGTAGATCAAGACTGTTCCAAGCACAAGATTTCAGAGCCAAAATCTGAAACCTAGAGATGAGCTCTCGTGATGTCACAGGAGGCCACCCTTCAATGAAGTCACAAGGGGCAGCTCCTACAGATGTCATTCAGCGCAATGCTTTGAGCATCAACCACAGCTGCACACAGCATGCCGTGCAAATAAAAAGCGGCAAGTCTAAAAAAATGAAGAATATACATCTAGGAGTCTTCATAGACCACAAACTGAACATGAGTCAGCAGTGTGATGCGGCAGCCAAGAAAGCCAATGCAATTCTGGGTTGCATCAATAGGACTATGGTGTCTAGATCGAGGGAGGTACTGGTACCACTCTACTCTGCTTTGGTTAGACCCCATCTTGAATACTGTGTCCAGTTCTGGGCACCCCAATTCAAGAAGGATATTGACAAGCTGGAGGAAGTACAGAGGATGGCGACCAAAATGGTGAGAGGCCTGGAAGCCATGAAGCCCTATGAGGATAGACTTAGAGAGCTGGGTATGTTTAGTCTGCAGAAGAGAAGGTTAAGAGGGGACATGATAGCCGTGTTTAAATATCTGAAGGGATGCCATGTAGAGGAGGGAGAGGGCTTGTTTCCTGCTGCTCCAGAGACCAGGACAAGGAGCAATGGATTCAAGCTGCAGGAAAGGAGATCCCACCTGAACCTCAGGAAGAACTTCCTGACACTCAGGGCTGTCCGGCAGTGGAATCGGCTGCCTTGGAGTGTAGTGGAGGCTCCTTCCTTGGAGGTTTTTAAGCAGAGGCTGGATGGCCATCTGTCAGGAGGGCTTTGAGGGTGTTCCTGCAGGGCAGGGGGTTGGACTGGATGGCCCTTGGGGTCTCTTCCAATTCTACATTTCTATGATTCTATGTACACAGACCCAGAGAGAGCCCACGCTCTCTTCAAGGCAGCGTTCTCATCCTGAGATTCCTTCTCCTCCATTGAGAACTGGAGAGGGGGGTCCTGGATACTGAGATCTGGCAACCCTAGCTAGGAGGCCCACGGCACAAGGACGATCCCATGGGCATGAGTCACACAGAATCCTAAAATCATAGAGCTGGAAGGGGCCCCTTGGGCCATCAGGTCCAACCCCCTGCTTGGTGCAGGATCTCCAACTAGCGCTTCCCCAGCAGCAGGGAGCTGTCCAGCCTCTTTTTGAAGGTATCCAGAGAAGGAGACCGCAACACCTCCTGGGGGAATTGGTTCCATTGTCAAGAAAGTTCCTTCTAAAGTCCCATCAAAAATTATTCTCCTGTAACGTTAAAGTATTAGGCCCTCCGAGGCAGCAGAGAACAGGCTCAACCCTTCCTCTCTGTGACAGCCCTTGGGGTATTCAAAGAGGGAAATCATTTTACCCCCCAGTCTTCTCTTCACCAGGCTGAACAAGCCGAGCTCCTTCAACCTTTCCTCATCTGCTTTTTATTCCATCCTTCTCATCTTTCTCATTGCACTTCTCTGAACCTGCTCCAACTTGTCTCTATCTTTCCTAAAATGAGGCTCCCAGAACTGATCACGGGACTCCAGAGGAGACCTTTGAACTTGTCAGGTTGTCCAACATGAATTCAGGCCTATAGAACTGACTGTTAAAAACGGTTAAACTAGATTCTATTGTGCAATATCCAGAGATCCTCACATAGAGGACAGGAGACCCCAACAGCTCCCTAGGTCATTGGTTGCACAGCCAAACTACTATTAAGAAGTTCCTTCTAAGGTTCAATCAAAATCTACCCTCCTGTAACTTCAAGCCATCAGACACCTCTCCTTTCTCAAGGAGAAACTATTGGAGTAGAGAAGGGGCTATAACTCTCAGAGAAACTACAAATCCTCTCATGCTGGTCAGAGGATCTGGGAGTTGTAGTCTTAAAGACAAGGCAACTTTCCTAAACTCTAACTTTGGTGGTTGTTGTTGTGTGCTGTCAAGTCACCTTTGACCTACGACGACCCTCTAAAAGGGCAGGCCCCCAAGAGACCCTGTTAGTACCAACCGCCCTGCTCAGGTCTTGCAGACTCTGGGCAGCAGCTGTGGCTTCCATGGTGGAGTGTGTCCTCCTCTGGATGGCAGGTCCCCCTTGTCCCACAGCCTCTCACTTTGCCAAGCATTGGCCCTTTTCACATGCGGGGGAAACGGGCAGCTCCACGCGGAAACGGAGCTTACCTTTATTCCGTCGCCGCACGGAGCTGCCCGTTTCGCCGCTCCACACTCGGCGGCGTCTGCGGCGTCCACTGCATCTGGCAGCACCCAAAATGGCGGTTTCTGACTGATGGAGGCTCTCCGCCAGTAGGAGAAGCTCGCCAGCTGGAAATCCCGCCCCCCGTGCGATCTGCAGGCACGCTCTTGCGCATGCCTGCAGATCTATACCGGCACTGAGACGGGGCTGGACGGGGCTGCACACCCCGCGCCTTTTAAAACCCAAAAAGCAAGTGGTTTTACAAAAGCACGGGCGGCGCCTCTTCCGGTCGCCCCTACGTGGATTGGGGTGTGGATTTACTCTAAAGTAATCCACCCCAATCCACGTTACGGTGTAGACGACCTCCACGGAGGTTGCTCTACACCGTTTTTTAAGCCCCATGTGAAAAGGGCCATTGTTGCCTTATCCAACCACCTGTGAGGTATTTAAGCCTTTTACTCCACATCTCAAGTAAAGTCTCAGTTCTCTACCTTCAAATTTCGAGTCTTAAGTCCGTGAAGATGCTTCCAAGTCAAGTCTCAAGTCTGGGAGCCAGCTTTATACCCCAATCTATACTCCAGAGTCAAGTCAGTTTTAACAACTTAAGCAGAGTCTGGCCCTTTTCGCACCGTACCATGTCATGGCAGTGGGGAGCGGCGCTTGAGCGAGCAGCCACTCGCACAAGCTGCTCACGACAGCCCCTTTTGCCTCCCACATTGGCTTCCTTGTAGCGCGGCCGTCGCACTAGCACCCTGCCCCTTCCTTCCGCAGTGCAGTCTGGGAGCTGTAGGCTGCGCTGGGGGAAGGAAGCGCTACTGGGCCGGCTTGCCGACACACCGCACACAGGTAAGTGCGTGAGGGCACCGCAAGCATTGTGCGAGCGCGCAGTATTTTCGGCTGAAAATCAAAAGCCGAAAATCAAATAACGTGCGCGCGCCCCGCTTTAGCCTCGTGAGCATCACGTGAGTGGGAGTGTGTCATACGGAGCGACGCTCCTACTCACGCGACGCTCAAGGGGCGCTCGTGCAAAAAAAAAGCATGCGAAAAGGGCCTCTGCCTTCTACCTTTGTCATTTTGCCATCTGCAGCTTCTGCAGTGGGGAATAGGATCCTCCTTTCTCCCCTTTCCCAAAGCTGGAGGCTTTTGTGTCAATGGGCATAAAGGGGCCTGCAGCCTCTCAACCTGGGAAATACGGTCCTTCTTACTCCCCACTACTGGAGCTTCAAAAGCTTTAGAAGGAAGGAACGTTCCTCCTTGAGCCCACTGTTACTATGGTTCAGACATGCCTGGTGATAGCACTAGATATCTCTTAATATCAAACTTATTTGGCCTTCCCTTGACCTTTCCCTGCCACCCTGCTCCATGTGTTTGCGAGGCCACCGGACAAGCACGTAAACAGGCGCAGCCGGTAATGGTTGGGCATTCCAATCTCCACTTAGGCAGGCAGATTACCACCACTCCGTTGCTTCAGGGACCTCTTTTGCAGACACACCTTGCTTAAGTGCGACTTTACACAAGGACGCTCGACCTCAAGCTGGCACTCGCTCAATGCCAAGCCATTTGCATACTGGCTACTCTATTGTTAAATCTGTGCTAAGCTGATCGTGTAAAACTTGACCTTTCACAAAGCTTTGTCCTGCTCCAAACTCGCATTGTTCTCACCGAGCATGGCATGGCCTGTAGGTACAATCCACCCTATAAAAGGTCCCCGATTCCGAGCACACCTCGGATCGCTCTGGACTTCCATGCTGTCTTGCTGTCGCTCGGTCTGACGAGCTCCCCTCAGCAAACCACGCTGAGCTTTCTTCCCTGCAATCCTCCGCTTGTCTCCAGGACTACGAGATAAGGTGTCGTATCTCCCATTTCCCCCGAAAACTCTCATTTCTAATTTCCAGTTAGCTGTGCACTTGTGTTGTCTTTTCTGTTGTTTGTCCTTTAATAAAGCTATCATTTTACTATTTTAAAACTTGTCTGACTGCTCTTCTGACCTGACCCCGTAGAAACTGGGTTGCAAGATCCCTGCTAAGTTACCCTGCCTCTCGCTAGCTTAAGAGAGTGCTTGAGTTAATTTCCCCATTTTGTGTTTTTGGGCACCCCTCCTGGGACCCCCAGAATACAGGGTAACACCACTGCACAATATGTTTGCTGTTCCCCTCTGAGAAATACACCCTGCACTTTGGGGGCAAGCCTTGCCTTCTGCTCTTAGAAGGTTCCTCCAATATGCAGTGGGGACAGGCTGCTGAGCAGACCTCAACCCCACCTCAAGTCCATTGCCTAACCCGTTTGCTGTTCCCCTCTGAGAAATGCACCCAGCTTTGGACTTGAGACAGATCACCATGGGACCACTGGGCTAAAAGAGATGGAAGCCTTGCTCAAAGTCATAAGGCTTCTGGATGAATGTGTTACGTTACAGGTTCGAGGGAAACAAGTCAGTCGCTAAAAATATACAAGTCATGACTCGAGTTGAGTCCAAGTTGAGTCACTGGAGTGACTGAAGTCCAACTTGAGTCCAAGTCAATCGATTTGAGTCTACACCAGCGCCAGCGCCTCAGGCCCTGTCATGACGTGTCCAAAGCACAAGGGCCTCAGTTAAGTGCCTTTGGCTTCTGGGGAAAGCAGTCCAAGCAATCTGTAGGACCCCCTTCCAGGGCCACATGACCCATTTTAGGAAGTTCTGCCAACTTTATACAACTATTACCAGGTTCACAAAGTACTGGAACACTCAAAATGTAAATACCCCCTTCTGTTACCCCCCTCCTCCTCTCCTTGTGGTGTTGTTGTTGTCCTGCTACAATAATCCTTTTTAATTATAATATAGTCCTTTGGAACAATAGTAATCCTACAAAAACAATCCTACAATAATAATCCTACAACAATAATCCTTTATCTGTCTGAAAGCTACTTAGGATTTTTTTCTGGTGGCCAGCAAATGTTTCTAGAAAAACTGCATGCCGCAGAGCATGGTTAATACTTGTGGCCTTGTTGGTTGCAAAGTCACAGGATTGTATAGTTGGTCGAGACACCCGAGGGCCATCCAGTCCAACCCTTTGCCATGCACAAACCTATTTCTAAAGCACCCCTGTCCTTGGGCCACGAGGAAGGAAGGCTAGAAAGCATCTCCAGGTAGGGCAAAGAAAAGATTTTGCCTGAAATGCTGGGGAGATCTGTGGCTGCTTCAGTCAGAGCTGGTAACACTGGACTACATGGACTAATGACCTGACTCAGTTGTAAGGCAACTTCCTTCATTCCTGTATAGAAGGTCCCAGATTCTGTCCTTGACATCATCAGCAGATTGAGCTGGGAAAGAATCCTCCCTGAAATCCTGGAGGATGCTGCTGCTGCTGCCAATCAGAGCTGGAAGTATTGGCTAGATTACCCCCCACCCCAAGGTTCTGTCTCTATTTAAGGAAAGCTTCCCATGATCCTATGGAGGAAAAGCTTATCTCCTCTTACAAGTCCCACCTGATATTCAGAATCGTAGATTAGAAAGGTCTGAAAAGGTCATCTTGAAATGAAATGCACAGATATAGGACAGGTGACATCTGGCTTGGCCACAGTACATGAGAAAGGGATCTGGAAGTCTTAGTAGACCATAAGCTGGACATGAGTCCTCAGTGTGACGCAGCTGCTAAAAAAGCCAATGTGATTCAGGGCTGCATCAATGGGAGTAGAATGTCTAGGTCAAAGGAAGTCATAGCCCACTCTATTCTTCTTTGGTCAGACCACCACCCCCCGCCAGAATCCTGTGTCCAGTTTTGGGCACCACAGTTAAGAAAGGAGATGGACAAGCTGAAACATGTCCTGAGGAGGGTGGCCAAAATGGTAGAAGGCCTGGAAACCAAGCCTGGAGAAGAGAAGGTTAAGAGGGGGCATGGTAGCCATGTTTAAATATTTAAAGGGATTTCTTATGGAGGATGGAGCAAGCCTGTTTTTTTGGTGCTCCAGAGACTGGAATACTTTGAAGCAATGGCTTCCAACTACAGGAAAAGAGATTCCACCTAAACCTTATGAAGAACTTCCTGACAGTAAGAGTAGTCTGACAGTGGAATGCACTGCCTCAATGAAATGTGCTGGGATCTCCATCTTTAGAGGTTTCTCTTGGAATCTGTATCCACTCGACTATGGCCATTTCCGCACTAGACTGTTATAGTGCTATTATTCCCCTTGCAACATCCTATGGAATCCTGGGGTTTGCAGTTTCGGGAGGGGCCAGCCGGATTCCATAGGATGTTGCAAGGGGAATAATAGCGCTATAACAGTCTAGTGCGGAAATGGCCTATGTTCTGGTCAAAGATAGACTGCTTCCATACAGGGAGACTTCACCCAGCTGCCATGGACTGCGATATCCCCAGTCACATCTTCTTCCATGGAACTAGCCAAATGTGCATGCCAGCTGTGCACAGTCTGCTAAGGCAAAAACCAAGAGGCAGGCTGCAAATGGGTCAGCATAACACTCACAAGCCGGGGCAGGTCAGCTTCCACCCTCTTTCCCGGCCCCACTGGGAAGAAGAGGGGAGAATCTGAAGGAAGCTGATAATGGAGGAGCCTGAGAAAGATGCACAGCTGGCAGGGAAAGATGCACGCAGGGATGCCCCACTGGCTGCAGCCAAAAGGGCACAGTTGCTCCCCCAAGGCTGCTCTAAGTAAGCGAGAATGAATGGAGAAAGTGTGTGTGTGTGTGTGTGTGTGCAAAATGGCATGTGAAACGGCACTACTTGGCAGTTCCCCTCTGGGCAGCACGGAAATAAACTGTGCAAAGGGAGAGGCTTTACATTATCTGTGTAGACGGCAAGGAAGAATGCTTACAGGACAGGATGCTCAGATTAGCGCTGGGAGTCTACTTGGCCTTTGTACTGTGCATACCTCCCAGTTCTCCCACTCTGGCACAGGGACAGTCCCAATTAAGCCTCCGTCTGCGTTGGGTGCCTTCAAGTTGCTTCCAACTAAGGCGAATCTATTGTGGGCTTTTCCTGGTTAAGATTTGTTCAGAGTGTGTTTGTATTTGACTTCCTCTGACGCTGAGAGAGTGTGACTTGCCCAAGTTTTACATTTTAAGTTACTGCACAAATGAAGAGGTTGAAATTTGGGGGCTGAAGGAGAATTGCATTGGGGAGCAGAATTCTTGAGCAGAGGAGGGGAAATACCCTAATTTTGCACTTACATGTCATAGGCCATTTCCGCAGTAGCCTGTTATAGCACGATGATTCCACTTTCAACATCCTCTGGAATTCTGGGGTTTGCAGTTTCGGGAGGGGCCAGGCCGCCCCTCCCGGAACTGCAAACCCCAGGATTCCAGAGGATGTTGAAAGTAGAATATCGCGCTATAACAGGCTACTGCGGAAATGGCCATAGTTACAGCCTTGCACAGCCTTCCTTCTAGGAGGGCTTTCAATGAAGTACACCTCGCCAGTGCATGACGTAGTCTGTTCCATTGTCAAAAAGCTCATACGTACCCTTAAGGAAGTCTGCCCTAATCATAGAATCATAGAAATCTAGAGTTGGAAGAGACCCCAGGGGCCATCCAGTCCAACCCACTGCCATGCAGGAACACCCTCAAAGCACTCCCGACAGATGGCCATCAAGCCTCTGCTTAAAAACCTCCAAGGAAGGAGACTCCACTACACTCTGAGGCAGCAGATTCCACTGCTGGACAGCCCTGACCGTCAGGAAGTTCTTCCTGAGGTTCAGGTGGAATCTCCTTTCCTGCAGCTTGAATCCATTGCTCCTTGTCCTGGTCTCTGGAGCAGCAGAAAACAAGCCCTCTCCTTCCTCTACATGGCATCCCTTCAAATATTTAAACATGGCTATCATGTCCCCTCTTAACCTTCTCTTCTGCAGACTAAACATACCCAGCTCTCTAAGTCTGTCCTCATAGGGCTCCATGGCTTCCAGGCCCCTCACCATTTTGGTCGCCCTCCTCTGGACTTGCTCCAGCTTGTCAATATCCTTCTTGAATTGGGGTGCCCAGAGCTGGACACAGTATTCAAGATGGGGTCTAACCAGAGCAGAGTAGAGTGGTACCAGTACCTCCCTCGATCTAGACACCAGACTCCTATTGATCCTATTAATATTTATCCAAAATCTTTTTCGCTGCAGTTTCCACCCATTCGTTCACGTCTGGCCTGGCTCCAGGTTATCTGAAGGACGATATCTTCCCATATTGGCTTTAAGCTGATCAGTTTGTGGGTCTTCCCTGATGGAAGCCACCCTGGAGAAAGATCCCTACATTAAAGGAAGTGATTGTATCACTCTATTCTGACCAAACCTCACTTGCAATCCTTACCTGTCCAGTTCTAGGCAGCACAGTCCAAGAAGGGTCTTGACAAGCTGGAGCGTGCCCAGAGAAGGGCAACCTGGATGGTCAAAGGTATGCAAACCAAGCCTTATGAAGAATGACATGGGGAGCTGGGTATGTTTACCTTGGAGAAAAGAAGACTGGGTGACCTGACAGCCATTCTTAAATATCTATAGTGATGGATGTTCGATTTGGAGAATAAAAGATTGGGAATGGCGAGGAAAACTATATTCAAATATCTGAAGGGCTGTCAGGTGGAGGTTGAAGCGAGCTTGTTTTCTGAACCAAAATATTCCAATGATAAGGAAGGAGAAAGATGAATGTGAGTCAGGGGGGTGATGCAGCAGCAAAAAAGGTCAATGTAATTCTAGGCTTCATCAACAAGAATATAGCATCCAGACAGAAAGAAGCATCATCCCACTTCATTCTGTCTTGGCTGAATCTTGCCTAGAATGTGGTGCTAAGTTCTGGGCATCTCAGTTTAGAGGTGGGCAACCAGGGTGGCCAAAGTTCATCCCTGTGAGGAATGCCCAAAGCAACTGGTATGCATAGCTTGGAGAAGAGAAGATGGAAATGTGACAGGCATGATAGCCATATTTAAATACCTGAAAGGACACCATGGAAAAGACGGGCTATGTTTTCTGCTGCTCCAGAGTCCAGAAGATGAACCAATGGACTGAAGTGGCAAGAAAAGAGATTCCACCTAAACTTAAGGAGGAAATTCCTTCTTGGGAATGCTCTTCAGCAGTGGAACAGGGGGTGGACTCTCCTTCACAGGAGGTTTTTAAACAGAGGTTGGATGGCTTCCTTCTCAAGAGTGCCTGAGCTGTGGATTTCCACATGGCCCCTTCCAGCTCTACGATTCTATACTCTTCGTCCGTTCTTTAGTTTGTTTCCTTGTTCAATCCCTATAGCCTAGCAAGTTAAACACGGCTCCCGAGTGGGTCAGACAAATGGGGAGCAACAGCCACAGAGGGAAACCTGCCACCCACGCAACACATGACTCCCTCCAACACATTTATATAGTGGTAGTGGTGGTGGGGCAATGCAAGGAGCATGCATGCAGCAGCTGTGGTGCAGCACACTTTTCATCTGCCTCTATGGTGGGCAAGAGCTGGGCCCTTAAGGTGCAAAGATTTTCATCTGGTTTATAGCCAGGGAGGGAGAAGAGAGAAGAGGGGGCAGTCTTTTTTCAAAGGCCTCTGTCTACTCTGATATCTGGCACATCTAAGACACAGGAAAACACACACACACACTCTCACTCACAAGCACACCCTGCCGGCTCCCTCAGCAAGAGAATGAGATGCCTTGTAGGAAATTAAAAATGCATGACTTGGGATTTCTGCACGCCGCGCTTCGCTAGCTGTAAGGCAATACTTAACAGAAGCAACAGAGCCGGGACAAGAGGAGGCTGCTGTGCGGGAGGGAAGGTGTGGAGGGTGGTGGGAGGGTGAAGGAAGCCAAAGGGGGAGGAGACGGCTGTGGCCGGCAGGGGGAGAGGGTGTGGAGGAGAGGCAATGGGCAGTGCCAACACCAAGCAAAAGCCAGGCAGGGAACCAGTTAATAATGAAGTCAGGGATGCCGGTGGCATGTACACGCAGCCTCCACCTGGCATCTGGTGGACTCTATCCGGGGAGGAAAAGGCCAAATGAAAATGCAGCCTGTTTTGCTTATCGCCTCTGCTCTGCAACAGTTGCAGCTTCCTCACAGGAACCAACAGCTCTGGTGACATCGGGTGGCTGCTGTGTCAACAGGGCAATGAATCCAGTCCAGGTGTTATTCCAGCCCTTACATGAGCTCTCCAAGGTACTGAACCTAATTTTTGGAATAGAGTTTAGCACCTTGGAGAGTTCCTTCAGAAGTCACATTAAATCCTGGAGTGGATTCACCACCTTGCTGACATGGGAGCCACTAGGTGCCACTGAGTAGCAGTAGCAGGAGGGGGGACTCTTCCATGTCCCACCAGTGAGGTCCAGACATTCTGTTGGGACATGGGACCAGGACCTTCTCAGCTGTGGCACCCCAATTGTGCTTTCCCCCCAGAGATCCGACTGGCACCAGCACTCACTTTATCCAGGCACCAGGTTAAACCTTGGCTGTTCAGCAAAGCCTTTGGGCCTCATTAACTCTTCCCAAATATGGTGTCCATAATTTTTTTTAATTAAATCTTTTAAATCTGTTTTTAACCTATTCCTACAGTTGAATATGTTTTTATGTTTTTTAAAAATTATTTTATAGTTTTAAACTGTGTAACTTGTTTTAATTTTTTTTTAGCTGCCCTGAGATGTCATAGGGAGCAGCTGTGGGTGATGCCACAGTTGTGATGTGCAAGGGGCAACCACCAGTGAGGTCATTAAATGTGATGATGCGTCCAGCATCAACCACAGCTGCAGAGGACAGTGCTTCTCAACCTCTGGTCCTTTAGATGGCTGGGACTTCAGCTCCCAGAATTCCTGAGCAATCGCCACAGTGGCTGAGATGTCTGGGAGCTTGGAGGACTGGAAGAATCAGAGACTGAGAATGGCTGGCGTAGAGGATGCTGTTCAGATAAAAAAGCACTGAGTCTGCCAAATGAAATATATTTACACATACACAAAGACATGCATGCAGACACACACTTTTCAAGCCAGCACTCGCATCCCGAGTTTCCTTCCTTTCATCCTGAGGACCAGAGAAGAAGGTCCAGGGCTTGAGACTCAGGGCTAGGCATGGAGACCGGGGCGATCCTGGAAGTGCCGTGGAGGACCCTACCAGCTTCTAAGGAAGAGAAAGTTCTGGGTCTTCCCCAAGGAGAAGCCAGGCAGTTGAGGGGCATCAACTTGCAGCAAGGAAGGTGGAAGCATTCTTTGGAATAATTCACACATGATGCTTATCTCACAGGGAGTGGAGGAGCAATCCTGGAAGTGTCGTGGAGGACCCTACCAGCTTCTAAGGAAGAGAAAGTTCTGGGTCTTCCCCAAGGAGAAGCCGGGCAGTTGAGGGGCATCAACTTGCAGCAAGGAAGGTGGAAGCATTCTTTGGAATAATTCACACATGATGCTTATCTCACAGGGAGTGGAGGAGCAATCCTGGAAGTGCCGTGGAGGATCCTACCAGCTTCTAAGGAAGAGAAAGTTCTGGGTCTTCCCCAAGGAGAAGCCAGGCAGTTGAGGGGCATCAACTTGCAGCAAGGAAGGTGGAAGCATTCTTTGGAATAATTCATACATGATGCTTATCTCACAGGGAATGGACCTTGTTTTGGGCCCAGTCACAGAAAGAGGAGCGTATTATCCAGGGAGGGTGAAGAAGAACACAGTCTGAGAGAGGTCCAGAGAATCCATTATGAAATTCTCCAATGATTTGTTGTTGTGTGCCTTCAAGTCATTTGTGATTTAGGGTCTCATAAGGTGAACCTATTATGGGGTTTCCTTGGCAAGATTTGCTAAGTGGGGGTTTGCCTTTCCCTCCCTCTGGGGCAGAGAGAATGGGCCTTCCCCAAGGTCACCCAGTGAATTTTCATGGCCAAAGGGGAATTTGAACTCTGGTCTCCAGAACCATAGTCCAACACTCAAACCTCTACACCAGTTAGCCCCAGAGGCAAAATTCAGATTACACACGGAAAAAGAAGGAAGGCTTCTTGGCCAGCCTGCCAAATTTCCTGTATTGGCTCACTTGCTTCCATGCTGTGAGAGCTGATGGACTATCAGGCATGCAAGCAAACGAACTTATTTGCAGCTCCCCAGCACTGAAAGGATCTTGTTAAAGTAGCAGAGCCAAAGTCAAATTACCAGAGGAGAAGAGATGATCTTAAGCTGTCTTGTGTGCATTTGTGGTGGCGGGGAGCAGGTCCTCAGAATTGTAACCCACAAAAGCCAAAGCAAGCTTGAGAAATGCTGCTCTCAACCTGCCCCATGGAGCTGAGGGGGCCTCAAGGCTGCACTCCAATCCGCATTTACTACTGGGGCCCTATTGAACTCAGTGGGACTTATTTCTAGCAGATCCAGCATGGTGTAGTGCAGGACTTTCCAAATGGTGTGTCACGACACAGTAGTGTGTCACCTGTAGTGTGCAGGTGTGTCATCTCCCCAGCCAAGAAGACCCCCCCCCAAGCCTGGCCCACTGCCGTTGCTCTTGCTGGGGCCCTTCTCCAGCAACAGCAATGGCAGCAGGCAAGGACTGGGTGGGAGGGGGTTGCCTTTCCCCCTGCCATCATTCTCTCGGGCCTTTCCTGGCAAGGGTGATGGCAGCGGGTCAGAATCAAGGGGCTGCCTTTCCCCACCCTAGATAATTGGGTACCTCCAGTTTGCTAGTAAAGCTGAATTACTGTGTCGCAAAATGATGCATGTCAAAAAAGTGTGTCACCAATATGAAAAGTCTGGAAAGTTCTGGTGTAGTGGCTTCAGCATTGGACCATTAGAGACCAGGGTTTAATTCTTTGCTTGGCTATGGAAACCCACTGGGTGACCTTAGGTGTGTCACATACTCTCGGCCCCAGAAAACTCTGTGATCGGTTTGCCTTAGGGTCACCATAATTTGGAAACAACTTGAGGCACACAACAGTGACAACAGAGACAGACGAGGACTCCACTGCCAAGACATGTTGTTCAGCAGCTTGGAACTAAGAGAACACAAAAGGCCAACGGGAGATGGTGTAAGGACTGGCCGTGAAGCTAAAAGCTGGGCTGGTAGCCCACCCGCACTACGTCCCACCATCCAACCAGCACAAAAGCCAGTCTCCAGACATGGTGTGCTTATTTGGGGTGCCCCCATCTTTGACCTCCTGTAATATTAGCAAGCAATGCTTGCCACCGACAAAACAAGAGGACATTCTGCCAGGTGTGGTGAGATTCAAATTTTGTCAGAAATAAGTTACCATTGGAGGCCTTGCAAAAATGTTCCTGAGGCATCCACCCCCCTTTCAATCTTTTGTGAGTCTTCTGGGCCCCGTCACACAATCACTGTTCCTCCAACCTGAAGGAGGGCGAGTGGGGACAACGCATCCCGATCACCAAGGCAACGGGTAGTGCGCGGTGGGGATAGACGTCTGATTCTGGATGCTGTTCCCAAGTGCTACGTTCTTTTCAATGGGATGCACATGTGGATGCCAAGAAAAGTCAGCTCGGTTGTCTTGGCAACACTACATCTCAATGAAAAAAAAAAAAAAAGGAAAGGAAGAATCACAACCAGGAATTAAACCCCCTTCCCACCCTTGTTGCTTAACAAGAGCTGATTGATCAAAGGATAACCATAAATGGCATTTCTGTGCCGAACAGGAAGTCATTAGAAGCAGGAGCCCCAAGGAGAAAGCTTTTAATTAAAAGCACAACAGCCCAAGCCGAGCCACAATAATGCTCCTCCGCTTCAAACCAGACAACCTGGAGTCCAGAAAGAAAGAAAAACCAGAAAGAAAGAAAGAAAGAAAGAAAGAAAGAAAGAAAGAAAGAAAGAAAGAAAGAAAGAAGAAAAGAAAAGAGCTCTCTAGCTTGGCAGGAAAGTCTGTTAGAGCCTCAGTTGATGTCTGGAATGAAGAAGTGATGGACGTGACTGTCACCTTTGATGGAGTGTCACCTCTGATGGAATGGGACCAAGCAAGTCCTCTGGCTTACTAAGGGGTGGCAGTGATGAAGTGAGTGGGACAAAGACTTAATCTTTGATGCCAGAATCATAGAATCTTAGAGTTTGAAGAGACACCCCAGAGCCACTGAGTTCAACCTCATTCTGGCATGCAGGAAGATATAATGAAAGCGCTCCCAACAGATGGCCATCCAGCCTTTCTTTAAAAAGCATCCAAAGAAGGAGGAGACTCCACCACAATCCCAGGCAGCAGCATATTCCACTATCAAACTGCTTTTACCATCAGGAAGTTCTTCCCAGTGTTTAGATGGAATCTCTTTTTCCTGAAGTTTGAAGCCACTGCTCTGTGTCCCAGTCTCTGGAGCATCGGAAAACAGGCTTGCTCCATCCTCCATATGACATCCCTTCAAATATTTAAACATAGCTACCATGTCTCCTCTTAAGCTTCTTTTCTCTAGGCTACATATCTCCAGTTCCCTCAGTTGCTCCTCATAGGGCTTCATGGTTTCTAAGCCTTCTACCATTTTGATGGCCCTCCTCTGGACACATTTCCAGCTTGTCAATATCCCTCTTGAACTGTGGAGCCAGAACTGGACAAAATTAGCAGATAGCAATTACCCCATTCCAGGTGGGATGGTGATGGCTGACTACCATTCCAGTGGAGCAGTAGATCTGCTCTTGGTTTTAGGTCCGACTTTCGAAGAGCTCCCCAAGGTGCTGAACCTACAGGGCTATGGTTAAGTATCTGGGAGAATTGCTTTTAACAACTGGGGTGAAACATAAGAGTGCGCACTGTCATGGAAGTCACCAGCTGCTCCGTGCTGCCAAGAGGCCAGGGCAGCCAATAGATCATGACCAAAGGGGCAGTAAATCTACTCTCTCTGCTTTACAGCTTTTCTTGGCACAGCTGCTCTAGGTTTTACAAG
Source organism: Ctenosaura bakeri (assembly GCA_948474755.1). NCBI lineage: Eukaryota > Metazoa > Chordata > Lepidosauria > Squamata > Iguanidae > Ctenosaura > Ctenosaura bakeri. Next base: position 558,276 of record CAOLHI010001080.1, read on the forward strand.
AGTTATCCAGGTGCTGGACCCTACAATTTCCAAGACAAGATCAAAACTGGGAGAACTCTGCAGGAGAAGCAGTTGGAAAACCAAAAATGGCTTCATCACGCTGTTCTGGGCTGGAACTGGGTGCAGTTTTTTGGCAGAGGAAAGCATTCCAGCATCACTGGAGCTGATGGGTTCCACCATCACCTTGGTGCTAGCGGTAGAACTAAATGATGCATTCTACCCAGACTATCCCATGGCCAACACGCCAGCTCAAGAAGCAAATTAGGGACTGCAAATTCTGCAGCTGTGACCCATCTTCCATCCTAAACAGAACTAAGAAGAAATCCCTCAGTCTCTTCTAGTGGGTGTCCAGTGCTGGAAGAACACACTGTAGCCCACACATGGGTAATTTTCCAATGAGACTACAATTGGCCCTCCACATTCACTAGGGTTAGGCATGCAGGACCTGCCCTCCAAAAAGTGGAAAAGCTGCAAATATCAAAATGTGTGCGTATGTCTGTGGGAAGGGGGCTGAGGCACATTGTGGAGAGCGGACACCCAAGTACAAGCCAGGCCAGGAAAATGAGAGGGAAATGGGTGGGTCTCCTCTCTATACGTCCTCTCCTCTCATCCATCTCCGTCCTTGGGTGTGTGAGGGGACATTGGGAAAGGGTTTGTGGTGCTGAGAAACTGGTCTGTGATCTGTCCTTAGCTGGCCAGGCAGAAACTGGTGGAGGAGGAGGAAGACCAGAGGTGGATTTTTAAAGGGCTGCCCATCCTGATCAGAGCCACAGAGAAGCAAGGCTCCCCCTAGAAAAGAAGAGCTTGAGGCGGGGAGGGGCAGGGGTTGGAGAAACTTGCAAATAACCAAATCCGTGAATGCTAAACCCGCAGATGAGGCGGGGCGACTGTACTGTCACGCACTCTGACTTCTCTGGGATCTCAGCCTCTTTAATCCAACACTGCCAGAGACCCACAATCCGAGAGTTTACTCCCAATCCTTGCTGGAGGCAGTTTGGGTGATAAATCCAATACCGATTGTTTATGCATCTTGTCATTAGCCAACTGCTTCTAACTGGGTGGGAGATTTACGAGTTTATTATTGGAACCGATAGATTAAATCTCTTCAGAGGGATATAAATTATGCAGATGGGCTGGCATTGTGTTTCAAGGAGAACATCCAGCATTTGATGACAACCCTGGGAGCACTGAAGGAAGAAATAGCTTTCCAGAGACACTGAGTCAAAGGGCTCTGACCAGATGCACAATTCTTGCAAGGGAGCAGAGCTTCCCTTTTGCTAAAGTTGCCCCAAAGCCAGAGGCAAGGACCAGACCTCGGGGCACAGTGGTAAAGCACGTGCCTTGGTTTCCTGAAAGTGTCAAGGGGACGGTGGGTTGTTGTTGTTGCCTGTCTTCAAGTCGACTCCAACTTAGGGTGGCCCTATTGTAGGGTTTTCTTAGCAAGACTGATTCAGAGGAGATCCCTCCCAGTTCTATGATACTATGACTATATCCTTGTAAAAAAGAAAAAAAATCAGTGAAATTTTCAGGTGATTAGTTGGCTGAAAACTGTGCCAAAGCACCCAAAGCATCATGCAACCACTTCCTTGACTATCCAACCTGTCATCCTTTTATGCCAGCCCCAAAGGGCACATGGATGTGGCAGTGTGGGTCTGAGGGAGTCACAGAGGAGAAAACTCACCCTCCCCTGCAGAGTTGCCTGCCTCTCCATTAGATGATCTTCTGACTCTCGGTGTCCAAAGGCAGCTTCACCTGGTGGCCCGTCTGCTTCTCCCTTCTAACCAGTGAGCACCCCAGGGGGCCTGACTGTCACCCACTGCCTTAGAAGCAGGTCACTTCCTTGGAAGGAGAGTTAGCTCTGGCATTTCTGTGTTGCAAGGTTTATTTCAAGTTGTGTGCAAGCTGAGCATAAGATAGAAAGATTCACAATGTTAAACTTCCAATGGAGTCCTTCACCCTACTGCAAGTCTAAGGGAACCCACAGTGCCAGGAGACTTCCTGTGGAGAACAAAGCTAGCACTCAGCTTCTTCTCCAGCCCCAGATCCAATCCATCCTGACCTAAACTAACAGCTTTTCTCAGAATCACAGAGTTGGAAGAGGCCCAAAGGGTCATCTGGTCCAATTCCCTGCCATGACTCCAAATTAGCATGTTCCTTGGGACCCGGGAGAGAAAAGCAAGCACCCTTCCCAAACTAGCTGACCACAGCCAATACTTTCAGCTAATCTTCATAGCAGCAAGATAACATATCTTGGAAATATATTACAACAGTATGTGTCAAAGGAATCTAGGTAGAACACAAGCTGAACATGAGTCAGCAGTGTGATGCAGCAGCTAAGGAAGCCAACGTGATTCTCGGTGGCAACCACAGGAGTATGGTGTCTAGATTGAGGGAGGTAATGGTACCACTCTATTCTGCTTTGGTCAGACCTCATCTGGAATAATAAAGTGTCCAGTTTTGGGCACCTCAGTTCAAGAAGAATATTGACAAGCTGGAGCGTGTCCAGAGGAGGGCGACCAAATTGGTGAAGGGTCTGAAAGCCATGAAGCCCTATGAGGAGCAGCTTAGGGAGCTGGGAATGTTTAGTCTGCAGAAGAGAAGGTTAAGAGGGGACATGATAGCCATGTTTAAATATCTGAAGGGATGCCATATAGAGGAAGGAGAGGGCTTGTCTTCTGCTGCTCTGGAGACTAGGACAAGGAGCAATGGGTTCAGGCTGCAGGAAAGGAGATTCCACCTGAACCTCAGGAAGAACTTCGTGATGGTCAGAGCTGTATGGCAGTGGAATCTGCTGCTGCCTCCATGGACTGTGGTGGAGTTTCCTCCTTCTTTGGAGGTGTTTAAGCAGAGGCTGGAGGGCCATCTGTCCAAGAGAGTGCTTGGAGGGTGTTCCTGCATGGCAGGGGGTTTGACTGGATGGCCCCTGGGGTCTCCTCCAACTCCATTATTCTGCAATTCTATTAAATCTGCCAGGCCAAATTTGCCCAATCAGTTTGCCTCCTTCTAAAAGAACATGCTTACAAGATGATGGTGGTGGAGAGACTTTAAATGGTCACTTTAAGCCCCCTGCACTTACAACACTGGCTGAGATTTTGTATTAAGATTGTAGCTGTGGAGTTATATGTTGATTGCGCTACACAACACTTGTGTTGAATGACACTGTTGTGCAACTGAACCAAGACACCAATACGGAATGGAATGCAGCACACAAGATGCCCATTCATGCGCAGTGTCGGCACATGTTCAATTCCATTTCCACACATCTGAACTGAACATGGGTGTTCTGCATCAGGCCAAAAAGGTGCAACTGCTTTTGCAGGGGAACGCACACAGGCAATAAGTCACCAACAGGATTCAAACCAACTCGTCTGCACCAGCTATATAGACCAATTACAGTTTGACATTTGCAATGAATTGGGGTGTGCCTTGGGAATTTCCCTGTACAGATTCAGAACAGATGCTGCATCCTCTGATTGTGAGACATTTCATATCCTGCTTTGCCACCCATTTCTACTAGACTGTTCCCCATTTTAAAATCCCCAGATGGTGGCAGTGTCACCCCACCGTCATGACACAGCATGCACATTGCTTTGTGTGAAAGCAGAGCTTTAGTGCCGGGAATTGGGCAAGCCAAGTTTGCTTCTCACTGCTTCTGAGAGACCCTGGGTCAGCCGGGTCAAGTTCCCCACCTTCTCCCTCCAGTGCTTGTGAACCCCCTCATTTGCTTCTTTCGTCTCTGGTCGCCCTGCACACTCTCTGTTCTCTCCTGTCCATCTGCAACTCTTCTGTAGCTTATATTTTCACACAGCTGGAGGCATCTCCTCCTTCCTTCACAATTAAGATGGAAGTGCTAGCACGGAGCTTCACCGCGCTTCCAAATGTTTGGCCTGAATAACTCAGTCTCTGCAAATTGCTGTCAAAAGCCCTCCACTCTGGAAGCTTTCAAGTGCTTTCTGCAAGAGACAATTAGCGGCATTTGCAAACCAGGCGTGCATGTAAAGTGGGCAGTCCTGGCCATCTCCACTCTTTCAACAGTCTATCTCATTTCCCAAGCCATTTCCGCACGAGACTGTTACAGCACTATCGTTCCACTTCCAACATCCTATGGAATCCTGGGGTTTGCAGTTTAGGGAGGGGCCGGATGGCAAAGCCCAGGATTCCATAGGATGTTGAAAGTGGAATAATAGTGCTGTAACAGTCTCCTGCAGAAATGGCCCCAGACTCTCCAACTGTTCCAATTTGAGAGGAATAGTCCCAATGAATCTTCCCTCCTTCCAGTTTTTCAGCCGCCTTAAAATGCCCCAGTTTCTCTTTCCTTCTCCCACCTTCTCCTCTTCATCCTGGTTGACTTCAATTGCTGCAAAATGAGTAAAAAAATGAAATTTGCATTCACTTAACTTGATAGACAGGAGAAAAGAAGAGGAGGTAGAACCTCGCCCTTCTAAGTAAGCGGAGGCAAAAGCAAATTGCTGCAGCCTCCGTCGCTTGTGTGTTTTTCTTTATTAGTAATGTTTGCATTCTGATCACACACTGATGTTGCTTGGTCACATGTGTCCTGGCTTTCCTGTGTGAAATGTGTGTGAAATTTTGGAAGGTATGTTCCCAAGACTGCCAGAAAACACAAAATGGTTTGCTTTTCCCACAGGAAGAAACAAAGATGGATTGAACAGTCCCACTCAGTTTTGGTTTGGTTGGACCTAACAGGAATACCATGTCCAGTTCTGGGCAGCACAGTTCAGGAATGATAAGGACAAGCTGGAACGTGTCCAGAAGAGGTTGGCCAAAATGGTCAAAGGCTTGGAAACCATAAAGCCCTCTGAGGAGAGGCTTAGGGAGCAGGGGATGCTTAGCCTGGAGAAGAGAAGATTAAGGGGTGACATGATAGTCATGTTTAAATATTTGAAGGGATGTCATATGGAGGATGGAGCAAGCTTGTTTTCTGCTGCTCCAGAGTCTAGGACATGGAGCAATGGCCTCAAACTACAGGAAAAGAGATTCCACCTAAACATTAGGAAGAACTTGTTGATGGTCAGAGCTGTCCAGCAGTGGAATCTACTGCTGGCTCAGTGGAGTGTGGTGGAGTCTCCTCCTTCTTTGGAGGCTTTTAAAGTAAGGTTGGATGGTCATCTGTCCAAGGGAGGGCTCTGATTGTGCATCCCTGAATGGCCGAAGGAGATTGGACTGGATGCCCCCTGGGGTCTCTTCCAATTCTGGGATTCTATGATTCCATGATCTTTCATTTACACCCACCCGCCCTCCAAAAAACTCCAGCAGCCTGAGTGTTGTCTTTTTAGCAGCCAACTCTGGTTGCCATGGCCAACACTGGTTGGTAATCCGGGGGCTTTATATGACACATGATGGTAAAATAAAAATCCAGTGAAATTTGATTTGAGAGAGGAAGCAGGGAAGAAAGATAAAAGCGGACTCCCGACAGAAGACAGCAGTGAAGCTCCAAAAAGCTCATCAAATTACGGAGATATTTCTTCCTTTTCATGGAGAGGGAAAGTCTGGGGGGAATGAAAGCCCCCTGGTGAGGAGCGGGGGGAACGGACTCTTGGAGGTAAGAGACTGCTTTGTGGGTGGGAGAGAAGGAACCAATATTCTGTCACACCCGGAATAGACTCCCAAGACAAGAGAGGGAGGTTCTGATCTGATCATAGAATCATAGAATCATAGAAATGTAGAGTTGGAAGAGACCCCAGGGGCCATCCAGTCCAACCCCCTGCCATGCAGGAACACCCTCAAAGCAATCCCGACAGATGGCCATCCAGCCTCTGCTTAAACACCTCCAAAGGAGCCTCCACTACACTCCGAGGCAGCTTATTCCACTGCAGGACAGCCCTGACCACCAGGAAATTCTTCCTCAGGTTCAGGTGGAATCTCCTTTCCTGCAGCTTGAATCCATTGCTCCTTGTCCTGGTCTCTGGAGCAGCAGAAAACAAGCCCGCTCCGTCCTCAACATGGCATCCCGTCAAATATTTAAACATGGCTATCCTGTCCCCTCTCAACCTTCTCTTCTGCAGACTAAACATCCCCAGCTCTCTAAGTCCATCCTCATAGGGCTTCATGGCTTCCAGGCCTCTCACCATTTTGGTCGCCCACCTCTGGACTTGCTCCAGCTTGTCAATATCCTTCTTGAATTGGGGTGCCCAGAACTGGACACAGTATCCAAGATGGGGTCTAACCAAAGCAGAGTAGAGTGGTACCAGTATCTCCCTCGATCTAGACACCATACTCCTACTGATGCAGCCGAGAATTGCATTGGCTTTCCTGGCTGCCGCATCACACTGCTGACTCAGGTTCAGCTTGTGGTCTCTGAAGACTCCTAGATCCCTTTCACACGTATTGCTATCCAGCCACGTGTCCCCCATCCTATATTTGTGGATTCCATTTTTTCTACCTAAGTGCAGGACCTTACACTTCTCTCTGTTGAATTTCATTTTGTTAGCCTTGGCCCAGCTCTCCAATCTATCCAGGTCATTTTGAATTTTGATCCTGTCCTCTGGCGTATTAGCAACCCCTCCCAGTTTGGTGTCATCTGCAAATTTGATCAGCATGCCCTCTATTCCTTCATCCAAGTCGTTGATGAAGATGTTGAACAGCACTGGGCCCAGGACAGAACCCTGTGGCACCCCCCAAAAGTCCCTTCTCTCCAGGACGAAAAGCAGCCATTCGTGATCACCCTTTGGGTTCGGTCGGTCAACCAATTACAAATCCAACTAACGGTAGCCCTGTCCAGCCCACATTTTACTAGCTTCGTTGCAAGAATGTCATGGGGAACTTTGTCGAAGGCCTTACTGAAATCGAGATATGCTACATCCACAGCACTCCCTTCATCTATCAAGCTAGTGACTCTATCATAAAAAGAGATAAGATTAGTCTGGCATGACTTATTTTTGAGAAATCCATGTTGACTTCTCGTGATTACCGCGTTGCTTTCTAAGTGATTAGAAACTGACTGCTTAATGATCTGATTACTAGACACAGAGGCCATTTCCGCACCAAACTGTTATAGCGCTATGATTCTACTTTCAACATCTGATGGCCGCTCCCTAAACCTCAAAGGCCCCTCCCTAAACTGCAAACCCCAGGATTCCATCAGACGTTAAAAATGGAATCATAGCGCTATAACAGTCTGGTGCGGAAACGGTCCGAGAAAGAGGGTTTTGCAAAGCTTGTGCTGTTCCCACCCTGATTGCTAGCAGATGCCACACTATTATTTATTAATTCAATGTAATCCATACCCCACCTTTTTCCCTGCATGGGATCCCAGGTGGCTCATGGCATAAATTAAAACAAAATGCAGCCAACAAACAATAATTTAAAAAGGGTTTTTTGAAAGCAATTGCATATACTATCCTGTTAGAACATCGCTGATTAGAACACCACTAATTCTATGCTTCTATGATACTGCTCACTTAAAACGGGATAAGAGCATTTGGAAATATAGCAGTGAGAATAAGAGCATAGCGCATGTTGTCTTGGGGGAAAAAAGGCCTTCTGAAAAATGAATAAATCACCCAAAGTCTGTTCAGATCAAAAGGTCTCTGTCAGAGGAAGGAAAGTGGGGCAGGGGGTGTTGCCTTAGCCCCCAGGGGAAGAGAAATCCACATTTTGGCTTGCAATGCACTGGATTCAAATGGCAAGAAATGACATTCCACCTAAATATTCTGTGAGTATATACCATAGAATCATAAAATCATAGAAATGTAGATTTGGAAGAGACCGCAGAGGCCATCCAGTCCAACCCCCTGCCATGCAGGAACACCCTCAAAGCGATCCCGACAGATGGCCATCCAGCCTCTGCTCAAAAACCTCCAAGGAAGGAGACTCCACCACACTCCATTGAGGCAGCAGATTCCACTGCCGGACGGCCCTGACGGTCAGGAAGTTCTTCCTGAGGTTCAGGTGGAATCTCCTTTCCCGCCGCTTGAATCCATTGCTCCTTGTCCTGGTCTCTGGAGCAGCAGAAAACAAGCCCTCTCCTTCCTCGACATGGCATCCCTTCAAATATTTAAACATGGCTATCATGTCCCCTCTTAACCTTCTCTTCTGCAGACTAAACATACCCAGCTCTCTCAGTCTATCCCCATAGGGCATGGCTTCCAGGCCTCTCACCATTTTGGTTGCCCCACCATACAGTATGTCTACAAGTCACCAGTTGACTTAATAATGACCCTATTAATTTTTCCCAGGATTTTCTTAGGCAGAAAATCCTCCCAGGTAGTTCTGCCACTTCCTTCCTCTGAAATAGAGCCTACAGCACTTGGTAGTTGGCGGTTTCCCACCCAAGTATTAACCAGGGCTGATGCTGCTTAGCTTCCAAGATCATGGAATGGCAAACTACTTCAGAAGAATAAATGTGGCCAAGAAATCCCTTTGAGACAGTTACCAGAAGTCGGAGTTGGCTCAGAGGCACATAAAAACAAGGGCTGAGTCTCCATCTTTGTGGGGATCGGTGTTGTGTAGTGATTTCAGTTTTGGTCTAGGACTAGGGCCGTTTCCACACTGGACTGTTATAGTGCTTTGATTCCACTTTCAACATCCTGTGGAATCCTGCAGTTTGCAAAGGCCCTTCCCTAAACTGCAAACCCCAGGATTCCACAGGATGTTGAAAGTAGAATGATAGCAGTATAACAATGTAGTGCAGAAATGACCTAAATCCCCATCATTGTGTTTCTGAAGCTGTGATGGTTCTCTTGTCCCAATATGTATCACTTTACGCTTACTTATACTGGGAGTCATTGGCCTTTTTACTCTCTTGTAATATACCTTCAAGTTAATTCTGAGTTATGAAAGCCCTCCCCTAGGTTTTTCTTGGCAAGTTTGCCATTGCCTTTCATGGCAGATGAGAGAGTGTGACTTTCCCAAGGTCACCCACTGAGTGAGCATTTGAACTCTGGTCTCCTGGGCCATTTCCACACTAGACTGTAACAGTGCTATTATTCCACTTTCAACATCCTATGGAATCCTGCGGTTTGCAAAGGCCCTTCCCTAAACTGCAAACCCCAGAGCAGAGTTCAAATGCTCACTCAGTGGGTGACCTTGAGAAAGTCACACTCCTATGGATTCCTGGTGTTTGTAGTTTAGGGAGGGGGATTTAGAATTTTCAGCCAGAGAGCTCTTTGGCCTTAGCAAGCTACAAACCCCAGAATTCCGCAGGAGGTTGAAAATGGAATAATTGCACTTTAACAGTGTAGTACGGAAATGGCCTTAATGTTGGATGCATCTCCACTACACCGTTACTGGAGTTTGATCTCGCTTCACTGGACATTTCCGCACTAGTCTGTTATAGCACTATTATTCCACTTGCAACATCCTATGGCCAGTCGGCCCCTCCTGAAACTGCAAAGCCCGGGATTCCATAGGATGTTGCAAGTGGAATAATAGTGCGATAACAGGCTAGTGCAGAAATGGCCACTGTCATGGTTCCATCTTGTGGATTCTTGAGGTTCACAGTTTGGAAATAGGCTTAGAATTCCATGCTGTACTTCAGGAGCATGGATAGAGCTTTCTTGCAGAGAATGCTAAGCACCTCTCCAAACTCTGGGTCTCAGAATGCCATCTGGCAGAATCAGGAAAATTAAAGTAAAAATCAGATTTGTTCCATAAAACTTTTCTTGAGGTTACGGAGGATTGCGCAATGAATTCTTTTAGCTGGTGTTTGGCTGTTTTGAGAAGGCAGAAAAAATGGTAGAAAGAATGGAATACAGAAATATAGGATGGGGGACACGTGGCTGGATAGCAGTACGTGTGAAAGGGATCTAGGAGTCTTGATAGAGCACAAGTTGAACATGAGTCAGCAGTGTGATGCGGCAGTCAAGAAAGCCAATGCAATTCTCGGCTGCATCAATAGGAGTACGGTGTCTAGATCGAGGGAGGTACTGGTACTGCTCTACTCTGCCTTGGTTAGACCCCATCTTGAATCCTGTGTCCAGTTCTGGGCACCCCAATTCAAGAAGGACATGGTCAGGCTGGAGCAAGTCCAGAGGAGGGCGACCAAAATGGTGAGAGGCCTGAAAGCCATGAAGCCCTATGAGGATGGACTTAGAGAGCTGGGTATGTTTAGTCTGCAGAAGAGAAGGTTAAGAGGGGACATGAGAGCCATGTTTAAATATTTGAAGGGATGTCATGTAGAGGAAGGAGAGGGATGTCTATGATTCTAAGGCAAATTCCACGGTGGAGATCGTTTTAGCAAGAAAAATAAACCTGCCACTGTCATAAAATGCCCTTACACCAATTTGCAACGCCGCCGCAGGTACAGTTTGGGTTGCCACAGCTGCAGAAGGGAATGGGATCCTTCGGCTGGAAAAGGGGCAGGAAGGGGCACCTAAGGTGCCGGGAGGGCTGGAGCATTTGCTGGGGGGTGTTATAATACTTCGGGCTTTTTAGTTAAGGGCAACTCACTGAGCTGTCTTAAATTATGTATGGCATGGAGAAAGTAGATAGGAAAAAGCTTTTCTCCTTCCTCCATAATACTAGAACCCATGGGGGTGATGATGCAGAGAAGCTGAATGGTGAGAGTTTCAGGACAGACAAAAGGAAGGAAGTCTTCACACGGCACGGAATGAAATGGGGGAATAAGATACAGCAATAGACAGTCACAACAGGAGGCGGTTTAGACAAAACCAGAGACCTATCAGTGGCTTGAGGCAGCGAGGTGTAGTGGTTTGAGCCTTGTGGAGACCAGGGTTCGATTCCCCACTTGGCCATAGAAACCCATGGGGGGATGCTGGCTGCATCACACACTCTCAGCCCCAAAAAACCCAGGATAGCTTCACCGTCAGTTGGAAACGACTTGAAGGCACACAAAAACAGCAACGGTCAGTGGCTACTAGTCATGTTGGCTACTTGTCACCTCCATCGTTAGAGGCTGCCTGTTCCTTGGGAAACAACAGCAAGGGCCACAGGAGGGGCCCCCCATATCAGGGTAAGGGGCTCAGATCTCAGGAACCAGCCTGTCTTCTTTTCTCCTGAGGGTGAGAGGGAGGAATCTCAGGGTGAGGACACTGCCTTGAAAGCCATGTTGTATTTCTAGATATTCTCCGCATTTGTTAGACCTGGTGTTCCACTGGCCCGCTCTGCAACCGTGGTTGTTGCTTAAGTTATCCTGCAAAATGATCTCACGCTGGTCCTACTGCTACAACCCCCCAAAAGCAGGCTGCTCTCCCGGAAGCCTTGCTTCCACCTCTCCATCATACCCCCCAACTGTCCCAATTTTGCAGGGACAAGCACGATTCGTCCTCGGCTGTCAGTGCTTTCAAAATACCCTCATTTCTCTTTCTTCCTCCCACTTTCCCTCTTTGTCCTCGGCTTATTTCTGCTGCTGCAGACAGACTGCAAAGCGCCAAAGCAGTTTTCACACCATGAGCTGGGGAGAAGAAACAGAATCTTGCCTTTCCCAGGAGACGCAGGGAAAAGCAAACTACGGCAGCCTCTCCTGGCCTGTCTTCCCCATTCATAACTTAGGCAGTTTCCACACTAGACTGTTACAGAGTTATCATTCCACTTGAAACATCCTATGGAATCCTAGGGTTTGCAGTTTGCAGTTTGCAAATCCTGCAAACCCCAAGATTCCATAGGATGCTGAAAGTGCAATCATAGCGCTGTAACTGTCTAGGGCAGAAATGGCCTTAGAATGATAGAATCGATGGCCATTTCTGCACTAGCCTGTTATAGTGCAATGATTCCACTTTCAACATCCTCTGGAATCCTGGGATTTGCAGTTTCGGGAGGGGCCTGCAAACCCCAGGATTCCAGAGGATGTTGAAAGTGCAATCATCGTGCTATAACAGGCTAGTACAGAAATGGCCCTAGAGTGGGAAGAGACCCCCCCCCAGGGCCACCCAGTCCAACCCCCTTCTGCCCTGCAGGAAGACACCATCCAAGCCCTCCCTTGGACAGATGGCCACCCAACCTCTCTTTAAAGACGTCTAAAGAAGGAGGAGACTCCACCTAGAGTTGGCAGAGACCCCAAAGGGCCACCCAGTCCAACCCTCTTCTGCCCTCCAGGAAGAAACAGTCAAACCCCCTCCCTTCGACAGATGGCCACTCAGCCTTTTTTAAAAAACTTGCCAGGAAGGAGACTCCACGACACTCCCAGGGCAATGTGTTCGACTTCTGCCCATCTTAATCCCATGGGGATGCTCTTGGGTCACACTTGTCCCAGTTTTCATCTGGGACTTGCTGGAGGTCTATTCTTCTTCTCCCACATAGGGTTTCCAATTTCATGGCCTGACTCCTCTTCTCAGGGCAAAGAGAGGAATCTCAGGGAGAGAGCACTGCCTTAGAAGGTCTATGGATGCCCTCCTTTGTTAGCCTTTGCAGGGTTGTTTTTTTTTTTTTGGAGAGATATAATCTAGGAAACTGTGTTTGATGGTTAATGGGAAATGAGATCTCCAGGGTCAGCCCGCCTCCCGTGACATCCCAACGGCCCCTCCCCAGGTCTTGGCTAGTCCTGACCTGGCAACCCTACAGATTGTGGGCTTAATCCTGGGCCATTTCTGCACTAGACTGTTATAATGCTTCTATTCCACTTTCAATATCCTATGGAATCCTGGGGCTTGCAGTTTAGGGAGGGGTATCTAGAATTCTCAGCCAGAGAGGTCTTTTGGCCTCAGGAAAATACAAACCCCAGAATTCCACAGGATTTTGAAAGTGGAATAAGAGCACTATAACAGTCTAGTGTGGAAATGACCCCAGAGGTGTCTCCGGTTGCCCAATGTGAGAAAAGAGGTAGCTCACCCATTTGATTACTTATTCATTTCACAGATGAAAACTAGTGTGTTTGTGGCCAACAAAATCAAGGTGACAAAAGGCATTGAGGAAGAAGAGAGAAGCTAGGAGGGCCTGCAGGAGTTTGCTTTTGCCTGAGCCTACAGGGAAGGGCAGGATTTAGCCCCCGCCGTTCTTCTCTCCCTTGCTGAGTTAATTGAGTGCAAACAGCTTTTGCACTTTGAACTCAGTTTGCAGCCATGGGAAGTAAACCAAGAATAAAGCAAGAAAGTGGGTGGAGGAGAGAGAAACTGGCACGTTTTAAAAGCAAATGAAAGGGCATTTTATTTTGTTAAAATATTTATATCCCACCCTGTATCAAAGGGTCTTGTGGACGACAATAATATAATCTGAAATGGTTTAAAACAATTCAAAAGGTAAGAATAACTGAGCAGACTAAGGCCCTTTTCGCATTAAGTCTTCTCACGCGAGCGGGGGAGGGCGGCTCGCGCAAGAAGCCTTCTCCGGGAGGCTGCCGCTTCCCCCTCCTTCGTTCCGCAGGCGAAGGAACGAGCGGGGAAGCGGCAGCCTCCCGGAGGCGGCGGCGGCTCGCGCGTCCGTCCATTCCCCCCCGCGCGCGCGCGAGAAAGGAGCCTGTCCCCTCCATCCCCCCCCGCGCGCACGAGAGAGAAAGGCGCTTGTCCCGTACGCCCGCCCACGCGCGTGAAGCAGGACGTGTCGCATCCGTCGCGCGAGCGCCCCGCCCCGTCCCTTCCTTCCGCAGGGGCGGAGGGAAGGAAGCGCGACCCGGCCGTCACCCGGACGCTCCGCACGAGAGGTAAGTGCGCGCGGGCTCCGGGAGCATTGCGCGAGCGCGGGTGATTTTAGCTTGGAAGCGAAAATCAAAAAACCCGCGCTCGCGCCGCTTCAGCCCCGTGAGCCCGGCGGAAGTGGGAGTGCGTCGTGCAGAGCAACGCTCCCACTCCCGTGAGGCTCACGGGGCTGTCGCGTGAGAAAAGGCCCGTGTGAAAAGGGCCTAAAACTCATATTGAACCAATGCTCCTCAGTTTTTGAGCCTCTAGATGTTTTGGACTCCAGCTACCAGAAGGCCCTGGCAGCATGGCCATCGGTCAAGGGAATTCTGGGAGCTGAAGTTCCAATTAGAGTTTGAGAATCATAGAATCTTAGAATCATAGAAATGTAGAGTTGGAAGAGACCCCAGGGGCCATCCAGTCTAACCCCTTGCTATGCAAGAACAGCTATCAAAGCACTCCTAACAGATGGCCATCCAGCCTCTCCTTAAAAACCTCCAAAGAAGGAGGAGACTCCACCACACTCCATGAAGGCAGCCTCTTCCACTGCCGGACAGCCCTGACCATCAGGAAGTTCTTCCTGAGGTTCAGGTGGAATCTCCTCTCCTGCAGCTTGAATCCATTGCTCCTTGTCCTAGTCTCTGGAGCAGCAGAAAACAAGCCCTCTCCCTCCTCTACATGGCATCCCTTCAAATATTTAAACATGGCTCTCATGTCCCCTCTTAACCCTCTCTTCTGCAGACTAAACATACCCATCTCTCTCAGTCTATCCTCATAGGGTTTCATGGCTTCCAGGCCCCTCACCATTTTGGTCGCCCTCCTCTGGACTTGCTCCAGCTTGACCATGTCTTTCTTGAATTGGGGTGTCCAGAACTGGACACAGTATTCAAGATGGGGTCTAACCAATGCAGAGTAGAGTGGTAAAGCAGAGTAGAGAGAAGCACATTATGAAACAATTTAAGAAGCTTACGCAAATTTAGAACCTGTTAAAAAAAAAAAGTTTAACTAAACCATACACATGTGCAGGTTTGGACGGAATCCTCCCAAGGAATTGGTGAAAAGCCATGTTTCACCTGGCACCAGAATGGCACCAGCGCTGGTGCCAACTGGGCCTCGGGTGGGATGTGGGTGGAAGTCCCCTACCAGGGAATCCCAGCAGAGAAGGCCCAGTTGGCAGATAACACGAGATGCTTTTACCAGATTAAATATGCTAAATATGAGAGATTGCTCAAGCTCTTTCTATAAGTGAGAAGGCAGAAATTTTGCAGGAGAAAAATTCAGGTTCTCAAATGGATGGACCTGCCAAGGCAGCCGAAGCACAAAACCAGTCAAACTCATTTGGGAATGTGAGTCCTGAGATCTCCAAAGAGCAGATGGTGCCTGAGCAAAGAGAAGCAGCAGGGTGTGTGTGTGTGTGTGTGTGCAGACTTGGAGCTCCACAATCTACCCAGGGACTTCTACTATTCAAAGCCGCTAAAACTGATACTCTCCTTTCCCTCTCCAGGAGCCCTTAATGCACTCAATTGATCTTGTTCATCTGCACACTTCGGGAGCAATCCGTGTCTAGACTGCGGCTTGCTATCGCATCCTCAATTAACATGCTGTGCAAATATTTCTTAAGATATTTTTAATTGCAGTCAGATACGGTGTAAACTGATCCCAGAGGGGCCGCTGTGTTAGTCTAGTGCAGTCAAACACAGCAAGGAGTCACTATAGATCTGGGAAGGAGAGCAGAATGGAAATGAAACAGGTGAATACAAATAAACACCTTGGGTGCATGAGGTGTCATTCAGAGGTTCAGGTGAGCCCAAAATCCCACCTGTGGTATTGCATTTGTACCTGAAATGCCTGGATAATGCTCCATGCATCTGATGAACCCAGCTGTAGACTGCAAAAGCTCATGCTAGAATTAATGTTTTAGCCTTTCAGGTGCTACAGAACTGTCCATCTCCACACTAGCCTGTTATAGCGCGATGATTCCACTTTCAACATCCTCTGGAATCCTGGGGTTTGTAGTTTCGGGAGGGGCCAACCGAAACTGCAAACCCCAGGATTCCAGAGGATGTTGAAAGTGGAATCATTGCACTATAACAGGCTAGTGCGGAAATGGCCCTAGGTGCACTTAGAATCCTAGAGTTGGAAGAGACCAGAAGGGCCATTGAATCCAACCCCATTCTGCCATGCATTCCCAACACTTACTTGGGAGTAAGCAACCTTGAAATGCACATTGCACTTGCAAGCATCTTTGTATTTACTGTTATTTCAGTGATAATGTATGTGAAAAGTTATCTGCCCTCCTCCAGCTAGGACCTGCAAAGGTGCAAAATTATGCACAGCTGGCCTGGACACACCCCTGCCCAGTTCTGGATTCTGGCTCCGACCAAGCCCCAAGGCTTAATCAGTTTAGGATTTAAGACTGTGCCAACAGCAACCCCCAAAGCACCATGCTCAGTGATTGTTCTTTTTTCCTTCTCCAAAACATCCAGACTCTCAAAGGCTGTCTTTGCTTTCCTCTCTCCTGCTCAGATCTGCGGCCTCCAGAGATGCCAAGGCAGCTTACTCTCCTTCAGATCCTCCTTGTTTGCCGCCCCACGATCCATTCAGACTGAAATGGTGTTGTGCTGGGGAGTAGATGCTCAAGCGACAAAACACGTGCTATAATGGTAAAGCGGGGAAATGGGCTAGAAGGGAAAACACCCTACTGGCCCTCCAAGAGACTCTTCCTCACAATTTGCAGAAGTCCATTCTGTTCTAATTTGTGGACCTCTTTTCAAGACCGTACTACGTGTCCACTCAGGTTTAGCAGAGTTTCTTCATTAGAGGCATAGAATCCTAGAGCTGGAAGAATCCTAGACCACGAGCCATCCAATCCAACCCACTGCTGTGTAGGAATACACAACTAAAACACCCTCATGCCTATCCAACTTTTGTTTAAGGACCTTCAAAGAAGGAGAATCCACCAACCTCTGACAGTAGAAGAGACTCCTTCAAACACTTCTTATAGATTAAAAAACGGGGAAAAAAAAGCACTAATGTTTTAGTGAAAGCCTTTTTCTTGCAATCTGAATCCATTGGTTCATGCTCTAGTCTCTAGAACAGCAGAAAACAAGCTGGTTCCATCTTCTACATGGCATTCCTTCAGATTTGTAAAGATGGTTATATCTGTCACACCCTGAACAACTTGCAATCCACAAATTTTAAATGGAGGCAGACTGAAGTTATTATTAATTTTTTTTTTGGTAGCAAAACAAGCAACACTGCACACTTCTTCTGAAGTTGCACAGACAGAGGCTTACATGGAAATTACAGATTCTATACCTTTCCATACAAATTTAGGCACGCAAAGCTATGATTGGAGAAGGATCGTAATCTAATATCACCCCACAGCTTTTGGCATTTCCCAGACTTGCAGTCGTTTATCCATCTTTCATCCTTGGGCAGGAAACCCCTTATCTCTAGAAACCTTGAGTTCCCAAACCACTTCTTGGTACTTTCGTTTTCGCCTTCTCTGGTCTTCGGCCCCTTCACCGGACACAGTGAAGCAATAAAACAATTAGCTGTTTGATAGATTAGAATGGACAAGCAGGCTTCAAACAGAGACATTTCTGCAATAAACAATTAACACTCAATACTTCGTAGTGCTCTGACTATCCCAGACTTTCCCTATATCAGCTGCCCTATAACTTCAGCAGATACACTACGACAGGGCTGTGCATCCTGATTCTATCATGCTGCCTCTCAGGCCATTTCCGCACTAGCTTGTTATAGCGCTATGATTGCACTTGCAACATCCTATGGAATCCTGGGGTTTGCAGTTCCGGGAGGGGCCGGCCGGCCCCTCCCGGAACTGCAAATGCCAGGATTCCATAGGATGTTGCAAGTGCAATCATAGCACTATAACAGGCTAGCGTGGACATGGCCTCAGTCTTCTCTTCTCCAAGCTAAACATACTCAGATCCCAAGCAAAACATATTCAGCAGTGCACTGTCATAATGCAGTTATTCCACTTTCAACCTCCTGTGGAATTCTGGGGTTTGTAGTTTCCAGAGGCCAAAGAGCTCTCTGGCTGGGAATTCTCAAGACCCCTCCCTCAACTGCAAGTCCCAGAATTCCATAGGAGGTGGAAAGTGGAATAATAGCACTATAACAGTGAAGGGTGGAAATGGCCTCAGATGCCTAAGTCATTCCTCCTTTGGGCTTGGGTTCCAGACCTTTGGCCCTCATAGGCACCTCCATCCAGCCAAGCAGATTTCTAGTGATCGAGTAGCAAACATAACAGAATAATGAAGAACATTTTATGCTTTCTTTTTCAGCCTCAAAGTCATGAAAATCGTCTCTAAAAAATGGGGCAAATGTATCAGGAGAATGTAGTCCTGGGTGCTCTGGTTCTCAGAGTTTTTTTTTAATTATGCAAACAACAGTCCTCTTGTAGAGTCGAAGGCTTTCACGGCCAGAATCCATTGGTTCTTGTGGGTTTTTTGGGCTTCGAGACCGTGTTCTGGTTGCATTTTCTCCTGATGTCATGCCTGCATCTGTGGCTGGCATCTTCCTCTGAACTGCAAGCCCCAGGATTCCTCTACCTCTGCAGATGCCAGCCACAGATGCAGGCGAAACGTCAGGAGAAAATACAACCAGAACATGGTCTCGAAGCCTGAAAAACCCACAAGAACCAACATTCCTCTTGCTATGAATTCCCAGCACCAGCTACAACATTTTACTCCCACCCTCAAGTGGGGTCCCTTTTCATTCTGAGACGCACCAGCACAAAAATAGCTCCTGATGCGGCAGCCAAGAAAGCCAATGCAATTCTCGGCTGCATCAACAGGAGTCTGGTGTCTAGATCGAGGGAGGTCCTGGTACCGCTCTACTCTGCTTTGGTTAGGCCTCATCTTGAATACTGTGTCCAGTTCTGGGCACCCCAATTCAAGAAGGACATGGTCAAGCTGGAGCAAGTCCAGAGGAGGGCGACCAAAATGGTGAGGGACCTGGAAGCCATGAAGCCCTATGAGGATAGACTTAGAGAGCTGGGTATGTTTAGTCTGCAGAAGAGAAGGTTAAGAGGGGACATGAGAGCCATGTTTAAATATTTGAAGGGATGCCATGTAGAGGAGGGAGCGGGCTTGTTTTCTGCTGCTCCAGAGACCAGGACAAGGAGCAATGGATTCAAGCTGCAGGAAAGGAGATTCCACCTGGACCTCAGGAAGAACTTCCTGACGGTCAGGGCTGTCCAGCAGTGGAAGATGCTGCCTCCATGAGGTGTGGTGGAGTCTCCTTCCTTCTTTGGAGGTTTTTAAGCAGAGGCTGGATGGCCATCTGTTGGGAGTGCTTTGAGGGTGTTCCTGCATGGCAGAAGGGGTTGGTATGGATGGCCCCTGGGTTCTCCTCCAACTCTACATTTCTATGATTCTATGATTCTATGATTCCTTTCTTTAAAAAAAATTCTTCACACTATAGTGCCTCAGTGAAATGGCACTTTATAATACAATGTTGTAACTCTTAAAAAATTGCTTTTAAAAAGCTAGAGAGGAGAAAATTCACCTTTAATGTATGGCATTGGGTCACAAGTAGATTCGGGGAAAGACATGCATTGAAATCCTCTGTGAATTCAGGATATATGTGCATATTAAAGGCCTACCGTACCCCTAATGTTACCAATGATCTACAATACACTGAAATTTTCACAGGGTTCCAAGACTAGTACTTCCACTGCCTCCCACCAATTGCCCTGCTGTTCTTTTAATAGTTAATTAATTGTTAATTGTTATGTGTTTTAGGGGGTTGGTTTTAGCTGGGTTGGTGGGTGGGGAGGATTGGATATGTTTTTAATGCTTTTAATGTAATTAATGCATTATTGCTGTTCGCTGCCTCGATCCATCCGGAAAGTTGGGATAGAAATAAATTATTATTATTATTATTACTACTACTACTACTACTACTACTCCCCCAGAACTCATCCAAGGCAAGTTGTTGTTGTTGTTGTTGTTGAAGTGTGTGGATTAAGTTACAATTTGTTCATCCTTATCTAGTCCATCAGTTTTGGACCAAAACAGCCTCCTTGGCTCGTGGTGGAAAGGAGTAATGAAGCCTCCTATTTTTGAGCTAATTATTCCCCATTATACATTTTGGGATAACATACTGATGCCACTGAACCCAAAAACTCCAGACAACCTCTCCCAGATGTTTCACATATGTGATAAATAGCATGGGGGGGGAGAACCGAGCTCCGAGGGACCCACCAGGCCAATGGCCAAAGGATCAAACAGGAGTCGATCAGCACCACCGTCTGGGTTAACCTTTCCAAGAAGGAGCAAAGACACTGTAAAGCACTGCCTCCAGGTTTGTGTCCCAGAAAGGCGACCAGAAGGATCCTATAGTTGATGGTACGAAAACCACCAAGGGGTCCAGGAGAACCAAGAGGGACACACTGCCCCATCCTGTTTCCCATGCAGGACGTCCACCAAGGCAACCAAACCCATCTTTGTCCCATAACCTCACCTGAAACCAGATCAAAATGGATCAAGATAATCTATTTTATCCAGAAACTCCTGGAGCTGAGAAGCTACCACGCACTCCAGAACCTTGCCTAAAAATGGAATATTAACAATTAGCTGATAATTATTCGGAACAGTGGGATCCAGGGAGGGCTTTTTTGAGCAATGGTTTTATAACAGCCTCCTTCAGGCAAGCTGGGACTCTGCCTTGTTTTAGTGAGGCGTTCACCGCTCCCTCAACCCACTCAGCCAGTCCTTTTCTAGCTCCTTTAATGAGACAAGAAGGACAAGGATCTAGAACGCATGTCATGGCTCTCACCTCTCCAGGAATCCTGTCTATATCCTCAGGTTGCACAGACTGAAAAGGTCTACTGTCCCTGGACAAACAGGGCCAAAGTTCCATCCACTGGACCTGTACCAACTATTGCATCCAAATCAGGATGGCTCCAAACAATTTTACATGCAAAGAACCAGGCAAGTTGTTTGCAGCAGGCTGTCAAGTGATCTGGATTTTCCTCTCTTAGATCCAGGTGTGAAAGACCCCTGGCCACTCGAAATAGCTCTGCTGGTCGGCTCCCTGCCGACACAGTGGGGGCACAGAAGCAATTTGCCTTTGCTGCCTTTATTGCCACAGAATAGGCCCTCAGATAAGCTTTTGTACGTGTTCAACGGGGTGCTATTTTAGGTTGTCTGCCAACGTTGCTCTAGCCACCCTCTCGCTTATTTCATTGCCACCAGCTCCCTGGAAATCCACAAGTCAGTTTGGCTCCACACCATGTGAGGGGACACTCAGGAACAATCATATTCACTGCTCTGGCCATTTCTCCATTCCAGAGGTCAGCCAGGACTTCAACAGCATTGCCGGTCAATGTGGAACTGCATTATTTAGAATATTTTAAAGATAAGTCTGCAGAAGAGAAGGTTAAGAAGGGACATGATAGCCATGTTTAAATATTTGAAGGGATGTCATGTCGAGGAGGGAGCGGGTTTGTTTTCTACTGCTCCAGAGACCAGGACAAGGAGCAATGGATTCAAGCTCCAGGAAAGGAGATTCCACCTGAACCTCAGGAAGAACTTCCTGATGGTCAGGGCTGTCCGACTGTGGAATCTGCTGCCTCAGTGGAGTGTGGTGGAGTCTCCTCCTTCTTTGGAGGTTTTTAAGGAGAGGCTGGATGGCCATCTGTCGGGAGTGCTTTGAGGGTGTTCCTGCATGGCCGGGGGTTGGACTGGATGGCCCCTGGGGTCTCTTCCAACTCTATATTTCTATGATTCTATGACTCCTCATATGAACATATGGGTCCTAGAGGATCATGGAATCATAGAGCTGGAAGAGACCAGCATAGAGTCCAGCCCCATTCTGCCAGGCAGGAACACAACATCAAAGCATTCCCAACAGATGGTTCTCCAGCCCCTGTTTAAAATTTCCAAAGAAGGAGGAGACTCCACCACACTCCCAGGCAGTGTATTCCACTGTCAAACTGCTCTTACCATCAAGAAGTTCTTCCTAAGATTCCGATGGAATCTCTTTTCCTGTAGTTTGAAGCCACTGCTCCACAGTGTCCTAGTCGCTGGGGCAGAAGAAAGCAGGCTTGCTCTATCCTCCATCTGACATCCCTTCAGATATTTAAACATGGCTACCATGATCTCTCTTAACCTTCCCTTTTTCATGTTAAAGATACCCAGCTCCCTCCGCCATTCCTCATAAGGCTTCATAAGGGCACCCCAATTCAAGAAGGACATAGTCAAGCTGTAGCAAGTCCAGAGGAGGGCGACCAAAATGGTGAGAGGCCTGGAAGCCATGAAGCCCTATGAGGATAGACTTAGAGAGCTGGGGATGTTTAGTCTGCAGAAGAGAAGGTTAAGAGGGGACATGATAGCCATGTTTAAATATTTGAAGGGATGCCATGTAGAGGAAGGAGAGGGCTTGTTTTCTGCTGCTCCAGAGACCAGGACAAGGAGCAATGGATTCAAGCTGCAGGAAAGGAGATTCCACCTGAAGCTCAGGAAGAATTTCCTGACAGTCAGGGCTGTCCGGCTGTGGAATCTGCTGCCTCGGAGTGTGGTGGGGTCTCCTCCTTCTTTGGAGGTTTTTAAGCAGAGGCTGGATGGCCATCTGTCCAAGGGAGGGCTTTGAGGGTGTTCCTGCATGGCAGGGGGTTGGACTGGATGGCCCCTGGGGTCTCTTCCAACTCTACATTTCTATGATTCTATGATTCATGGTTTCTAGGCCTTCTATCATTTTGGTCACCTCCACTGGATGTAAGACCCCAAACCAATTCTCCAGCATCACCCACTTTTCAGGCCCCCCAACACTTCACAGATGAAGACCAGGAGAGGTGTGGCCAGGCAACAGCAGAGTGTGGCCAAGGTAGGGAGAGTCATGAACGAAGAAGAACAGGCAAGCTGGGAGAGGGTGCTGCAGTTTGCTTTGGCCAGAGCCCACAGGGAAGGGAAGGCTCTGCTCCCTCCCCTCCTGGCTCTCCTGCTGAGTTCATGGAGAGCAACCTCCTTTTGCACCTGGAACTCAGTTTCCCACAAGTAAACCATGGAAAGAAAGCAAGGAAAAAGAGGGGAATTGGGAGGAGGAGAAAGAAACTGGGATATTGTAAAAACAGCTGGAAAAGTGAGATGGCAGAGGATTAATAAGGAGTGTCCCTGCCACATCAGGACGGTTGGCAAATGCAAACCAGCCCTGCAGAGGGTCAATGGGGCCAGACCTTCCCCCTCTCCGTCAGCCAACAGCCAGCCCCTGACCGGCCAAGACGGGCCCTGCCCTGGATAGAATCATCTTCCAGCCTCCTCTAAACAATGCAGCTGAGCTTGACCTCTAGCTTGGTGGGGCCTTTTCCGGATATTTTCTCATGGCCCCGTGGGAGCATCTATTAAAAAGTAAAAGAGAAACCCTGGTCAGGAAGTTCCGTTTCAGTGAAGTCAGAAGAGAAGCCCTTCCCAGGGGGAAACGGCCACCACCATGGCGCCTCTAAGCCAGGCCTGTGCCGTCATCTCTCGCGTCTTTTCTACTCTTAGAAGGAGCAAAGTATTTCATTCTCTTGCTGTTACCAGGGATTATAATCTCACCCATTCCAAAGAATCGCAGAATCCTAGAGTTGGAAGAGACCACAGGGACTATCCAGTCCAACCCCCTGCCATGCAGAAAGACACAAGCAAGGCACACCAGGCAGAGTACCATCTAGCCTCTCTTTAAAAACTTCCAAAGAAGGAAGAGACTCCACCACACCCCATGGAGGAAGCAGATTCCATGGCCAGACAGCTCTGACCGTCAGGAAGTTCTTCCCGAGGTTCACGTGGAATTTCCCTTCCTGCAGTTTAAATCCATTGCTCCTTGTCCTGGTCTCTGGAGCAGCAGAAAACAAGCTTCCTCCATCTTCAACATGACATCCCTTCAAATATTTAAACATGACTCCCAATTACTATGGGGGCAGGCTTGCCAATTTAGGACTGTCTGCAGAAAGGGAGAAGCGGTGATCTTTGACTCATGTCAAAGCCCTGCCACACATGGGAAGCAAAGTTACCTTACATCCCTTGGTTACTTTAGGCACAGCGCCCAGGACCTATGAAAACAGGGTTATCTTTAAAAATATATCTCACAGAATTGGAAAGGAAAACAAAATTTCAAAATAAAGATATTCTACATTTCCATTGCTAGGGTTATAGTGAGCTGAAGCAGAGAGTTGGATAGAAGAGTGCTTAGGGCCCACAAAAACCTTAATGTGGCCCTGGCTGAAGTAATGCTTTCCCTTCTCTAACCCTTTCTCGTGACTCCTCACATGTAGGACGCTAGACATCACTGCGGTTCCAGGGGGGAGGAAGTGTTTCCTTGTGACATAGCTCTGACACTTCTCTCTCCAAGAGAGGAGCAAATGAAAGGCCACCAGTTCATCCCAACAGCCACCGCCCTGGCCTCGGAGAGAGGGAGAGAAGATGATCATAGAATCATAGAAATGTTGAGTTGGAAGAGACCCCAGGGGCCATCCAGTCCAACCCCCTGCCATGCAGGAACACCCTCAAAGCACTCCCAATGGATGGCCATCAAGCCTCTGCTTAAAAACCTCCAAGGAAGGAGACTCCACTACACTCCATGGAGACAGCAGCATATTCCACTGCCGGACAGCCCTGACCACCAGGAAGTTCTTCCTGAGGTTCAGGTGGAATCTCCTTTCCTGCAGCTTGAATCCATTGCTCCTTGTCCTAGTCTCCGGAGCAGCAGAAAACAAGCCCACTCCCTCCTCTACATGACATCCCTTCAATGTAGGCATGTAGGACGCTAGATGTCACCGCGGCTCCAGGGTGGAGGAAGTGCTTTCCTTGTGACCCAGCTCTGATACTTCTCTCTCCAAGAGAGGAGCAAATGAAAGGCCACCCGTTCATCCCAACAGCCACCGCCCTGGCCTCGGAGAGAGGGAGAGAAGATGATGGTGATGACGCCATCAAAATGCATAGATGATGATGATGGGGCAGTCATGGGACTGGAGAAGCCCCCTCCAGGCTGTTTTTGCTGCCCTCCAGACTGCTGCCATCTCTATGTCCCAAAAGAGAGGAGAGTGAAGGGCTGTGTCAAGACCTTCCTCCTCCCAGGTTGGTGTGGCCATTCCCAATCTGAGAAGGCATGCCCTCTCTTTACCTTCCCCCTTGGCCTTCTCCCTTATCATACCACCATCTTTGCGTAAAAAGGGACGGGGGTTCCAATGTTTGTCTAGAACCTCTCCATAACTTTATGGTGGCATGTTTTCCGTGGCCATTGCCACACCACGCTATTATTCCACTTTCAACATCCTTTCCACTTTCACTTTCCACTTTCACTTATTCCACTTTCAACATCCTACGGAATCGTGCGGTTTGCAGTTAAAACTGCAAACCCCAGGACTCCGTAGGACGTTGAAAGTGGAATAATAGCACTATAAGCGTGCGGTGTGGAAATGGCCTGTGTTACCTTAAATGCTGCATACAGCTCGGCTGAGTCAGTATTGCATAAAAATAAACTGTAACATTTATTTAGATAACAATAGGTATAAAGTATGGAAGTCAATATGTAGGTTGAAGTTAATGTAGTTCTTCAGAGCACTTTTTTAGATAGCTCGTCTGTATCTTTAGACTCGGATATAAAAAACAGGTATCCTATACCAGCCCTTTGGCTACATTCCGACCAGAGGCTCAACCCGAAATTTAGGTCACATTCTCTGACCAGGTTCTGCTAGGACTCAATTACTGTGCTGCCTTTCATATTGCTGCACTAGCCTGTTATAGCGTGATGATTCCACTTGTAACATCCTCTGGAATCCTGGGGTTTGCAATGCAATGCACAATGCAATGCAATGCACAATGAACCAGACACAAAGTGGAATGCACAATGTGCTGTGTGAACTACACAACTGCAGTTCCCAATGTGCAAAAGCAATGGGCAATGCTGCTCTATTTGCAGCTCAGCTTTCTCTGCTGTCAGCAAGAATACGTCTATGGCTCTATGGCAAATAATTTGCCCCATATATGTAGCTTATGCATGTGTTTGCATGATCACAGAAGACACATTTCCCAGGACAAACCACCCATTCATTACACACTTGTGTCATAGCTTCTTTGTACACCTACGTTTTCAGGAGGAGAAGCAAAGCCCTTCCACCTAGAACAGAAGGGATGTCATGTAGAGGAGGGAGTGGGCTTGTTTTCTGCTGCTCCGGCCCCTCCTGAAACTGCAAACCCCAGGATTCCAGAGGATGTCGCAAGTGGAATCATCACGCTATAACAGGCTAGTGCAGAAATGCCCTAGGTTTCCACCGAGAACTAAAACTCCCAATGCAGCCACACTCTCTAGCTAACAGAGGGACTCTACTCCCCATCTCCTTTCCAGGCTCTCACTAATGGAATCTCAAAATACTTCCAGGTCCTTGGCTTTATATAACTTTTCCTCTCCGCCTCCAGCCCCTCCCACACACTATTGGGTGGAGTTTCTCTCCTGAGGAGCTATTCTGGTTGCCTGGCAACCTGCTTCCAGGCTGAACTAGCACTCCTGATAGCCATGCACACCCAGAACTTTGTCTCAGGCACTTTTCCCAAAAGGAGCACCCGTTCGCCTCTCGAACAGTCTGCAAGGCCCCTGTTTTTGCAAACCTGCCCATACCCTCCAATGCTTCCCAGATGGAAACCAGGATAGGTGCAATTCAGCAAGATCAGAGTGCCATCAAAAAGTTGTGGTCAGGTAACACAAAAATAAAAGTTATTAATGAGGAATAACACACCAGACTTTTGTCTTAAGTGGAGAAACCCTGGAATTTGGGTATTGAGTTTAAGAAACCCTAAGGAAATAAGAAAAAAACCCCAAATGAGCCTACTGGGAAGGGGCAAGACCCCATCCCCTCTTTTCCTGCAGTTGGCCCTTTCTGCACTGCACAGTTATAGGGTTATTATTCCACTTTCAACCTCCTATGGAATCCTGGGGTTTGCAGTTTAAAAGAAGGGCCTTTAGAATTCCCAGCCAGAGAGTTCTTTGGCCTCAGCAAACTACAAACCCCAGAATTCCACAGGATGTTAAAAGTGGAATAATAGCACTATAACAGTGTAGTGCGGGAAGGCCCATGGAGTTAACTGAGCAGAACCTACTTTTTACTTTGCATTCATTTCCACAGCAGTTGAAGCACGCTGAGGATGGAAGAAGGAAAATGGGAGGAAGAAAGAGAAACTGGGACATTTTAAAAACAGTTGGAAATGCCAGAGCAGAACCAGCATGGAGTAACAGTTTGGATGTTGGACTAGCTCTCGGGAGACCAGGGTTTAATCCCAATTCAGCTGTGGAAACCCACTGGATGACCTTGGGGAAGTTACACTCTCTCAGCTACCTCTGAAGATATCCCACCATGAAAACCCTGCAATTAGTTCACCTTTGGGTCTCCATAAGTCAGGAACTACTTGAAGGCACACCAGAATAAAAGGATTAACCGAGACTGTTTCATAGTAAACTTGGAGGGTATACATGGTTGGAAAAGTATCTTTTTAAAAATGAATCATAGAATCATAGAAATGTAGAGTTGGAAGAGACCCCAGGGGCCATCCAGTCCAACCCTCTGCAGGAACACCCTCAAAGCACTCCCTTTGACAGATGGCCATCCAGCCTCTGCTTAAAAACCTCCAAGGAAGGAGACTCCACTACACTCCGGGGCAGCATCTTCCACTGCTGGACAGCCCTGACCATCAGGAAGTTCTTCCTGAGGTTCAGGTGGAATCTCCTTTCCTGCAGCTTGAATCCATTGCTCCTTGTCCTGGTCTCTGGAGCAGCAGAAAACAAGCCCTCTCCCTCCTCTACATGGCATCCCTTCAAATATTTAAACATGGCTATCTTGTCCCCTCTTAACCTTCTCTTCTGCAGACTAAACATCCCCAGCTCTCTAAGTCTATCCTCAGAGGGCTTCATGGCTTCCAGGTCCCTCACCACTTTGGTCGCCCTCCTCTGGACTTGCTCCAGCTTGTCAATATCCTTCTTGAATTGGGGTGCCCAGAACTGGACACAGGATTCAAGATGGGGTCTAACCAAAGCAGAGTAGAGTGGTACCAGTACCTCCCTCGATCTAGACACCAGACTCCTATTGATGCATCCAAGAATTGCATTGGCTTTCTTGGCTGCCGCATCACACTGCTGACTCATCTCTTCCTGGCATTTTGGGTAGACCATGTGGCCCCCAGAGGGCCCTGGGGAGAGAAAACGGGCCCTCTAGCCTGCTGCAGCCGCCCATGCAAGCTCTGAACCGAGGGATTTTGTTTCATTTGTATCTCACCATTCTTCCAATATGAGACCCAAAGCAGCTTAAAATGTTAAGTTCTTAAAAAGCTTAAGCAATATAAAATGCAAAAGTTTAAACAATGCATTAAGCAATCCATTAAAAGAAGAGTTTCCCCCAAAGATCTTAATGCCCAGGCGGGCTCATAGAAGAAGACTTCGTCCTTCAGACAGCCTGGGACTCAGTCACAGTGGCAACCTGGGCCATAAGATGCCCTTTGAATTGTGCCCAGAAATGTGGAGACAAAATGTGTTCCTTTTCCTCTGTGGCCATTTCTGCACTAGCCTGTTATAGTGCTATTATTCCACTTTCAACACCCTATGGAATCCTGGGGTTTGCAGTTTAGGGAGGGGCCTCAAAGGCCATCCACAAAGGCCATCCTCAAAGACCCCTCCCTAAACTGCAAACCCCAGGATTCCATAGGGTGTTGAAAGTGGAATAATAGCACTATAACAGGCTAGTGCAGAAATTGCCTGCATTTCTGGGCTCAAAGGCCACGACCAAGAGCATTAGTGAGAGCAAATACTGTAAATGTCCCTGAAGTTATTCAGCTTTGCTCTCACGCAGAGATTATAAGAGAGGGGAAGATACAAACAGATGACCAAATGGCCTCCAAATGTTTTCTTGCCATTTTTCCTCCCTGCACAGCCAGGAAAGAGATGTTTTTGCCTCAGGGCAGGGCTGAAAGAGAGAAGCCCTCTCCCTCCCTGCTCGTCCTCGCCAGAATCGACAGGCAGCTTGCTCCTGTGATTATCCTGTACCAACGAAAAAGGAAAATTAAAAATGATTTCCGTTCCCTTTCTCCAGACAGATCTGCCTGGAGAGAACAACCACGCTGCCTGCTGCTGGGCTTTTTATAGAAAGCCACCCCCGGCTGGGAACAAGCAGAGAACATGATGATGGAGAGCGGAGAGAGAGAAGGGGAGCCCTTGGCTCGGCCTGGGCAGAATCATCCCCAGGGGTTGGGGTCCCTGAAGACCCCCATCACCACCATACCCCCGGAAAAGGGCTTCCCTCTGACAAAGCCACCGGTGCAAGGAAGGGTTGCAATTCCCAGGCAAAGAGCAGGAGGAAAGGGATGGAAAACTTTGCCACATTTCTCAGGAGAAAGCCAACTTTGCCCAACCGCTTACCAGTCCCGGATCTGACCAAAGTCCTTCCTGTCACTGCAGGCTCTGTCACCAGCACAGCTCTAATTTTGGGGGCCCCCAATTCCAGGCCTGGGCTGAGCTCCAAAGCAGAGAAGGGAACCAGGGGCAGGGAAGCGTTCAATATTTCATGACAGCCCGAGTCTCCCTGTCCATCAGCGTCTCCGGTAGCAGCAGCCGGAGCCCCGGCATCGGCACTGCGTCTCCCGTGACAACCAAGTGCAGCCGGTGATGGGACACGAGTGCCTGGATTGTTTTCGGAAGTGATGCAAAGAGCAGCTTTTCAGCCTCCCCCACATGTGTCACAGGTGTGCCGACCAACAGTGCTCAGAAGAGGGTTTATTACCATTACGTGGCAGAAAGAGAGAGAGACTCTGGGAAGGAAGTGGCATCCAAGCTGTATGAGCTGCCGCAGGGCATGACATTTATATCGCTGTGATCAGAAACGGACTGTTAGGACCAAATCAATCCATCTGTCAGTCATTATCCTCTGACCAGGGGCGGCTTTCAAGTCAGCAGGGCAGTGCATCCATGCCAGCTTTTATTCAGCTTTCCAAAATGCTGAAGCTTTTTGAGACAAATAATAATAATAATAAAAAATGCTCAAGATTCAGCATCTTGTAGACCCCCTTTAAAATTCAGTTTGAAACCTGGAGTGGATTCACTGTCCCCCTGACATGGAAGCGACCATCTGCCTCTGCCCCAAACACAGGATGTGTCATGTTCTGAACAGCCTGTGGGAGTGGGAAGACACACAGAGAACAGAATCCAGGACGGCAATATTTGGCTCATGACAGCAGTTGCTCACAAATGGAAAAGGAGGCGAGTTTGTGGATGGAGCTGTTATGCAAGGCTGGGTCAGGGCTGATCTCTCTCTCTCTCTCTTTGTGTGTGTGTGTGTGTGTGTGTGTTAAAGGTCAGTCCATGGAGGCCACTCTACACCAAGGGTGGGCACTCTCAAATTACAAGAAAAGCAATTCCAGCAACAGTTTAGGAAGAACTTCCTGAGGGGAATCGGTATTCCACAGTAGAATAGGGGTAGCCTAGAGGGTCTGTGGAGCTCTTTAAACAGAGCTTGGATGGCCACCCTCTCAGGAACACTTTAGTGGCTTGGCAGGAGGTTGGGCTGGTTGGCCCTTGGGGCCCCTCCAACTCTAGGATCCCCCCCCCTATGCAACACATAGAGCAAAAGATCTCAGGGGGTTCTTGGAGGAACGTAAAGCAGTGGGCTTGTTCGTGCTGTTCCAGAGGGTAAGATCTGGACCAATGGATTACAAGAAAAGAGATCCCACCTAAACATGAGGAAAAAACTTTTTTAAAAAACTGCAAGAGCTGTTCAAAAGTGAAATATGGGTTGCTTAAGAGGATGGCTGACTCTCTGTCTTTGGAGGTCTTCAAACAGATGGATGGCATTCTGAGGAATGCTTTAGTTGTGGATTCCTACCTAGAAGTTAGACCTAGGTGGCCTTTGTGGCTCCTTCCAGCTCTGTGATTCTATGGCCATTTCTGCACTACACTGTTGGAGTGCTTTTATTCCATTTTCAACCTCCTATGGAACCCTGGGATTTGCAGTTGAGGGAGGGGCCTTGAAAATTCTCAGCCAGAGAGCTTTTTGGCCTCAGGGAACTACAAACCCCAGAATTGCACAGGATGTTGAAAGTGGAATAACAGCACTATAACAGTGCAGTGTGGAAATGGCCTAAGACTGTACATTTCAGAGACTGTTTTTGGCTTCCCCAGGCAGTGTTTCCCAGCAAAATTCCACCCTTAGAATCATACTTTAGCCATTTTTTCCAGGGATGCAGGAATTGGGGAGGAGTAGGAGGCTAAGGACCACATGGTAGACCTCCAAGGATCACCTGGAGATCATGGTTATCGGATTCCCAACCCTCATTCCCAAAGCGACTTCAGAAGATTCCATCCCACATTAGCTCTCTGGAGACCAGGAAATCTCACAGACTGAGAAAGACAGAAACAATCACACTTCTGCCCCCACCTCTTCTGCTTGCCCCCAGATCTTTAGCAGTCCTGGCTTATCCTGAAGCTAGGGTTGATGAGCCATGACTTTCAAAGTCGCTCAGGTCTTGCTCTGTAGGCCATGCAAAGGCATGGAAACCGAACGACTGAAAACTGGAGAGGGCTCTTGGTTGTGTAAAAGGGAAATTCTGCAAGGGTTGCTTGTTACCCAGTTGCACAACAAGCAACACCTGCTGAAAATCCTCTCCTAAAGAAACATTAAAGCTACAGCAGCCACCTCCAGTTTCCTGCCTGGCAACCTTAGATCTTACGGACAGAAGCATTGCATCTTGCAACCTCTGATATTAGAGGGGAACAATGCACACGTACACTCCTCTCCTCACACCCTGAAAGCCTCTCCATCTGTCTGTGTTCTTTTTTCCCCCTTTATTTTTTTCTCTAAGTCTCTGTGCCTAGCTTAATAAATGTATTACCCCTCTATGCCTGTGCCTAGAGAGACACCAAACTTCTTAGGAGTTTCTCATGTGATGTGCAACTTTTGCCGTGGACTATGCAGAAGTTGAGGGGACCGCTGGACACCACACACAAGCATTCTGCTCGACTCCCTTTCTGCTCCAGAACATGCTAGCTTTGAGGCGACAGCTTTTTGGAAGGGAGGCTGCTCTTCCAGAAGCCTTGAGTCCATTCCTCTTCTCCCACACAGTGTTCCCAGATCTCAGGGCCCGACAGGGCCCAGTCCCTCTCCTCCACTGCTCAGGGCAAGGGGAGGAGACTCAGGGTGAGAACGCTGCCTTGAAAATTGCATGCATGTTTTTCTTCATAAGAGTTTTTTGTCTCTGGCCATTTCCACACTAGGCTGTTACAGCGCTATGATTCCACTTTCAACATCCTATGGAATCCTGGGGTTTGCAGTTTCCGGCCCCTCCCAAAACTGCAAGCCCCAGGATTCCATAGGATGTTGCAAGTGGAATCACAGCGCTATAACAGCCTAGTGCGCAAACGGCCTCTATGCAACTATGGTTAATGCTCAATGTGTCCTCAGGCTCAATGACATCACCAGGATTAACCCCCCCCCACTGTGACATCACTCTTGCAACATCACCTAGGGAAACCCTCCTGTGACATCACAAAGGGGCCCTCCCCAGGTCTCAGGTTTGGGCCGTCAGACTTCAAGACCTGGAGTAGTCCCGACCTGGAAACCCTACAAACCGGACCCAAAGGATGCTACCTTTGCCCATCTCATTTGCTTTCCGATATTTGTCTGCCAGACTCTGCTTTTCCGCATCTGGCACCTTTGGAAAGACAGAGGGAGCGGAAGGGGGAATAAGCCAAACCTCCCTCCCGCCCAGCACCAGCTTTCAAACTCCATCCTGTCTGCACTCTTTGAGTCACTGCAAGAAATATGTCCCATTCTTAGACAGGTTAAGGCCCTTCCTTCCTCACTATCCTATTTAAAGACTAAGGTCATTTCCACACTAGACTTTGAGGCCCCTCCCTAAACTGCAAACCCTAGGATTCCACAGGATGTTGAAAGTGGAATCATAGCACTATCACAGCCTAGTGCAGAAATGGCCTAAGCAGTCCAAGTTCTTTAAAAAAAACTTTTATTGCAAATTCTGTCTGGGCATCTTGTGTGCCAAAGGAAGGGTAAAAATACTGCAGTTCTCCAGATGTCGATGGACTGCAACTCCCACACAACTAGGGAACCGCTGGGTCTTGCAATAACATCTGGAAGGTTGTGTCCAACAACACTTGGAAAACTCTTCAATTCCCCACCCTGAACTGAGGACAGGGGTGGAAACTGGAACAAATAGGGCCTTCTTGGTGGCTGCTCCCAGACTTTGGGAGTCCTTCCCTCCCTAGAGATGGCCCCATTCTTGTTTTCCTTCTGCTGGCAAGTAATAACTTTTCTATTCAAGTGGGCTTTTAGGAATGGTATTGAACAGTGTGCTCTTTTTGAAGATTTTCAGCCTCCATCTTTTTTTTTATATACTTTATTTTTGTAAAACCTTTTATAACACTTTGCTTATCTTTGTACATTTGATTGCTTAATCCTCCATCTTTTAATGAACTTTCGAAGGACTTTTAATTCTCTAGACCAGTGGTTCTCTATCTTCCTCATGCCACGACCCTTTAATACAGTTCCTCATGTTGTGTTGACCCCCAACCATAAAATTATTTATTTATTATTTACAATGCCTCCCCCCCCCCGCCGGCAAAGGCCACCTCGCCGGCCAGGAATGGGAGGGGGGCAGGCAGGGAGGGAAAGAGGAGCCATGCATCTCCCCTGGGAAAAAACTCCGAGAACCCCCCCCCCGGCTCTGCTTCTGCTTCACTCTCGTTTTTGCTGGGGGGGGGCAGTGTGGGGAAAGTTTCCAGAGTGTCGACCCTGGCCGGGGGGGGGAAGGAATCCCAGCGCATTTGTCTTTTGCGCTGGGTGCAGCTCGCCCCCCTGGAAAAGCGCCGCCTGGCGGCCCCCTGGCCCTTCCGCAGCGGCCCCCTCCGTGGCAAGTGGGGTGGGGGCCGTGGCAAGGAGGGGGCTGCCCCTTGTGCTGCCACCCCCCCCCCAAGCTGGCCCGTCAGACGGGAGGTTCTCCTAGTAGCGGAGAAGGGGAGCAATTTCAGTCCCTTCTGAACAGGGGGCAGGAGGATGTGAGCGCGTGGCTCGCGCTTGCGCACCACCACTCCTGCTGTGGCGATGCTGTGACCGCATGCGCTCCCACCAAAGGGGGCAGGAGGACGCGAGCGCGCGGCTCGCACTTGCGCACCACCACCGAGGAGAGAACGGAGTCTAAGACCATCGGAAATACATATTTTCCGATGATCTTAGGCGACCCCTGTGAAAGGGTCGTTCGACCCCCAAAGGGGTCGCGACCCACAAGTTGAGAACCACTGCTCTAGACTATATAACTGCATTTTACAATGGCCTATCTATATCTATATATCTATAATTCTAATTATATAGATATCTATGTATATTAATACACATTTTCATATGTTTTTAAGATCATATTGTTTACAACATTTTGTATGCCCCCTCAAGTCCCAATGTATGAGGAAAGGTGGCATGTAAACCAACAGAATAAATACTGTTTCAGAATCTCAGTCAGATTTAGTGCCCATAAAGAGTCAAATGATGGTTGCAGACCACACCCCCTCAACGCAGTGCAAAATATCTACATGTGGAGATACCCTGCACAAGCTCTGAACAACCTCCTCGCAGAACAGCAACACTGGACAACACACACCAACGTCGGGGGGGTTGGTATGCAATGCACAATGAACCTGACACAAAGTGGAATGCACAATGTGCTGTGTGAACTACACAATTGCAGTTTCCAATGTGCAAAAGCAATGGGCAATGTTGCTTTATTTGCAGCTCAGCTTTCTCTGCTGTCAGCAAGAATACATCTATGGCTCTATGGCAAATAATTTGCCCCATATACTTAGCTTATGCATGTGTTTGCATGATCACAGAAGACACATTTCCCAGGCCAAAGCACCCATTCATTACACACTTGTGTCATATCTTCTTTGTACACCTACGTTTTCAGGAGGAGAAGCAAAGCCCTTCCACCTGGAACACTCTCCTTCCCTCTCTGTCACAACCAGAGTGTGTCACAAACCTGTTTCCGCCCTAAGCGTCACCCTTGGAAAAGTCTATCCGCAAGCAGGTTTGCAACAGTGCCAGATGTGGCTGACTCCATTTCCCAGCATGCCTTGGGAAAGTTTGAGACCCTTCTTCCTGTTCTCCCCAACTCCTTTGGTCACAGAGCCAAGGCTAGTGGGGGGCCGACCTCTGTGTTCTCTTCCTCTTGTGGTTCAGCCCCCACCCCACCCCCAGAGTTCTCTCCAAACGAGCCTCAAAGTTGCAGCCCCAGGGCCCTCCCGACACCCACTCAGACCGGAAGCATCGGGTGGAGTGTGTTGTGCGCACAGAAGAAAAGACCACACGGCAGGCATGTGCCAGTGAGCAGCAGAGGAGCATGGCAGCACATATGAGCGCACTCTTTCTGACAAGCTCAGAGGAGCAGACTCTGACAGAGGCACCAAACTGTGCCTTAAATTGTACTCACTGGCGCACACCCCCACATACCCAGAGAGTGAGCCATAACCTTCGAAGCCTGGTACACTTTTGTCACTGTCTTCGTCCCCCAGTTTCTTTTGCACACTCCTCACCTGTACACACACGCATATGTGCTTGCACGCTCTAGGCAGACCCATGCACCTCAGCACATGTTTTGTGGGGCGGTTGCAATAGCCGCATGGAAACACACGGACCCACTCTCTGCTGCAACTGTTCGGACCTGGCAACGCACTTTTGTCAGCCTGTCAGGGAGGCCGGCTCTTTGCACACTTGTCTAACACTGAGCGCTGCCAACGGTCCGCTCACTTGTGGGGAACAGGCTGCGGGGCCCCTCTTGCTCTCCGCCCCCCCACTGCTCACAGTCTTCCCCACATAGCTCTGCTTGGAGCCAGTTGGGTGCCCCCACAAGGTGCCAAAGAGGGGGTTCATGCATGAAACGCCCCCTTTCCTCCTCAATGACCCCCCCAAAAACTCTTACCTTTGGAAGCGAGACTGCTGGTGGTGGTAGTTCAGGACCAAAGTGTCAGGATCCGAAGAACCATAGCCGCGCACTCTTGCTCGCTCACTTCCAGCACAAGGGAGAAATGGGGGGAGCGGATGGAGGCACGGTGGCAGAGGGGGGCGAGACAGAAATCTGGAAAGGAAAGAAACAAGAAAGATATATATATATATTTCTCTCTCTTTCCCTCTGCTGCTGCTGCTACTGCAAATGCAGCCCCCTCGGCAGCCTGGGGAACAGAGTGTTAGTTTAAGGTGTTGTCATGGCAACGGGAGGATGTGTGAGGGGGGACGAGGAGGAGGAGGAGGAGGAGGAGGAGGCGCTGGAAAGTTCAGAGCCGGCTCATGCTCCAGCCCAGTAAGGTCGGCCAGGAGGCTCTGGCCGAGGAAGAAGGCCAGGCCTGCCAGTGGATGGGCGGGCAAAGGGGGGCAAGGGGGAGTCAT
Source organism: Ctenosaura bakeri (assembly GCA_948474755.1). NCBI lineage: Eukaryota > Metazoa > Chordata > Lepidosauria > Squamata > Iguanidae > Ctenosaura > Ctenosaura bakeri. The sequence continues at coordinate 594,234 of CAOLHI010001080.1, forward strand.
TGCACTTGCCCCCCCATCCACACCCTAACAATTGCAGCCCAAATCCTAGGAGTTTCTATTCATAATAGGATGGATGTTGTGTAGGACTGCAACTCCCATCGGCAAGGGAAAGATGGGAAATGCAGTCCATAACACTTGGAGGGCTGCACAGAGAGCCTTTTGTTGGAGCAGGCTTTTAATGGACAGACAAGGAAGCTTTTGCTAGGATGCTCTGTTTATCTTTTTAAACCGTTGCATGGCTTTAAACAATTGTTTTAAGTGGGGACTTTAATTGCTTTTAAGATTAATTATTCTGGGTTTTAATGGACTCTTTCTGGAAGCCGCCTTGGGTCCCACTCTGGGAGAAAGACAGCACACAAATGAAATCCATCCCTGCGTCCCTTCCCTGTTATTGCTTATTCCCAGGTAAAGCTTGCTTGCTGAAAGGTGAGTTTACCCCTATGCAAATCCCAGTGATTCAATGGGTCTACTCTACTATGGACTAGCAATAGGATCGAGGCCCTATGTATACATAACCACAGCCCCCTTTATTCTCAGCAGGACGGTCTTGGTCTCAGCAGACCTTCAGATGCATCCTGAGCAGTTTCTGGTTAGAAGGCACTTTGCACATGCACAAAGGCACTCTCCTATTTACTTACTGTATGTTCTTTACATTGCTTTGTAACATAACGCAGATATTATGTTGGACTACAACTCCCATCAACCCTAGACAGCACAGCCATAGGTGAGGAATTATGGGAGTTGTTGGTCCAACCATACTGGGCTCCATGATTCCCTTCACCGATCCCTCAAATCCTATAACATAAGGAAGGATTTAAATACCAAAATAAATATTTTAAATTCACCCTGACACTTGGTAGCCCAAAGTCTTCCCATCACGCACCCCAACTTTATCCTAAGAAGCTTATTAATAACCCTGCAAAGTAGGCAAGTTAGAGAGATTGTGTGGGACAGCTCCAAAGTCACACTCTGCAAGCTTCAAAATTTAACAGGAATTTTCTTTTTAAGATGCCAGAGACCCAGCTTAAACTAACATTAGACAGGGAAGGAAAACTGTTTCTGGGCTTTTTCTACCACTTTCACACTGAAAGCCAAGGGAGTAACTTTTGAAGACTTCCTCCTTCTTCCACGCTCAAATTCCATGAATTCCAACACTAAGAAAACTAGACAGGCAAACAGAAATCTGCTGTGGAACCTCTTTCTCCCTAGAACCAGGGAATCCTGGAGCTGAAAGAGACCGCAGGGGCCATCCAGTCCAACCCCTTCAGCCATGCAGGAACCCACATCAAGCATTCCCAATAGATGGCCATTTAGCTGCTGCTGCTTAAAAACCTCCAAAGAAGGAGGAGACGCCACCACACTCCATGGAGGCACCATCATATTCCAGTGCTGGACAGCTCTGACCATCAGGAAGTTCTTCCTGAGGTTCAGGTGGAATCTCCTTTCCTGCAGCTTGAATCCATTGCTCCTTGTCCTGGTCTCTGGAGCAGCAGAAAACAAGCCCGCTCCCTCTTTGATATGACAGCTTTTCAAACATTTAAACATGGTTCTCTTTTCCCATCCTAACCTTCTCTTCTGCAGACTAAACATCCCCAGCTGCCTCAGCTGCTCCTCATGGGGCATGTTTTACATAAGAAAAGAAGGTGATAGAATCATAGAATCATAGAAATGTAGAGTTGGAAGAGACCCCAGGGGCCATCCAGTCCAACCCCCTGCCATGCAGGAACACCCTCAAAGCACTCCCGACAGATGGCCATCCAGCCTCTGATTAAAAACCTCCAAGGAAGGAGACGCCATGATGCTCTATGGGCTAAAGGCCAGTCCAGACCGTAAAGTACTAGAGCCCTAGCATCATATTGCTGAAAGGTCCTCCCAAAGGTCTTCTAGTCCAACCCCCACCAACAACAGCAGTGCAGAAAATCCATGGTTCCTGAGTGCCAGCAACCCACCTCCCCTCCCTGCAAAGCCAGGATACATGCCCCATTCCTGGCAGTTTGTTAATGCCCAGCGCCGATAACGCCACTGCCCTTTCTGCATCCAAGTTTGCTGTGACCACGTTCCCTCCCCAGCCATCCTATAGAGATGGTGCATAACCAGCTCCAGCAATAAGACAGTTGCAGCCATGTGCCTTCAAGTCGTTTCCAAGTTATGGTGACCCCAGGGAAATCCTCTCTGAGGCTTTTCTTGGCAAGATTTCTCCAGAGAGGGTTTCCCATGGCCTTGTTCTGAGACTGAGGTCACCCAGTGAGTTTCCATGGCTGAGCAGAAGAGACTGGAACGCTGCTCTCCCCAAGTTCTGATCCAGCACTCAAACTGCTACACTACTCTGGTTCCAAAAGATTGATCCTAACCGAGGTTTTTATTAGCAGGGCCTTTCCAGAGGGAGGTTGTTGTTGCTTTCCTCAGAGGCTCAGAAGGGTGACTTGTCCAAGGGTCTCCACCTTTGGCAAAGCAAGGGGATTTCAACACTGATTGCCCAAAGTCCTAATCCAGCACTCAAAACACAACATTACCTTGACTATCGAGGTTTATTTACAGAAGGTTCAGCCATTGCCTTCCTCTCAGGCTGAGAGAATGTGACTTGCTCAAGGTCACCTGTTGGGTTTCCATGGCTGAGTGAGGATTTGAACCCTGGTCTCCCAGAGTGCTTGTCCAACCCTCAAACTACTATGCAATTATTTCTTGGCCAGGTTTCCTCAGGGAGTGGTTGCCACCATTGCCACCTTCCAAGGCTGCTGGGGGGGGGGCTTTTTCAAGCTGAGCAACAATTTGAACCCTGGTCTCTCGGAGCCCCAATTCAGCACTTAAACCATGACTCTATGCTATCTCCAAGAGGGCAACCCTCTCCTAGGATTTTCTTGGCCAGATTTCTTTATAGGAAGTTTGCTACCACTGCCTTCCTCTGAGGCTGAGAAAGAGTGGCTTGGCCAAGGTGGGCTTCCAGGGCTGAGAGGGGATTCAAACCCTGCTCTCCCAGAGTCCTAGTCCGACACTCCAGCCACTGTGCCACCCTGGTTCTCGACATTTCTTCAGAGGAGATTTGCCTTTGACTTCCCCTGAGGCTGAGAGTGTCTGGCTTGGCCAAGGTCAGCCAGTGGGCTTCCAGTCCTGAGCATGGGGGGTTCAAGCACCAGTTTCCCAGATCCCAGTCCAACCCTTAAACCATTATGCTTTCCTGGCACGCATACTCTGCGCATCTGACAAACTGGATTGTAATATAGAAAACCACATGCATTGCTTGTGATAGATGTTTCATATATTCCCTGTTCTCCCTCTAGCTTCATTAGCATGATTTTTTAAGATATATTTTGGCACCAGTCCTACACTGAGGAGATGGACTGTAACTTCACACTCATTAGGCAGTTCCATAGCAGTTGTAAAATGCTGCCTCATCCATGAATTTCAGCACTGGGCAACCAAGTGTGTGAGCAAATATACATGTGCTTCTGCGTGCGCAACCTGCAGTTCACATCCACAACAATGCACATGAGATGCAACGCACAACAGTGTATAACATGCAGCGTTGCATGGGGCACATCAGTGTTCAGTGTTCAGAGATGAGGAATGCATAGAGTACATCATGCTGCATGCGCATAATGTGCAGCAATGTATAATGTTCAAAGCGTATTTGAGTGCAATGTCAGCCACATGCACAACTGGGCTCCTGCAATGGTGGAACCAAATGTGTCTCATCCACATTGGACAGAAATATTAGTTACATTTCACAGGAGAATTTACACATGCATGAGAAGACATTGGGATTCTATATAAAGCAAACATGCAAATCTTCAACAGGACTGCCAACCCTCCAGGAATATAATTTCATTCTTCAAGGAAGAAATGAGTAATTTTACTGCTTATTTTCCCCATGCAAGAAAATCTTGTCTATGGGCAGTTTAGGTCTTCTTCTATGAAAAATCTGAACATAGTTTTTCTGTGCAGAAAACACCATTTTCTGTGCAGTTAACAACATTTACTGGGCAGAAATATTATTTTCTTTGCAGAAAACTCTTCCTTCTGCAGAGAAAATGCTGGGTTTTTTTTCCCTGCAAAAGAACTGCCTGCAATTTTTGTGTAAAGCTGTGAGCAACTAAGATTCTTTGCCTAATGGTAAGAGCAGTTTGAATCCAGTGCCTGGGAGTGTGGTGGAGTCTCCTCCTTCGGAAATCTTTAGAGAGCCTGGATGGCCATCTGCCAAAGGCAGGGCTTTGCTTATGTTTTCCTGCATTGCAGAATGGGGTTGGACTGGATGACCCTTGAGGCCTCTTCCAACTCTAGGAATCATGAGTTCAAGATTCTTCTCCCACAGGTTTCCTAATCCTAGAGAGACATGTTTTTTTGAACATTTTCCAAATATTTTTGGAAATATCCTTTCCACCCTTAAGATGGTTGCAGTTCTCTTCTTTCCTTCCAGCTTTGTCCATCACCTCTTGGAAGATGGGGGGCTTGCAGAAGGAGACAGGGGAGAACATTCTGGGATGCCCAGGAGCCTGTTTGGGCTTTTGCAAGGAGCAACACACACACACACCCCAACTAATTGGGTGACGTCTGGGAGTTCCTGTTAAAGCCCTGTTCTTAGACCATTCTTCAGCAAAAACCAGACTTCTCTCCCCACCCAAGCCGGCCTGGCTCCACTGTGCATTAAGACTTTGCCGGGCACGCCCTGCCCCTTTCACGCCTTTTGTTTAAGACACAAAACTCATTAGTGAAGGGAAAGACAAAGCCCAAATTCCACTGGGATGATACAACACGGCAAAGGGCAGCATCCCACTCCAGCACCCTCCTGCCCCAGTGATGACTGCTGATCTGAATTTGGGTGCTGGTGGTGACATAAAAAGCTGTACATTTATTTTGTTATTATTTCTAGGAGAGAGAGGAGCAACCAATCCTCCTGTGGGAGGAAATCCCACCACTTGGGAGCAGCCACTGAGGAGGCCCTGTCTCCTGTATCCTCACCAAACACGCCCGTGAGGACAGCGGGTACTGAGAGAAAGCCTTTCCCTTGTGGACCTTAAAAGCTCAGCTGGCTCAGACATGGCCTTTCAGAGAGTGTGGACCAATGCTGTAAAAGGCCTGGGACCTTGATACCTGGAGGAGCCCCTCTCCCTTCTTTTCCTTGGCCAAGGGCCAAAATCTGCCAGAGGGGCCCTCCTCTGCCTTACACCAAGTGGGAGCCATGCGCTGTGGGAGGAGATAGAATCACAGAATCATAGAAATGTAGAGTTGGAAGAGACCCCAGGGGCCATCTAGTCCAACCCCCTACTATGCAGGAACACCCTCAAAGCACTCCCGAGAGATGGCCATCCAGCCTCTGCTTAAAAACCTCCAAGGAAGGAGACTCCACTACACTCCGAGGCAACAGATTCCACTGCCGGACAGCCCTGACTGTCAGGAAGTTCTTCCTGAGGTTCAGGTGGAATCTCCTTTCCTGCAGCTTGAATCCATTGCTCCTTGTCCTGGTCTCTGGAGCAGCAGAAAACAAACCCTCTCCTTCCTCTACGTGGCATCCCTTCAAATATTTAAACAGGGATATAATGTCCCCTCTTAACCTTATGGGTTATGAGATGGGAGCGGCGACATATCTGCAGTGGCACCTGGTTGTGGAGAACCCTTCGCTAACTGGTCCAGTTGGCACCAACCTTGGCCTCATCCATGCCCCAAGTGAAAACATGGCTTTGTATCAAAGCCCTTGTAACCTCATTGATTTACTCCAGAGTGTTTATGCCCCTTGGATTAAACTGCTTTCACCTTTGAAATGCAGCTTTAACTTAACTTGTTTAATATCTTTTTACTCAATTTAAATCATTGCTTAATTGTTTTAAATTGTTTTGAACTGCTAATATCAATTTGAGTTGTAGATTGTCCTGAGATCTTGTGATCTCTTTGGGTACCGTATTCGGAGAAATCTGTGAGAGCAGATTGAGAAAGAAAATTACAAGTTCATGAACTGTGAGTTCTTGAGGAGCTGCTTGAGTAACCATGTGTATGTATATCGCTTAGCTAGATGGTGGTTCAGCATGTCTGTTTAGGGTGTTTTGTTCAGTGTTTGGGAACAGTCAGAAGAGCATCCTAAGGGGGGCAAATGATCAAGAAATATCAAGCTGGCAAATGTTGCAATTGTCCATGTAAAAGTATAAAACCTTAGAGAGATGAATGTTCAGGGCTTCTGGTCTTTGGAAGAGATTCCACCAGAGAGCCCGGCCGACTAAATAAACTCTTGCTTTCCAATTCGAGCATCTCTGGTTCCTGGAATTTAGCCACTACAGTCATCATCATCATCCACTGACCGCATTCTCCACTAGCTCAGGGGTCTCTCCACCTCTCTGCTGAAGGATGGCAAGGACATTTCCAAAAGCATTTAGAAAATGTTCAAAAAACATCTTTCTGTAGTGTTAGGAAACTTGTCGGAGAACAATCTCCACCATCCCAAGTGAAGGTCTCCAAGCTCAGATGGCTTGTTGTTCTAAACTGCAAAGCCTAGGATTCCATAGGAGGTTGAAAGTGGAATCATCGTGCTATAAGAGTGTCGTGCGGAAATGCTTGCAGATCACACCAAATTGGGAGGGGTTGCTAATATGCCAGAGGACAGGATCAAAATTCAAAATGACCTGGATAGATTGGAGAGCTGGGCCGAGGTGAACAAAATGCAATTCAGCAGAGAGAAGTGGAAGGTCCTACACCTAGGTAGAAAAAACAGAATACAGAAATATAGGATGGGGGACACGTGGCTGGATAGCAGTGTGTGTGAAAGGGATCTAGGAGCCTTCATAGACCACAAGCAGAACATGAGCTAGCAGTGTGATGCGGCAGCCAAGAAAGCCAATGCCATTCTTGGCTGCATCAATAGGAGTCTGGTGTCTAGATCAAGGGAGGTACTGGTACCACTCTACTCTGCTTTGGTTAGACCCCATCTTGAATACTGTGTCCCGTTCTGGGCACCCCAATTCAAGAAGGATATTGACAAGCTGGAGCAAGTCCAGAGGAGGGCAACCAAAATGGTGAGGGGCCTGGAAGCCATGAAGCCCTATGGGGATAGACTTAGGGAGCTGGGGATGTTTAGTCTGCAGAAGAGGAGGTTAAGAGGGGACATGAGAGCCATGTTTAAATATTTGAAGGGATGCCACGTAAAGGAGGGAGAGGGCTTGTTTTCTGCTGCTCCAGAGACCAGGACAAGGAGCAATGGATTCAAGCTGCAGGAAAGGAGATTCCACCTGAACCTCAGGAAGAACTTCCTGACGGTCAGGGCTGTCCGGCAGTGGGATCTGCTGCCTCGGAGTGTAGTGGAGTCTCCTTCCTTGGAGGTTTTTAAGCAGAAGCTGGATGGTCATCTGTCCAAGGGAGTGCTTTGAGGGTGTTCCTACATGGCAGGGGGTTGGACTGGATGGTCCCTGTGGTCTCTTCCAACTCTAGATTTCTATGATTCTATGATTCTATTCTTTTTGCACAGCCCCCTTCCCATGAGCATGATGATGGCTGCACAGATGTCTGGATAGCGAAGAGTCTCCTCCTAGCCCAAGATTTCTTTGCCAGGATTTCCTGACAATTGGAAACCCCTCAAGGGTTCCAACGCCTGTGAATAAACTTCCCTGCTTTGGAGCACCCTTTGTTCTGTGGTCGTGGCTTCCCTTTGGCTCCTCTTTTGTGACCAGGGCTTGTCAATCTCTTGGTTGATAATTAATCTATCTGGAAAGCCCCCACTCCATCCTTCCACACCCAACAAAGAAACATTTTCCCAGGGAAGAAGAATAAATGCCAAGCCACTGGTGCACATTCCTGGGAAGAAAGTGAAAGCTCCCTGGAACCCATTCCTGTTGCTCTTACCCAAGATGACATTCCCCAAATTTGGAAGAAAAGTGAATACAACTCCCAGAATCCCCAGTCAGACATGGGGAACTTCCAGATTTTGGAAAAGGGACCTTTTGGGATTGCAATATCTCACAGCTAGCCACAAGAGATTAACAGAGTCCGGAAAAGTGACCTTTTTTTGGAATACAAATCCCCAAATCCCCCAGTTAGCTGGTAGGGTATTATGAGAGCCGCAGTCCAAAAAAGTATCTTTTCCAAACTCTGGAAAATGGGAGCCAAGCCAATTGGTGGGGAGGGGTCTGGCAATGGGGGTGTTTTCCTTGGGATGTTGGTCGGAGGAAAAGCAGGGATGGCGAAAGCACTCCTGGTGTTGTCCGGAGCTGTCGGGATCCCTGTCCTGTGGTGTGTTTATTTGAAAAGCCACATCCTGCCCTTCCGACATCAAATGAAAGTAGGTCACAAAACAATAGAAGGCATCTGGGAATAAGCACAAAAAGTGAGCCATCATGTATGCACGGTCAGCGCTCCACATTTGCAGGTTTGACTTTCACAGATTTGACTATTTGCAAGTTCCTCCAACCGTTGCACACACCCATACCTACTTTTCCGAGGGAAATTTCCCTCTGGGCAGCTCTGATTGTGCTGTGCAGCCCTTTAAAAATGTCCCTCTAGTCCTCCTCCTCCTCTTCCTTTTCCACCAGCCGCTGCCCGGCCAGCTAAGGACACATCCCAGCCTGATTTCTCAGCACCACAAGCCCTCTCCCAGGGAAAGAGATGGGACAGAAAAGGGAAGTATAGAAGTGTGCCGACCCACTCCTTTCCCCTCTCCTTTTCCTGACCGGTAACATTTCCGCATGACACTCTTATAGTGCAATGATTCCACTTTCAACCTCCTATGGAATCCTGGGGTTTGCAGTTTTGGAAGGGGCCTCAAAGGCCATCCTCAAAGGCCCCTCCCTAAACTGAAAACCCCAGGATCCCATAGGAGGTTGAAAGTGGAATCATTGCACTATAACAGTCTAGTGCAGGAGTGACCCAAGAGAACCTCTCATGAAGTTATTAAAGATGTTTTTGCATCACATAAGATTGCCGAGCACTGTGGAATGAAATCAGATTGACCAACATTAAGCTTCATTTGAATAAGAAATAATTTAACCAGTCTAAAAGCATATCCCACAACCTTACAAAAGTATTTAAAAATCCACTGTCATGCATGCCTTGCCAATGTCATAATGTTCACATAGTATAAACATACTAGAAATAGTACAGTATGAATATAGCATATTCCCCCCTGCCTGACACACATACTTTGGCATACGTTCACTAGGCTTGTCATTAATCATCCTTTCCATCAAATTACATGGAGCAGATTAGGGGAAACAAATTAGGAAAAAGTCAGTGGAGAAAATGAAATCTCCTATCTTATGGGGATGAGGAAACAGAAGCTTAAGAGGGGACATGATAGCCATGTTTAAATATTTGAAAAGATGTCATAGGGAGGATGGAGCAAGCTCATTTTCTGCTGCTCCAGAGACTAGGACATGGAGCAGTGGCTTCAAACTAGGTTCCACATAAATGTTAGGAAGAACTTTTTGAGTGTAAGAGCAGTTTGACAGTGGAATCCGCTGCTGCCTCTGTGGAGTGTGGTGGAATCTCCTCCTTCTTGAGAGGTTTTGAAGAAGGGGGCTGGACTGGATGGCCTGGGGGTCTCTTCCAACTCTAGGGTTCTAAGATTCTACAATCCTTGTAGCTCTAAACCGACATTTCTGCTGCACCATGGCAACGACTATCCATCCTTTTACTGATTTCCAGGTGAATGTCAGCTGGTGGTGGTGTGGTTTGAATGCAGACTAGGGTTCAAGTCCTTCTTCAGCCATGGAAACTCCCTTGCTGACTTGGACATCTCAAACTGTTTCAGCCTCAGAGGTAGCTTTGGGGCCTTGGAGAAGGTCATGGCTACTCCTTCTGAAGACATCTTTCCAAGAAGACTCTTGGAGAGAGACACCATCAGTCTGAGAGCCACGGTGGTGTAGATGTTTGAGCGTTGGAGTAGGACTGGGAGAAAAGGGTTCGAATCCCTGCTCAGCCACGGAAACCCACTGGGAGACCTTGGGCAAGTCCTGCTCTCCATCTCAGCCTCAGAGGACGGCCATGGGGAGCCTTCTTGGAATAATTCTTGCCAAGAAAACCCAATGAGAGGATCAAAGTAAATTCTAGTTGACTTAAAGGCACATGACTACAAAAAATTGGTTGCTTCCATGTGACAGGAGGCTGTTACTGCAGTTATGATATGTCTGGTGAGAGCACTAGATATCCTTTTGATATCAAATAATTTGGCCTTTGCTTGACCATTCTCTGCCACTCTACCCCATGTGTTTGCAGAGGTCCACCGGACAAGCACGTCTGGGGCGCAGCCGTTAATGGTTGCACATTCCAAGACCTCTTTCAGGCAGGCAGCTTAAGCCTCTCCGATGCTTTAGGGAAAAACCTCCCTGCAAACTGGCATTGCTCTGCTCAGACCCACACAAAGCCATACGGCCGAGAGCCCAGCCATTCCTTTGTCTTGGGCTATCAACATACCAGCCACGCTATTGTCATCAAAAGCTAAACCAATCATGCAAAACCTGACCTTTTCCAACCCCTTTGTCCAACTCCAAACCTCCTTTGTTCTCACCGAGCATAACATAGCCTGTAGGTAAATTCCACCCTATATACGGTCCCCACTTTTGGGACTCCATGGATCACTTCCTCGGATCACCCTGGACTTCCATCCCACCTTGCTGCCGCTCTGTCCAGTGAAGTTTTCCCCTCAGTTTTCCACAACTGAGTCTGCCTCCCTTCTTGGAACCCCGTCTTCCTCCCCAGGACTACGCGACCAGGGCCCTTTTCGCAGCGCCAGCGCTTGCGCGACGGAGGAGGGTGGCTCACGCGAGAACCCTCTCCCGAAACGCCGCCACTTTCCCCCGCCTCCTTACCGCATGTGGAGTCTTCTTGCGCGACGGGCGCTCTTCAGCCATGCCCCCAGCTTCCGCAGCGCCCCCTGGGAGCTGTAGGCGCCATGGGGGGCGGAAGCGGGGAGGAAGCGCGACAGGCCCGCCTGCGATGGTGCTCCGCACTCCAGTAAGTGCGGGACGCTGCTGGGAGCCTTGCGCGAGCGCAGTTTATTTTCGCTTCAAGCCGAAAATAAAAAAATCTGCGCTCGCGCCGCTTCAGCCCCGTGAGCGCCGCGGAAGTGGGAGTGCGTCGTGCAGAGCGACGCTCCCACTCCTGCGAGGCTCACGGGGCTATTTCGCGAGAGAAAGCCCGTGCGAAAAGGGCCCAGGTGTCGTATTACCCGTTCCCTAAGCTCTCCATTTCTGTTTCCAAGTTAGCTAGTGTGCATGTTGCTTTATTTGCTGTTTATCTTCCAATAAAACTATTATTTTTGTTACTTTTAAAATTGTCTGCTTGCTCTCTGACCTGAAGCCATAGACATTGGGTTAAAGATCCTTGCTAACGTTACCCTGCCTCTCGTTTAGCCAAGAGAGCGCGCGAGTCAAATTTCCCCAACTTGTGTTTTTATTTGGTTATTTGGGCACCCCTCCAGGGACCCCCAACATACAGGGTAACAAAGCCAGCAAATTGACTTGTTAGTGCAAATTTTACAGCAAGTATCCAATGTGCTGACCCTGTTTTGAAACTGGGCTTCAACGTCTTGGAGAGCTCCTATAAAGTGCAGACTAAGGCCGTTTCTGCACTAGACGGTTACAGTGTTATTATCCCACATTCAACCTCCTATGGAATCCTGGGGCTTGCAGTTTAGGGAGGGGCCTCAAAGGCCTCCAGTTTCTCTTCTCTTCAAAGGCTCCTCCCTAAACTGCAAACCCCAAGATTCCATAAGAGGTAGAAAGTGGAATAATAGCACTATAACAGTCTAGTGCAGAAAGGGCCTAAAGCCCAGAGTGGACTCAAGCCCTCCCCTTCCCCAAGATTTGGGTTGCGCAGCCCCCCTGTAACAGAGCTCCATTGGCTTTTCTCCCACAAGTCCTTGTGTTACTTGTGCCGGCGGCTCAGCCATCAGTATCAATTATTCGCCATCCCACGGCAATCGCTGGGACTGAATCTGGGAAGATTTATATCCCTCTCCCCAAAGAAACCTGGTCAACCACTTAAGGCCCCCTGGGAACACCAAAGTAATTCATGAAAGGAGAGCTGGCCTCAGCAAACATAACACACAAACATTTTCAGAGGATGAATTATTTTGCTTGGATCTGGGCAGACGGTTTGGCTTTCATCTCCCTCCAGTCTCCCCAGACCTCTGGCAGCCTGGCTTCGCTTCAGCTGGGCTTCGACGCTCCATGCAGAGAGCGAAGCAGACCTCTTGCTAACCCACTGCTGCAGAACCTGGAATTTGGAAGCTGGGCCTGGAATCTTTGCAAGAGACAGGATTGCGCAGCAAGAAACTTGCAAAAAAGGTTACGGTGGTGTTATTGTAAGGACGGCCAGGCATCTCTCTGTTAACCTGATTGTGGATGGATTTGGAACATATTTCATAGAATCATAGAGTTGGAGGAGACCCCAGGGGCCATCCAGTCCAGTCCAGCATCTTGACCGTAGAATTTCGTCCCTGATGGGTGGGCTGAGTTCCCATATTTGTTCACGCTTTCTAAATTGCAAAATACTCAAGACAAGGCACAAGGCCCCTCTCAGATCTCCCTCTCTCTCTTCTCCCCTTTACTTTTTTGACTGAACTACATATTGTTCAATTACAACAGAAAAGCCAATAACTATTAAGAACGGAGCGCCTAACACCAAAACCCCAGCACAGTTGTCTTGGGCCATTTCTGCACTAGACTGTTATAGAGGTATTATTCCACTTTCAACATCCTATGGAATCCTGGGGTTTGCAGTTTTGGGAGGGGCCGGCTGGGCCCTCCTGAAACTGCAAACCCCAGGATTCCATAGGATGTTGAAAGTGGAATAATACCGCTATAACAGTCTAGTGCAGAAATGGCCTTGGTCAGGTTATATATTTGTTTCTTTATAATTTCTTCTGCCTTTCTACCAAGGAAGCTTGCAACATGATTTGAAGTAAAGAATTATAACAGCTAAAACCACAGTGGTTTCTAACATCACAATACACTGAAACAATAGTCTTATTAAACCGATAGCTGAACCACAAATGTTTCAAAAGCAAAGGGGAAAATTACACAAACATTCATACGTTTTAAAGGAACTGCAAGGCATCCAATCAATAGGTTATTGAAGGAACTTCAAGGCAAAGCAATAAAAACAACATGTGAGTTGTTATTAGGAAAAAAAAAGAGGGAAGCTATCATGAATAGGCTGGGATGGAGCCATGCTTAAAGATCCATTTGTATCGGTGCAACTTGTGCTAGGAAGAACCGGGTAAACCCCATGGACTTCGATAGGTCTGCTTTAAATATGAGAAGCCAGCTTGGAGTTGTGGTTTGAATGTTGGGCTAGACAGCCAGGGGAACCCTATGGGATGACCTTGGGCATGTCACACTTTCTCAGCCTCAGAAGAATGTTACCCTGATTTCTGGGGGTCCCGTGAGGGACACCTAAATGCTCTCCAAATTGGGGAAATTAATCAAAGAGCACAAGCTAGCAATACGAGGGGCAGGGCAACGGGGTGAGATCTTTTACCCAACATCTACGGGGTCAGGCCAAGTCAAGGAGCAAACAGAAGTGAAATTATAATTGTTGTTTTATTAAAAATACAATCAAACAAGTGTACGCAGCACACTCATGCAGATAACTATAGAAATAAAGGTTGGAGTGGGATAGAGGGATTTTTAGAGGAGTTGTTGGTTTGGGTAATACTACACCTGTCCTGAAGCCCCGGTAGTCTGCAGCAGAAGTTCGGAGGTGTGGAGTCTCAGTACGTGGAACTGAGGGGAAGGCTCGCCAAGCAAAGCGGCAGCAAGGCGGGATGGAAGTCAGGAGCTATCTGAAGAAGCTGTCAAAGTCAGGGGTTCTTATAAGGGAAAATGTGGCCGTAGGCTAATCCGTACTTGGGGAAAACAACGAGTTTCAGGCTGGAGACAAAGGCCCTTTTCGCACCTTACCTTTGTCATGGCAGTGGGGAGCGGTGCTTGCGCAAACAGCCATTTGCGTGAGCCGCTCACAGCAGCCCTTCTGCCTCCTGCAGCTGTTTGCTGGTTGCGCAACCGTCACACTAGTGCCCCGTCCCTTCCTTTTGCAGCACAGCCTGGGAGCTTGTTCAGCGCACTGCACGCAGGGAAGTGTGCGAGGGCCCCACGAGCATTGTGCAATCGCACAGTATTTTCGGCTTATTGCTGAAAATAAGAAAATGCGCACGTGTCCCGCTTTAGGCTTGTGAGCGTCGCGTGAGTAGGAGTACGTCGTACGGACCGATGCTCCCATTCATGAGATGCTCAAGGGGCCCTCGCGCAAAAAAAACCTGCATCCGAAAAGGGCCCAAGCCTCCGAAAGGTCAGAATTTAGCATGATTGAGTTAAGTCCGAATTGTCCATAGAGTAGCCAGTGTGCAAATGCAGAGTGCTTGAGAGATGAGGATTCATCTTGATCAAGCTGCCTGCTCGGGGCAGGGAGTCCTTTGTAAGTAGCCTGCATACATAATAGGGTACTTTCCTGGAGGTCTCCTGAAGCAGCGGGACGGCTATTTCTGGCCTGCCTGTATTTGTTGGGAATATTACAGCAATTAGCGGCCGTGCCTGTCTGCAAGCTTGTCCGGGGGCCTCACAGCACGTGGACAGGAATAGAAAAAGAAGGCCAAATTATTGATATCAAAGTGATATCTAATATCCCTCAAGTCCAGCCTAGAAACTGCGGTAACAAGAAAACAGTGGAAAACCTCCCCTGAACAAATCTTGCCAAGAAAGCTCCACGATAGGTGTGTCGTGGGTCACAATAAGTCAGAAATGACTTGAAGATGCACATCAGCAGTCTCTGAATATGAGTAACCCAGCCAGCTTCAGCTTCAGTCCCTCCTGTTCCTCTCACCAAGAAGGAACCATGCCGTCCACTCTCTGTATTAATTGGCCGTCATGAATTCTGACCTTCATTGACTCCATCGGATAAGGTTTAAGCCTTCAGTCAAAGTCAGCTACCGGTGACAGGCAGCAGTGCTATCCCCGTAATGGTTCTCCGGCATTTAAGTATGCAAATAGCATTTCATAATAAATCTCTTAACCCTGCAAATGACTTTCTGGATCAAGTAACCCCTTCCCTGTTTCTTCCGGATTAGAAGATGGGGAACTGAGTTGGCAAGGACAAACACACCCACCCACCCACCCAGGGCGAGGCTCCCACACAGGAGTTGCACCAAACCCCCTTTCTCCAGAGTACTGATGCTGTATCTTCCCATGTTCACGTTTATAGCCCTCTTGTGCAAAGGGGAATAACTCACGAGGGCTGCTTCTGCAATCCCAGCAGGACTTTGAAGGCCCCGAGGAAGAGTTATAGAATCATAGAATCATAGAATTGTAGAGTTGGAAGAGACCCCAGGGGCCATCCAGTCCAACCCCCTGCCATGCAGGAACACCCTCAAAGCACTCCTGACAGATGGCCATCCAGCCTCTGCTTAAAAACCTCCAAGGAAGGAGACTCCACTACACTTCGAGGCAGCAGATTCCACTGCCGGACAGCCCTGACTGTCAGGAAGTTCTTCCTGAGGTTCAGGTGGAATCTCCTTTCCTGCAGCTTGAATCCATTGCTCCTTGTCCTGGTCTCTGGAGCAGCAGAAAACAAGCTCGCTCCTTCCTCTACGTGGCATCCCTTCAAATATTTAAACATGGCTATTTGAACCGTACAAGAATGTGCAACACAGTAGAATCATTTCGATTAGTCCCAGCTAGAATAGATCCAACTGATTGGAGCTAACTAGGTTTAGCTGACAAAAAGAAGATTAAGAGATGACATGACAGCCATGATGTTTAAATATGGATGGAAATAGAGAGGATCAGAAACAGTTGACTATTGAAAACAAGGGAATATGCTGTAATTTTGGAGAGAGGTAGGAACAACTACATGCATATATAACTGGCCTACAATTTTCTGGGTATTTTTTTTTTGCAGTCAGGAGGACTAGAAACATGGATATTTTTTCTTAAAGTTAAAGGTGCTGGTTCTTGTCGAGGGTTGGATAATTCTGGGGATGTGTAGATGGGTTGGGGAATCCTCACTGGCGTTGTGCTTCCACGTTTGAGAAATCTGGAGTGTCAGAAACAAGATGAAACACCCCCAGAATTCAGCCAAGTGAAACCCCATCACTATCCGGAGGGGTGAGGCTGTTTCCTCCTAGGTCTGCATGGATAGTACTTGTACTACAACTCCCAAACATCCCCCCTCCCAACCCCCATATGCAATGAACAGGGTTTCCAGTTCAAGATTGGTCCAGGACCTGAGGATTTCGGGCAAAAGCCTGAGGCCTCAGGACAGCCGCTAGTGATGCCATTAAGCATTAAATATCAGCCACAGCTGCTCACAGATTAGCATTCAAGTGCAAACACACACAGAAGACCAAAGAGACCACATTTTCCTGATTGGAAATTCAGACACAAATATTGCCTAAAGGGGACACTGGGGTGCAATGGATTTCTGGAGACCGTGGTTCGAAACCCTTCTGCTCAGCCACGGAAACCCACTGGGTGACCTTGAGCCAGCCACACTCTCTCAGCCTCAGAGGAAGGGTATTGTGGTAAACAGAACAAATCTTGCCAAGAAAACACCATGATAGGTTTCCCTTAGGGTCACGATAAGTCAGAAATGATTTGAACTCACACAACGACAACAGCAATAACAAAAATGGGTCCACTCTCAGATCAGGGGATTAATCTAATCTATGCTTCTAGTGAAAAGAGGGGTGCAGAGCAGAGCAGAGGGTGAGCCCTGGTGCTTAGAATGACTGCAAAGACACAGACACAGACACAAATACCAGTCTTTGCAAACTGTAGCACAAATTAAGTCTTTCCAACTGCTGTTCTCCTGGCACAGCTGGAAATTTGCACACTGTCCCTTTCCTCTTTCCCTGGGCTCAGCTCCCTAGACCTGGACAATTTGCACCCTCTTCCCCAAGAGAACTGGACCCTCAAAGGCTCGGGGCCCTGAGATCTGGCAGCCCCCCCCCACAGGCTCACCCCTTACCTCCCGGAGGCTCGGAGTCCTTTGTTCCACTCCCTGCGCAAAGCAGAAATGACTCCAGGAGGGAAGCTGCCCAGCGCCTGGCTCTGCCTCCTTCCTTCCTCCATCCCGCCCATCCCAAACCGGGGAAAGGTCAGGCTCCAAACTATGGCTCTTCCCCGCAACCCCCAGCATCCCCCTTCTGAGCTTACCAGGCGTGATTCTAATGCGTTGCTGGACACATTTGAAATGAATTCCAACTTTTATTGCCAAGATATCGTAGAATCACAGAATCCTAGGGTTGGAAAAGACCCCAGGGGCCATTCTGCCACGCAGGAAAACATAATCAAAACCCATTCCTCTGACAGATTGTCATCCAACCTCTGTTAAAAACCTCCAAAGAAGGAGACTCCACTTCACCCCACTGATGCAGCTGTGAATTCCACTGCTGAACAGCTCTTACAGTCAGGAAATTCTTCCTCGTGTTTAGGTAGAACCTCTTTTTCTGAAGTTTGAAGCCACTGCTCTGTGTCCTCGACTCTGGAGCAGCAGAAAACAAGCTTGCCCCATCCTCCATCTACCCTCTCAAATATTTAAACATGGCTGTCATGTCTGCTCTTAAGCTGCTCTTCTCCAGGCTCAACATCCCCATCTCCCTAAGCCGCTCCTCAGAGGGCTTCAGGTCTTTCACCATTTTGGTTGCCCTCCTTCTGCTTGCCGGAGGTTTGCCACTGCATTCTTCAGAGGCGATTTCCCATGCCCTTCTTCTGAGGCTGAGAGAGAGTACGACTTGCCCAAGGTCATCCAATGGGTTTCCATAGCTGAGCAAAGGGGATTTCTAGCCCAGCACTCAAAGCACCATACTACGCTGGCTCATAGGCATCTTCATATCCAGTCCACCTTCTGGCAACCATCCTCCAGGGTTTTCTTGGCAAGGAGGTCTGGTGGAGACTGAGGTAGAGAGAGTGCGTCTTGACCACTTTCTGTGGCTGAGCCAGGATTTGAACCCTAGTTTTCTGGAGTTCTGGTCCAATATTTGATCACTGCATCATATGGCCCCTGTGTTATGTGCCTTCATATCAACATTAACATATGCCTACTCCCTCCTAGGGTTTTCTTGTTAAGATTTCTTCAAAGGAGGTTTGCCATGATTGCCTTCCCTGAGGCTGAGAGAGCGAGGCTTGGCCAATTATAGAATCATAGAATCATAGAAATGTAGAGTTGGAAGAGACCCCAGGGGCCATCCAGTCCAACCCCCTGCCATGCAGGAACACCCTCAAAGCACTCCCTTGGACAGATGGCCATCCAGCCTCTGCTTAAAAACCTCCAAGGAAGGAGACTCCACTACACTCCGAGGCAGCAGATTCCACTGCCGGACAGCCCTGACCGTCAGGAAGTTCTTCCTGAGGTTCAGGTGGAATCTTCTTTCCTGCAGCTTGAATCCATTGCTCCTTGTCCTGGTCTCTGGAGCAGCAGAAAACAAGCCCTTTCCTTCCTCTACGTGGCATCCCTTCAAATATTTAAACATGGCTATCATGTCCCCTCTTAACCTTCTCTTCTGCAGACTAAACATACCCAGCTCTCTAAGTCTATCCTCAGAGGGCTTCATGACTTTCAGGCCCCTCACCATTTTGGTCGCCCTCTTCTGGACCTGCTCTAGCTTGTCAATATCCTTCTTGAATTGGGGTCCCCAGAACTGGACACAGTATTCAGGATGGGGTCTAACCAAAGCAGAGTAGAGTGGTACCAGTACCTCTCTTGATCTAGACACCATACTCCTCTTGGTGCAGCCGAGAATTGCATTGGCCTTCTTGGCTGCCGCATCACACTGCTGACTCATGTTCAGCTTGTGGTCTATGAAGACTCCTAGATCCCTTTCACACGTACTGCTATCCAGCCACATGTCCCCCATCCTATATTTCTGTATTCCATTTTTTCTACCTAAGTGTAGGACCTTACACTTGTCTCTTGTAGGACCTTACAATGTCACCCAGTGGGTTTCTGTGGCTGGACAGGGATTTGAACACAGGCCTCCTTGAGTCCCAGGCTAACACTCAAACTTACCCAGCATAAATGATCAAGCACTAAGAACTATTAACAGTGATTTGCACTGAGGGACCCCAGGAATAACAAAGCTCGCCTGCAATCTATCCTTGGCACCTTTCCTTGGGAGGAGTGTTCATCTATGCTGAGCAAGCAAATGGCACTGCTAAGTACACATGGTGCTTCAGAGAGTCTCCATGTTTACAAAAGTTTCAGTAAATCTTCTGCCTCACAGTGAGGACCTGCAAGGAAGCAAAATGAAGAGCAATCTGGCTCCCCACGCTGAGCTGCCCACCCACCCTAAGGAGCATTCCAAAGGCAAGGCTTCTGGGGTCCCTGCTTGCATGTTGGAGGTGAGGCTTTTTTGGGGGAAGGGGCAGGAAGGCTGCCAAATGTGTGTTTCTGAGACTGGGGGGAGAAAAGAAAGAGGAAGAACAGTTGTTGTTGTCTCAGGATGCAGGCAGGACAAACTATCTGCCCAGGCCAGGAGCCAGCTTTCCGGTGCTCCGTGATTGCAGTTTCCTCCTTCTGCAAAAAGCCCCTCCAGATCTGCAACAGAAACTTCTCCTCCTCCTCCTCTGGGAGCTACTATTTGTTCTGGTTAACCTGCACATGAGGCGGGGGGGGGAGCTCCCTGCAGAGACGTCACCATGCTCTGGAAGCGTCAAAACCCAGACCCTCCAACTGTCCCAACTTGGGAAGGGCAGAGCCCATTGATCCTCCATCATCCCGATTCTCTGCAACTGTGGTTGATGCTTAGAATATTCTTCTAAGGGGCATCCCACGAGCCCCACTGCCACAGCCTCTCCAAAGGCAGGCGGTTCTCCCAGAAGCCTTGAGTCCAACCCTCCATCCCATTTCGTGGGGCCAACCGCAATTATTCCTTTGCTATCCCTTGTGGCAGCTGCCTTTAAAAGGCCCCGGTTTCTCTCCCCGTTCCACTCTACCCCTTCGTCTTTTCCTTAGTTCTGCTGCTGCAAACTGAGTTCAAAGTGCTAAAGTATAGATGAGAAATATTCAAGATTATGCTGAAGAGGATGTCAAGAAATCGGTACATATATGCATATGTGGTGGAATTGTGATAAGATAATGGAATTTTGGCAAAAGGTTTTTAATGAGATAAAAGAGATAATAGGAGTTGAGATACCAATATGTCCAAATATAGGGTTGTTGTCTATCTATAATAAGGTTGAGTGTACCCAGGTAAGGAAGGAATTAATAACAAATTTATTAACTGCAGCAAAATAATAGCAAAAAAAGGGAAAACAAATGAAAAACTTCAAATAGAGGAATGGTATAAAGAAGTGTGGAAAATTGCAATTAATGATAAATTAACTTGTAGAATTAGATTTATGAAAGGTTTTGTAAAAGGGAATGATTTTGAAGAAATTTGGAAAATATTTTTGGAAAAAGCTTTGATAAGAGATGGTAAAGCTACCCTTTCACAAGAAGAATGGCAATTTTGGAAAATGGATTAAATAAAAAGTTGGCTCTGGGGGGTGGGTTCATTCACTTTTTTTTTGTTAATTATGTGGTGTATTGTTTAAATTGGATTTCTGTTGTTTATTTTATTTTATTTTTTTTGTAAAACAAAAAAAAAAGTAAGTTGAAACATAATCGGCTTTGGGGAGTGAGTTTACCTTTAGAGATAGTTTGATATGTTAAGTAATAAGATTATATTTAGTAATAGCAATAGATTAAATGTAAGGGAAAAATATAGAATTAAGAATGAAACTATTATAATAATGATGAGTATAATGAGAATGAGATCTAGAGATAAGCAACAAAAATATACAAGTCGTATGATATAGAATAAGCTGAATAAGTTTATGATTGTAATGGTATTAGAGAGAAATAATAGTGTAAGCTTGTTTTGGTTGAAAATTCTTTGTTTCACTATTCTGTGTGTCACGTGGTGTTTTATTTCTTTTTTCTGTATAATCAATAAAAAATATTTAAAAAAAACCAAAACAAAGTGTAAAAGTAGTTTGTGCTCAATCGACTGAACAGGATAGAGGGAGGAGGAACAGAGCCTTGCCCTTCCAAGGAGGCTCAGGCAAAAGCAAACTGCTGCTTCTCTTGCCTAGCTTGCATGTTCTTCCCTGTTAATAACTTTTGCCTTCTTGATCACATTCTGATGTTGATGGACCCCAGGTGTCCCGGCTTTCCCCTGTGAAATTGGGGGGGGGTATGAAAAATCACTCTTGACTGTGCATTTGAGCAGCAAAGGCCATTTCCTCCCAACACTGTCACTTTCAACCTCCTGTGGAATTCTTGTGTTTGTAGTTTACTGAGGCCAAAGAGTTCTCTGGCCGAGAATTCTCGAGGCCCCTCCCTTAGGACCTGAGGCTAAGCTGTGGGAGCTTAGTCTAGGGGGCTCTGGTAGCCCCCAGGGGGAAAGTCTTGTGCAAAAGCTCTCTATTTATCTGGGGAACAGGAATAATTTAGATGCAGCTTGCTGCACTAAAGCAAAAACCCTTCCAAATGCAGCCCCGGTGAGCAAGGAACCTAAGCCGAGGCATGAAACCTGAGAGCTGCCGCTGAGAATCGCATGAAACGGCAGACACGAGAGGCTGATACCAGAGGCCCAGGTCTAACTGGGGAAGCACGTGTTTTGCACACAGAAAACTCAGGTTCCATTTCCTCCCATCTGCACTCTGCTCCTACCCCAGTTTAAAAGGGTAGGCCTGGATAGCAATGCTGGGAAAGCAGAGGTGGGCATTTCTAGACTTTGAAAGACATCTCTCCAAGGTGCTGAACCTGCTTGGAGATTCAGCACTTAGGAGAGCTTCTTCAAGGTCTGCAGTAAAGCCCAGAGTAGAGTGACCACTCCACTGACTCTACCAGCCATCCCTCAGGGAAAGATTTCTCTTGCCCGTGGCCTTAAACCAGGGATGGGGAAAATCCAGCCCTCCAGGTGTACTTAAACTGCATTTTCCAACATCCCCCACCAGTGATTGGCACTGCAAACCAACTACACCCAAAGAGCTGGACATAGTGCGACCATTCAAGTGTGGCTGGTCTGCAACTCAAGGCCTCAGAGCTCCTTTTCAGCTCAAGACCAGGACCTGTGGTGAAGGGAGGGGATGCTAGAAATGCCATCTGAGGATGATGAGGATGGAGTCCATGTTTCAAGGGAACCTACTTGGAGTAAAGCTGAAGCAGACAATAGGTGGAATCCTATTAGAGTCATGCAAGCAAGCATGTATGCACAGTCCTTTACACACACAGGGCTCAGTCCTATTGTTTGTCTTGCCTAGAGGAAGGCCACTGAACTAACTGGGTTTACTTATGTGTTGACTCATCATAGAATCATAGAGTTGGAAGAGACTCCAGGGGCCATCCAGTCCAACTCCCTGCCCTGCAGGAACACCCTCAAAGCACTCCTGACAGATGGCCATCCAGCCTCTGCTTAAACACCTCCAAGGAAGGAGACTCCAAGGCAGCAGATTCCACTGCCAGACAGCCCTGACCGTCAGGAAGTTCTTCCTGAGGTTCAGGTGGGATCTCCTTTCCTGCAGCTTGAATCCATTGCTCCTTGTCCTGGTCTCTGGAACAGCAGAAAACAAGCCCACTCCCTCCTCGACATGGCATCCCTTCAAATACTTAAACATGGCTCTCATGTCCCCTCTCAACCTTCTCTGCTGCAGACTAAACATACCCAACTCTCTAAGTCTGTCCTCATAGGGCTTCATGGCTTCCAGACCCCTCACCATTTCAGTCGCCCTCCTCTGGACACACTCCAGATTGTCCACATCCTTCTTGAATTGAGATGCCCAGAATTGGGCTCAGGATTCCAAATGAGGCCTAACCAATGCAGACAGTTCATTCAACAGTTAATCTCACGGCTTTAACTCACCTGAGACTAAGCAATAGGATTCTCTATGTATGGTTGTGAAAGCTGGACAGTGAAGAAAGCTGATAGGAAGAAAATGAACTCATTTGAAATGTGTCGCTGGGGAAGAGTTACAAATGGTCAGATGGGTCCCAGAGCAAATCAAGCTTGAACTCTCCCTAGAAGCCAAGATGATTCAACTGAGGCTGTTGTACTTTGGACACATCATGAGAAGGCATGACTTACTCAAAAAGACAATAATGTCTGGGAAGGTGGAAGGCAGTAGAAAAGTCAGAAGGCAGCATTCTAAATGGAGAGACTCAATCACGGAAGATGCAGTTGCCCTGAGTCTGCAAGACCTGAGCAGGGCCTTGGATGACAGGGAGACAGAGGGCTGCCACAATTTGAAGTCAACTTGGCAGCAATTAGGAACAACCCACAGAATTCCAACCACAGTTGTACCTTTTTGGCCTTTGTGCAGCAGTTGTATTCAGTTTATGGTTGCCTAGGTAGAATCCTGCAAGTGCAAACCTTTCATGTGGGCTTCAGTCATATTTTGATAGTCCTCACTAGAGCACAGCCACTGAACCAGCGGAGTTTACCTAAGTGCTGACTCTCTATTCAGCGTCGGAGTCAGTGGGTGAGTGCTGGGTGGTATTAACCCATAGAGCTGCAGGCATCCAGTCGCACATTCCTGGATGGTGTGTAACTCTGCCTCAGTGCCTTCAATTGATTCAATGGGATCAGAGCAACACCCACTGTGTATAGCATTGCCAGCGTGAAAACTGGAGGTGGTCCCAGTACCTTAACGGTTGTGTAGAAGAAAAGTTTTCAGCAGCAGTCACTCCCATGCAACCAGGTAACAAGCAACACCTGCTGCAATTCCCTCTTCTGCCAGCCTTCTCCGGTTTTCACCTGGCAAGCCTGACTCTGCATTATTCCTCGCTGCACCAGGGACAATAAGATCACATGCTGGAGAACCACAGCACCCTAGAGTTGGAAGAGACCCCAAGGGTCCAGCCCCAGTCCAGCCCCTTTCTCCCATGTGGGAAGACACTATCCAAGACCTCTCTTTGACAGATGGCCATCCAGCCTCTGCTTAAAAGCCTCCAAAAAGGAGACTCCACCACACTTCATGGAGGCAGCAGTGTATTCCACTGTTGAACTGCTGTTACCATCGGGACACCCTTCCTAAGGCTTAGGTGGAATTTCTTTTCCTGTCATTTAAACCATTGCTCCATTTTGTCCAAGCCTCTGGAGCAGCAGAAAACAAACTGGCTCCATCTGACATCCCTTCAGATATTTAAACACGGCTCTGATGTCTCCTCTTAACCACCATTCACACAACGTTGCTATTTGGCAGACAGGTGCTGTAGTGCAACCTCTGTAAATGCACGAGTGTAGACTAAAACTACACAAGTGAAATGTAGCATCTCAGCCTCAAAGCAGGAACCAGAATGGTGCCTTCTGCTGGGCCAGGCCTAGCCCCCTTTTTTTGACCCAGCTAGTGTGGAACTGTGTGAGAATGGATTTATACCACAGAAGCACAATGTAGGGTCTCAGATGTTACCAGTCTGGATAGGCCCATAATAGACTCAGTATTAAGTAATGCAACTTCTCCGGCTTATGTTTTGGCTTTTGCATGCATCTTTCCACCACAGTGCTTCAAGGAGACCTCTTGGACCTTTCAGAATGGCATGGTCCAGCAGCCAGAGCCCATGCCAGCCGGGAGACGGCAGAGCAGGGCTGACCAGCCTCCTTCCGAGCTCTCTGCCCACAATCTTTGGACAGGGGGGATTGTTTGCAAAATAGCTGAGAAGTGAGTAACAGGATTAGTGCAACCCCCATTGTGAAGGACAGGAAGCACACAAAGCCACCGGTTGGGTGAGGATGGGAACTGACTAATTCAGGAGACACGGTATTGCCATTAGATGCTCATGCAGGGGACAGGAAGAGAGAGCAGGGAGGAAGTCGCCCTGATAAGGCCTGTCAGCTGAATCTGGCTCATGGAGAGAACAAAGCTGGCTAGAAAGGAAAACTGAACCGGGCGGCTAGCAAGCTGCATCCCTTGGAGTTCCCCAAATGGGATTTGGGGGTAGGAGAAGATTACATAGGCCTCACACCTTATCTCAAGGTCAATCTTCAACGTGATCTCTGCTTTACAAGGAATTTACATTTAAGGAGGAAAAGTGACAGCAATGGGTGTTGCCACCAACTTTCAGCGGTGGCCAGGAGTGCCTTTGTGCAGTCGAGACCAGTCTGCCAACTGTGCCTTGTTCCTGGGGAAGTCAGATCTGGTTGCAGTGATGCTTGTCTTGACTACATCCCATGCATACTACCTTGGGCTGGATTTCGAACTTTGTGATTCTATGATTCCGCACAGTTACGTGTTCATAAGTCCAACTTAGGACCTGGTAATTGCCAAAGAGGATGGCAGCCACCAGATTTCCTATGCTGGCAGCTGGCAATCCCTTGTCCATCAGAGTTTAGGCCCAGAAGCCACAGCAACCTGGCACAGTGGTCTGTGTCCAGCTTTCTCATTTATTCCTTCTGGTCTGGAAGAACAAATAATTCAAGCTGTTCTGTCCTCACTTGCAGGGACTTCTTGAAATAGAATTGTGGACTTTTAAAGGGGCCTTTGCTGGTCCAGACTGCAACAAAAAGGAGGGTTGCACAGAAAAATTGGGTTTTCTGCACAGGGAACATGTTTTCTTGCACATAGAATCTCTTTTGTTTATGTCGAAAAATAAATTTCCTGCACAAAGTATCTATTCATAGAATCATAGAATCAGAGAAATGTAGAGTTGGAAGAGACCCCAGGGGCCATCCAGTCCAACCCCCTGCCATGCAGGAACACCCTCAAAGCACTCCCGACAGATGGCCATCCAGCCTCTGCTTAGAAACCTCCAAGGAAGGAGGAGACTCCACTACACTCCATTGAGGCAGCATGGTGTTAACCAGAGTGAGGAGGTAGCAAAACGCAGGCCTTGTGCCCTAATAAGAATTCTGCCCCCCCCACGAAATTTTTCTCCAATCCCCAAATTTCTAGCATTGCTAAAAGCAAGATGATGAAAGTTGTTCACACCTGCAACTCTTCTGTTTCCTGTGTTCACATTCCCTGGGTCTCTTTGCCTTCTGCCCTTTGATTTGGATCTCCAAATTCTGTTTCTAAAGCTAAACTGAAGTTTTCATTTACTAAAATGGTAGAAATCTAAGGACAAAAAATCTCATGGGGGGGCAGAATTCCAACTGTGTGTGTGTGTGTGTGTGTGTGTGTGCGCATGCCTTCAAGTCCGATTGTTGTTGCATGCCTTCCGTTGTTTCCGACTTATGGTGACCCTAAGATGAACCTATCACGAGGTTTCTGGGTCTGAGAGTGCGCAATGTGCCCACAGTCTCCCAGTGGGTCTCCATTGCTGAACAGGGAACCAAACCCGGGTCTCCAAAGCATGCTCCAGCCCTGTTGCCCATCCCAAATAGCTACTTCCCCAACCCATGGCAAATTTTATGCAAAAGACACCACTAGAGCAAAAAAGACTGCATGTAGATTTTCCTCATTGTGACTTCCTGGCAGTAAGGAAACACCTTTTTCATAGAAGATCTGAACACCTGTGAACATTCTTCCCACCCTAGCTTGCGAGGGGATGTGACCAAATACCCGGGACTTCCTCATCTCCCCAGGGAAGTCCTGTTGTCTCAACTCCAGGTTAACAACCTCTTGAGTCTGCATTGTGTAAGCAAACAAAACACTATGCCAATTCCCAAGGTGTGGTAGCTATTTTCTCACCAGGCACCCATTTGCTGGTGGGCACCACATGGTTGGCATAATACCAGCTCATATCTGCTTAAAGACGTGCCTGTTTGGCTGAGAGATTGCCAACACTGTTTATTGTGTACCCAATTGAGGCAACTATACTGAGGTTTTCAGTTCGTAAAATTACAGTATTTGGGCGTGAGACTGGTATAATACACCCAATTATGTTGCTGCCTAGGGCATTTGTGCATTTAATATGCATGCATATACGCTTTCTCAGATGACAGGGAAACTTGCATTCTGGAAGTAAGGAGATCCTGTGTGCTTTTTGTGTAGTGTGAATGTACATTTGTGTTGTTCCACGGTAGCTGGCCAACACCACTTTTCTGCAGAAGTTTGATACAGTGCAGCCGACAGGGAACCTATCTGTCTGTCTCATTTCAAGAAGGATATTGACAAGCTGGAATGTGTCCAGAGAAGGGTGATCAAAATGGTGAAGGGTCTGGAAGCCATGAAGCCCTATGAGGAGTGTCTTAGGGAGCTGGGTATGTTTAGTCTGCAGAAGAGAAGGTTAGGAGGGGACATGATAGCCATGTTTAATTATTTAAAGGGATGCCATGTAGAGGAGGGAGAGGGCTTGTTTTCTGCTGCTCCAGAGACCAGGACAAGGAGCAATGGATTCAAGCTGCAGGAAAGGAGATTCCACCTGAACCTCAGGAAGAACTTCCTGACAATCATTGCTGTCCAGCAGTGGAATCTGCTGCTGCCTGGGAGTGTGGTGGAGTCTCCTTCTTTGGAGATTTTTAAGCAGAGGCTGGCTGGACATATGTTGGGAGTGCCTTGATGTGGGTTCCTGCATGGCAGAATGGGGTTGGACTGGATGGCCCCTGGGGTCTCTTCCAACTCTATGATTCTATGGTTATCCCCTTGTGCAATGGAGAATCATGTTCAGTGGAATCAAGTGGCACATTAAAGGAACTGGTGAAAAGTTACGCACTCATCCAAGAATGCACGACAAGAATGGATGCATTGTATCAATGCTTAAACGATGAGTCACTATTGCTGTAGTGCACCTTCAAGTCATTTCTGACTCATGGTGAACCTAAGATGACCCTATCATGGTGTTTTCTTGCTAAGGCTTGTTCAGATGATATTTCCACCATAGCGTCCCTCTCTGGTTGAGATAGCATGACTTTCCCAAGGTCACGCAGTTAGTTTCCACGATTGAGTGGGGATTCAGATCCTGGCCTCCCAAAGTCCTGGCCCAATACTCTAACCACTACAGGACGCTGTAGGTGAATCTCCTGGATTCAATGACTCAACACCTGTCAGGACCAAAGCAGGATTTACGCCTCCGTTGAATTGTTACACCCAGAGAACTCTGCTTACACAGCTGTGAACTGAATACGTCCACTGCACAACGGTCAGAAAAGTACAACCACGTGTGTAAAGGGAACTGACACACTGGTAGGACAGCAAGAGGACCCTGGACAAGGTTTCTAAGCTCAAGACATCCTGTCACACAATGCGGCAGTGCATTCCACTACTGAATCTCTCTTATGATCAGAAAGTTATTCCTGAGGTTCAAGTGGGCTCTCCTTCCTGTAGTCTGAAACCATTGCTCCTTGTCCTAGTCTCTGGAGCAGCAGAAAACAAGCCTTCTCCATCTTCCATATGACATCTTTTCAGGTATTTAAACATGGCTATCACTCTCCTCTTAACCTTTTCTTCTCCAGACTGAACATTCCCAGCTCTCTAAGCCTCTCCTCATAGGGCCTTTGATGCCGCTCCCTAAACTGGAAACTCCAGGATTCCATAGGATGTTGAAAGTGGAATGATAGCACTATAACAGGCTAGTGCAGAAATGGTCTTAGTCAGCAGAGAACAGGCTTGCTTCATCCTCCATATGACATCCCTTCAAATATTTAAACATGACTATCATGTCAGGAACTGAATTCACACATGCAAATAGTACAGTGCATAAACACTATTTATTTGGAGTGTGAGTGCAAGACTTCAGTGGGAGAACTACAGTTCTCCCAGATTAGTGTTCCACCACCTCTCATCAATTATCTCTTTGTTTTAATTTTGTTTTTAAATTTGTTTTAATAACTAATGTGTTTTAGGGGGATAGAAGGGTTGCTGGGTGGGGAGGATGGGGTACATTTTAATGTTTTAATGTATTTGTATATTTTTGTAATGCCGCCTCGATCCACTGGGAGAGGCGGGATAGAAATTTAAATTATTATTATTATTATTATTATTATTATTATTATTATTATTATTATTATTATTATTATTATTAAAAGCAAAAGCTAGTGCATAACATTCCCATCCTTCCCCCTCCCTCATGCAAGAGACTTTGAAGCAATGAGAACCTGGCAGGGCTTATCAGTGCATTCCTAGTTTTCATTTATCTAACAGTCTCTGGTTCCTAGACTTTCATTTCAAGCAAGCTGCTACCTTACATTAGACTACATATCCCATTAGCATAATATGGAGGGCATCCCGATATGTCACATCTTAATCTTCTCTTCTCCAGGCTAAGCATCCCCGGTGATCTAAGCTGCTCCTCAGAGGGCTTCATGGCTTCCAGACCCTTCACCATTTTGGTCACCCTCCTCTGGACACATTCTAGCTTGTCAATATTGTTCTTGAATTGTGGTTGTGGTTGTGTTGAAAGTGCCTGATTTGTGCAAACAGCAGAAAAACCTAAGGTGAACTACATCTCCAAGAGGTTACAAGGTATGTTTCAATGAACAAAAGTGGAGGAAGGGGGAAGGAAGGAAGGAAGCAAGGAAGCAAGGAAGGAAAGGAAGGGAAGGGAAGGGAAGGAAGGAAGAGAGAGAAGCAAGCCTCAGCAATGAATGGAAGAAGAAGAGGAGGGACACACCTGAATAACAGAATGTGTAAACTGGAGACAGAGCTACTAAAGTTACTTTTTTGGACTACAGCTCCCAGCATCTCACTACCAGCATGCCCATCTGGAGGATTCTGGAACTGTAGTTAGTGGTGGCTTCCATATCAGGTGGGGGAAGTGAATCCACTCCAGGGTCTGCCTCGTACTGGCAGCTCCACCTGCAGTAAACCCATTCAATCTACAGTTGAAAGGTAAGTCAACCCTTGCACAGAGACTGTTGATTCAATAGGTCTACTCTAGCCAGGATGACTAATAGGAGGTCAGCCAATGCTTCAACTTGAACTTTAAAAGAGGTCTCCTAGGTGTCCTTCGATGGGCATCTTTTCTAAATTTTTGGCCAGTCCATGGTTGGGTTTATGGATCGTAGGCTGGTGGAGCTGATCCGTCTCCCTGGTTTTCCTTCCTTCCATCCCTTTTCCTCCTTTTTGCATTGTGTGCCTTGAGCTGAAGGTCGGCGGGTGCAGAGCCAGAGCTAAAAACAGACAAGAACAAGGCAAGAGGAAATGAGCTCAGCTGAGCCAGCCCCAGCCAAGCTGTTGGGCCTCTCGGCTGCGGGGAGAGCAGCTGGTGGAGCTGCCTGGGTATGGAGGAGGAGGAGGAGAACCGCTTCGCTGAACCCCTTGGGAGGAATTCAGGAGAACACAGCACGTCTTCCTCTTCCCAGCAGAAAGAGACCGTCCCCAAGAGCTCTCCAAAGGGGCCTTCAAGAAGGGCCTGGGAGGACCTCTTCATGCATGCCACTGTGTACTGTGGTGGCACTGGTGGAAAATTCAGCTTGCAGAGAAACCAGGCTTATTGTACCTTAATTCCTGCCTTTCACCCAACATGGGACACCCAGGGCTTAGAATCATAGAATCACAGAAATGTAGAGTTGGAAGAGACCACAGGGACCATCCAGTCCAACCCCCTTCTGCCATGCAGGAATACACATCCAAGCACTCCCGACAGATGGCCATCCAGCCTCTGCTTAAAAACCTCCAAGGAAGGAGACTCCACTACACTCCGAGGCAGCACATTCCACTGCTGGACAGCCCTGACTGTCAGGAAGTTCTTCCTGAGGTTCAGGTGGAATCTCCTTTCCTGCAGCTTGAATCTGTTGCTCCTTGTCCTGGTCTCTGGAGCAGCAGAAAACAAGCCCTCACCTTCCTCTACGTGGCATCCCTTCAAATACTTAAACATGGCTATCATGTCCCCTCTTAACCTTACGGCATAGATTAACAGAAAGTACAGCCCAGTGTAGATGCTGAGAACCACCATGGTGTAGTAGCGAGAGCACTGGACTAGGAAAGTGAGAGACCAACCTCCAAATCCCTGCTTGGACATGGAAGCCCACAGGGTGACTTTGAGCAAGTTCCATTCTCTCTCAGCCTCAGAAGAAGGCAAAGGCAAACCCACCCTGTGAAGAAGTATTGTTTCCGTCCCCCCAAAAAACAACTCTAGGAAGTGGTGTGGTGCTTTGAATGTTGGACTAGAACCCTGGAGATCAGGATTCAAATCTGTGCTTAGCTATGGAAACCTACCGGGTGGCTTTGGGCAGGTCACATACTCTCAGCCTCAGAGAAAGGCAATAGCAAATCTCCTCTAAACAAATTCTTCCAAGAGCACCCCATGATGAGTTCAGCTTAGAATCAGCATTAGTTGGAAATAACTTGAAGGCACACAAGAACAGCAGTAAAAAGCCTTTTTATTTTGAGATACCTTTATCTGTTACTAAGGGACTTGGATACTAGAGGAAGCACCTCTCCACATAAATATACCTGAGGTCCACCGGAGGGGCCTTCCACTCTGTCCCATGACCAGGGAAAATACACTGTATGGGGACATGGGAGAGGGCCTTCTCTGTGGTGATCCCCCCATTATGGAATGCCCTCCCCTTGGAGACCCATTTGGAACCAAGATTGGGATCATTTTGGCACCAAGTCAAAACCTGGCTTTTTATGAAAGCCCTCAGGTCTAAATAATTTTACCCAGGCTGCTGATGACTCCAGTTTTGAGGCACTGGTGTGTGTGGAAGGGACAGGGGTGAATCTGCTCCAGGCTTTGCTTTGAATTTAAAGGAGCTCTCCAAGGTGCTGAGGTTTCCTTTAAATGGAACATGTCCAGAGGAGGGCGACCAAATTGGTGAAGGGTCTGGAAGCCATGAAGCCCTATGAGGAGCAGCTGAGAGAGCTGGGGATGTTTAGTCTGCAGAAGAGAAGGTGAAGAGGGGGCATGAGAGCCATGTTTCAATATCTGAAGGGGTGTCATATTATGTTGAAGATGGAACTAGCTTGTTTTCTGCTGCTCCAGAGACTAGGACACTATGGACCAATGGCTGCAAACTATTAGAAAAAAGATTTCACCCAAACATCAGGAAGAACTTTGTGGAGGTAAGAGCAGCTCAACAGTGGACTCCACTGCTGCCTCAGTGGAGTGTGGTGGGGGGTTTTAAGCAGAGGCTGGATGGCCATTTGCTGGGGGTGCTTTGAGTGTGAGTTCCTGCTTGGCAGAATGGGGTTGGACTCTATGGTCTGTTCCAGCTCTGTGATTCTATGAAATTTTGGACCGGCATGCACAGCAGATCTACTGACCCCATTGAACCGAAAGTCATTTGTCACAAGCCCAGGCCCTCTCCAGCAGCAGAGAGAGGAGGGAGAGGGAGGGAGGGAGAGAGTGAGAGACCTTCAGGATTCACCTTAAGTCTCCTGTTGCTGTATGGGAAAAACTGTCACCTTGAATCCCATCTTGGCAGAAAGGTGGGATATAAATCCAATCAATCAATCAGTCAATCAATCAATCGGAGGAGGGAGCAGCAAAGCAGAAAGACTCTTGGAGGACTGGTGTGAGATTGGGGGTGGGCATTGCTCCTTGCACCTCTTCCCTCTCCAATTTCCTTCGCGGTTAGGGGAGAGTCCCTCCCCAAAGCTCTCCTCTTCTTCTGTCCTGCCTCCTCCCACTCTGCACCCAAGATGGCTCCCTCCTTCTCTTCTTCCCCCTCCTCCTGCACCTTCATTTTAGGGAGAAAGCCAGCCTTCTTCCCCCACAATCACGGGTGGTTTCCATGGTGACCTTACTTAGGAGGAAGGTGGCTTTTCCAGTCAGCATCCCAGCCTTGTCTCCCTGTGTGCGCATGTGCACACACACACTCACACTCCAGAAGAGGTGATGCTTGTGCAAGACTGTGGAGGCCACCCTGGCAAAGTACCGGGAAGTGACACGTCCCACCTTGCTAGGTGATGCTTTGCAACTGGGACTGTTGCAAGTTGCTTGAAAGGCGTTACTTCCAGGTTACTTTCCAAATCTGACTTTGCTGCACCTTGGCTGCCGGAAAAATCAACCAGCGACCTGTTATACCAATACTGCTTTGAAGCATTATTGCTACCAATCCGACTTCTGCTAGTAGTTCAACTGGTAAGATTACTATAAAATTGCTGCTACTTCCAAACACAGCTACTACTATTAGTAGAAGTTTTGGGTTCAGTTCCTAGAACAACGGATAGCAATACAGTCAGCCCTCCACATTTGCGGGTTTCACGTTTGCAGATTTGATTATTCATGGATTATTTGCAGTCGCCTCTGCTGTCTCCCTATGCCATTTTTTAATAAGGGCTGCAAGACAGAGGAACTATGAACAAGGGTTGTAGGTCCCTCTTAAAAATGGTGTGGGGCAGCAGTGGGGGTGGCAGGAAGCCCCCAGGCTCCCCCAACTTCTGCATTGGAAGGAACGCTGGTGCCTCAAAGGAATCCGTGGTGGGTTGAAGTGGGTGATCACACTTTTTTCTGTGTCCAATATGGTTTGGGAGGGCCTGGAGTTATTCACGGTTTTTCCACTTTCACGGGAGTCCTGTGCCCCTAATCCTAGCAAACGTGGAGGGAGGATTGTAGTTATTTTTATTGTAGTTATACTTTACAACTTAGTAGTGATTTGTTGTTGTTTTTTTGGACAATAGGGGTATAGCAAAATCAAACTTCAAAACCCAATATTAACTACATAGCAATTATACATCATCAGATAATGCAAGCAACTTGTTGTTCTCATGTGCCTTCAAGTCATTTGTGACTAATGGTGACCCCAAAGCAAACCCATCATAGTGTTTTCTTGCCAAGATTTGTTTGGGGAGTTAAAGGACTGATGCAATGGAGGAGGGAGGGTTGCCTTTGCCTTCCTCTGAGGCTGAGACAGTGTGACTTGCCCGAGGTACCCAGTAGGCTTCCATGGCCATGTGGGGATTTGAACTCTGGTCTGCTAGAATCTTAGGCCATTTCTGCATGACACTCTTATAGCGCGATGATTGCACTTTCAACCTCCTATGGAATCCTGGGGTTTGCAGTTCCGGGAGGGGCCGGATTCCATAGGAGGTTGAAAGTGCAATCATCGCGCTATAAGAGTGTTGTGCGGAAATGTTCTTAGTCCAACTCTCAACCCACTTTGCCAGGCTGGATCTTCTCACTACTAGCAACTGGTAATGGGTAAAGACTGCTTCTCCTACTTCAGAGGACTACTAGCATTGGACGTCCTAGTACTAGCCGGGCTCAGCAGTAGCAGAACTAGCCATACAAGTTACTCTTTGTCTATTTGGACAATGGGCGTGTGGCAAAGCCAGATTTTGGAAGTAAAGGAATGAGTTTGGAACAAAGTTACTTGACTGGTACAACTAGTAGCCTTTCCTACTTCATAAGTTCATAAGTTACCCTTAAAGGACATTTTGTCAGGGATTCTTTTTCACACTCCTCCCTTTCAACAGAAAGTAATACAAAAGAAACAACCAAGGCAGCAGTAATGCAAAAAGTTACTTTCCCCCGGTACTACTATGAGTAGTAGCAATACATTAGCTTTCAAGCCACAGTGAGAAATTGTTTTCAAATCCATCTTCTGGGGCAAGGGAGGTAGGAGTGAGCTGCTTCATGTCCACCTCCTTGCACTTCCTTAAAAGGGACAGGAGTAAGATGGGGGACCATCAAGAAGGCCCTGAAGATCCCAGAATCCTCCAGGGCAAAAGAGGAAATGGATTCACCTTTGCATATATGCCAGCAGTCCCAATTAATTCTCTGTCAGTCCACTTTTCTCAGCTGTTTTAAAGTACCCCAGTTTCTCTCTCCTCCTCCCATTTCCCCCCTTTGTCCTTAGCTTAATTCAATGGCTGCAAACAGAGTGCAAAATGCAAAAGTAGTTTGCACTTAAGTTAAATCAGCAGTGGGGAGAAGAGAGGAGGAGGGAAGGAGTCTTGCCCTTCCCAGTGGACTCAGGCAAAAGCAAATTGCTCCAGCATCTTCTAGTTTGTTTTTCCTTTCCTTGGCATTTTGACCACTTTCCAATGTTGCTTGGTTGCATGGATGGGGGACACGTGGCTGGATAGCAGAACGTGTGAAAGGGATCTAGGAGTCTTCATAGACCACAAGCTGAACATGAGTCAGCAGTGTGATGCGGCAGCCAAGAAAGCCAATGCAATTCTTGGCTGCATCAATAGGAGTATGGTGTCTAGATCAAGAGAGATACTGGTACCACTCTACTCTGCTTTGGTTAGACCCCATCTTGAATACTGTGTCCAGTTCTGGGCACT
The DNA here is from genome assembly GCA_948474755.1 of Ctenosaura bakeri. Lineage (NCBI taxonomy): Eukaryota > Metazoa > Chordata > Lepidosauria > Squamata > Iguanidae > Ctenosaura > Ctenosaura bakeri. The sequence continues at coordinate 629,240 of CAOLHI010001080.1, forward strand.
CCAATTCAAGAAGGATATTGACAAGCTGGAGCAAGTCCAGAGGAGGGCGACCAAAATGGTGAGGGGCCTGGAAGCCATGAAGCCCTATGAGGACAGACTTAGAGAGCTGGGGATGTTTAGTCTGCAGAAGAGAAGGTTAAGAGGGGACATGAGAGCCACGTTTAAATCTTTGAAGGGATGCCATGTAGAGGAAGGAGAGGGCCTGTTTTCTGCTGCTCCAGAGACCAGGGCAAGGAGCAATGGATTCAAGCTGCAGGAAAGGAGATTCCACCTGAACCTCAGGAAGAACTTCCTGACAGTCAGGGCTGTCCGGCAGTGGAATCTGCTGCCTTGGAGTGTGGTGGAGTCTCCTCCTTCTTTGGAGGTTTTTAAGCAGAGAGAGGCTAGATGGCCATCTGTCAAAGGGAGTGCTTTGAGGGTGTTCCTGCATGGCAGTAGGTTGGACTGGATGGCCCCTGGGTTCTCTTCCAACTCTATATTTCTATGATTCTATGATTCTATGATTCTATGATTCTATGGGTCCCAGTTTTCAGCTGTCAAATGCTGGAGGATATCCCATGACATGCTCACATGCTGCTTAAGCAAAAGCTGGATAACTGGATGGCAAGTCTCACGGGGGTTGAATCAGACACTGACATCTGGTGGCCAGCTGTTGACTTTTTCCTTCTTGGGGCATTCTTTTCATTAGATGTGCTATACATGCGTACATATCTCCAGGGAAGCAGTTTGTCCAATGCAGTTTGTCCATTGAGTTACCTCCAGTTTTGAAAAAAGGGTATTTCTAAAATGTGCTGATGGAGGCAAAAAGATGGCCCAAATCCTTCCCATATCTGCTATAGACCATGTGGTGGCATTTTAGGGGAAAAGATTAAGAGGTGACATGACAGCCATGCTTAAATATTTGAAAAGTTGTCATATAGAAGATGGAGCAAGCTTACTTTCTGCTGCTCTAGAGACTAGGACATGGAGCAATTACTTCAAGCTGCAGGAAAAGAGATTCCACCTAAACATTAAGAAGAACCTCCTTGTGGTATGAGCACTTCAACAGTGGAATACGCTACAGCCCCAATGGAGTGTGGTGGAGTCCCCTCCTTCTTTGGAGTTTTTTAAAGAGAGGCTGGGTGACTACCTGTCTAAGAGATAGTGTCTCCCTGCATGGCAGAGGGGGGACTGGACTAGATGGCCCTTGGGTTCTCTTCCATCTCTATGATGCTATTATTCTATGACTTAATTTCGCCAGAAGGCAAAAGTGGCCGATGTTGAAGCCCAGGCTTGGCAGTGCTAAGCTTACAGCCGTGAAGCTCCTGCCTTGATGGATCGTGTCCAATGATACCCTGTATGCCTTGGGAGTGGGAAGGGGAGGGGTGCCCTTGCTCCTCAAAATATCTCCAGCTCCCCTCAGTCCATGCAAAAGTAAATAAAGGGGGATGTGGAGAAGATTGGAGGGCCGGCAGCATTTCCCTATTTCACCCCAAACATGACTCACGCGTTTTAACAGCTGTCAGTCAGACCACTGTCGGGGGGGGGAGAATGACTCACTGCCATGGTAACAGCCTCCCAGGGATGGGAGGGGGAAGAGGAATCGGTAAAGCACCCCCGGCCCCCATGCTGTTCCCCGCCTGCCTTAGCCGTTGCTGGCCCAGAACCCGGCGCAGGGGCTGAGTCAGCCGTGCACAGAGCAGGAGCAGCCCTGATGGCAGACACAGGAAGTGCATGTGAGAAAGAATGTGCAAATGCGCTGAGTGGGCTTTTTTTTAAAAAAAATGGGGAAAGTCCTTTAGGAAGACTTTTCCTGGGGGTGCTTTGAGTGTGCATTCCTGCACGGCAGAAGGGGGTTGGACTCCATGGCCATTGTGGTCTCTTCCAATTCTAGGATTCTGTGATTCTAGTGTGATATTCTTGCAGACAGACTAGCAGAATCTGGGCTAGACGGTGCTACTCTTAGGTGGACTGGTAATTGGTTGACTGACTGAACCCAAAGGGTGCCCCTCACCAATGGCTGCTTTTCACCCTGGAGAGAGGTGACTAGTGGGGTCCCACAGGGTTCTGTCCTGGGCCCAGAGCTGTCCAACATCTTCATCAATGACTTGGAGTGGAGGGCATGCTGACCAAATTTGCAGAGGACACCAAATTGGGAGAAGTTGTTAATATGCCAGAGGACAGGATCAAATTTCAAAATGACATTGACAGACTGGAGAGCTGGCCAAAACTAACAAAATGAATTTCAGCAGGGAGAAATGTAAGGTCCTGCACTTGGGCAGAAAAAACGGAAGGTACAAATATAGGATGGGTGACACTTGGCTGGATAGCAGGACATGTAAAAGAGATCTAGGAGTCTTGGTAGATCACAAGCTGAATATGAGTCAACAGTGTGATGTGGCAGCCATTTGAATCCATTTTGTTCATGTTCTGTTGCCTGGAGCAGGAAAAAAACAGACTTGCTCCATCTATGTCTCCACTGAAGACATAGAATCCTAGAGCTGGACAAGACCTCAAGGGACCTCATCCAGTCCAACCCCTGTTTCGCCATGGAGGAAGGCCCCATCAAAGCCCTCCCTTGGACAGATGGCCATCCAGCCTCTCTTTAAAAACCTCCAAAGGAGGAGAAGACTCCACCACACTCCATTGGGCAGGAGCGTAGTCTACTGTTGAACTGCTCTTATCCTCAGAAAGTTCTTTCTGATGTTTAGGGGGAATCTCTTTTCTTGTAATTTACATCCATTGCTTTGCGTCCTACTTCCAGAGCCAGTGTGGTGTAGGAGTTTGAATGTTGGACTACAGCTCTGGAGATCGAGGTTCGATCCCCCTTTGCTTGGCCGTGGAAACCCACGGAAACCCATGGGGCAGCCTTCAGTGTATCACAGATGCTGCTCAACCTATGAGTGCGCTGGCTACAAGCATGAAGTCCTCATAAGCTATATTCTCCAAACTTGTTCCAGAATGAACTCCTGATGGTTGGTGAATGCTCCTTTCTTTTCTGGACAACCCTGCTTAGATGTTACTTTCAAACAATGGATTAGAACCACCTGCAAGTTGTGTACCTTCAGGTCATTTCCAACTTAAGGCACCTTAAGGCAAACCTCTCGCAGGGCTTTCTGTGGGCTGAGAGTGTGTGACACACCCAAGGTTTCCATGGCCCAGCAAAGGGGAATTGAATCCTGGTCTCCAGAGCTGTAGTCCAATGCTCAGACCACTCGACCATGGTGGCTCTCATAATGTGTGTTAGAAAAGTCAAGTGTATGTTCTTTGTTATTTTTGCTTTCTTCACAATTAGCTTTTTCTCTTCTGCTTTTATTGCTTGTTGTTTCTCTTCTCCTTGTTTGCATGTATTCTGATTCTTTGTTGTGTTGGAAAATGTTTAATAAGATTTGCTTTAAAAGAATTGGTTTTTCCCCATTGATGTGAGGCACAGCCTATCCAAGTCACCGACCGACCGACCGACCGACCCACGCACACACACGCACTCGAAGAGGGAGTTTCCAGACCACAGTCAAGACACATGGATCTTCCCTTCTGGCATGTCACCCCTGCTTCCCTCCTCCTCCTCCTCCCCACCGTCTCCCGTGGCTGTGTGCTTATTAAAACCGAAGCTTAATAAGAGCGAGGCAGCCGTGCAGAGCGGACTCCAGGAACCCTTAATTTGGTCCTTTCGGCTCCTTCCAGGCAGCTTAAGCCCCTTGGGGGTCCTGCCCACACAAGTCCCCAGGGGTCCCGAGGGAGGGGGGATTGCCTGTACCTCTACTTCTCACCCCAGACCCTGCTTGCGGACCTACACAGCTTGGTGGGCAATTTTACTTTCCTTGGACTACACCCCACTCATAGGTGAGAGCTGGGCCATTTCTGCACTATCCTGTTACAGCGCAATGATTCCACTTTCAACATCCTATGGAATCCTGGGGTGTGCAGTTTCGGGAGGGGCCGGCCAGCCCCAGGATTCCATAGGATGTTGAAAGTGGAATCGTAGTGCTATAACAGGCTAGTGCGGAAATGGCCCTGGTGATGACAGAAGGCATTCCTTCTCAGAAAGGAAACATGGCATGACTGTTATTTTGCAATATTTTGCATGAGAGTTTCATGTCCAGCTGACTGATGGGCTTCTGATTTGAGCAGCCATTTGGCCCCTGGCAGGACAGAATGCTGGACTAGAGAATAGAATGCTGGGCTAGTAGAATCCTAGAGCTGGAAGGGGCCAGTCCAACTCCATTCTGCACACAGGAATAAAGGCTCCTTTGAACCACTTTTTCTTCCTCCTCCCCCTCCTCTTTACCATTACTATTATTACTGTATGTCTATCCCAACATTTATTTCAGGTCAGCATATACTACAAACAAATTTAAAGCATTTCCAAATTAAAAACGCCAACTACTTTAACAAGATAGAAACATTTCAAGCCTGTGTATGCGCCTCCAAGTTGCAATTAAACCACTTTAATGACTGTGGCCATTTCCGCACTAGGCTGTTATAGCTCTATGATTCCACTTGCAACACGCTATGGAATGCTGGGGTTTGCAGTTTCGGGAGGGACCACTTGGCCCCTCCCGAAACTGCAAACCCCAGCATTCCATAGGGTGTTGCAAGTGGAATCATGGCGCTATAACAGCCTAGTGCGGAAATGGCCTGTGTGTCTGTGCCTTCAATTCACCGGCCAACTTAATGGCAACCCCATGAATTTTGTGGGGGTTTTCTGAGGCAAGGAGTCCTCAGAGGTGCTTTTGCCCATTCCTTCCTCCTTGGTGGTCTCCCAAGTGCCAACCAGAGCTGCTGCTGCTTAGCTTCCAAGATCAGACAGATGCCTCTAGGGTATTTAGGCAAAGTCGCTATAAGAACAACAACAATTTAAAACCATGTATATGATTTAAAGACGTTAGTCCCTGACAGCTTTAATAAAAGCCATCTTTTAGCTTGGTGCCAGGAAGACAACTGTTGGTGTCTGTCAGACCTCAAAGGGGAAGGCATTCCACTTTTGGGGTGCCACTGCCAAGAAGATTCTCTCCCATGTCCTCCGCACCATGATGCCTATATTCTTGAGCACCACAGCCAGGAAAATGTTTTCTCCCAGTATTTGAACATGCCTGGAGGATCCTCTTTTAATGCTCAGAAAAGTAACCTATGGCTTTTTAAAATGCAGGAAACAGTGTTTTTTGTCCAGAAAACAAGAAGATGGGGCAAGCTTTTTTTCTGCTGCTCTAGAGACTAGGACATGGAGCAACAGCTTCAAACTACAGGAAAAGAGATTCCACCTTCTGAGGTTAAGAGCAGTTCCACAGTGGAATACGCTGCTTCCTGGGAGTGAAGTGGAGTCTCCTTCGTTGGAGGTTTTTAAGCAGGGGCTAGGTTGTCATCTGCCAAAGGGAGTGCTTTGATTGTATCTTCCTGCATGGTAGAAGGGGACTGAATTGGATGGCCCTTCCAACTCTAGGATCCTATGATTTAAAAAACCCACCTAGAAAAATCCTCCAGAACACCTTGAGACCTCCAAGTATGGGCCAAACACTGCACAAAGCTATCCATTTTTCACCCACAGTGGGAAATAAAAAATAATTATATATCTTTGCATGTGAGGAGGAAATAAATGAGGATGTACATTCTTGTCTGAGAGGGTTGGGGGCCACTAGAAAAACAGGCTTGCAGCCAATATGTCCCCTGGGCCATACTTTGCCAACCCCTGATCTAAGCAAAGAGGGAAGCCAGCATGTCTGGGACGGGAAGGATCAAAACCCAGAGGTCCACAGCACCTACCTCTGCAGCAGCTCACAAAACAACTTCTGGACAATCTGTTGTTCTCTCCAGACTTTGGTTGTTCTTCCTGGTGGCTTAATAGAAGAGGATAGAGAAGGGCCTCCTGGCCTGTAACAGGAAGACAGACTTGCCTGCTGGGCTAATTATGCAAGGCACAGTTTCCCAAATGCCAAGAGGCAAAGTGGGTGGGTCCCCGGAAGGGCGAGGGGAACCATAGCTGGAGGAAAAACTGACCCCACCAGGCAGGCTTTCCAAATCCTCACAGCTGGCTCTTCGCTGGGAGCTGCCTGCCAGATTCCACCCCCGTCCCCTGGTACAAAAAGGCCTTTCAGTGTGGACTGGGTGGGGGAAGGAAAGAATCTGGACCCCCTCTCCACCCCACCTCATCGATGGCTTGGTCAGAGCTGCCGGTCACCAGGCACCGGGGCAGGAAGCCTGGCTGCTGCTACTACCCACTCAGGACGTGCCCCTGGGATGCCACGTCGGGCAGAAGGGTATGTGGGAGGGTGGCACCGTGCCCAGGAAGAAATGGCCCAGCTGCCCAGTTCTTGCTTAACGAAATGCCAGCAAAAAAGCAGGAGAAGGAGAGATGCTAAACGGGGCACCTTTGGGACGCAGGCAGGGAGTGTCAGTGGAGAGCAAAAGTGACGCTCACCCATTCTGGAGGATGTTGGTATTTTGCCCTCTACAAAGAGGGCGGGGGCTGCGCTGGTATACTAGGGAGGGTCTGTGCAGTCAGAACTGAGCGCTGACATGTTTCTTTTTGGACTCCCACGATTCTGGGACCTCGAATGCAAAAACACACTCTTGCACACACTTTTCCATGCTCTGAGTTGAAGCAAATCATGGAAGCAGGCAGACTAGAAGGAATCCCTGACTCTGCCTCTCAGGAAGGAGAAATTATTTCAGGGGTGCATCCACACTGTACAGGCGGCCCTCCACATTTATCGGCTTAACTTTCATGGGTTTGATTAGGTGAATGTTTCCTCAACCTTCAACATGCCTCAGGAGCTTCTTTTCCGAGGGAAGCTTGTGCCTCAGCAGCTCCGATCAGGCCACGCAGCCCTTTAAAAACCCGTCTCTGGTTCTCCTCCTCCTCCACCACTAGCCGCTTCCTGGCCAGCTTTGGATGGCTTGCAGTCCTATTTCTCAGCACCACAAACCCTCTCCCGATGCCTCCTGCACACATCCAAGGAAGGAGATGGGCAACAGAGAGGAAGTACGGGGCCACCATGGCAACTCCCCTCCTGGTTTGGACCTGGGTGCCCGCTCTCCCCACCATGCTGTTACGCCACTGGAAAAACCCTGTCCCGGGGTCTACAACTTTGATATTAAAATATGATTCAATGTGCCTGAGAGGTCACCCAGATGGGCACATAGGCAGCAATGGTTAAACGATAGAAAATAAGGTCAGGACAGTAAAATCCCCAGTCACGTAGCCGCAGGAGACCTCAAGCTGTGCAAACCCACAATACACAAAGGGTCCTCAACCCCTGAGAAGCCAACTTGAGCGGATTAGCATGTTTGCCCCAAATTGAGCACTGATAGCAATAAAATCCTATCAGGCGAGGACCCTTTACATAAAGTCACACCACAAACCAATGCAACCAAAGATCCTGAGACTTTGGCAACACTTTGTAATCTCATCATGCAAAGGAAGTTGCCATTATGGAGCTTCTTTTCCATTGCAACACCCATTGCTCTCCCCGGGAAAGTAGTAGACCTCCAGCTACCTTTTCTCCTACAAATAGTCCCAGTTTTTGAGTGGTTCTTTGGATCACTCCCAGTCATCCCAGCAGACCGCTTCTCCGTCCGTTGAGTGATCCCCTCAGCCCCTCTGTGCTGAGCCCCACTTCTTTGCTGCCTTCTCGGACCAAGGACTTTAGGAAAATGTGCAGTATCACCCCAGCTACAACCCCTTCAATATTCCCCTATTCAGTTTCCTCTCTTTTGCTTCTTAATAGGTCTTGAGTGAGTGTGTGCATGACTGCGTTGGTGCATGAGACTTTCATTCAATAAAATAATTTTTTTGGACATTCTTGTTTGGTTTTTGGCTCGGCCTGACCCCATAAACACTGGGTAAAAAGACCCCACTAGGTTACCCTGCCTCTCGTATTGCTATAGCTCGTGCTCTGGCTAGTTTCCATTCCCCATTATGTGGAGCACATTAAGGCATCCCCCACAGGACCCCAAAAACCAGGGTAACAATGCCTTGGCCCCTTCCCCACAGACACACTCACAGATTTTGATATTAACAGTTTTTCTACTTTTGTGAGGGCCCTGCACCCCAAGCCTAGCAAACGTGGAGGCCCAACTGTATAACTATAACACAGTGGTTCCTAAACATTGGTCCTCTAAATATTTTGGATTTCATCTCCCAGAATTCCTGTTGGCCAAAGTGGCTAGAGCATGATCACACTTTAAGTGCCATTGTAGCTGGGCGAGGGGTATTTAAAGTACTGTGGTGCTTTCATTTTTGGACATGTAGGCTAGAGGAGTTTTCCAACTCCTCCCCTCCAAACTGCAGATCCCAGGACTCCGCAGAATGGAGCCATGGTCGTTAAAGTGGAATCAAGCTGTTATAGTGGTGCAATGTGTTTATGCTCAAGGGTGAGCAAGTAGAGGACTGCCAGATGTTGTTGTACTGCAGTTCCCAGCAGCCTTTAAGCCAGCAGAACCATTGGCAAGGAATGCTGGGAGCTACAGTTCAACAAGCTCTGGGGGGCAACATCTTGCTTTGCTACTGTTATCTAGTTGCGTGCGCCACTCCACATGCATCAATGGTCTTGCTTTCATTTGGTTCCTGTTTTGCTATTAAAAAAACCCCTACCTGTCAGGCTGAGTGGCTTGGACAGTTCTGCAAATCTTGCCATTTCCGCACTAGGCTATTATAACATGATGATTCCACTTTAAACAGCCTATGGAATCCTGGGGTTTGCAGTTTCCCAAAACTACAAACCCCAGGATTCCATAGGATGTTGAAAGTGGAATCATCGCGCTATAACAGCCTAGTGCGGAGATGGCTTCTGTGTCCACGCTGCTCAGCTACAGCTCTTCAATCCCACTTTATCCTATGGAAGTTGTAGTTTGTGGGATTTAGGGACTTATTTTCTAAAAATAATGCTTGGAAAAGCAGAAGGAGAGAGCCACCATGGTGTAGTGGTTTGAGCATTGGACTGTGTTGGAGATCAGGGTTCGAATCCCTGCTCAGCCATGGGTACCCACTGGGTGACCTTGGGCAAGTCACACTCTCCCAGCCTCAGAGGAAGGCAAAGGCACCGTCCCCTGTACAAATCCTGTCAAGAAAGCCCTGTGACAGATTCACTTTAGGGTCGGCATAAGTCAGAACAACTTGGAGGCACTCAACAACAAGGCAGAAGGCGTTGAGAAAAGGGGAAGATCATGCAAGGATCATGAGTTTGCAAGACCTGAGCAGGGCTGTGGGTGGACTTGCAAGACCTAAGCAGAGCAGTTCACTACCAGTAATCTTGGAGGTTTCTGGAAGTCAGCTTGATGGCAATTAACAACAAAGTCAAAGAAGGTCCCTTTTTCGAAGTGCTAGTTGCCTGTGCAGTCTCACGGATTCTGGGAGTGACAGTATAAAAAAGTTACTTTGCTCAGCTCTGACTGGCCACGCTGGCTGAGGCGCATGGGTCTCTCACCTTTCTATGATTCTATGAAAAGGCACTTTCCATACAGTGTCTGGTTTTCCAGGCAGCGGTCTGATTACTGGGGATGGCTGGGAGAGGGAGGCTTTAAAGAGCCACCTTTCAAAGCTGCCTGGCCTTGCTAAGAGGAGCATTCTGGGCATCCTAGTTTGTGAGTACTTCCCCAAGCTCTGACCGGCCCTCCGGTGGGGGGATTATGGGAGTTGTAGTCCCTAAGACCTGTAGTTGTCCCTAGGGCAGGAAGAGAGAGAGAGAGAGAGATTTCTCTGATAGGAAAAATTCAGCTGGTTCTTTGGGTCTTTCTCCTCATTATTCCCTGGGAAAATTGCTGGGCCTTGGGGGCTAATGGGCTTCGGAGCACCCGGTCGTTGTGGGCGCTGCCGGTAGCACCCAGGGACGGATGTTGCCCCCTTTCCGCTTTCTCTTTCCAATTCTCAGGGGGGAAAAAAAAACAGGGGGAAAGGAGACAGGCACAAGGTCTATTTAGGCTGTTTCCGCACTAGCCGGTTATAGTGCAATGATTCCACTTTCAACATCTTCTGCTATCCTGGGGTTTGCAGTTTCGGGAGGGGCCGCGAAACTGCAAACCCCAGATTCCAGAGGATGTTGAAAGTGGAATCATAGCAATATAACAGGCTAGTGCAGAAATGGCCTATGAATTAGAGATCTCCAGATCTTCCAGTTTGCTCAGGTCTTTGCAAACCCAGGACAGGCAAGGCTTCATGACTGAGTCTATCTTCCTATAAAGGAGTTTTCCTCTTTTTCTACTGCCTTCTGCTTCACCAAGCATTATTGTCTTTTCTAGATGATGAAGACTAGGGCCGTTTCTGCACTAGACGGTTATAGCGCCATTATTCCACTTCCAACATCCTATGGTTCATCTAGATGATGAAGACTAGGGCCGTTTCTGCACTAGACGGTTATAGCGCCATTATTCCACTTCCAACATCCTATGGTTCATCTAGATGATGAAGACTAGGGCCGTTTCTGCACTAGACGGTTATAGCGCCATTATTCCACTTCCAACATCCTATGGTTCATCTAGATGATGAAGACTAGGGCCGTTTCTGCACTAGACGGTTATAGCGCCATTATTCCACCTCCAGCATCCTCTGGAATCCTGGGGTTTGCAGTTTCGGGCAAACCCCAGGATTCCAGAGGAGGTTGAAAGTGGAATCGTAGCGCTATAACAGGCTAGTGCGGAAATCTCATTATTCAAGCAACGTAGATTGCAGTTTTGCAGCAACAAAAGAGTCCTCCGGGGGATTTGCACGGTGTTGCTTTGATTGGAAACCCACCGAAACCCACCGATAAAGAGACCCGGTGGTGCCCGCGCTCGCACGGCCTGATCCCAGAGACACCGCTGCGCCCGCCGCCCCCCTGGCAAGTCCTTGGCAGCAGCAGCCGCTCCCCCCGCCGACGCGCGCCGCCTTTTCTTTGCAGGCTGTTAATGGAGTGCAAAGTGAGCCCGGCTGGCCCTCCCACCCCCGCCCAGCACCGGCTGGCACTGCCAGGCCCGCCCGCCCGCTCCCAGGCGCAGCCGCTCGCCTGCCGACCCCGCCCCAGTCCCGAACCAGCCCGATCTGGCTCCTCGAGGCCATTTCCGCACTAGACTCTTATAGCGCGATGATTCCACTTTCAACCTCCTCTGGAATCCTGGGGTTTGCCGTTTCGAGAGGGGCCAGCCTGGCCGGCCCCTCCCGAAACGGCAAACCCCAGCATTCCAGAGGAGGTTGAAAGTGGAATCATCGCGCTATAGCAGGCGAGTGCGGAAATGCCCCCAGAATCCTCATCCAGCGTGGCCCGTTGGGGGGGCTCTGAGAGGGGTAGACCCCAAAAGTCATTCTGCGCCCAGCTCTACTTCCTCTCACACCCCGGGCGCCCCAATATCTGTGTTAGCCACCCCCTCAATTGCGAGATAGGGCTAAGTACCGTAAGGACACCAGATCCAGCCTGGTCGTGCAAGCTAAGCAGGGACAACCCTGGTTGGTACTCGGATGGGAGACCGCCAACCAATACCAGATGCTGCAGGCTCTGTTTCAGAGGAAAGCGCTGGCAAAACCTCTTCGGAGGATTCTCTGACTAAGAAAACCCAGTGAAATCCCTGGAAGGGGGGCTGTCACCATAAGTCGACACGCAGACACAACATGTTGGGGTTGCTGCCTCCACTCTTTCGCTCCGGGCTTCGTTTCTTAGACTCCAGAACGTGAGAACGCAGGAGAAAAGAGTCGGGCGGGAAGGGGGGGGACTCTTCCATCATCTCGGCCGCTCCTCGAGGGGTTTCAAGAGGCAGGGAGTTCCCCGGGAGGTCGCGAATTCTTTTCTTTTTTTCACGGGCGAGACTTGGCGATTCCGAGGCCCGACCGCCCACAGCCGCGCCGGGAGACCCGCGGAACTCCCCTCCACTTGAACCTCATTGCGGAACGTGGTTCTCCCGCTCTTCGCCTTCAGTCCTGCCTCTCCGTGGGCGACGGTGAGCCAAAGGCCGGGAAGCGGAGGGAGGGGAGAGAATTCCGCCCGGGGCAGCTTCTCCCCTTCCCGGAGGCCGGTCGGGGAAAAGTCTCCCCTTTCCCTTTCCCAACCGGAAAACCGCCGCCACGGAGCTCCTTCTCCCGAGGAAGCCCCCTCGCTCTTCCACCGGGCGTCCCCTGGCCCTGAACTTTCCCTCCCCCCCCCCAAAAAAAGCCACGGCCCCTTTAAGAGCGAGCCGCTGCCCCCTCCGTGAGACTACAAGTCCCGGCATGCCTCTGGGACACGTGACGCGGCAGCCTTTCAACCCCCCCCCGCCGAAGTCCGCGGTCCTCGGCGTTGGCTCCGGAGCGGAGTAGCCGGACGCGGCGCCTCGCTCGCCCCGCAGGTCAGTGGGGGCGAATGCAAGGCGAGAGGCGCGCGCCCTTCCCGAGGTCCCTTCCCCAGAAGGCGAGGTAGTTACTCCGGAGTAGCGGATCGTGCTCCGGGAGGAGGAAGAACGAGGGGCTCGGGAGGAGAGCCGGTCTGTGTGTCGCCCTCGGGGTGTAACTCTGGCAAAAGCACCCCGCTCAGCGCACGGCCCCGGGGTGGGGGGGCCCGAGGTTGTCGGCAGCAGAGGCCGCGGCCGCACGAGGCTCTTCTAGCGCGATGATCCCACTTGCAGGGTTTGCAGTTTCCGGCCCCTCCCGAAACGGCAAACCCCAGGATTCCATGGGAGGTTGCAAGCGGGATCATCGCGCTAGAACAGCCTCGTGCGGCCGTGGCCAAGGTAAGGTGAGGGAGTGTTGGTGGGGCGGGAGCGACCTCCAGGTCCGGCCCCCCGCCCCCCTCGCGGGCTTCCCCCTTCGTTCCCGGGCCGCTTCCGTGGCCGGAGCCGCCTCCAGCTGTCCCCCGATGGGGCCAGATGTGCTCTGTGGGGCCCCTTTCCCGGCTGCCTTTGAAAGGTCCCCGGGGGTTCCTCTCCCTCCTCCTCCTCCTCCCACTTTCGTGCTCCGCTTCCGCCGAACCCTCGAAGGGGAGCGTGGGAAGAGACCACCCGGGGGCCGGCCGGCCACTGAGTCCAGCCCCAAGGTTGGGGTCTTGGCAGAAGCGCCCCTGGGCCAGGGTGGAGAGGCGCCTCCGGGGCTGCCTCCCCTCCCCCTCCTCTTCCCTCCCCCTCCCCCCTCCTCTTCCTCTTCCTCCCCTCTCCTCCTCTTCCTCTTGCTCCTCCCCCTCCTCTTGCTCCTCCTCCCCTTCCTCCCCTCTTCCTCCTCCTCCACCCCTCCTCCCCCTCCTCTTCCTCTTCCTCCCCCCCTCCTCCTCTTCCTCCTCCTCTTCCTCCCCCTCCCCCTCCTCCTCTTCCTCCTCCCCTCCTCCCCTCTTCCTCCTCCTCCCCCTCCTTCTCCTTCTCCTCCCCCTCCTCTTCCTCTTCTTCCTCCTCCCCCTCCTCCTCCCCCTCCTCTTCCTCTCCTCCCCCTCCTCTTCCCCTCCCCCTCCTCTTCCCTCCCCCCTCCTCTTCCCTCCCCCCTCCTCTTGCTCCTCCTCTTGCTCCTCCCCTCCTCTTCTGCCTCCTCCCCTTTCTCCCCCTCCTCTTCCTCCCTCTCCTCTTCCTCCCCCTCCTCTTCCTCCTCCCCCTCCTCCCCCTCTTCCTCCTCCTCCCCCTTCCTTCTCCTCCCCCTACTCCTCCCCCTCCTCTTCCTCTCTTCCTCCTCCCCCCCTCCCCCTCCTCTTCTTCCCCTCCCTCCTCTTCCTCTTCCCTCTCCCCTCCTCTTCCTCCCCCTCCCTCTTGCCCTCCCCCTCCTCTTCCTCCTTCCTCTCTCTCCTCCCCCTCCTCTTCCTCCTCTCTCCCCTTCCTCCCCCTCCTCTTCCTCCCCCCCTCCTCCCCTCTTCCTCTCTCTCTCCCCCTCCTTCTCCTCCCCTCCTCCCCTCTCCTCCCCTCCCTCTTCCTTCCCCCTCCTCCCCCCTCCTCCTCTTCCTCTTGCTCTTCCCCCTCCTCTTCCCCTCCCTCCCCTCCCTCCTCCTCCTCTTCCTCCCCCTCCCCCCCCCTCCCTCCTCTTCCTCTTGCTCTTCCCCCTCCTCTTCCGCCTCCCCCCTCCCCTTCCTCCCCCTCCTCTCCTCCTCCCCCTCCTCCTTCCCTCCCTCTCCCCTCCTCCTCCTCCTCTTTCCTCTTCCCTCCTCCTCCCCCCTCCCTCTCTCCTCCCCCTCCTCCTCTTCCTCTTCTTCCTCCCCTCCCTCCTCCTCCCCCTCCTCTTCCTCTTCCTTCCTCCCCCTCCTCTTCCTCTTCCCCTCCCCCTCCCCTTCCTCCTCCTCCTCTGCCCTTTCCGGCACAGCCTTTTTGCTGCCCCCTGCTTTGGCCCCCCTGGGCCTCTGGGGTCGCTGCTGGCCCGGCCGGGGGAGCCATGGCTCTGCATCGCTTTCGGATACTTTGTAATGGTGGAAACTGTGTAGCAAGGCGTTGGAAACCAAAGGGAAGCGTAACTGTATCTCCTTCCAGCAGAGGGTGGTCCAAGATGGCACTGTGGGAGGTGGAGGGCCCACCGTGCCCGGCCAGTGTTTGGGGGGGAATCATAAGGAGAGAGAGGCCGTTTCCGCACAAGACTGTTATAGCGCTATGATTCCACTTTTTTTATTATTTATTTATTAAACGTGTTTCTCGAAAAAATATACGTAATTAGATACTATATTCAACATACATACAACATACTTATCGATACGTAAAAAAGTAGTTTTGTTACATGTTGAATAGATATTACACAAAGAATTTAGAGTTAAATAAATTTCCTGTTTCCTTTTGCCCTCTGTCTGGGATCATCTTTATGCGCTCTTCCTTTTGTCCCATACATTGAAACTCCCTAAATCATCTTTCTACATACATTCTGTAGTTGGAGTGCACATTTTCTTTTATGTTTCTTTATAATATTTGCAATTTTTCAATGAGGTTTTTTCATAGAATCATAGAATCATAGAAATGTAGAGTTGGAAGAGACCCCAGGGGCCATCCAGTCCAACCCCCTGCCATGCAGGAACACCCTCAAAGCCCTCCCTTGGACAGATGGCCATCCAGCCTCTGCTTAAAAACCTCCAAGGAAGGAGACTCCACTACAGTCCATTGAGGCAGCAGATTCCACTGCCGGACAGCCCTGACTGTCAGGAAGTTCTTCCTGAGGTTCAAGTGGAATCTCCTTTCCTGCAGCTTGAATCCATTGCTCCTTGTCCTGGTCTCTGGAGCAGCAGAAAACAAGCCCTCTCCTTCCTCTACATGGCATCCCTTCAAATATTTAAACATGGCTCTCATGTCCCCTCTTAACCTTCTCTTCTGCAGACTAAACATTCCCAGCTCTCTAAGTCTGTCCTCATAGGGCTTTCAAAAGTTTTTCTTTTTGTATATAAAGAAAGGCTAATTTCACTTCAATTCTGATAATTTTTCAACTCTCCATACTTAATGCATTTGTCCATCTCTTACATTTAATCTTAGTATGAAGTATATTTACATAGTTAATCTTATTTTTAAACTCTCCCACCATATTTTACTTATATATTGTGTTACTGGTTCCCAATTTTTTTCTAGTTGATTGGTTTGTTTTCCTTTTATATGATGTGTAAATAAATCAAATTCTTTCAATTCTAGTATTTTTTGTTAACCATGGTTCCATATCTGGTGTTTTTGGGGTCTTCCAGACTCTTGCAAAATTCATTCTCGCCGCTGTCACTAAATATAACAATATTTCAAACTTTTGACAACCGTTGGAATCCTGGGATCAGGGCCCCCCTCTAAACTTCAAACCCCTAGAACCCCATGAGATGTTGGAAGCGGGATCATAGCGCTATAACCGTTCTTGTGTGGAAATGGCCGGAGATAGAACAACACCGGAGGGTGTGTGAGTGTGCAACTTGGGGATGAATAAGGAAACCAGGGAAAGTTAGGATTGAGCAAGATTAAAGTATGGCAGCAAAGTCCCCTGGGGACCACGAGGAGTCTTAGAAAGGGGAAGGCCCTTGAGAATCCACCAATGGAAATTGTATGCTTGTAAAAATGTGTGTCACTATATAACGGGGTGTGTACTGTAGAACGTTAGCCTTAGCAACCATTACGATGCTCTGCCTCTATGCTTCTGTAAACAATTCTGATGACTTCTCAATGTTTACTCTAGAAGAAAAGATTAACCAGCATAGGACACCCATGGTCAAGCTGGAGCAGGTCCAGAGGAGGGCGACCAAGATGGTGAGAGGCCTGGAAGCCATGAAGCCCTATGAGGATAGACTTAGAGAGCTGGGAATGTTTAGTCTGCAGAAGAGGAGGCTAAGAGGGGACATGAGAGCCATGTTTAAATATCTGAAGGGATGCCACGTAGAGGAGGGAGAGGGCTTGTTTTCTGCTCTCCAGAGACCAGGACAAGGAGCAGTGGGTTCAAGCTGCAGGAAAGGAGATTCCACCCGAACCTCAGGAAGAACTTCCTGACAGTCAGGGCTGTCTGGCAGTGGAAGATGCTGCCTCGGAGTGTAGTGGAGTCTCCTTCCTTGGAGGTTTTTAAGCAGAGGCTGGATGGCCATCTGTCCAAGGGAGGCTTTGAGGGTGTTCCTGCATGGCAGGGGGTTGGACTAGATGGCCCCTGGGGTCCCTTCCAACTCTACATTTCTATGATTCTACCGTGCAGGAAGATATAATCAAGGCGTTCCCAATGCTGAAACCTTTTCCTTACTGGTTTTCCTCGATCTCATCTTTCCCCTCTGGTCTCTGTTTTTCACTCTGCTGCTAAAATTATTTTCTTAGCTCACCATTTCGATCACATTACCCCTCTCCTGATCTCTCTTCACTGGTTACCTATTCCTTGTCGGATCCTGTATAAACTTCTTGTTTTGACTTTTAAGCTCTTGTGTAATTTACTTCCTCCTTATCTTGCTGCCCTCATCTCTCCTTAGCCGCCCGCTGGAGACCTACGTTCCGCAAACGCTTGTCCAGCCTGGAGTCTCTTCCTCTTTAGCTCCGTTACGCCCTTTTTCTCCCGCTGCCCCTTATGCGTGGAATCCGGTGACCTTGCGAACGGCCACTTCTCTTACTGTTTTTAAATCTAAATTGAAAACTTTCTTGTTTTCCGAAATTTTTGGGATGTTGGACTAGTTTTTATTGTTAATCAGATATTGTATTTTATTGGCATGACAGTAACATTATGTTGCATTGGTTGTATTTGTATATACCCTTGACCTTTTTTTGTTTTTTATATCTTCATTTTATTATGTATTTATGTATGTCTACTGTTGTATTTTAATTTTGTAAAGCACCATGTACATGGATGGCACTCTATAAATAAAAGATAATAATAATAAATAATAATGTCGATCTACCCTCTGCTTAAAAACCTCCAACAAAGGAGGATACTCCACCAAACTCCATTGAGGCAGTAGCAGATTCTACTGTCAAACTACCCTTACCCTCAGGAAGTTCTTCCTGATGTTTAGGTGGAACCTCTTTTCCTGTAGTTTGAAGCCATTGCTCCACAGTGTCCTAGTCTCTGGAGCAGCAGAAAACAAGCTTCCTCCATCTTCCAAATGACATCCTTTCAAATATTTAAACTTGGCTATCATGTCCCCTTCTCTTCACCTTCTCTTCTCCAGGCTAAACAGACCCAGCTCCTTTCCATTACTGCAAACTGGGTTCAAAATGTAAAAGCAGTTAACATTCAGTTAACTCACTGGAGGAGGAAGGAGAGGCGGGCAGAATCCGGCCCTTCTCAGAAGGCTCAGGCCAAAGCAACCCGCTGCAGCCTCTTTTAGCTTGCCTGTTATTAGAATCATAGAGTCACAGAGTTGGAAGAGATCCCAGGGGCCATCCAGTCCAACCCCCGGCTATGCAGGAACACCCATCAAAGCATCCCCAACAGATGGCCATCCAGCCTCTGCTTAAAAACCTCCAAAGAAGGAGGAGGCTCCACCACACTCCATGGAGGCAGCAGATTCCACTGCCAGACAGCCCTGACTGTCAGGAAGTTCTTCCTGAGGTTCAGGTGGAATCTCCTTTCCTGCAGCTTGAATCCATTGCTCCTTGTCCTGGTCTCTGGAGCAGCAGAAAACAAGCCCTCTCCCTCCTCTACATGGCATCCCTTCGAATATTTAAACATGGCTGTCATGTCCCCTCTTAACCTTCTCTTCTTCCTCATTAACGCCTTATGGCATCCTGACCATCCTCTGACATTGCTTGGTCACGTGTGTCTTGGCTTTCATATGTGAGATGTTGGAGGGTATGAACATCCTTTGCTGTCTGAGCGTAGCCGGTGTCGCCAGGTTCCTGGGTGCCCAAATGTGTGCAGAGGAGAGAGACTCAAGCCATGCCTCGGCATGCCACCCGGGGCTCAGTGGAGGATGGGTGAGATGTCAGTGTGTCATAGTGCATGTGTGCACTGCCTGCTTGTTCTTGTGTTGACAAGACTCATGTGCAAAGTTTTATGGCTGACTATAAGGCACTTACATTACCTTTGATCCTCCCTGCAATGTGAACAACATACTCTTTTTTTCTCATTACAAAGTTCAAGCAGTTTCTGTCTCTTGGGAGCAGGCCTTTTGTAAAGCCAATGTGTCTCAATTGCCCCTGGAGGACCATACTGTAAGGGCACAGTTCAGTGTGCTGGGTATCATCTGTGAAACTTTAAACTGCTCAGGTCCAGAGGTTCCAAAGGACCGCTTGTTTGTAGAATCACAGAGTTGGAAGAGACCCCAGGGACCATCCAGCCCAACCCCCTGCTATGCAGGAACACCCATCCAAGCCCTCCCTTGGACAGATGGCCATCCAGCCTCTGCTTAAAATCCTCCAAAGAAGGAGGAGACTCCACCACATTCCATGGAGGCAGCAGATTCCGCTGCCGGACAGCTCTGACCGTCAGGAAGTTCTTCCTGAGGTTCAGGTGGAATCTCCTTTCCTGCAGCTTGAATCCATTGCTCCTTGTCCTGGTCTCTGGAGCAGTGGAAAACAAGCCCGCTTCCTCCTCTACATGACATCCCTTCAAATATTTAAACTTGGCTCTCATGTCTCCTCTTAACCTTCTCTTCTGCAGACTAAACATCCCCAGCTCCCTAAGCTGTTCCCCATAGGGCCTCATGGCTTCCAGAACCTCCACCATTTTGGTTGCCCTCCTCTGGATGCACTCCAGCTTGTCCCTTCTGGGCACCCCAATTCAAGAAGGATATTGACAAGCTGGAGCAAGTCCAGAGGAGGGCGACCAAAATGGTGAGAGGCCTGGAAGCCATGAAGCCCTATGAGGAGCGGCTTAGGGAGCTGGGGATGTTCAGTCTGCAGAAGAGAAGGTTGAGAGGGGACATGAGAGCCATGTTTAAATATTTGAAGGGATGCCACGTAGAAGAAGGAGGGGGCTTGTTTTCTGCTGCTCCAGAGACCAGGACGAGGAGCAATGGATTCAAGCTGCAGGAAGGGAGATTCCACCTGAACCTCAGGAAGAACTTCCTGACAGTCAGGGCTGTCCGGCAGTGGAATCTGCTGCCTCGGAGTGTAGTGGAGTCTCCTTCCTTGGAGGTTTTTAAGCAGAGGCTTGATGGCCATCTGTCGGGATTGATTTGAGGGTGTTCCTGCATGGCAGGAGGTTGGACTGGATGGCCTGTGTGGTCTCTTCCAACTCTACATTTCTATGATTCTATGATTCCATTTCCTTCCTGAACTGTGATGCCTAGAACTGGACACAGTACTCCAAATGAGGCCTAACCAAAGCAGAATAGAGTGGTATCATTACCTCAGTCTAGACACCATACTCCTATTGATGCAAACAAGAATCATGTTGGCTTTCTTGGCTGCTGCATCACACTACTGACTCATATTCAGCTTGTGATCTACCAAGAATCCTAGATTCCTTTCACATGTGCTGCTATCCAGCCACGTGTCCCCCCCCCATGTCCCTCAAAGATCTGTTGGAGTCTGTTTCTATCTCAAAACCTTCCCAGACACATTCGGTGGGAACATAGGAGAGGGTCTTCTTGGTGACTGCTCCTCAGCTTTGAAACATTCCTAGAGAGGCCGGGATGACTCTTTCTCCTTGCGGTCTTTCTGCTGACAAATGAAAACGTTTAGGAACTGACTGGGATGGGTTTTTTAATGGTTTGCAGTTCTATGTTTTTAATTGCCCTCTAATGGATTTTAAATGGTTCTAGCTCTACAGGTTGTTTCATTGTGTTTAAACAGTAGCTCATATAAATATAGTTTTTGGACTTATTATGTATTTAACCATTGTAAACCATCTTGAGCCCTGGAATTGGGAGAAGAGTCTGGATATGAATGAATAAATACTAATAATAAAACAATAGGAAAATGTGGAGGTACAATAATGTGATGTGGCAGGAAAAAATGTGAATATCTTCTAGATTGTGTCTATAGGAATATATTGTCTAGGTCAAGGGCAGTAATAATACTACTCTCCTCCTCTTTGGTCAGACCTCACCTGGAGGAATCCTATGTCCAGTTCTGGGCACCACAGTCCAAGAAGGATGTTGTCAAGCTGGAATGTGTCCAGAGGAGGGCACCCAAAATCGTCAAAGGCCTGGAGACCATGAAGCCCTCTGAGGAGTGGCTGAGGGAGAGAGGGAAGTTTAGCCCGAAGAAGAGAAGGTTAGCTGGTGACATGACAGCCGTGTTTAAATATTTGAAGGGATGTCATATGGAGGATGGAACAAGCCTGTTTTCTGCTGCTCCAGAAACTAGGACATGGAGCAATGGATTCAAGCTGCAAGAAAAGAGGTTCCACCTGAACCTTAGGAAGAACTTCCTGATGGTAGGAGCAGTTGGACAGTGGAATCTGCTGCCGCCGCAGTGGAGTGTGGTGGAGTCTCCTTCCTTGGGGTTTTTTAAAGAGAGGCTGGATGGCCCTCTGTCAAAGGGAGGGCTCTGATGGTGTCTTCCTGCATGGTAGAAGGGGATTGGACTGGATTTGGCCCCTGGGGTCTCTTCCAGCTTTATGGTTCTACCTCACAAGGGTAGATTGTTGCCAGGAGAACCGCTCTGGGGAATTTCAAGGGGAAGGTGACCCCCATGTGTGCATTAGCTTTCAAGTCCGCTATTGACTCATGGTGACTCTGTCAATTTCCTAGGATTTTTTAAGGCAAAGAAACCTCGGAGGTGGTTTTGCCAGTTCTTTCCTCTGAAATGTAGCCTACAACACCAGGTATTCATTGGCAGTCTCCTATCCAAGTAGTAACCAGGGCTGACCCTGCTTAGCTTCCAAGATCAGGTGGGATCTGGTGCCTTTATGTTATTCTGGGCTGTGTATTTGCCTTCAAGTTGCCCGTTGGCTTATGGTGACCGCATGAATTTTGTGGGCTTTTCTTAGGCAAGGAATCCTCGGAGGTGGTTTTGCCAGGCCCTCCTTCTGAATTGCAGCCTGAGTCATGTGGGATTTGTTTGCCATCAGTCAACGCCAAGACCGTTCTGCAGGAAGCCGGATCAGGCACGCCCTTGCCTAGGGCTGCTATTTTGTCTTAAGTCTTTCCTCTCCTCCTGCTCCTAGCCAGTCTCCAGAGCTGAGGACATACACCAGCAGTGGGTAAGTTGCACCCCTGGATCCACTTGGGGTTCTCAAAGTTGTTTTTGTCGCCTCCAAAATTCCCAGTCTGTTGAAGCTTCCTGGAAGGAGAGTCGAATAGTTTGTGCTGTTTTATATATATATATATTAAAAATCTCCTGGCCACTTCTATCTGGGGTTGGGGAGGCTGCAGTCCACAGAGCCTCCCAAGGGACCCATGGCATGGCTCCAGCCACACTCATCGTGCATTTGAACTGACTCTCCCGGTGTTACAACCTTCGCTCCGCTCCATGAAGCTAAGGGCATGCAAGCTGCCTTTGCCCAACCTGGGCACCGGAGGTCACTGTTGATGCCCAAAGCGGCTAGTGACCAGTCTAAATTTCTTTTTTTTATATATATATATATATATCATTTTATTAAAGTTTCACAATTAAAACAACCATTTATTATTGCTATTTCACATGAATTATTTCTTGAATCTTCCAAACTGATCTAGACTTCATTTCCAGAATCTCTTAACATTGTTATATCATTGTACTGCATTTTCCAGCCATTTTACACGTTAGTACATAGCATTTCCATTACCATATTCCTGCTTCATGATATTTGCCGTAATCATCATAATGAAATTTTTCCACATATTACCATGAATTATAGACTTCTATCAAAGGTCACCCAGCAATCACCTACAATTTACCATTCTTTGTGACCAGTCTAAAGTTCTGTGTGCCAACTTTCTCGCTCCCTGGGAAGCACCAGGTCCAGACCTGCCAGCGTTGGCTGGGGAGGAACACTAGCATAACAAGCTTACACAGATATTTGGCTGTGAATGCAAATGCTATATTCGCCACCCCTGCCATCCCCATATCCCTGCCCAAGTTGTGGGTGTCTTGCTGAAATACGAAAGAAGGAAAGGACAAGGGACAGGGGACGCTGTGAGGCTTCTACCTCTGAGAAAAGTAACACTTTTTCACTTGATAAGCTTTACCTGTACGGCTCCTGAACGTTTTTCCAGGTGCAACAGAACAGCAGCTTCTTGAGAAAGTCAATATTCTCTGCCTAAGAAAAGATGAGGTTGCCTTGCACGGAACAGAAACGGCTGGGATATCAAGGAAAAACTTGCGTTGCTAATGGATTTTAAATTTTATTGCTTGGATTTTATGGGTGTTTGTTTTTGAGTCCCCTCCCCACCCCAGGACCAAGAGGGGGAGCAGCTTTTGCTGATATTTGTTGATATCCCTCCAGACCAATTTTGCTGATATTTGTTGATATCCCTCCAGACCAGTGGTTCTCAACCTTCCTAATGCCGTGACCCCTTAATACAGTTCTTCATGTCGTGGTGACCCCCAACCATAAAATTATTTATTTATTATTTACAATGCCTCCCCCCAGCAAAGGCCACCTCGCTGGCCAGGAACGGGGGGGGGGGTGAGGCAGGGAGGGAAAGAGGAGATGTGCGTCTCCCCTGGGAAAAACTCCAAGAACCACCCTGGGCTCTGCTTCTGCTTCGCTCTTGTTTCCGCTGGGGGGGGGCAGTGTGGGAAAAGTTTCCAGAGTGTCGACCCTGGCCGGGGGGGAGGAATCCCAGCGCCTTTGTCTTTTGCGCCAGGTGCAGCTTGCCCCCCTGGAAAAGCACCGCCCTGCGGCCCCCCCGGCCCTTCCGCAGCCCCCCCTCCATGGTGAGTGGGGCAGAGGCCATGGTGAGGAGGGGGCATGCGCCCCGTGCTGCCGCCGCCCCCCAAGCTGGCCCGTCAGACGGGAGGTTGTCCCGTAGCGGAGAAGGGGAGCGATTTTAGTCCCTTCTGAACAGCGGGCAGGAGGACACGAGCTCATGGCTCACGCTTGCGCACCACCCCCGAGGAGGGAATGGAGCCTAAGACCATCGGAAATATGTATTTTCCGATGGTCTTAGGCGACCCCTGTGAAAGGGTCGTTCGACCCCCAAAGGGGTCGCGACCCACAGGTTGAGAACCGCTGCTCCAGACCAATTTAATTGACACAGAAGTTACCTTTGAGACAAAATGTAGTCCTGTGACTATAAT
Source organism: Ctenosaura bakeri (assembly GCA_948474755.1). Taxonomy (NCBI): domain Eukaryota; kingdom Metazoa; phylum Chordata; class Lepidosauria; order Squamata; family Iguanidae; genus Ctenosaura; species Ctenosaura bakeri. The sequence goes on from CAOLHI010001080.1 coordinate 652,652, forward strand.
GTTATCATTTTTTACTTATCTTGTATTTCCCTGAACTGAGACCAAAGCACTGTCTGATAAGCCAGCAAGCTCACCTTAGGTGCCACATGATTGCAAACAGCCATGTTCAAGACACCTGTGTGGCCACAGGTCAGCCGTAAAAAAATGAGGGTGGAAGGAATATTTGACAATATTTGCAGCACAGAGGAAAACCCAAGGGAGGTCTGAGTGTTGGGAGCCCCCGACGAGGAGAATACTGAGTGGGCAAGTGTCTTTGCTGTTTCACATTGATCTTGCATGGGAAGGAAAACATGAGCAATTCCCCCCCCCAAAAAAACCCCAGCATTTTCTATGCAGAAACCATGATTTTATTCTTGTGCAGCAAGCCAGAGTTTTCTGCACAGAAAACATGACTTGT